>BSBN01001201.1:10742500-11485000 GCA_027924645.1 Cunninghamia lanceolata | reverse complement strand
TTACAACATAGAACATGAGATCTCCATGACTGACCTATGCAACAATAAATAGAAAAATGGGGAAACTTTCATTTCCTTCCTTCAAAGATGGAGATAAATGGCTAGTAAATTCCCATTCAAGATACATGAAAAACAACTTTTTAGCATATTTGTGTAGAACTTTAACCAAGAATTAGGTTTTCATTTGCAAATTCTTAGTGCTACAACCTTCGACGAAATTACCTACTAGGGAATCAACATTGAAAAGGCCCTCATCGCTAAGGGCGTGGTTAAAATCTTTAAAGATAACAAAGACAATGCTCCCCAACAACAATCAAATGACAAACCAAAATTTTGGAACAAAAATAAAAATGTGGTCAATGATGGTGTGGTCGATTCTAAACATGTCGAAACATTACAACAACCCCTTCAGCTTTCCAAACCAAGTCAAACTTCGCCTCAACAAAACCAATAGAGGCAACCATACCAAAACCAACGACAACAAGAGCAACCTCAACAAAATTACCCTCCACCACGTCAATTCACTCCCTTGGGAGAGCCTATTGAGATTGTTTTACAAAAAATTATACACAATAAACTCATCACCTTACCAGATGCTTCCCCATATGGTGAACCTATTTACAAATCCTCACGATACAGAGAAAATGAATATTGTGAATTCCATAGGAGCAAAGGACATAGAACCACATCATGCATGAAACTCAAGCACATCATTCAAAACCTCATCGATAGAAACAAAATCACTTTTGAGGATGAACAACCAATCCAACACACCAACAAGGATCTCAACATGTACAAGGAATCATTCCCTAACCATGGTCAAGGTCCTCCTACGGATAAAGGTAAAGGTGTTAACAAAGTTTCCACTTCCTATGACTCCATTGTGGGTCATTTTGAAGAAAGTCATGTATCTACCCTCACTATCAAAGGCAAATCTATGGATTGCGTAGTTATAACTCATCGTGGTCATGTCACCATTCGTGGTCCAGCACCAAGTCTCCCAACTCAATTGGATTACAATCTTGTTGAACATCTAGGGAAGACCACTGCACAGATCTCTATCTTGGACCTTCTATGGTCATCACCTACACATAAAGCTGTGCTAGAAAAAGTCCTACAAGAGTCTTTAGTTCCTAACAACATAGTGGTCACAGATTTCCAAGCTATAATAGGTAACATTGCCTCACCCTACAATGTGGTCTTCTCTGAAAAAGACCTCCCATCTCACGATCCATGTCACAATGATGCACTTCACATTGAGGTTCTCATCCATAAATGCAATATCAAATGCATAGTTATAGATGGTGGTGCTGGTCTCAATATCTATTCTCTAAAGTTAATCAAACAATTGGGATACTCTAAGGATCAAGTCAACATTGATCAAAGTATTACAATCAAGGGTTATGATGATGCTGAACACCGGTCAGAAGGTGTTATCCACTTGCCTATACAAGTAGGCCCTGTCATGCTTGAAACTTGGTGCCAAGTCCTTGACATTGAGTTACCTTATAACATTATCCTAGGATGCCCATGGATCCATGCCATGAAAGTTGTTCTCTCAATGTACCATCAGTCTCTCAAGTTCCCATTCAATGGTACAAAGATAACTATCCCTGGAGATCCTAATCCCTTCGAATTCTGTCGTGTCTTGCAAGGCAGTTATAAGAATTCCAACAAAGTGCCCAATAATGACAAAGCCCATGAATCCCCATTATATGTTGATTCTAAAAATCTGACAAAAGCCTCTGCAGCTGAAACCAATCCTCATCCTATTCCCAAAATCAAAGCTCATATCCATGATATAGGCTTTGGAGAATATGATATCTCAAAATCTTGGTGTGTAGGGCGGATGCCCCTATCGCCTAAATCCTACGGCCAACCGCCCATTGCCAAAGCAACTAAGAAAGTAGTTATTCCTCCCCCAGCATCTCTAACCCAATTCCAAGAGGGAAAATTATTGGCCGAGGAAACTATTGAAGACATCTCTTCTTGGCTCTACAAGGAGAAAGAACCAGTCACAATACCAGTCAAGCAATATGGAAATGGCTTAAGGATAGTCAAAAACATGGGCTACAAAGGCAAAAGTGGCCTTGGGAAAGATAATCAAGGAACAATGGAACTCATTATTGTGATGAAGAAACTAGACAAGAAGGGGTTAGGATTTGGTAGGAAGTTACCACGTGCCTTGGACATCGAGGGTATTCTCGACAAGGTGGCATAAACTTTACCCACCAATTCAACATCTAATGAGGATATCATCGATGACTCTTCCCTCCATATGACTGACCTATTTACAAAATCCTCCATTTTCATGCTATTATTCATATCCTTAACATCCACCATAAACACCCAGAAAGCAACACTTGTCTACCCTAAACTTATCGATTGGGACCAACAAGGGGCCCTCGTACTAGATGTTTTTCAGAATGATGAAACTATTGCTAAGTTCATGGGACTCTGAGATAGTATCCCTCTTGGTGATCACAAAGCTAGTTTTGTAATGGAACTAGAGCCAACAACTTATTTTGGTGAGAATGCCAAATCCTCCAGTCGCAAAAGTAAAAATAAAGAAAGATCTCTAGGTGAAAACCACACTGTGGCACCTCCCGATCACAAAATAGTAAAAACAAAAGACATATCCAAAGGTGAAAACCCAACTATGGCACCTGAGGATGGAGGATTTGACCTTCCCCTACCATCTAAGTATTAAGAGAAATCATCTCTCCTAGTGGAGTATTCTACAGAGATAAATCTTGGCACAAAGCAAAGTCCTAGAACAACATTCCTAGCAGCATCACTATCAGAACAAGAGCACAAGAATCTTAACAACTTCTTCTTACAAAGAACCATCAACTTTGTGTGGACCTATGTAGATATGCTAGGGTTAGACCCAAAGCTAGTAGTTCACTATCTCACAGTTGATCCAACAATTAAACCAGTCAAGCAAAAGCTAAGGAAGATGCATCCACATATAGCTCTCTTGGTAAAAGTGGAAATATAGAAGTTGCTAGATATGAAGTTCATCAGGCTTATTGATTATCCAGAATGGGTCTCAAACATTGTACCTATGGCTAAACCTAATGGAGGCATCTGCATGTGTAATGATTTTAGAGATCTTAACAAAGCATGTCCTAAAGATGACTTTCCATTACCAAACATTGATCTCATAGTAGACTTGACCGCGGGTCATGAAATGCTTTCTCTCATGGATGGATTCTCTGGCTACAATCAGATAATGATACCAGAAGAAGATCAACATAAAACATCATTCACTTGTCCTTGGGGTACCTATTGTTGGTGCGTCATGCCATTTGGTCTAAAGAATGCAGGGGCAACTTATCAAAGAGCAATGACAGTGATATTCCATGACCTCTTTCATCACATCATGGAGGACTATGTGGATGACATACTAGCAAAATATTCTAGGGTAGATCACATACAAGTTCTAGGACAAATCTTTGACATACTAGAAAAGTATCAAGTAAGATTCAATCCAAAGAAATGTGTCTTCAGGGTAACATCAGGAAACTGTTGGGATACATTGTATCTCGTAGAGGCATTGAAGTAGATCCAACAAAAGTCAAAGCTATAGTAGAGATGCCTCCACCAAGGAATCTAAAAGCATTAAGGAGCCTGCAAGGAAGGTTACAATCTATTAAACGTTTCATCTCACAGCTAGCAGATAAATGTCAACCATTTCAACACTTGCTCTGAAAGGATGTCTCATTTTGATGGGTGATAAGTGTCAAGCAACATTTGATCAGCTCAAAGAATATCTAGCTACACCTCCTGTCTTGGTACCACTAGTTGCTGATAGACCTTTGATCTTGTACATCTCAACTACAACTGCAGCCCTAGGGGCTCTTCTAGCACAACATGATGAGTAAGGAAAAGAGCATGCAATCCATTACATGAGTCAAACCTTGGTGGGTTATGAACTCAATTACTCTCCTATGGAAAGAGCTTGTTTAGTAGTAGTGTTCGCTTCCCAAAAGTTGCGGCATTACATGCTAAACCAACACACAAATCTAATAGCTAAAATTGATCCATTGAAGTATCTACTAGCAAAAGTAGCTCTTACAGGTAGACTAGCTAAATGGGTCATGATCCTTAGTGAGTTTGACATAGAATATGTGGATCGAAAAGAAATCAAGGGACAAGCCCTAGTAGATCAACTAGCAGAAGCACCCATGACAGATGTACATCCTATGGTATCTGACTTTTTAGATGAGAATCTCTTCACCCTTTCTACCTCAATAATGTCAAAATTGTACTTTGATGGTTCCTACACACAACATGGATCAGGGGTCGGCATCTTATTCATCACACCTCAAAATGACTATATTCCAAAGTCATATTGGCTTACATTTCCTTGCACCAACAACATAGCCGAGTATGAAGCACTCCTCATAGGTCTCAATACAACAGTTCAATGGGACATCATAGAATTACAGGTATATGGAGACTCACAACTAGTCATTCGACAGATCACAGACGAGTACCAAACAAAAGATGAAAAGTTGGTCCCCTACAAGCAACTAGTGGATTCCTACAAACCACACTTTTCTAGCATCACTTTTGAGAAAATTCCAAGAGAACATAACAAGGCTGCAGACTCTATGGCTTCAGTGGGGTCACTTATAGACATGCCTGCAAACACACAGAAATGTGAATTCTTGATCAAGCAATTGTTGATACCAGCCGTCGATGTTCCAATTACTGAAATCATCTGCAAACTTGTTGGTCCCAATTCCCCATGGTACGAAGATATCTATGAATACATTAAACACAACACCTTTCCCTTTGAACTATCATCAACCCAACGCAAAACCTTTATTCGTCGATCCTCCCGTTACACCATTCTGGGTGATACACTTTATCGCTAGAGTCTTGATAGTATCCTCTTATGATGTCTTAATGCAGAAGAAGCCGAAGCTACCTTACAAGACATACATGAAGGTGTCTATGGCGTACATTCTACCAGTCCTAATCTAGCTAAGAAGATACTCAGAATAGGTTACTACTGGCCTACAATAGAACAAGATGCTTTGCAGTTTGCTAAGAAGTGTCTACAATGCCAACAACATGGAGATTTGATTCACACACCAGCTCATGAACTACAACCTATGACAACTCCATGGCCTTTTTCACAATGGGGTCTCGACCTCATAGGACAAATCCACCCATCCTCATCCAATGGTCACAAATTTATCATTACCGCCACTAAGTAATTCATGAAGTGGGTCAAAGCCATTCCCATGACCTATATCACCGGTAAGCAAATAGCCAAGTTTATCCTAAACTACCTCATTTTTTGGTATGGTATTCCCCAAGCCATTGTCACTGATAATGGGAGGCCATTCAAGAATCAAGATGTCTGTGCCTTATGCACACAATATAATATCCAGCATCGCTTTTCAACTCCCTACTATCCACAAAGTAATGGCCAAGCTAAGGCTTCCAACAAAACCATTCTCAAAATCCTCAAGAAAATGGTCAATGAAGCTGGTCGTGATTGGAACCTACAACTCAATCCCGTCCTATGGGCCTATCGCACTAGTATCAGAACACCAACTAGTACCACACCCTATGCCTTGGTCTATGGCTTTGAATCCATCCTACCTATTGAGGTCGAGATCCCATCCCTCAGAGTATCCATGGAGAACCTGATTGGTGGAGAAGAGTATCGCACTTCCAGATTAGCTCAGCTGGAACTATTAGATGAGAGGTGCCTTGCCACGCTTAATCATCTCCATGTTTATCAAAACCACCTCTGGCGTAACTATAACAAAAAGATCAAAGAAAGACGATTTCAAGTGGGTGATCTTGTCTTAAAAGAAAATTAAAGAAATCAAGCAGATCAAGAAAAGAAGGGCAAGTTCGAGCCTAATTGGTTAGGGTCCTTTATTATCACAACAACATATGGATCAGGAGCTTATACTTTAGCAACACCTGAAGACATTCCTCTAGAAGAGCCACTCAATAGTGTTCATCTCAAGAAGTTCTATGACTAATCCTTAGAGTATCAAAATTTTTTTTTCGTCCTTTGGTGAAAACCTAGCAAACAGGTGCCTTGGATAAGTACCATAGTGAAAACCTGGCAAATAGGCACTATGTGTAGAGTCAGCATCCATCATCTATTGAGTCCTATTCATTCCATGTCCATTTCACAACAAACTTCATCCATCCATCCATAATAAAACCATTGACCTTATTTGCATTTCCATCTCCCTATTTAGAATAGCTTGGAAATTTGTCAATGTCCATCATTGTCATCCCACGTATTGATCTATGTCAACAATTATCACTGTCTTGTCCTAGGTCAAACTTTCTATGTCTTCTTCATCAGTCACCTATGCAAATACCTCTACCAGAATGGGGGCAACTCTTTCCTTAACCTAGGTCTAGGAACATCTATCGAGTCCTGATCATTCCATGTCCATTTTCACAACAAACTTCATCCATCCATCCATAATAAAACCATTGACCTTGTTTGCATTTCCATCTCCCTATCTAGAATAGCTTGGAAATTTGTTAATGTCCATCGTCGTCATCCCACGTCTTGATCTATGTCAACAGTTATCACTGTCTTGTCCTAGGTCAAACTTTCTATGTCTTCTTCATCAGTCACCTATGCAAATACCTCTACTAGAATGGGGGCAACTCTTTCCTTAACCTAGGTCTAGGAATGGATCCTTGTTCGTGGTTCACAAACACCTCAAACACCTCAACAAGCAACAAAACACAAGCACATCAACCATTCTCCTTTCCACAAATAACACCCTTTAATGGACACATCGCTCCTATAATAAGGCTATTATATTCCCAACACTTTTCCTACATCATCACACCAATCAGAACTACATATCATCTCGTCTTAATCTTAAGGTACCTTGATCCCATGGATATGGGTATGTAGGTAGTCTGAAATATGAAGGAAGTATCTAGTACTCAGGTACATAAGATCTCATCATTTCCCCTACCCAAGCTCAAACACCTTGACCCATTTCATCACTCTACCCAGAACTACATATTATCACTTTCATCTTTCATCGTAATGTGCCTTGATCCTGTGGATACATGGTATGTAGGAAGTCTAGAATACGAAAGACGTATCCAGTACTCAAGCACATATGATTCATCATTCTTCACCCATCTCAATCCATTGACATTCCATCTTTCTAGTCTTTCATTTATCAAAATCCATTCACCTTGACTTGACTAACTCAAGCAACAAAACAAAAAACAAATGCATCCTTTCAAAGTAAAAGTCCTTAACAAACCTGAAGCAACGCAACTTACTTACAGAGCCATATACTATCCTACATATCGATTGCCAACATCAGCTAAATCAATCTCAAACCGCGCAACAGATCAACAAACTTGTCTTATAGGGTGTTCTATGATCGAGACCAACACATGCATCTTATACAACATGTGGCATTTTCTAAAACTAGACATTATCTTTTTCAACAGATAACACCCTTTAACGGACACATAGCTCCTACGATAAGACTATTATCTTTCCTATCCAATCTACCCTGAGCAACCTCTTTGGCAAGAGAATATGTTGGCTGTATGTTTACTTTATAAGTCAGTCAATTTACTTTTTGGTTTATCTTTTATTCCTTTGTCCATTACCAATTCAAGACTACCTTGATTTATCCATATCTTGGTATGTTGCGATGCAGTATGGATTGGGGGCATAGTCATTGCTTTTGTGTGACCATGTTTGAGGAATGATCTTTAGCATCTTTCTTAGCAACATATTTATCTTGTGTGTGTTATGACCTAGCATCTTACATATTAATATTCTTCTTGCATTTATGTATTGAAGTCTATTTTATGTTCAAGACGATGGCTCATTCACATGTGCAACAATGTCATATTATGTCTAAAGGGATCTAAGATCAAACCACTTGCTTGCAGAGTCAACGTCCATGCACTCGGATATTATGGCACCTTGGTCATTTATACCTTGGTGGAAAACTATCTATGTGCTATATCAAAAATAAAGATTTCTCTTTATCAACATTTGTGAAACCAATGCAACAAGCTTATCCATTTACCCATCCATTTATCCATGGCCTTATATAAGTTTTCAAGCAATGATCGACCACTAGTCTTTCTCTCGTGTTCTCTTCCATCTCCACTTTCTTCTATCCGGCCATCGCATATCTCCAACACAATCTTCTAGTCGAGCATCAACCTAGTTCTTCTATCGCTTCCCTGTCTTTCCTCTCGAGGGGGGATCCTACGCTAGCTACATTGGGGCAGCTAGCTACACTGGGGCATCAAAAATTGTATCATGTCTTTATAAATCGATTTCTTTGAAGGAACATTAGAAATTGCATTACATCAAAGAGGGGCAAAATGTAGACACCCAAAAATGACCAAGTTTTTGAATCACTTGCATTTCATCTAATCTATATAATCACCTGCATTCAGTGTTAATTAAATAATCTAATTATTTAATTAATTTCATCAAATTCTTCCAAAACTCCAAAATTCAACATTAATTAAATAAATCCTCTTTATTTAATTAATTTTCTTTAAATTCCTCTATATTCTTTCACAATTAATTTTTTTTATTATTTAATTAAATCATTATCCTCTTTCAAATTTCAAGTCTATATTAATTAAATAAATCCTATTATTTATTTAATTCATCACAAATCCTCTCTTATCTACAATTAAATAATTTACATTATTTAATTAAATCAAATTGTTCTTCCAAATTTAAATAAATCATGCAAATTTATTTAAATTATCTCAATCCTCTAAAAATAAATAAAATCAAGTATTTTATTTATAAAATTCCTATCTTATCTATTCTTTAAAATCATGCACAATCAATTAAATAAATTTATTTATTTAATTTCAATTATCTTTCCAATTCCTCTAAAAATATCATGTTAACTCATGTGCACAATTAGTCTTATTTTTAGAATTCTAAAAGAAGCAAAACTAAAGATAAGTTAATTGGCTTTAATTTATCTTGTTTTCATCAACTCATGAATTAGAAAAAAAACATTCTAATTTATGAAATCAAATCTATCTTTATCAAAAAAACAATTATCTTAATAAAAATACCTTTTTGGAGTGACACATGTCGTGTGCACATTCAACATGAGTTATTTGATTTATCTCAACCACTCATTCTATGGATTTATTTCATCTGTCGATCGATCATGTTTGAAACCTATATAAACCCCCCTCATCTCCTTCACAAATCCTCTTCGATCACTTATTCTCAGGCATCCTTTTACAGTGCATTGAGCATACATCGCATCATTGAGCACCTTACGATCTTTTGACATCGATATTTTGAGCATGAATATACATACATCCACTTGTTGCAAACATGATTTTGCAATGTTATTGAGCAATCTACATTCATACAAAGAGAACTATACAATCTAGGTGAAGGCTTTCTTATTTTATTTGTTTTATTCATTGATATTGGCTTTTTACTTAGATCGATCTCTTTATGTTATGGGTAATTGAGTTGTTATTATCATTGTTTTGATTTTATCATTTGACCCCTTGATTTTCCTCATACACAGGAATAGATTAAGGACATTCTGGATAGTAGAGTTGGACACAGCACCAGAGGAAGACAATACAAATAATATCTTATGAAGTGGAAAGGCAGACTGAAAGAAGATTCATCATAGATTTCTTAGGCTGAGGTGGACTGTCTTGGTTCTCTCGTAGCCCCAGCAAAGTGAGGGACTCACTTTTTCAATAACCCCACATGTTTGATGCAAGAGCATCCCTAGTTCAAGAGCAATCTTGCATCAACCAAAAACATTTGCATTTTAGTTTGTTTGGAGTTCAATTTGTTTCCTTTCATTTTCCAATTTAGTTCAGGCAGTTCAGTCAGAAGCAGTTTCAGCTTTTGGTTTGGTATTCTACCTTAGTTACATTTTAGATCCTATGGAGATGGAATTAACATCTATATTCATTCATCTACATCATATCCAGAATTTAGAGGTTCGTACGTCTTTACTGGAAAGTTATCGCTAGCAGAAGATCGATTGTTCCTCAGAACAGAGCATCCTGGTAATCACAGACAACCAGCTGAAGGAGAAACTTGCAGAAGTATTTCACAATCTTTAGAGCTTAATGACACGTTATTCAATGATCTTTAGTTCATGGCCAACCTTCCTTGAATATCTGTACTTCATTTCATTCATTTTTTAGAGGAGTTCTATGCATTTATGTCTGATCTATCTGTGTTCACACGTTACAACTCTTCATTGGAATTTGTAATCTTCCTTAGCTGACACAGAGGAATCTATTGTTTCAAAATTGATATATATTAAGGTAATAGATCCTTAGGAAAGTAGTGGATATAGTTTTGATGATTTAGAAGATTGATAGTTTAGATTTTATGTGAAGGAGATTCAAAGATTTATCTTGCGCATGTATGTAATCATGCCTTGGAGCCCTAATTCTAATCTAGCATGTTGCTAGTCGATCTCTATTTGAATTCTATGATATACTGAATGACTGAATCTGCATTTGTTCCATCTCTCTGAGTTGTTTTTGTTGTATTTACTCTTGCTGTACAGTCCGAACAGTTCACTCTATGAACCCTCCTACCGTGACTGTAGCACTAATATACCAACATACCATGCTCGCACTCCTTTATCTTTCACAATCTTAAGAGCTCAAATGCATGATAAGTTTGAGACTTTTCACTTTAAAAAGTGCAGTCATAAAGGTGATCCTCATACTTATGTGACAGTGTTCACGGCTATGTGTAGTGATTTCTTCTTCGAAGAGGACTTGCTAGAAAAACTCTTCCCACGATCCCTCAAAGACATCGCTTTGGAATGGTTTTTCTCATTACCTCTGAATTCAATGCACTCTTTATCACAACTTGTTGATCAATTCTTGCAACATTTCCAAGAAAATATTGGACCTTTGGTCTCATTGATTGATTTAGTTCATTGTAAACAAGGTCAGAAAGAAAAGTTAATTGAGTTTATCAATTGATATCAAGCTCTTTTTGCATAGATACAATATCCGATTATAGATGATCATGTTTAGAAGATATTCATTACAAATCTACAACCTAACATTCGTGATAAAATCCTCTTGATTAAGTGTAACTCTTTTCAACATTTATGTGCAACTCTTCATGATTACAAGCTTTTGTCTAGTCAGTATGAGAATCAAAACTCATCAGCTCAAGTTGGTCAATCCACAACTAGAACATCTCAAAAAAACTTCAAGAGGAACACCAAGAGTTTCATCAAGATTAATGGACAACATTCGAATAATTTTCAATCACAAGTATCTGCTATCAAAAATCCTAAATGAGCACCATTTCAATTCAGACAATAACAGAGACAATTTACTCCATTAACTGACTCTCTTCAATCAATTATGAATCAAGTAGTGAGCAACAATCTTTTGAAGATTCCTTTTGTTAAACCATTCGATAGTAATAAGATACAAGGATCTTGATTTGATGCCAATGCTTACTATCACTATCACCTCTCACAAGGACATGACACCTAACGATGTATGTATCTTAAACATGAAATTCAAGACCTCATCGATTCTAATATAATACAGGTCACTGGTGTGAATGACAATGAAAATAAGTTGGTTGCCCCTCAGAATCAAAATTTATAGATCTTCACCAATCCTTTTCCTAAGCATAACGATACTAATATGGTAGAACAAAATACAACAAAGCAGGATGATGACTACCTTGACTATGATGAAATAATTAGCATGATAGAAGTGGATAAGGAAAAGACTAAAAACTCATCTTGTCCATGAGGGAAAGGTAGCTATGCTGAGGTTCCTCCACCACTATCCCTTCAAGGATAGGGAGACAACCCTGAATGCACCAGATACACAAATTGAGCAACCTCAATAAGATAACATTAAGCAAGAAAATGTTGTCACAATCGAAAGTATCCCATTTCATCACGAAAGACTCCTTCATCAAGCAAATCAAAATAAGAAAGCAAAGGACTAGAAAAGAACAAGGTGGGAATCATCCTTAGGAATAGGTAATGATTCCCCTCCTCACAAGCATCATAAGAGTTCAACCATACAGGGTGTTGGGAAGAATACACCATATAACTATTTTGGCAATGACAATCAAACAGGTATGAGTTTCTCACACATTTTACCACACTTGATGGAGCACCTTTCTAAGATGCTCACAAGCTTGGCCTCCTCTTAGATATATATATGTTATGATATTGTGTCGTGTTGTGTTCCCCCATGTTGTGATAATTGTTGTTTAGGTATCTTTGGATGACCCTTGATACTCTTGTAAGGTCAAGGATACCAGGAGACTGCCTCTATTGTGACCATTCTTCTATATCATTCTCTATTCTTCTATCCTTCCTCTCCTCTATTTTATTGTTGTGTGTTGTGCCTTGGGGGCATAACATTGTGGAGGATGTCTTGGGGGCATCTTCCTATGTTGTAAACCCAAGTCGCTCTTGCTTCCTCTCTCATTTTCGGTGACTCTACCTAGTCGGTGGATGACGAAAACAAACAAATACCAATAAGGACCATGTGTCCCTTCAGTAAGAAAAGAAAAAATGGACCTAGTCCATATATGAAGATGGGGTTGATATATATATTTGACACATGATTAGTAGAATCACTCCATGTGATGTAATGTGTTGTGAAATCTCTTCTAACAAACTTTTGCAATACTCTCAATCTTCTTCAATGCACTTTGGTTGGTTTTGTACCTCACCTTGTTGTTACATTCAGTTCCAAGATACATGCAGTATAGCCCAATGGCTATACTCAGTTCTGAATCTGCAAGTGTAGCCTTGGTCTTTGATGATCTAATATATGATTTATGTGTAGCTTTAATGAATTAATTTGGTTATTATCTTAGAGTAATATTTTATAACCAAAGATTCTATCTTGTTGATTATCTTAGAAAACTTAATACCAGTGTGTTTGTGGGAACATTTGACGATCGTGGCACATGTCACCTTTGGGGGCATGGGCTTTGCAAAAGCTCTTGTTCCCTTGTGTGTTTTCACTCTAGTTTAATGTACTTTATACTAGAAAGTGAGATCAACCACCTTAAGGTGGGGGCATATATAATGGTATATGTCTGATTACTTTTACATTGACAAAGCATGTTTGAAAGCCCTCATCACAATACGAGATGGCGTCTCTTGAGCTAGTGCACATCCTTTTATACAAAGTCCTCTGTGGAGGTGGGGTTGGATCTTGATTCATTCACCCTTAAGCATGTTTTTGGTCGTTGTGGTAGCATAGCTCAACCATTAGGTGTGTCTGAAATGTGTTTTAGATGGTGGGACTTAGCAATAAGTTCCTTCCCATCACTCATGTTTGCTGTGTATAAGATGTATAGTATGTCTATGACATACTATGTGGCACTCATGTACTTAGTGTGTCTTCCTTATGTGATTGCTATGTCTTTCCCTGAGTGTAGTCTAAAGGCATGTAGCGATGAGATCCCTCCACATTTGGGTTTTTGTTTGGTGTGTCTTCCCCTTGGTATGGCCTTAAGGTGTGTAGCTGATGCATGAGCATACCTAGTTCAAGAGCAATCTTGCATCAACCAAAAACATTTTCATTTCCATTTCCCAGTGCAGTTCAGGCAATTCGATCAGTAGCAGTTTCTATATTTTTGTCCGCATTCTATTGCAGTTGCATTTTAGATCTTATAGAGCTGGACTTAGCATCTAGACACATTTAGGCACAACATATCCAAATCTTAGATCATTTGGATCAGGTATCGGTAAGATATTGCTATCAGAAGACTGATTGTTTTCTCAGAACAGAGCATCCTGACAGTCTTACATAATTAGCTAAAGGAGAAGACCTATGGAGCATTTCATGACTTGTGGAGCTAAATTACACATCATTCAATGTTGTTTGGTTTGTGGCTGACCTTCCCCAAGATTCGCTCATCATTCTGTTCATTTGCAGAGGAGTTACATTTATTTAGGTCTGACCTATCCATGTACACACGTTACAACTCTTCATTGGAGTTAGTGATCTTCCTTGGCCGACGTGAAGGAATATATTGTTCCAGAGATGATATAAATTTATGTAATAGATGCCTAAGAAAGTAGTGAAATTCATAGAGATAGTTGATAGTTTGAAATCTTTGCAAAGGAGCTATAAAGCCATATCTTGAGCATATTTTGTAATCAGGCATGCAAGCCCTAATTGTAAGCCCGCATGTTGCCAACCAATCTGTATTTGAATTTCATGATAACTAAATGACTAAATTTGCATTTGCTTGATATCTTTGAGTTGTTTCCATTGTGATTACTCTAGTTGCATGGCCTAGATAGTTTACTTTGTGGACCCTCCTAACCGTGACTGCACCAAGTGGTATCAGAGTGAAAGTTCAAATCTTTGGGAGTGAATTGATTGAAGTTGGTGAAGGAATTCTGTAAGATCTTATTATGGACAGATCATCGAATATGTGGTAGGTTGCTCGTGTTACAACCGA
Source organism: Cunninghamia lanceolata (assembly GCA_027924645.1). NCBI lineage: Eukaryota > Viridiplantae > Streptophyta > Pinopsida > Cupressales > Cupressaceae > Cunninghamia > Cunninghamia lanceolata. The sequence continues at coordinate 11,470,512 of BSBN01001201.1, read as the reverse complement.
TCATCGATTGTGTGGCAATTGTCACCTTGTATCCCAATTGCTGAAATTGAGGCAACTACACTTGATCCTAGGAAGAATGCCACTGAGGAGAATCCCTTCTATTGGAACAATGGCTAGTAGAATGGATGAGATGATGGAGATGATGAGAACCATGCGAGTTCACTTGGATGCTATTAAAGAAGATCAGAGAAGAGGACTTACACCTAGACCTAATGTTGAAAGTGATGATGATGAGGAATTTCAATCCACTGATCAAACTGGCAAAACCCTAGGAGGTGAAGAAGAAGAAGAATCAGATCAAGTCAAGATGTTGTGAGCTATTATAAAGATTGGAAAAAGACCTAGAGTTAATGTACCAGACTATACTAGCAATTTGAATTCAGAGGAGTTGATTGACTGGATAAATGACATGGAAGAATACTTTGAATATGAGGAAATTGAAGATCTGGAGAAGGTGAAATTTGCAAAGACAAAGTTGAAAGGACATGCTGCTATATGGTGGAAAGAAGTTTAGTTGGATAGAAACAAAAGAGGAAAGGAAAAGATTACAAAGTGGGACATGATGGTGACAAAATTGAAGAACTAGTTTATACTTGCTGACTATGCGTTGGAACTGTTGAAGAGATTGCAAAACCTGAGACAAAAGGAGAAATTTGTAAAGGAGTATATTGAAGAATTTCATAAGATGATCATAAGGACATGACATAGTGAATCAAGCAAGGAGAAAGGGGCTAGATACATCAACAAACTGAGATTGAACATTCAAGAAGAATTGAGTTTTGTAAGGATGACAACATTGGAATAAGCATATCAGTTTGCCCTGAAGGTTGAAAAAAAATTGAACAAGAGGCATGATAAAAAACAAAGAGGCAGAGGAGGTAAATTTTAGTGAGGCAGAACATTTTTTAGAGGAGAAAGATCATATGCAGAGTAGAATAGACAAGAAAACACATTCAAGAAGGAGGACAGAGATAACAATGTATAGCGAAGAGATGATAGAACTTTCTACCGTAGAAGAAACCCTAGCCCATACTAGAGTGAAGGATACAAAAGAGAAGGAAGAGGACCTGATAGGAGAACATTTAGAGGAACCTATTTTAAGTGTGGAGGAGAAGGACATAAAGCAATTGAATGTAATCAGAGGAGTACAGGCAAGAGAAAAGAGAATAGTGGAAGAGCAACGTATGTGGAAGAAGAACCTGTTGGATCACCCAGTTTAGTTGGTAAACTTGAGAAAGGAGAATCACTTGTGATGAGGAGAGCACTATTTCAAGCAGAGACAAATGAGGAACCACCATAGAGAAAAATTTTGTTCAGAACTAGATGCAAATCAAGAGGTAAATGTTGTAAATTTGTAATTGATAGTGGTAGTTCTGATAACCTAGTTTTAGAAGAGATGGTGACTAAGCCGAAGTTGGAAAGATTGAAATACCCTAAGCCCTATTAGATAGCATGGATTCATGATGATCATAAGGCACTGGTGAGTGAACAATGTTAAGTGAAATTTCATATTGGATCTTATCATGATGAAGTATTATGTGATATTATGCCTATGGATGTATGTCATATTTTGTTGGGTAGACCTTGGTAGTATGATAGGAAAGCAATACATGATGGGAGAAAGAATACATACACTATAACATCAAATGGAAAGAGAATTACTTTGATTCCTTTGGAAGATGATCCTAAGAGTGAAGTAGTGGGAATGCAAGAATCTATTTGGTAGATGGAAGGAAATTTATGGATGGTTTGAGACATGAGAATATGTGTTATGCTTTGATCCCTAAGAAGCCAGAAACATTGAAGAAAGATACTGAAGAATCACAACCGGAGGAGATAACTGAATTGTTGATAGAGTATGAAGACATCATATCAGATAATGTACCTAAAGGATTTCTGCCAATCAGGAGTATCAATCATCACATGGATCTTATACCTAGAGCAAGTTTGCCTAACAAAGCAGCACACAAAATGACACCAGCAAAGAATGAAGAATTGAATAGATAGATACAAGAGTTGTTGAGGAAGGGTTTGATCAGAGAAAGCTTGAGTCCTTGTGTAGTACCTATAGTGTTAGCACCAAAGAAGGATGGAGAATGGAGAATGTGTACAGACTCTAGAGCAAATAAAAAAGATCACAGTTAAGTATAGATTTCCTTTACCTAGGATGGATGACATTATGGATTGTTTGAGTGGAGTAGAATATTTCACAAAGATAGACTTGAAGAGTGGATACCATCAGATCAGGATTAGAGAAGGAGATGAATGGAAGACTACTTTCAAGACAAATGAGGGATTGTATGAGTGGTTAATGATGCCTTTTGGATTGACAAATGCACCGAGCACTTTCATGAGATTGATGATTGAAGTTTTGAAGAAATTCTTGGGTAAGTTTGTTATTGTATATTTGGATGACATTCTAATTTTTAGTAAGACAAAAGAAGAACACCTGTTGCACCTAAGACAAGTATTGCAGAGACTGAGAGAAGAGAAATTGTTGATAAACATCAAGAAGTGTAGTTCATGAAGGAAGAATTGGTATACTTGGGATTTGTGATTTCAACAGAAGGATTGAAGATGGATCTTGAGAAAGTTATAGAAATTGTTGAGTGGACTACACTGGAGAGCATTGGAGAATTTAGATCATTTCATGGATTGACTAGTTTCTATTGGAAGTTCATCAGAAATTTTAATTTAGTTTGTAACCCTATGACATAGATAATGAGAGGTGACAGAAAAGATTTCAAGTGGACATCAGGGGCACACAAAAGTTTTGAATTGTTGAAGCAGAAAGTGACAGAGCAACCTATTTTGGCATTACTGGATTTCAATAAGGTATTTCAAGTAGATTGTGATGCAAGTGGGAATGCAATTGAAGCAATGTTAAGTCAAGAAGGTAGACCTGTAGCATATTTCAATGAGAAATTGAATGATGCAAGGAAAAGATATTCAGTTTATGATCAAGATTTCTATGCCATAATTCAAGCCTTGAAGAAGTGGAGACATTACTTGTTGCCTAAGGAGTTTGTGTTGTATACAGATCATCAAGCTTTGCAATATTTGAATAGTCAAGGAAAGTTGAATCGGAGACATATGATATGGGTAGAGTTCATACAGTTATACTTTTGTATCGAAGCGCAGGAGTGGAAAATCAAACAAAGTTGTAGATGCACTGAGTAGGAGAATAAACTTGTTGACAGAGATGAGAGTTGAAGTGTTGGGGTTTGATGAATTGAAGAACATGTATGAAGAAGATCTTGATTTTGCAGAACCTTGGAAAGCATGTAAGGAACTTGTTGTGATAGATAGGAGTAAGTGGTTGGATTATTTCATTCAATAAGATATGTTTTTCAAAGGAAATCAGTTATGCATACCTAAGATTTCCATGAGAGACAATCTAATCAAGGAGAAGCACAGTGGTGGATTGGCAAGACATTTTGGCATTGATAAGATAGTGGCTTTGGTGAGTGAAAATTACTTTCGGCCTCAGATACATAAGGATGTTAGGAAAGTTTTGTAGAGTTGTAGAGTTTCTCAAGTTGCAAAAGGGAGTAGTCAGAATACTGAATTGTATAAACTTTTGATAGTACTAGAGAGACCTTGGGAAGACATAAGTATGGATTTTATAATGGGATTGCCAAAGACATAAAGATGACATGATTCAATATTTGTAGTGGTGGAAAGATTTTCAAAGATGGCACATTTCATACCTTGTAAGAAGATAATTGATGCAGTGCATGTAGCTGACCTATTTTTCAAGGAGATTGTGAGATTGCATGGATTACCTAAAAGCATAATTTCAGAAAGAGATACAAGATTTCTTAGATATTTTTGGAAGACACTTTGGAAGAAGATGAAGATAGATTTGAAGTTCAATTCAACATTTCATCCACAAACTAATGGACAGACAGAGGTAGTGAATAGGAGTTTGGGAAAGTTATTGAGATGTTTGGTTGGAGAGAAGATAGGAAATTGGGATTTGATTCTTTCACAAGAAGAGTTTGCATACAATAATTCAGTAAATAGTAGTACCAGAAGGACACCTTTTGAGATTGTTATTGGAGCAAACCCTAAAGGAGTTGTAGAGTTGAGAGATATCAGTATGGAGGAAAAGAGAAGTGCAAAAGCAGAAGAATTTGTAGGACACATGGAGTTAGTGCATAATCAGGTGAATAAGTGTTTGGAGGAGATGAACAGTAAGTATAAAGAACATGCAGATGAGAAGACATAAAGAATTTGAAGTTGGAGATGAAGTGATGGTATACTTGAGAAAAGAAAGATTTCAAGTTGGGACATATAACAAGTTGAAGATGAAGAAGTTTGGACCTTGTAGGATACTCAAGAAGTTTGATTCAGGAAATGCATATGAAGTGGAGTTACCAGAGACATTGGGCATATCACCTATTTTCAACATTATAGACCTATATTAGTATCATGAAGCAGAGTTCAATGACAGAATTGAAAAAGACTTGAAGAAGCAATTACCACAACTAGCACCAGAGCAAATTGAAGATATTTTTGATAGTAGAGTTGGACGCAACACCAGAGGAAAACAATACAAAGAATATCTTGTGAAGTGGAAAGGTAGACCAGAAGAAGACTCATCTTGGATTTCTCAGGTTGAGGTGGATTGCCTTGGTTTTCCTCTAGCCCTAGCAAAGTGAGGGACTCACTTTTTTAAGAACCCTGGATGTTTGATGCAGGAGCATCCCTGGTTCAAGGGCAATCTTGCATCAACCAAAAACATTTACATTTCATTTTTTTTGCATTTTAGTTTGTTTCTTTTCATTTCCCAGTGTAGTTCAGGTAGTTCAGTTAGTAGCAGTTTTTGTATTTTTGTCTGCATTCTATCACAATTGCATTTCAAATCTTGTAGAGCTAGACTTAGCATCTAGACACATTCAAGCACAACATATCCAAATCTCAGATCATTTGGATCAGGTACCAGTAAGATATCGCTATCAGAAGACTGACTGTTTTCTCAAAACAGAGCATCCTAATAGTCTTAGATAATCAGGTAAAGGAGAAGACCTGTAGAGGATTTCATGACTTGTAGAGCTAAATTACATATCATTCAATGTTGTTTGGTTTGTGGTTGACCTTCCCTGAGATCCTCTCATCATTCCGTTCATTTGCGGAGGAGTTCCATTCATTGAGGTCCGAACTATCTGTGTACACACGTTACAACTCTTCATTGGAGTTAGCGATCTTCCTTGGCCGATGCAGAGGAATCTATTGTTTTGGAGATGATATAAATTGATGTAATAGATGCCTAGGAAATTAGTGAAATTCATAGAGATAGTTGATAGTTTTAATTCTTGCGAAAGAGCTTCAAAGCTATATCTTGTGCATATTCTGTAATTCTGTAAGCAAGCATGTGAGCCCTAATTGTAAGCCCACATGTTATCAACCAATCTGTATTTGAATTCCATGATATACTAAATGACTGAATCTACATTTTCTTTATATCTTTGAGTTGTTTTTGTTGTGTTTACTCTAGATGCACGACCTAGATAGTTCACTTTGTGGACCCTCTGATGAAGGGGGTAAATCATAAAACACACAATAACAGAAATTGAACATAGAGAATAGAACTTTCTTTTATTGATCTGGGCAACTCATTACATTATAGAAGCTTAATTAAAATCAGAGGAATCAGTCCTCCACAGGCTGCAACACACTACAACTACCATCACCAGGCTCTGGAATCTTTCGCCTTCTGTAACCCCCAAATCAACTAGGGTTTCTATTTTTCTGCCTATTCTTGACTTTACACTTGCCCCCTTAACTCTACTACTACCCAGGGTCCCCAAAATAGCCATAAATAACACTTTTTGGTGGCCTCCAGCTAAATTTCAAAATTTACAACTCCCTATAAAAGTACGTAAACTTCTGGGAAGCATAACTTTTGATCCGGGTGTCCGATTGACGAACCGTTTTAGGCGTCAGAAAGCTCGCGATGTGAACTATCACGCCAGAAATTCATAAACAGATTTCTGTCAACTTTTTGGGATGTTTAGGGAAGTTTTAGTGCCTCATATCTCGTTTTAGAAAATTTTAGGGGCTTTTCAGAAAACAAAAACTTTAATATCTTTCAGCTCACAAATGATCTTTGCCTGATTCCTTCACCAAAGGTCTTATATTTCCATTTAGTAACTTTCTGCAAGTTTTCACTTCAATCTGTGCCCAACTGCAAACTTTCCAAAAATAGCAAGTAGACTTTCCAAAACAAGCAGGTTGCTATTTTTAGCAGTTTTGGAAAAATTGAAAGTCCTACATCATTATTCTGGATATTATGGAACTAGAAACACTAATTATGGAAAGAAATGAAAACAACTACAATGATTTTGAATTAACTTCTTTTTGGGCGATGCAAGATTTGCCCTTACACCACTGGATGCTCCTGCATCACCCTCCTAACCATGACTGCACCAGTAGCGATGAGATCCCTCTATATTTTGGGTTTTGTTTTATGTGTTTTTGGTGGTCTAAAGCACGTAGTGATGAGCTCCCTTCACCCCCTAGTTTAGGATTTGTTTAGTTGTTAAATTAATGTATACTTCGTGTATTGTGTGACTAATCTCATGTCTTCTTCGTGTATTGCATGCTTCACTGTATTCTCTATGTCTTGTGTGCTTCTCATTATCTTCCTTGTGTCTTGCATGACTTTCATGTGCTTTCTAGTGCTTACCTGAGATTGGGGGCTAGAAATAGACCTCCAACCTTTGGGTATGCTTTAGCTCTATGTTCTTGATGTGTTTGATGCTCTTCGACTGTACTTTAATGCATGTATGGAATCATAAGATCATACATACATAAAGTAGGGGCTAAATGTTATGGAGTAAAAAGTTTCCCTATGCCTTTTTACCTCCTAGTTTAGCTCCTAGGTCCCCATGTTAACACTTTGCAAATTAAATACTCAAGTAAGGGGCCCATTCTAATCCTTAATCATGATCAAATTAGGGCCTTGGGACTTGGGTACCCATGCCCAAGTCCACCCTAATTTGTCGAAATAGAAATTAAAGCATGTCAGCTTGGGCCCTCTCAAAAGGTTTCCCTTTGTCAGCTCTCTTGATTTAATTTACTAATGTTATCGAGAAAGCATGTTTAGATAGGTTTATGTATTCATTTGTGGAAGAGATGGATAATGTGTGTAGACACCCAAATTTGTCCATGTCTAGCGACACCTTGTTACATCCCTAATCCATTATCCAATTAATTAAATAAATTTTATTTATTTAATTAAAATCCCATTCTCATTCACTTAGCCAATTAATTAAATAAATTGTATTTATTTAATTAATTCCACATCATGTCTTATCTCATTTTATGCATTTATCATATTAATTAAATAAATTTTATTTATTTAATTAATTTCCAACTCATATCCCACTAATTCAAATACTTTATTTGAATTAAGCCTTTATCATTTATCACATTTCAACACTTGTCCATTTCCCATTTATCATGTGTTGTAAGACAACTTTCATTTAAAATCCTTCACATGTACAACTAATTGGACCTAAATTTAGTAACTTTCAATCTCAGCCATTCACATAGCCTTTGAATCTCCACCGTTGATTGATCTTGGTTGAGTCCTATATAAACAGCCTCTCATTCCATATGAGACAACCCCCCGAGAAATCCAGAAATCTAGCAATCCAGCAATCATATAGCAACTCCATTATCATCTTGAGCATTCGAGCATTTGAGCTTTTATCATCCATCAATGGCAGCTTTCAGCTTTGTGATTGTTCATTATTGAAGAAGCAGTCCACATTTCTCTCTCAAACAAGGAATCGCACGGTCTAGGTGATGTTATGCTTGCATTGCATTGTTCTTTTGGCTTCATTTAGATTAGATTCCTTGATGATGGTAGGGTTAGGGTTTCATGACTATGTCTGATCTTCCACACCTGACTTTCACCTATCACATTTTGGCACGCCCGGTGGGACTCACGTCCCTGATTAACTTCGTTTTTTGGAGTTGTTTCCTTGAAGATCAGATTTTGCAGGTGCTCGCAGAAAATTCCAGTCGCTTTTAAAGGAAAATCCGCCGCTTCGGGATTTCTGCGTCGCTTCTGAGCTGGATCAGGCCGCATATTCCTCTCTGGATCGCCTTTGACCTAACAGTCGTCGCCTCAGGTAAAACGCATCGCTTTTATCATTAAACAGATCGCCTAGGACTGTATTGGCCGCTTTTGATCTAACAGCCGCCGCTTTTGCGCATAATCAGGTCGCTTTTAATCTAACAGGGGTCGCCTTTGCACAAATCCGCATCGCTTTTGACCTAACAGTGCACGCTTTTGTCCTGATATGATACGCTTATGAGCTAATAATATTCGCCTGTGCAGGTTAGGGTTTTTTATTTTTGTGCAGGGACAGGTCGCTTTCGACTTCCAACAGGCCGCTTCCGGTAAAATGCGATCGCATATGAGACGACAGACGCCGCTTTTGCATATATTTGTGTCGCTTATGGACTAATATTATTCGCCTGTTAGGCTAGGGTTTTTGTTCATCGGCTGTGTTTTTGCAGAAACAGGTCGCATCCAGCCCTCAACCGATCGCTTATGGAAAATATGCATCGCTTATGAGCTAACAGGCGTCGCATACTGTGTTTTTGCACATCGCATATGATCTGCAGTCGTTCGCCTATGACATAACAGAGGTCGCTTTTGATCAACAGTGTGTCGCATCTGGTAAAGCTCTGTTGTTTTCAAGCCTGTTTCAGTTCCAGTTTGATTTTTGGCTATTAACTGGGTATTTGCGCAGCATCTTATCGATCTGTCCAAGAAAGGAGGTTATCAAACTACTGACATATCTGTTGCAGGTTCGATCGGTCCAAGATTTGTGGTTTTTTCACTAAATTAGGCATATTTGGGCTTGGTGCTTAAAATGAATTACTGTTTGCTCCGTGCTTGATTTATCTTTTTGATTGCTTGCATGTGCCTGATTGTAACCCAAATTTAATGACAAAAGTATCCTCTCCCCTTGCCTATCAAATGGATCTTGGGTGCATGAGAACTTGTCATTATCTTTAGAGGGCCTGCCTTCCCGGTGTGAGAAGGGATACGACCCAAGCGGTAACGGGCTAAAGCCAAGTCCTTCCGAACCGCTATATAAGAAAAGTGTTTGTGTCGAAAGCCACAAACAACGGGTGCAGTTGTGTTATACCGACAGCCAACCTCCCCCAAAACCCTCCAAGGCGCAACCCTTGGAGGCTGGGAGACTCCATAACGGAGAGTAGCGCTGCCGCATGTATAGCCACCCGAACGGATGCCCTTATTAGCAACTTGGTGTAGTAGCCAAAAACCTTCTATCTGTTGACGCAGAGGGCAAAACCCTTGAAGCGGCCCCGATTCATGCGGTTCTTAGCCGAGGTAGCAGGGACAATCTAAAGGTTTGGAGAGGGTCAAGCCTTATAAGAATCCCGGATCTTGGTATGCGTGAGAAGTGTGTGCAAATGTAAGGAGGAGCCGGTGCTATCAAGATCCTGGAGCTACCCGCTTTGAATAGGCGCAGCTAGGGGATTCAACAGATACTGTCCTATCCTAGCCTAGGTTGTATCAGTTTGTGCTTGTTGTGAGTGTGAGTGACTGTTATCATTGTTTTCTTGCTGAAAAAACTGCAAAAATCAGACCACCGGTACACAAACACAATCGCCTTTGAACCTAAACTGCTCGCACAGACCATCAACATCGCTTCTGAACTGTAGTGACTCGCATTCTGCCTGAACTGCATCGCTTTTAAACAACAACTGCCCGCATACTGCTTAAACAGAGTCGCTTTTAAACCATAATTGATCGCCTTTTCCCTGAACAGAATCGCTTTCGAACCACAAATGACCGCCTACTGTCTGAACCAAGTCGCCTCTGATTCATTACCAGTCGCATGTTGTTTGAGCCAAGTCGCTTTTAATCCACAGTTATTCGCCTGATTCCAGAACAAGCTCGCCTATGAACAACAGACTGTCGCCTTTAGGGATATCTGAGTCGCCTCTGAGCCAACAGTAATCGCCTTTGAACCAACAGTCATCACCTCTGGCATAGCGTTCGCTTCTGGTTAGCACTGTCATTTTTCTGTCGAAACTAAACCAGGTCGCATTTGAGCTATCATTAATCGCCTTTAGCATCCTCTGAGTCGCCTTTGAGCTATCATCAGTCGCCTGTAGCTAAAATCCTTGCAAATCTCAGTGCATCAGCTAAATTAGCCTCAGGACCAGCTTGCTTGAACCTCAAACATCAGCTTTCAGACTTACCTTTGATCAAAAGCAAACACCTGGACTTTGTCTCCTATTTTGAGCTTATCAATCAACCACAACTCATGAGCTTTTCCATCTTTTTGAGATCCCAACCAGCAAATCAGACATCAATCCAATCATTTCAAGCAACGAACAACCTTCAGTTTTAACTTCAGCCAACAAACAACCTCCAGCTTTAGCTTCAGCAAACAATCTCTTTTTAGCTTTAGCTCCAACAAACATCAACAGCAAACAATCTTTCCCTTGAGTGATTAAGCTACCTCTAGGGACAACCAACAACAACTCAGCCAAACCAAATCAACCAAGCAACTTAGCCAAACTAGCAAAACCAAAACAACAACCAATCAACCAACTATCATCTTTTGGGTCTTAAAACTTTGACAAGCTCAACTTCATCATCAACATCATGCCTCAAACTAGGAGTCAATATCGAGCTGAAGTAGAAGCCAAATTGAAAGCTGAAATGGATGCCAAATTGCAAGCTGAGATGAAACAATTCACAACACCTCTTAAGGACGCAACTCAATTCACAACCGGTATGCCTTCTCATATGTTTATACCTCCAGGGTACACTAGGGGCGAATCATCTTCACAACAAATGCACCCTCTACCATCCTTGGAAACTTTCGAAGAACAATCTCAAGACGACTCATCAGAATTTCAAGATACCTATCTATGGGACCAAGTTGAGAAACTTATGATATCTGAGCCTGATCGCTGTTTTCTCCAACTTGCTCGCATGGGTGCTAAACTACCTAAAGACTTTGATATATCCACTATTAGAGAGCACGATCCCAACACTACTGCTGTTGTTGCGAATAAACCATCTACTATAGTCACATCATCTCCTATTACCTCGCAAACACCATCCTCATTACCTCTTGTTGCTTCATTTGAATCACCACGATCAGAGCATACCTTAGAACCATTGATAGTGCCCACCAATGTGCTTCCTCTCATGTCACAAAATCTCAACATCCCACCTTTTCATGTCCCTCAACATATCTCTCCTTCTACCATGACTGTTTCCATGCCTCACGTCACACAAGCTGTCCATGTCACGCAAGCACAAACACTTCGAGCATCACAAGCAATTCCCATATCTTATGGTGTGCATACCTCTCAAACCATTCCAACAACACATGTCCTCCATGCTTCACAACCATTGCGATCTACCACATCTCATACACCAACTGCTAATTCCTTCATGTTATCCCATAATCCCAATGTTAGCCTTATTGACATGAGTGATCCCCTCATTTCTCAAGCCAATCCAAACAATCAGATCGCTTATGTTGATCAACTTACATCCATGCTGTCCTCTTCTTCTAATCCTTCACACACTATCAATCCATCTTATGCTACCCAAGGCTTCTCTAATATCACCCAACACATGACATATACCAATCCTCATATTGTCCAAAATACCAATCCCAATGTTCACCCTTCTGTTGTATCTACCAATCCTTCCGTCACTTACCATGTCATGAATTCAATTCCAACTTCCCAACCATCTGCTACTATCAATCCCACATCCACTTCTCATGTAATGCACACCCACTTACCACTTGTGTCTCAAGGACAGCAATCCTCTAACACATACATGTCACATACCACTCCTTCGACATACATTGTGGGCACACAACCCCAACAAACCGTTACAGCTTCGTACATCCCACAACCACAACAAACTGTCACAACTCCACATATACCACAACCGCAACAACAATATGTTTCATATCACACTCCACCCCCTTTGCAACAACAGCAGTTATCCTCAGCCGATATCCAACAGATGATCGATGAAAGGGTAGGACAAGGCAAGAAACCCTTCTCTCTCGAAAACATATGCGCTTATCCATTTGACAAGTCTCTTAATATGATACCTTTTCCACCACACTTTGAAATCCCACAATTTGATAAGTACAAAGGGAAAGGAAATCCGGATGACCATCTTCGAGCCTTTTTCGTGGCATGTCTCGATGTTGCCTATGATGATACATATCTTTTGAGACTATTTCCTCGAAGCTTAGCAGGACAAGCTCTCGAATGGTTTTCCCATTTACCTCCAGGGATTAAGACTTTTTCCGAATTGGCAACCAAGTTTCGATCACATTTTGCCTTCAATATTGAACATGAGGTAAACATGAATGACCTTGTCAACAACAAACAACGCAATGGTGAAACCTTTTCCTCATTTACCCAGCGATGGCGTAATATGGCTAGCAAATTATCATGGGAAATCCCTGAGAAACAACAGCTTGATATCTTTGTTCAAAATCTTCATCCTGAGCTGTCATTCCAATTACAATTGCAAAGTGCTAGCACCTTTGACGAACTAGTTTCCAAAGGAGTTATTATTGAACGAGCCTTAATTGCCAAAGGAACCATCAAGATCTTTCGTGATAACAAAGATTCTCCCCAAAATTCCAATGATAAGTCTCGCTTTTGGAACAAGAACAAGAATGTTGTCAATGACGGTATTGTTGATACAAAGAATATCCAAACTATGAGAGCTCCTATCAACATTCAAGCAGCCTCTCCACCACGACAGTCTTTTCCACAACGAAGAAACCAACGCCAAACTTCTAATCCACGCCGACAATTTACACCATTAGTGGAACCCATGGAAGTTATTCTTCGAAAGCTGCTTCAAGCCGGAGATGTTATTTTACCCGATGCACCACCAAATGGCGAACCACTCTTTCGAGCTCCTTGGTACAAAGAGAATGAGTATTGTGATTACCATCGAGTTAAAGGACATAAAACAAATGGTTGTATGCGCTTAAAACATGTTATCCAAGACTGCATTGATCAAGGTCTAATCAACGTCACACCTTCAACACCTCAACCTGCTCAACAATCCACGTCAAACTATGATCTGGAGACTTTCAAGAATCCACTTCCATCTCATGATTAGACAAATAACCTTCAAGCTGGAAATGCTATTCCCTATAGCTATGCATCATCTACCATTGGCCGCATTGACCATGCTCGCATTTCTACCATTACCGTCCAAGGAGCACCTGATTGTGCCGTAACCACGCGAAGAGGTCGTGTTACCGTTCAAGGAGCACCTCCTCATCCTCCTCGACCTCTCTCTGACTATAACCTCTTGGATCACCTTGGCAAAACACCCGCACACATATCTATCCTCGAGCTGCTCCGCATATCCCCCGCACATAAAGCTATCCTTGCTAAGGCCTTACAAGAATCTTCGGTGCCTAATAATATTAATATCACACAATTTCAATCCATGGTCGCTAGCATTGCAGCCCCTTGTCATTTAACCTTTTCTGACAAAGATCTTCAACCCTCCATGCATCCGTCACACAATGAGGCCCTCCATATTGAAGTATTTGTTAACCAACGCCGTATCAAACGAGTCTTGATAGATGGGGGAGCTGGTCTAAATATATGTTCTTTGAAACTTATCAAACAATTGGGATATTCTGAGAAAAATGTTGACACCTCCAAGGTTATAACTATCAGAGCATATGATGACGCTGAAAGAGATACTGAAGGGATCATCTTGTTGCCTATTCAAGTTGGACCGGTCATTACAGAAACTCGCTGTCAAGTCCTTGATATTGATCTGCCTTACAACATCATCCTCGGTCGCCCTTGGATCCATACCCTTAAAGCAGTTCCATCTACATATCACCAATGCCTTAAATTTCCGCATAAGGGTGTTGAAGTTACCATTCAAGCTGATCCTAATCCATTTGAGTTTTGCCGTGCTTTTCAAGCTAAATATCAGAGTCCAAACCGTATCCCTCTTAACACCGAGGCATATCCATCATCCTCCTATGTCGACCCATCCGATCTTCTCAAGCCCTCATCTAGCAAAGCCGCTTCCAACCTCCATATCAAATATACCGAACATGGCCCTGGTGAGTACAAATTGCAGGAATCCTGTTGCGTTGGCACCCTTCCGTTATCTCCTAAATCCCACGGTAAGCTTTCTATATCTAAGCCCACTTCATCCTCCGCTGTTATCAAAGCTCCCCCCACCGTATTCATTAAAGGTGGTTTCTTGGATGACGAAGACATTGAGGACATAAACTCTTGGATATTCTTTGATGAAAATGACCAAGTCCAACTTGAAGTAGAGCGATACAACAACGGGTTTCGTATCATCAAGAACATGGGCTATAAAGGACATGGCGGCTTGGGATCACAGGAACAAGGACCTATTGAGCCCCTTATTGTGTCTAAGAAGTTTAATAAGCAAGGCCTTGGTTACCAACCGGAGGTACCGCGATCCAAAGACATTAAGTGTATTTCCGATATTGACGTTGGATCTTCTTCGGTAGGAGAGACTTCTAACTCGGATACCATCGACGACTCCTCCCTTCATATCACCGACCTCTTTCAAGAACATTCCATCTTCATGTTTTCCGCAATCTCTTCTAGCCATCATGATCCCTCCATTAGCCTCTCACTCGTATATCCTGACCTCATCGATTGGGACCAACAGGGGGCACCGATATTAGATACATTTGAAAATGACGAAGCCATTGCAGAATTCATGGGTTTGAGACAAGGTATCCCATCGGGTGATCACAAAGCAGGTTTCATGATGGAATTACCTAAACTAGCATATTTTGGCGGAAGTATCAAATCCTTCAGTCGCAAAAGTGAAATAAACAAAATTCAACAAAATAGGTCACTAGGTGAAAACCGCAAGGCGCCTCTTGACCGTGAAAAAGTAAAAATAAAGGACGCATCTGAAGGTGAAAACCTCTATGAGGCACCTGAGGATGAGGGATTTGATCTTCCTGTCACCGCTGATTACCATGAGAAATCAACTGTGCTAGTTGAAAAATCACAAGACATGAACTTGGGAACAGAACAAAATCCGAAGATCACCTTTTTGGCAGCATCACTATCAGAGCAAGAACGAAAGAACTTCACAGCATTTTTCCTGAGACGAGCTATAAATTTTGCATGGACTTATGCAGACATGCCAGGACTAGATCCTTCACTTGTGGTACATCATTTAGCAGTATTCCCTGATGCAAAGCCTGTCAAACAAAAATTGCGCAAAATGCATCCACAAGTTGCCTTATTGGTTAAAGCAGAAATTCAGAAACTATTAGAAGCAAAGTTCATAAAGCCTATTGATTATCCAGAATGGGTTTCAAACTTGGTACCTGTAGCAAAACCAGATGGACGAGTTCGCTGCTGCACGGACTTTAGAGATCTTAACAAAGCATGTCCTAAAGACGATTTTCCATTACCAAGCATAGACAACATTGTTGATCTTACAGCAGGACATGAAATGCTATCTTTGATGGATGGATTTTCTGGTTATAATCAAATCAGAATAGCAGAGGAAGATCAAGATAAAACGTCTTTTATTTGTCCATGGGGCACATATTGCTGGGTTGTAATGCCTTTTGGTCTCAAAAACGCTGGAGCTACCTATCAACGAGCTATGACAGTTATTTTTCATGACCTTTTTCATACTATCATGGAAGACTATGTTGATGACATCCTGGGAAAATCTAAGACAAGGGAAGGACATCTACCAGTATTGGCACAAATTTTTGATCGATTAGAGAAATACCAAGTCAGACTAAATCCAAAGAAGTGTGTATTTGGTGTAACATCAGGAAAACTATTGGGATATATTGTGTCTCGACGAGGCATAGAAGTGGACCCAGCTAAGGTAAAAGCTATCATAGAAATGCCTCCACCAACGAATCTCAAACAGCTCCGCAGTTTACAGGGTAGGCTACAATCTATCCGCAGGTTTATCTCACAACTCGCAGATAAATGTCATCCTTTTCAGCATCTTCTTCGCAAGGGTGAACCTTTTAAGTGGGATGAAAAGTGTCAACAGGCTTTTGATAAGATAAAGGAATACTTGGCAACACCTCCTGTGTTAATACCTCCTGTACTTGATCGTCCATTACTGCTTTATATATCATCAACAACCGCAGCATTAGGTGCACTTCTAGCTCAACATGATGATTCAGGAAAAGAACAAGCCATCTATTACATTAGCAGAACTCTTGTGGGATATGAACTCAATTACTCATTCATGGAAAAAGCTTGTTTAGCATTAGTGTTTGCTTCCCAAAAGTTGCGACATTATATGTTGAACCAAACAACAAAGCTCATCTCTAATGTGGATCCCCTCAAGTATCTCCTTTCAAAAGCACTTCTCACAGGGAGATTAGCAAAATGGGTTATGATCTTGAGTGAATTTGACATACAATATGTGAACCGTAAAGCTATCAAAGGACAAGTCATTGCTGATCAATTAGCTGCAGCACCTATCACAGACTTTCAGCCAATATATCCCGAATTCCCTGATGAAGGATTGTTTACTTTCAGCTCTCCAGCACGATGGCAGCTATACTTTGATGGATCATACACTCAACACGGATCTGGAGCAGGTATCTTGTTTGTCACTCCCCAAGGAGACTGCATACCTAAATCATACAGAATAGCATTCCCATGTACCAATAACATAGCAGAGTATGAAGCTTTAATCACAGGTTTGCGCATGGCAGTACAATGGGCTATCAAACAGTTACGAGTCTTTGGTGATTCTCAGCTAGTTATCAAACAGGTCTTGGATGAATATCAAACAAAAGACGAGAAGCTTCTTCCATACAAACTAATGGTGGATGATTTCAAGCAATATTTCGAGGACATTACCTTTGAGCAAATTCCAAGACTACAAAACAGAGCAGCTGATGCCATGGCTATGATTGGGTCTCTTTTAGATATGCCATCGAACACCCATAAATGTGAATTCTTGGTCGAACAGCTTTTGATCCCCGCATTTGAAGTTCCACAGTCTGAGCTTATATGTGAGATTGTTGGTCCCAACTCGTTGTGGTACAAAGATATATACGAGTATCTCCGTAATCACACCTTGCCTCTTCAACTATCCAACACCCAACGTAAAACTTTTATCCGTCGAGCCTCTCGTTACACTATCTTAGGAGACACCCTTTATCGCCGAAGTCTTGATGGTATCCTTCTTAGATGTCTTGATTCTGAGGAAGCAAAAATGGCCTTACGTGAAGTACATGAAGGTGTCTGCGGTTCGCATTCCGCTGGCCCTGGCCTTGTTAAGAAACTTCTGCGAGCAGGATACTATTGGCCAACTATGGAAAAAGATGCCCAACAATTTGCAAAGCGATGTCTACAATGTCAGAAACATGGAGATCTAATACATGCCCCAGCACATGAGCTTCAGCCTATTGTCACTCCATGGCCTTTTTCGCAATGGGGACTTGATCTTGTGGGTAAAATCCATCCTACTTCATCAAATGGTCATAAGTTTATTATCACTGCCACTGAGTATTTCACAAAGTGGGTAGAAGCCATACCAATGACCTACATCACAGGTAAACAAATAGCTAAATTCATCCTACATTACATCATCTGCCGTTATGGAGTTCCTCAAGCTATTGTCACAGATAATGGCCGGCCTTTCAAGAACCAAGAGGTTAGAGATCTTTGCAATAAGTTTCATATTCAACATAGGTTCTCTACGCCTTATTATCCTCAGAGCAACGGTCAAGCTGAAGCCTCTAATAAGACAATCATCAAGATCCTTAAAAAGACTGTTAACGAAACTGGTCGAGATTGGCATCTACAACTGCATCCTGCTTTATGGGCATATAGAACAAGTGTCAGAACTCCTACTGGCGCCACACCCTATGCTCTAGTCTATGGCACTGAAGCTATTTTGCCTATCGAGGTTGAGATCCCCTCTTTGCGCATATCCTTGCAACATACTATTTCAGATGAAGAATATCGAGTCTCCCGACTCCATGATCTTGAGCTCTTAGATGAACGCCGCCTTACAGCATTGAACCATCTTCAAGTCTATCAAAACCGGCTACGCCGCAGCTACAACAAAAAGATCAGAGAACGCAGATTTCAGGTTGGCGACCTTGTCCTTAAAGAAAACCAAAGGAATCAACAACATCGAGAGAAACAGGGCAAGTTTGAACCAAATTGGCTTGGTCCTTTCATTATCACAGCAGTTTATGGATCTGGTGCATACACTTTGTCAACACCTGAAGGCATTCCCTTGGATGAACCCGTCAACAGCGTTCATCTCAAGAAGTTTTATCCATGAATCTCAGCTATCCCACAAAAACAACAAAAAAATCAAAATATGCCAAAAAAAAAAAAAAAAAAAAAAAAAAAAAACAAAAACAAAAATAAGATAAATAATCCGTCCTCTGGTGAAAACCTGGTAAACAGGCGCCTTGGATAAGTACCATAGTGAAAACCTGGCAAACAGGCGCTATGTGTAGTGACCAGCTTCCCTCATTTGTCTGGTTCGTTTTGACCATTTTCCCCACTGCATCTTGTATAAGCTATTTTCATAAGCCCTATCGCAATCTCACACATAGCCTTTCCTCTTCATCCTTTGCCAATGCTAGCTATCATATGTGAGACGTTGTCGTGATATCTATATCTGTTGGCACCTTAGCATCTTGGCCACATCTTTTCTGCATTGTCGCTTCTGCATAATAAACCTCATCCCACACTGGGGGGCATTTGTTGAGTCTTATTTGGAAGTGGATCCTGTTATCTCTAGCTCATAACACATCAAACAACTCAGCTTTCAACACAGCACACCTTATCAACTTCAGCCATGGCACATGTCCACCGACAACTATGACCTAACGACTTGCAACCAGGACTCATACCTTCACAATTCATCCACAATCATCCAACAATCGCAACAAATATCGCTTGATCAAACATCCAATCGATTAGCCACATCAATAAGAACTACATCCAGCTCTATCGTTGACGCCTTGATCCCGTGGATACAGGGTATGTAGGCAATCGGAGATGCGAAGGGAGCACTCTGATTCAGGCTAAGACGATAGCCCCTTTCATCTGTCATCTGTCATTCTCAACATTCTTCAATCTTTCAGCTCATATTCTTCTATCTTTCATCACTTACATCATCAATAAAACCCAGAACTACATATTCATCATGTCTCATCTTCATCGTAAATGTGCTTTGATCCCGTGGATACAGGGTATGTAGGCAGTCTGGAATACGAAGGAAGTTTCCAGTACTCAAGCACCGATGATCCCCCCATCTTCTTCATCTTCATTCATCATCCATCTTCTCCTCTTTGATCAGCTCAAACAGGAAGCAAACCATGTGTATATTGCAAGCTCCAGCACTTTAACCAATCACAGGTAAGCCAGAAGCTATTTGTCTGCATGCCTTAAGCCAACATTTGCTATAGCCATTTATCAACAACTTTAGCCTTCAACAGGATGTAGCTTTCCTCTTAACAAGGCGCCAGCTTGATCTATCCAAGAGCACTCAACATTTGGCAAGAGAACGTGATTACAGTATCTTTTGTTTTATCTTTTGATTTATCTTTTGTCCCTTTTCTGTACCTAGTCAAGACTGCCTTGATTTATTTATATCTTGGTATGTTGCGATGAAGTAAGGACTGGGGCATGGTCATATAGCTTTCGTATGCCGTGTTTGCGGGATGATCTTATTCTCTTCCTATGCGTCTTGGTATCTTGTACGTGTTGGGATTAGCATCTTACATATCAATATCTCTAGCATCTGAGAAGCTAAACAGTCTCTTATGCATTAGAGACTATTCTATGTTAAGACTAACTCCATACATATAACCAGCAAGCTATCATTATGTGTAGTGGAGATAAGCTCAAACCATTGTTTGTAGCGTCAAAGTCCAACACTAGCTGTTATTCATATCTTGTGCATGTTGGCTCACCATCTTGACCACATGCGTTCAGACAAGATTGTAACACGTTAGTTACGCATTGGATACCTCGACACCTTGGTCTCTTATACCCTGGTGCATAACATCCATATGCTATATCAAACATAAGGACTGCATTTCTTTTCATTTTGAGCAATTACTTGAAAGCTGCCCATCATCATCTTATCCATTTTATCTATCCATTCGTTCCGTCATCCTTAGCCAAGATCAATCAGCTCCATCATCCTTTGTCCATATTCCCGTTCCTGCAAAACAAGTGTTAGCCATACATAAGTCCATTACATATCTTTTTCTTTACCATCTACCTATATGCATACATCTATTCATGTCATTACCCTTTACTTATTCATACATTTTCTATCCATTACCATTTGCATAAATATCCATCCATAATCCATATATAATCCATACACATAACATGCATAGCCATCATAATATCAACATCACAACCATTATAACATCATATAGATCGCCAAAACTGCCATATATACATATATACATGTGTGTCAAAATACAAGTGTCTACAATACAAGCTGAGCCCTGAAAAGAATGAATGTACAACAATGGCTCTAGGCCTCATCATGATACAATGTCAACAAGGTATGCCCTAGCGACTACTGCCAGCTCCCTCACCCTGACCACCACCACCAACAGGTCCTGTACCTGGTCCTCCATCTCTCGGTGGCCCCATCACTGAAGCCACTGACCGAGATCCACCTGACCTCCGTGAGCTCGATGCCCCTGACCTGCTCCTGAAGCTAGGCTGTCTCTGCTCTGCCGGCACAGCTCCATAATATAAGCCTCTATAATACTCAGCCTCACCCTGCACTCTCCGAAGCTCGGCCTGTACTGCTGTCAACTGTGTGGCTAAGTACATAGTAGCTCCATCCGTCCCCAAGGCAGTCACTGCTCTATCCCGCTCACTAGTCATAACCTGCAGCTGCTGTACTGCCCTATCTCTCTCAGCTCGCAGACCATCTCTCTCTGCTCTCATAGCCTGCTCCTGCTGTACTGCAGTATCTCGCTCAAGCCTCATCATCTGCTCATGCTGCCTAGCTGTATCCCTCTCTCCTGTAACTCTCGCGAGCGCACCGTCATCCTGTCCATCTCCTCTCTGTGCTCCCAGCTGTAGCTGAGCCTGATAAGTCTGTGCCTGTGCTCTAGCATGCCTCAAACTGATCACGGCCTGATGCCTATCCATCTCCACCCTCCTCAGCCTCATCTGTGCTCGCTGCCTCCATCTCCTCTCCTCTCTGATCCGTCTCCGCAGCTGCTGAATGCCCACAGCATCCCCTGCTCCGATCTGTGCCTGTGGCTGTGCTAATATAGCTGGCTGACCTGGCACCTGCCCTGGCATCTGTATCCCTGGTGCAGCTGGCACTACTGCCTGTGCTGGTGGAGCCCGTCGTCGTCGCCTCCGGACTGGTCTCTCCATCCCAATCTCCCCAATCTCTCCATCTCGTGTCAACCGAGTCGGCCTAGCTGTCGCCCAGTGTGCATCATACTCTGGCAATGTACCTGGCTCTGCCGGACCCTGTCTCCACTGCCATGCTACTGGCTGCAATCCATCTCTCTCTGCCAAGGCTGTGTCCACCACAACCTCTGGACCCCAATCGAACACCTCCTGCCTCGTCCTCCCAAAAATGGCATCCCCTACAGGTACTGCCTGTGCCTCTCCAAACTGTCTCAGGGCTCTCTCTGGCAAATAGCGCTCTATAATGTACAAGCCGCGTCCAAAAATGTACCTCGCCTGTCTCGCATAAGCAAGCTCGGCATCCTCCTCCTCCCACTGCTCACATCCTAGCCATGGCCTCCATACAAACCTGTCTATCTCATCCAACCTCCGTCGCCAGTATACCACCCCTCGGCGCTGTCGATATGTCAAGGCTCCTCTATACATCCGTGCAAATGGCTCTCCTGCTGCTCTAGCCACCCATCCCTCTGGTCTCGTCACTGGAATGTGCTCATAAGCCCATACGTGCAACACTGTCACTCCTGCTGACATACTGGCTCCGAACATATATGCACAATCATGTAGGTAGTGATAGAGCTGTCCCAACACGCACTCCGCCCATGCATATCTCGTGCCATAGGAGAACATGCCCTCCATCACTGTCCCCCATCCTACAGGAAACCCTCTCGCTCTCCTATCACCCACTAGCCATCTAATGATAGCCACTACCACTCGCTGCAACCTGTCACAGAGCTCCTCCATCCTCCCCATCGGTATCTCCGAACCCTCTGCTCCGATGTCTGGTGTCCCAAACAATCTCCTGAATGCAGCTGGGCCCATCTCCGGATCATAATCTACCCGATCCCCATCTATCGGAATCCTCAAAATCCGGAACACATCCTCTAAGGTGATGGTCGCCTCTCCTGTCGGTAACAAGAATGAACTGTGCTCGCTCATCCATCGCTCCACCATCGCAGTCATCAGTCCTCGATGTGCCTGCACTGGCTCTAATCGTGACACATGCTCTAAGCCCAGAATCTCTAACACCAGTAGCTCCTCTGCATCCAACTGTCTCACTAGCCGCAAATCTCTCGGATGGGGCTCCCGTGATAGTAATGGCGGTAGTACATCCTGCATCATCCATTTACCCTTGTCAGTCCATTCCGTTAATCATTCATATCAAAATCTGCCTATCTATCTGCTATTTTCTCCTACACCTACCATATGCGGTTCACTTTACCACAAGCGACCTATTTCTGCTCATTAGCGATTCCTTTCACTATATGCGCCTCTGTTTTGCCCACATGCGAGCTCTTTTGCACATGCGCTCACTGTTTTCCTAAAAGCGACCACTATTTCCACATGCGTTCATCCTTACTTTATCTGCGGGCCCTATCCCACATGCGCGTCTTTTTACTCCAAAAGCGAGCCGTTTCCTATATGCGCCTACTTTCTCCTCATAAGCGAGCTAACTCACACTAAGCGACCATTTTCGCCCTATATGCGCGCTATCTACCATATGCGGTCTATTTATAGTCCTAAGCGAGCTCAACTACCTTATGCGACTACTCTCTGCTCATAAGCGACTAGTTTTTATCTACACGCGCATTTCCGCTGCTCTTTTCCCGCCGACAGGATGCGACCCCTTTTTTCCTAAGCGACCTACCCGCGCCCATAAGCGACCTATATTACTCTAAGCGACCTCTACTCCTACATAAGCGACCTATATGTGCCAGGTCCTAAACTAGTCGCTTTTGGTGACGTGTGTGAATTAATTACGCTTCTAGGCTATTAAATGCACGCTTTTGGGAAAAGTTTTGAGACATACCGGTGCGCCTGCTCCCTCTGGTCGTCCATGTGTCCTCACCCGCTCCGCACGATGATCTCTGCGTGGAATCACCATCCTGCTAGCTCTGCTACTCTCACTCTCAGGAGCTCTGGATTTCTCTAGGTTTCTAAGCACAAATGAGCACAAATGAGCCTATTTGCCCTTGCAGCCCCTACTTATAGCCCTTCTCCCAACCCTAATTCTTCTATACCACAGCCTATTTTCTTCGCATTTGCCCTCTTTTCTGCCTTTTCTTCTATCGAGCGCCAACCCAGTCTTTCCTGGTTCGCCTGGCTTACCTCTCGAGGGGGCATAACCTGCCAGTTACACTGGGGCATACCTTGTTTATCGAACATATCTCACATCTTCTTTGACACAACGTTCTATCGAACATTGTATCAAAGAGGGGCAAAATGTAGACACCCAAATTTGTCCATGTCTAGCGACACCTTGTTACATCCCTAATCCATTATCCAATTAATTAAATAAATTTTATTTATTTAATTAAAATCCCATTCTCATTCACTTAGCCAATTAATTAAATAAATTGTATTTATTTAATTAATTCCACATCATGTCTTATCTCATTTTATGCATTTATCATATTAATTAAATAAATTTTATTTATTTAATTAATTTCCAACTCATATCCCACTAATTCAAATACTTTATTTGAATTAAGCCTTTATCATTTATCACATTTCAACACTTGTCCATTTCCCATTTATCATGTGTTGTAAGACAACTTTCATTTAAAATCCTTCACATGTACAACTAATTGGACCTAAATTTAGTAACTTTCAATCTCAGCCATTCACATAGCCTTTGAATCTCCACCGTTGATTGATCTTGGTTGAGTCCTATATAAACAGCCTCTCATTCCATATGAGACAACCCCCCGAGAAATCCAGAAATCTAGCAATCCAGCAATCATATAGCAACTCCATTATCATCTTGAGCATTCGAGCATTTGAGCTTTTATCATCCATCAATGGCAGCTTTCAGCTTTGTGATTGTTCATTATTGAAGAAGCAGTCCACATTTCTCTCTCAAACAAGGAATCGCACGGTCTAGGTGATGTTATGCTTGCATTGCATTGTTCTTTTGGCTTCATTTAGATTAGATTCCTTGATGATGGTAGGGTTAGGGTTTCATGACTATGTCTGATCTTCCACACCTGACTTTCACCTATCACAATGTGGACTTGTGATATTGAGCAAAGAGAATTCAAAGCCTTCATTATGTTTTAGAGTAGAATTGTGTTGTTATTGTGTTTGTTTGTTGTAGATTTGGCTTCATCAATCCATCTCCTCATGATTTGGAGGATCTTCATCTCTGTGAGGGTTTCACCTCTAACGTGACATCAATTTGTGTTTCAATCATTTCATTTCATTTCATTATTGGATTTGGCCTCTACCCTCCTTGGGCATGTACTCTATCAAACAACAGTGCTGGAAGACTTGAATGTCCTTCCAGGGCTTGACCGAGGCAAGCTCCTAAACACCACAACCCCCAAACCCCTTTCTTTATGTGTGCAGGTTACAGGTGTGGGAGTTGGAAAAGTGTAGGTGCATAGAAGTAGTTTGAAGGATAAGGTTTTGAGATCTGAAAGAATCTTACGAATATTCTTCCCTACTGGACTAGGGTGCCCGCCCTATACTCCTCCCAAAAATTCTATCTCTGAACTTAGGATCAGGATTCGGTCTGTTACACCTCTCTACTCTTAATCTCCAAAAATTCTACCATATTAAACTTGGCCGCCCACCATGTAGTCTGCTAGGGTTTCATTTCCATAAACTCAACTTCTAGTATGTTTTTTATCGTCCCTGAGTACCTTCCTGTCTGGGTTTTTTGTAGCATTCTGTCTATTTGTACCCAATTGCACCATAATTAGGGTTTGAGGCTTATTTGATCTAGGTTTTAGTAAATTTCTCAATCTAATCTATTCTTTCCATATAATTCATGAGCACAAAATCAGCAGTTGAGTCCTCATCCACCTTGTAGTGACTTGGTTCAGTTTTGTCCTTGAATGTTATTATGAAAGGAGGGTTTGTTTTGATATACTTTAAAATCATTTATACCCTCTTGTCATTTTCACACATAACAATTTTTAAGGATAATCTACAACAATCCTTGATTCTTACCTCATGCTCATTTAGGAAATCAACCTAATGATCTTCAAATGATAGCTCATGTGTAAAGAAAGCCCTAATCATTGGGCTAATTGTACCAATAGGATGAAACCTATTACTAATCTCCTCATATAGATCCATGGCTAAGGGGACCATCTCTAACTCTATAGTCTTTGCATTCTAAATTTTAGTATGAGAATACACCCCAATCTTGATGGGGAAAGCAAACCCAACTTTGTGTTTTATAGCCACCAACTTTTGTATCTCAAAAATTTGTCTACAAAGCTCTAATACAATAATTTTGTCATGGGAATACCTTGGCAGTTTATAAGGTTCCTTATGGAAGCCACCCACACTTATGTAAAATAATGTTTTGAATTGTATATACCAGTTGCCCCAGTTTACCAATTCATTAGTTGCCTCCAAGGATAGCCTCTTTACATAATCATTCTCTAGACCCATAATTATTGCATATACAAATTCATCATTCATAATACAATAGTTATTTTATTTGATGTAGGAGTATCTATGGGTACAACAAATTCATCATTCATAATACAATAGTTTTCAATAAGGTTTGTGCAACAAATGTAATTTTCCTTGGGCATATTGGTAAATATAATTTTGGTGGAAAAATGCCCCGATAATTTATAAATGCCTCAAATAGTGGGGAATATCTTTCCTAGGCACCCACCTAGAAAAATACATTAAATTCTATTTTTAGTGGGACTAATTTTTGTCATAAGTGGGGCTGATTCTATCATAAATGGGGCTGCCAAGAATCGTGGAATAAATGGCACTTATTATTGTAACCATCATAGTGTAAGGAATCTGTAAGTGGTCATTCTAGGTGCCCATTTGAAGGTGGATTGCACGTGATTTTATTTTATTTATTTTTAGATTTGTAACTCCAAGAGGGGCGTTTTAATTTTTAATTGACACTTTTGTCACATGTCGGTGCCTTGAAAGTTGAAATATTAGTTGTCAAAAGAGGCCCACATGATAGTATATCATGGAAGGACTATTTTTAGAGGTATTATGATAGATTCTATGACAACTGCAAGGGTCAAAAATAGGGGAGAATACTTTGGACATGAGAGCCTAATTTTAGACTGGAATCTTGACTGAGAAGTTAAGCACATGGTTTTATAAAACCACAGATGGTTTCTTGTATAGCTAGAAGTCTACAAATGGGAGGCTTGAGGAGAAGTATGAGGGGGGAGAAGAAGATTTTGACATAGCCATATGCTGCTAGAATGAGTCCAGGATGTTGGAAAAGTTGTTTGTTGCAGGTGTTATGTGTATGATTCCAGAAAGCTCATAAGCTTCATATTGATGTAATGAATTTTTAGATTTAATAAAATTAATGTTGCAGATTTCTCTTCTATTTTCTATTGTTCACTTTATTTATAGCCTTGTTACATAGGCTATTATGTAGGTTTATGTTGTAGATTTCAAAGGGAGAGTATCCCATTTCCATCAGTGGTATCAGAGCGGGAGTTCTTGAGTGTGCAGGCAGAAGCGTCGATGTGAGGTAGTTTGCACCAGGACCTATGGTGGTGTGTGTGTGTGTAGATAGATTGCTGAGTGTGAGGTAGTCTATACCCAAGAGGTTTAAAATTGAGAGTGTGCGGCAAGTGTTTGAGAGAATGCCAAATAAGAAAGGCAAAAAGTTTGTCATAGTTGTGTATGCAGGTAAACAGGAAGGGGAAAATATTGCAGAAGTATGCTTTGAGGAAGACATAGAGAAAGAGAGTGAGAAGGAAGAGAAAAGTGCAGTAGAGATTAAAGAGGTTGCAGTAACAACAAAACAATTGAGTGCAATGGAGAACATTGAAGGAGAGGACACCAAAGTTGCAATAGTAAAAGATGAGGTAAAACTTGCATTTTGTGAGTTAGTTGGTGATTCTGATTTGCTTATGAATTATGTAAATGGAATGGGTGAATATGAGGAAGCTGAAAATTATGTTGCAGAAGTAAGGAAAAGAGGGATATCAGATTTTGATGAGATTAGAACCAAATCTGATTTGTGTTTGAATGATATGATGAGTTATAGTGAAGAAAGAATTGCAGCAGTAAAATTTGTAGGAAAAAGCAATGGGGTAAAATCAGATTTTAATGTATGTTTTGATGTGGATAAGAATTTAAAATGGATAAAATTGTTGTAGCAATGAGTCAATTTGAGAATGTTAAAACTGAGAAACAAGAGGTGAAGGTAAAAGAGGTGTTTGATAAAGAGATTTGTATGAATAAAAATTTGTTGTAGGATGGAAAGGATGATATTTTGATTCTGTTACTAACATTGAAATGGATGCAGAGGAGGAAGATGGAAAGGATGAATATATTGATTGTGTTATTGACATTGAATTTGTAGCACCAGATATAGGAAAATGAAGTGGTACAGTTGCATGTCTTGTAGAAGGCATGAAAGAAGAAACAAAGTTGAAGATGCAATGGGTGATGAAAAGGTAAATTTAAATTTCTGTGAATTCGAGAATAATTATTTTCATGTTGAGATGGATGAGTTAGTGAATGCAGATGATATGGTTCAGTTAGATTTTGTTAGAGATGATTGGTATGCAGAGGAGGATTTGTATGGTGTTGCAGAGTTAAGTGCAGGTGCAAATTGGTTGAGGTGGATGGACTATGGTGGGTTGAATCCCACAAGATTGGACGAGGATGTGAATTACACTAGGAGGAGGTGGTTGGTTTATGGTGGAATTGATTCCACATTCGTGAGGTTGAGTGTAGAGTAGAGTTGTCAAAGGAGGAGGTTGTTTGTTTTGGTTAAGTGTTGGAAGAGGAGAAAGAAGAAATAATTACAGGTACCAAATTCAATGATGGAGTTTACTGAGCATTGCTTGTAATTCGAAAGGGTGGAACTACCACTCAACTCCATTTTGTGAATCCATATTCACAAAATGTTTCCTACCCTAGGTGTTTGATGCAGGAGCATCTAGGGGTACTAGCAATCTTGTATCAACCAAAAATATTTTAATTTCTATTGTATGTTTTCAATAAGGTTTGTGGGTTTGAGAAAATAATATTTTAATTTGTAACAAATGTAATTTTCCTTGGGCATATTAGTAAATGTAATTTTGGTGGAAAAATGCCCTGATAATTTATAAATGCCTCAAATAGTGGGGAATATCTTTCCTAAGCGCCCACCTAGAAAAAGGCATTAAATTCTATTTTTAGTGGGACTAATTTTTGTCATTAGTGGGGCTGATTCTGTCATAAGTGGGCCTGCCAAGAATCGTGGAATTAATGGCACTTATTATTGTAACCATCATAGTGCAAGGAATCTATAAGTGGTCATTCTAGCTGCCCATGTGAAGGTGGATTGCACGTGATTTTATTTTATTTATTTTTTGATTTGTAATTCCCAAGAGGGGCGTTTGAATTTTTAATTGACACTTTTGTCACACGTTGGTGCCTTGAATATTGAAATATTAGTTGTCAAAAGAGGCCCACATGATAGTATATCATGGAAGGACTATTTTTAGAGGTATTATGACAGATTCTATGACAACTGCAAGGGTCAAAAATAGAGGAGAATACTTTGGACGTGAGAGCCTAATTTTAGACTAGAATCTTGACTGAAAAGTTAATCGCATGGTTTTATAAAACCACAGATGGTTTCTTGTATAGCCAGAAGTCTACAAATGGGAGGCTTGAGGAGAAGTATGAGGGGGGAGAAGAAGATTTTGACATAGCCAGATGTTGCCAGAATGAGTCCAGGATGTTGGAAAAGTTATTTGTTGCAGGTGTTGCATGTATGATTCTAGAAAGCTCATAAGCTTCATATTGATGTAATGAATTTTTAGATTTAATAAAATCAATGTTGTAGATTTCTCTTCTATTTTCTACTGTTCACTTTATTTGCAGCCTTCTTACATAGGCTATTGTGTAGGTTTATGTTGTAGATTTGAAAGGGAGAGTATCTCATTTCCATCATTATCTCTCTTTGAGCTCAAGATGGGGGTAATGATAAAAAAATATAGTCTCCTAGCTAGAGGGTGTCAACTTTTGTCAACCGTAGGAAACTAGCTTAGAAGGTGAGAAGGTACAAGAGGTAAGAAGTCATATGGAATCTATTGGATTGTAGGACATTGAATAATTTCTCATGGAGTTTTCCACTAATTATTATGCCCCAATCTATCCTTTTATCTTCTACCATCTTCAAAAAGGAGTAGCACATCCATGGGTAGAAGTCTTTGGCATTGGGATATCCATACACCCAACTTAGAAGAGTGATTACATATTTAGCATCCTTGAATTTTCTTAAGTGGTACACCTTTTCTATTTTAAGTGTAGATTTCCTTTACACTAAGAGAAGGTTATTATTGGTGAAGTATGTGGCCACACTTGTCTTCTTCTCATAGTAATCTAAGGTAGCCTTCATATCCACCTTGTCATACTAGGCATAGGTAGGGAGTCCAAAGACCCTTTCCATAATTTTAGCACTAATGTTCAATGTAACTTGTCCTGATGGGCTAAACATCTTTTTTTTCCTTTGGTCATTTCTTTAGGCCAAGGTTGAGTCCAACTTAGAAGATTGTATGGATACAGGGAATGTAGTAGCTTGAACCAACCTTGAAGTAGCCATACATTGAGCCTAGAAGGTCTTGTCTCCTTCCTTGTGTAATACCCTCTATAGAAACTTTTGGACATTGACATGTACCAAGTCTATATCTCCTATGTAATTATATTGGGAGAACATCCTTGAAGGAGGATGATATCCATTGTATTCATACTTCATTTCTTTTTGTGGGGGGTCTCCTTATATTAGCAATGTTCACCATAAAAGACCACCCATTAGATAGTTTAAATTGTTCTATAACAAAAATATCCATTAAGATTAGTTCTTTATCAAACCAAGATCCTTCAAAATTATCATACTAAACGTGCACAATTAGGGAATTAGACTTTGGGATCCTATCATGATTCATCCTTTGGTATCGGGTATCCCAGAAGTTTGATTCCTGAAAAGAGAAATAGATTTCCAATTAAATTTAGCCTAAAATACTATAATATTATGAGGATGTCGAGGCTCTATGTTTGGGGATATCACCTTGTTTATGCCAAAAGGGGACCACAATATCAACTAGACCAAAAATATAATCCCAAAGAGCATATATCCCATAGATTCATTAGGGATCAAAGGTTAGGGATATCAATTAAATCCAACTAAAAACATAGGGACACAAAGCACATGGAAGCACCCATCTTGAGTAAATATGCATGAGAGATTGTTGAGAATTGGAGGTCAGGGCTTTTAAGGAATCCATGTCTAAACACTAACCCCTAAGGATATACACAGGAAAAGTATTAGGGATCAGAGATCGGGAACATCAAACAAATCATACCAAAATTCATTAAAAAATGAGACACCTTGAAGCACCAAGCTTGAAAGAGATATGAATGAAGATTCAATGAGGATCAGAGATCAAAGATGTTAAGGAAATCATGCTAAATTGGAGATAAAATGGGACATCCCTACCCCTCTAACTTTGATACCATATATAAATCTAAGGATGCTGGGAGTTAGGGATTGAGACCACTTGGAAACTTATGTTGAAGTGGCAAAGATGCAAAAAAGAGCCCATTAGCCTAATCCAAGCCAATGGGGGCATGGTGTCAAAAGAACAAATGGCCTCAAAAAGTGTGAAGGCTCATAAAATAGATCAAATGGGATAAAACAAACAAAAATTAAAAAAGGGAAAATGAAGAACACAAAATAGACCATAAACAACCAAATCCAACTAAAATGACATAAATTTAACAAAGACCAAGTCCAAAATAGAAGAAATCAAATGCTAAAACTAAGGAAAGGAAGCACATTTAAAATCATGCCACAAAGGAATAAAAATAGCTATGAAACCCTACTTGGTGAGACACAAGAGTAGAGAAAATCACACACACACCAATGACAATAAACTCATGAATGAAAATGCTCAATTGGAGGTGCACTAGTATCTTCGAGTTCATGGTAGGATTGCAAAGAGCTCAAATTGCTAGAGCACTAAGGAAATTGGAAAAGCAAATAGAGAAGTGAGTCAAAATTAGGTTGAATGGAAACAAAACCCAACTCACATGCATGTGGGGAAAACACCTTTAATGCAACATTGAGGGTAGGTTGGGGTTAGGTCAAATCCCTTGTTGAACATCAAGG
This sequence comes from Cunninghamia lanceolata, assembly GCA_027924645.1. Classification (NCBI taxonomy): domain Eukaryota; kingdom Viridiplantae; phylum Streptophyta; class Pinopsida; order Cupressales; family Cupressaceae; genus Cunninghamia; species Cunninghamia lanceolata. Next base: position 11,438,900 of record BSBN01001201.1, on the reverse strand, counting down.
TTTAAGAGGTTCTTTTAGTCATGCAAAGATGACTAACTCTGAAATTTCAATCAGGGTGACACACAAGCCCTAACATTAGTCTACAAAAGAAGTTGGGGTATCAAAAATTCCTTGTTGAGCATCGAGCGTAGGTTGGGGTTAGGTCAAATCCCTTTCTGAGCATCAGTGTTTTAGAGGTTCTTTTAGTCATGCAAAGATGACTAACTCTGAAAGTTCAATTAGGGTGACACACAAGCCCTAACATCAATCTACAAAAGAAGTTGGGGGATCAAAAATTCCTTCATAGTCATGCTTGGATGACCAACTAAAATTTTGATGGGGTGCCCAAACTTGTAAAACAAAATGATTGAGTGAAATGTTAGGGTTTTGAGGATGATTCTACTATCATGCTAGCATGAAAAAACCTAAAAGTTTGATAGAAACCAAATACTCATAGAATAAGCAAAAAACAAACAAAGCACCAAAATCAAAGTAAAATTCAAGTCAAGATAAAGGATAAACCCAACATAAGAAAAGAGAAAAAGGGGGGTCCTTATTTTTATAAGGAAAAATGGGGAACATGTGCAAGGCACAATGAGTAGTTATCCTTCAAAGAGGACATGTCCAAAATTCTAAAGTCCGCACATAATCTGACATCTCGATTCTTTTTCCTAACAGGAACTAAGTTTGAGCTCTAAGAGGAATGCCTAATAGGTTTAATTATCACCCCATCCCTAATTTTGGCTATCTCTTGCTATATATTGGGGGCTAATGAGGGATTTATTGGCCTTTATTTCTACTTAAGAGGCTTTACATTAGGCTTGAGAGGAATTTCATGTTCGAATAAATTTTCCATATAGGATTTAGATCTTCATATGACCATGCAAATACTCTACTATATTTTCTCAACAACAAGATGAGTAGTGCCCTAATCTTTGGGTTCAACTTCTATAATATGTACACATTCTTGGGGGATAACTAGGTTCCCAAGTTGATTACTTTTGAATCATTAGCATGAATAGGGATAGGGTTAGGCTTATGTCTATTAGTCCCATCAAAAGTTCTCTCTAATCCCACTAGGCCTTGGGGGATGGAATTAGTTCTTGATTGAATATTGAATAACATCACTACCATATATTTTCTCCTTTCTATCCACAACTTTAATTAGATGCTCACAATCAATTGCTACATCATCATAGTCATCTAGACAATTTAGAAACTTGAATAAGTCATGATCATCATTAAATAAGTTTTCTAATGATGGATATTGTCTAGAATTGATGATCTCATTAGCAACTCCACTGTTGGAGAAAAATTATGTGATATGTCCTCTATTTTAGTGGATATAGTATCTAGAAGGTCTACATCAACATTTTTCTCTCTTTCCACCTAAGCTAGGGTAAAAATAAGAGCTAAATCATAAACCAACAATCCTAAAAACCCTAACAGCACAATGAAGTACAAGATAGCATAGAAATCAAAATGACAAAGCAAACCAAAAATTAATCTCTACACTAAGCTTTGCTCTCCATTGCTATTCTCAATCTCGCATAGGAATGCAAGATTTCAAAGGATGAATGTTGGTTTGCTCATTCTAGCAGCATAACGATACTTGAAAACTGAATGATCAAATGGCTTGGTTGAAGGTTGATTTATAGGAAGTGAGTGATTTGAATGAAGGGCTATGATTGAAAGTTGGTTTCAACGATGTGGACGGCTAGGATCGAATAGGGTTTCCCACTCCATGAGGAGTTGTAGTCATGTGATAAGTGTAGGGTAGACCTAATTTAAATAATGTTTTATTTAAATTAGTGGGAGATGTGAAGTGTATTAAATGAAAATGTAGTATGTGACATGTGTTGGATTGTGGTGAGAGGTGAGGATTAATTCAAATATTTTATTTGAATTAGTTGGAACATGTGAGAGGGAAATTAATTAAATAAATAGGAATTATTTAATTAATTGGAAAGTGGGATAAATGGGATTAGAAGTGGGATTAGGACAAAATGTCATATGATGTCTCTAGTAATGTATTAACAAGGTGATGATGAAAGACATGGACAATTTTAAGTGTCTACATTTTTCCCCTCTTTGAGATGATGTTTGCAACTAAGAGAAGTAACATCATTTCAAAGAAGCTAAGGTATGGATAGAGGAAAAGGATAACAATGTCAAGATAGGATGGTGATGCCCCCTCAAGAGGATAGGGGGTTGGACAAACACGAGTAGGCTCTTGAAAGGAAAGGGATTGGTTAAGGAAGAAAGATAAGGGAAAGGATGGATGAAAGAGATGAATGATGCATTATGCTACAATGAAGGTGAGCAACCATGAAGTTTGATATAGCACTAGATGTTATGCACTAAGGTATAAGGACCAAGGTGACAATGTGTCTTGTGCACTAGCATAATACAAGCTTGTCTAACATACGAGGAAGTAAACTTAAAGCATTAAAGTCCTAATGCACAAAAGGTATGATATGGCCTTAGATGAAAATGATAATGCAAAGAGCTATTCCAACATACACAAGATATGAATATTAGCTGGAAATGATATGGATTTGATTCAAATGTAGGATAAAATGATAACACACACAAGCAAGCAAGCAAGCAAGCAAGCAAGTATGCACAAATGATACAAAAACAAGAAAGGTATTGCACCTGTCAAGATGTAAACCAATGATTAATTGATTGATTGATTATGATTGATGATTGATGATGATTATGATAATGCCTAGTTTCAGGAAATGAAACATGTCATATAAGACGCTTGGTCTGGTTTTGATAATGCAACATCCTGTATAAGACAATTGATATGATTGACACTAGTGTTGTTGGCCATGCGAATCAACACCAGGATTTGATTAATTGATTGGTTGATTGATTGATTGATTTGGTTTACAACAAGGCTAGGATCAAGAGCATTGAATGCAATTGGATAATTTGACTTGATTGATTAACTTGATTGGTATGGATTGAGGATGACTTGCATTTGAATTTATTACTTAGATTTTTTGGTTGATTTGGATTGAATTGATTTGAGTGATTGATTGGAAGAATTGATTGATTTGATTTGATGATTGAATTGAAGAATGAGATTGATTGGATTAGATGAATTGATTGGTTGATTGGAAAAATTTAATTGATTTGAAGAAGTGAATTGTATGATTGGCTGAATTGATTTGAGGAGTTAGATTGGGAGATTGATTTAATTGGAATGATTTGATGAATTTGATTGAAAGAATTTGTTGGAATGGTTTGATTCAATGAGGATTGAATTGATTTGATTTGGAAGAAGTGACTTGAAGAATTGATTTGGTCGATTGATTAGAAAAAATGAATGATTGAATTGATTGATTGGATGGAATTGATTTGGATTGATGAATTGATTTTTATTGCTTGGATTTTTGTTGGATATTTGATTTTTTTGTGTTTTGAGAATGTTTTGATTTTTTTTGTATTTTTGGATGTTTTGATTTTTTTGTATTTGTGAAATGTTTTGGTTTTTTTGGATTTTGTGGAATGTTTTGATTTTTTTGGATTTTGACATGTTTTTGATTTTTTTTTGGTTTTTTGTAATGTTGTGATTTTTTTGGATTTTTGGGAATGTTTGATTTTTTTGATTTTTGATTTTTTTTTTATTGTTGGGTTTTTGAATGTTTTTGGGATGGAATTGGATGACAATTTGAATAGACTTTATGCTAGGTACCAATGACAAGGGAAAAACCACTTGTCTAGGTGCAAGGGATGGAGGTGGGATTGGATAGATGGATAAAAGGGGTGGGCGATAGTAAATAAGATGGAAGACTCATGATAAATTAATGGGTGAACCATAAGGGAGATAGGATGTGATCTCCAAAGACTGTCATATAGGAATAACATGCCCCATTCTAGGTGGAATGCTTAGGATTTTACATGACAAAGCTTATGACAATAGGATGAGATGGATTGATTTGGAAAGAATAATGTATATCAAGAGATATCCAAAACATTTGTCAACATTTTGCCCCATATCTTTATCAAGATCAAAAGGAAGAAGGGAGGATGAATGGACTCAATATGATAGGTATATGGGTGAATGTAATGGATAAGGATGGTAAGATAGTTTGGAAATGGTATGATGGAAAATGATAGGTTGGAAATGATGTGTGATATGGATGAGACAATGTGCCCCCAAGTGTAAGTGACATAGATAATCAACCTACACATGATGCCTATTTGCTAGGTTTTCATCATGGTACTTATCCAAGGCACCACCAAGGGTGGTTTTCATTGTTGGACGAAGGGATTTATCTTTACTATTTTGATTTTTTTTTGACTTTTTTGATTTTTTAGATGGGAGAAGGGAAATATGGATAGGAGGGACTCAAGTATCTAGTTCCATAAAAGGTGATAGTGTCCCATTAGAGATAGGTATCATCGCATGGATCATGTCAAATATCATTATGCTCATAGATGTTGGTAGGTGATTGCTTGAGAGGAAGATGGAGTAGGTAAATGGTGGATTATGATATGGATTATGAAAGGTTCATGCAAGGATGGATGGGGAATAATGGATTATGAAGTGGATTATGTAGGACTTATGTAAAAGAATGGATGAAAGGTTTATCTAAAAGCATGGACCATAGGTACATGATGGATGAAATATGTAGGATAGTTGATGAAGGATGGAGAGATGGAGTTATGTGGGAATGTTGCAGAATGGAAGGGAACCATGACCAATGGTTGAACACACTGTGATAAACATTGAATCTTTTGATTTGGTGGAGGTGTAGGAAGTAAAGGACATGTTTGCTTAGGAGATGGGTGATTGAGGAATTTAGGTACCCACATAGACTTAGGATTTTGATGATTTTTCTTGACTTGTTGGATTTGTATATGGAATGGGATTTTTGGAATATGTGAATGGAAGAGGATTGTTGGGATTTTTGAGATGTGGATGCTCCATGTGACTTGCTTTCTTCTTTTTTCTTAGGTACCCAAACCATTTTAGTTTTTGACTTTTGTTTTAGAGGTATGGGCTTGGATAGCCTTTTGGATAGATTTTACTTTGGTTCTTTGTATTTGTGCCCTAAGGCATGAGGATCCTTAGGATTTTTGACTTTATGAATAGAGGCATCTAAATTTTTATTTTTGAATCCCATGGGTATGGTGGAAGCTATTTGTTTAGACGATGTGTGCATTGATTGGTCATGATTAGGAATGTGAGGGGATTTATGAATGGATGATTTATGGATAAAATGATTAAAAGTGGATTGGATGATAGGGATATTAGGCATTGGTAGAAGTGGAGGCAAAGTGGATGGACGGATATTAGAGTTAGAAGTAGTGGAGGTAAATTGGATGGTGGAAGGTGTATGGTCACATGCTTTTGACACCTGTAGGATGATGGAGGTGGAATGACAACATATGCTTTGGGAGTATGATATGATTTGTGATGGAAAGTGGTGGACTTAGGAGGCATGGAGGAAGTACCAACATCTTTAGATTGCTTACCTTGGGGTGTATATCCAATGCCATATGAGCGTGGAGGGACTTTGACATGAATGGGCTCTAAAATACCTTGTTCATGAAGGCCTACACCTTTACCTTGATAATTCATGTTTTGGAGTATGAAATGGATAATGGGACTATGTGTGTTATGGACACTAGACTTGAGCTCATTATTTGATGGAGAAGGCAAGGTAGTGGATAGTGGTTGTTGTTGTCCTAAGGAAGAACACTCATGGATAAAGGTGGATAGACCAAGGGGATATGTTGGTGGATTTGAAATGGAGTTGATAGTGGATGTGGAAGGATAATTAGAATCTTGATGATGTTCATTAGGATCCAATCTATTGGTTTGATCATCTATGTGTACTTGGGAGCCAAGTGTCACATCAAGGGGAATGGAATTTGATGTATCATGGATAGATGGAGTGATAAGCTCTTGACCATGGAATGCATAAAGTTGACGAAGAGGATCATCATGGCTTTCTTGATCATAGAGGGGATCTTGATCATAGATGGGAGCTTGACCATAGATAGGATTAAGAGTGCTATGGATGGGTTGGATGCAAGTGATTTGACCTTGATTTGGATTAGGGACTAATGTTTCCTCATGCTTTAGATTATACCCTTGACATAACTCTTGATTTTATTGAATGGAAGTGGATGACTCTTGGAGAGCATTCATAGGTTGTGGGCTACATGATGGATATGGAAGACTAGGCATGGAATTTGAAGGTTATTTGATAGGATGAAGGATTGGTGTTTGACATGTGGATGCTCTATTCCTTGATATTAGCCAATGGATCATATCCTTCATGAGTGTATGTGTAGATGGACAATATAGTGGATGGGTAATGATGATGGAAGTTATTGGCTCATGATTAGGATTAGGTGAAGGGCTAATTGGATTGGATGGATTAGGACTAGGAGTGGATAGGTCTCATGGTGGAGGGATAAAAGGGGTGTTAGATGGATTAGGCTTAGGGTTTTGACTTGGTTTAGACGGAGGGTCAAAGGGGTTGAATGGATTTGTGGATTTGGATAACTCCATATGTTTGTTTTTATAATGTTTGAACTTAGGATGTGGAGTTGATGGATCGGCAAATGGATTGCATGGTGGTGTTGGGGTAGAACTAAGAGGATCTTGGATTGGCATGTGATTGGATGGTGATGGAAGATAATTATAGGATTCATGAGCTAGATTGGTGTTTCCCTTGTCAAAGGTGGCATTAGAACTCAAATGCATTTGATCTTATTGCAAGGAGTAGCTTAGGCTCACATGTTTTTGTTGTGAAGTGAATTGACATGTTGATGTGGCATTGACATGGAAAGAAGTGGGATAGGTTGATGTAAGGTTGACTTGATAGGTGGATGGACTAGGTTGGTATAGAGTGGAGGGGGATAACACATAGGATTGATGTAGAAATTGTTGATGTTGTGGTTGTGATTGTTGAATGGATAGGGGATGTGTTTGTGGGGTTTGGAATTGGCAAGTGGCTATGAAGTGTTGGGATTTGACTAGGAGTTGGTACATTTGAGGTGATTGACTTTGTTGAAGTTGTTAGATGATGGATTGGAATCATTGTATGGTTTATTGGTCTAAGGGTTGTGATATTTGGTAAAGTGTTTGGATGAGGTCTTATAGTTGGGGTGCTAGGATCTTGTCCTCTAATGTTGGCATGGTGTTGTACATGTGTTTACATCTTTGTATTTCATCTTGTTCAAGGTATAGAACATTATTCTTGTCATTATTGGAAGTAGGAGGAGGCTTCCATTGAAGTAAAAGTTTGGGTCTTGGATTTGTCCAATCATTAGGATTAGAGGAAGGGCCTCCTCGAAGTATGAGTTTGGGCTTTTGATTTGTATTAGACTTGCTAAGGATTAGGACCATTATGACAAGTGGACTAGGAGTAGGATGATGATGTGGAGTGATTAGGATGAAGTGATTAAGATGATGTGGAATGATAAGGATAATGTGATTGGATGATTAGGGTTTTGACTAGGATGACTTGTCTTAGAATGAATGTGTTGGTAAGAATGTTTAGAATGATGTATTATGTGTTTGTGTTGATAGATTGATGTGGAAATTTTTCAAACAAATGATTTCACATGTACACACATGAATCACACACGCAAGACACATAAGAAAATTTGACTTTGAAATTTGAATGTGATGATTAAGAAAGCACTTGAAGACACATAAAAAATTCTATGACTAGTCAGATAGGTGTGGCCAAATAGGTCTTAAGCTAGGTTGCATAAGTTTGACTAAGGATTTCCCTAATATAATCAATGTACGGAGGGCCCAATTCTATGAAATGAAAGTGAAATAATGTCAAATAGTTGGGAGAAAGGGGTAACCCACCCTTCACCTTCACTTCCCCAAGGTATAAAGTTCTTGGGGGCTTAGCCTAAATGATAATATTTTGACTTCCAAGAGGGTGTCTTTCGATTCATGCCTCACTGTTTAGACTCCGCCAGAATGCTAGAGTTGAGATCATCCCTTGGAGTGGTGTGTCTCCAAGTAGGCCTCCTAAGAAGGGTGACAAAAGAAAATCTAGTGGGTGTTTTTGATCTCCAAGATCACCTTGCGGTGCGAGGAGAGAGCATACACATGCACACTAAATTCACACTCACAATGTAAATTCCCCTTAGAAAATGAAATGTGTGGTGTGAAAATGAATGGATAAAAGGTGTTTTTGATTCTCAATATCGCACGAAGTGCATGAGAAGAGCATACACACCCTTAATCACACTCAGGTTCACCAAACAATGCAAGCACTTGTTCGTTTTAATCCAAAGCCAAATATGTGTGAAGAAAGACACTAGTTCATTTTAATTTTGATTTCAATGTATGAATGAAGACAAGAATTCATTTTAATGTCCCAATCCAAGGTTGATAGAAAACAAGATGTTCGTTTTAATGGCCAAATTGAAATGTGAAGACAAGCAAGTTGATTTGATTGAAATGAGAGATGAAAGAGATGAAAAGAGTGCACCTAAAATTTTTTTTCCTTAAACTTGCTGTTGTGACTAATACTAATGTTGTTCTAGTGCTTATGAACACTTGAAAGTCACAAAAACCAAGAACAAATAGGAAACTTGCAAACCCTAGTCTGTTATGTGAAAAATGAGCAATATGATGAAATTTAATGTTAGATGAATAGATATAGAAAAATGGATTGCATAGTCAAAAAATTTAGGAAATTCTAAGATGTTTCAAAAAAATTGCATTGGAATCTGATAAAAATTGCTCAAGATATGCTCACTTCAAGTTTAAAACTAGGGTTGACTTTGACTACAAATGATAGGAAAACCTAGTAGAATCTGATGATGAAACTTGTACCACTACAAAACTGGCTGAGTCACCTTTCCAATGAGTCCTTTTTTATGAAATTCTGACCCCGTATGACAAAGTTATGAAGAAAAGAAAAAAATGCCCTATTAGGGCATGTAGAAGGCACAAGGGTAACCTGACTATTTGTACTAACTGCTAGTGGTTAGGGCACTCTGGTCACATGAAACAATTAATTCCTAGTGGTGAATGTAGGCGGTTAGGGTTTTAGTTGGGCCCCTGGTCACTCATGTGACCAGGGCCAAAACAAAAAATAAAAATAAAAAAGGGAATTTAAAAAACTTGAGGGCATGGTCACCTGTGTGACCACATGCCAGAGACTAGGGGCTAAAAGCTAGCTAGTAGGTAAGGTGTAAAACCAATAGATATTGTGGTAAAACTAGAAGGGTTGACCACTGCAATGGTCGACAAAAGTATTAGGGTCGGCTAAAATATGTGGTCCACAAAAAACCACGACAAGCCAAACCACAAAGTTGCTAAACTATAGACAGTGGCCGTGGTGGCGGGGGGTAGGTCGAGTGGAGGCAACCTGAATGTAAAAGTGGTGGAGGTAAATTTGTGGGTAGAGGGAGATAAGACTAGCAGCAGGGATAGTGACTAGAAGTTTTGTGAGCGGCGATAATAGATATAATGGGTGGAAGGGTTAGGTTTTAGGTCACGGTGTCGGGAGTGATGTGAGTAAAAGGGGAGGTCTAAGCGGTGGTCGAGAGGAGTATAACTAGTGGCAGTGATAGGGTTTGGAAGTATAAGGGAGATCTATAGAGTCAACATGAGGTTAAAACCAGGCAGCGATGGATACATAATATGTAGAGGGTGTTAGGGTTTGTGGCTCAGCGATTAGGGTTTTATCAAACCTGCAAGCAAAAAACTTTAAACCTACGATCTGTTAAAAATAATCAAAACCTCACAATGCACACAGACAATGAAAATTCAACCAACTTGACATAGTGCCCCTCTGCAGGGACCATATAGATCCATTGGTATGACCTTGTGTCATGGGCCAAACTAAAAAAAATTCAATTTTTTTTCTACAACAAAATATCAAGTGCTATATGTCATTTTTTGCCTGTAAGGCCTCCCAGACGCAACAATGAGGTCCATTTCAGGCCTAGAGGTCACCTACAAAACTTGACTTCCCAAAATTGACAAAAAAATGTTAGATTTGCAAGATTCACATCAAGTTCACCAAAAGTAGCTAGGATAAAAATTAGAGCTAAATCATAAACCAACAATCCTAAAAACCCTAACAGCACAATGAAGTACAAGATAGCATAGAAATCAAAATGACAAAGCAAACTGAAAACAAATCTCTACACTAAGCTTTGTTCTCCTCCATTGCTCTTCTCAATCTTGCATAGGAATGCAACATTTCAAAGGATGAATGTTGGTTTCTCATTCCAATAGCATAACGATACTCAAAAACTAAATGATCAAATGGCTTGGTTGAGGGTTGATTTATAGGAAGTGACTGATTTGAATGAAGGGCTATGATTGAAAGTTGGTTTCAACAATGTGGACGGCTAGGATCGAATAGGGTTTCCCCTCCATGAGGAGTTGTAGTCATGTGATAAGTGTAGGGTAGACCTAATTTAAATAATGTTTTATTTAAATTAGTGGGACATGTGAAGTGTATTAAATGAAAAATGTAGTATGCGACATGTGTTGGATTGTGGTGAGAGGTAAGGATTAATATAGATATTTTATTTGAATTAGTTGGAACATGTGAGAGGGAAATTAATTAAATAAATAGAATTTATTTAATTAATTGGAAAGTGGGATAAATGGGATTATGAGTTGGATTAGGATAAAATGTCATATGATGTCTCTAGTAATGTATTGACAAGGTGATGTTGCAAGACATGGACAATTTTAAGTGTCTACACCACCCATTCAATGGAAAAAGCATCAAATAGTTCTATGGTGTCCAAGCAACATTCTTGTATTGTCTCAACCTCTCATTCTTTGTAGAATATTTTCCCTTAACCTGAGAGATAACCAATTCAAAATCACCCATTACCATTTGGTTATTTACCCTATTCTTCAATTCTAAGTTCATGCCCAACAATAAAGCCTCATATTCAGCTATTGTTAGTACACCAAAAATCTATCTTGAAAGAGAATCTAAAAGATTTATTCTCTAGGAGGTCAAGACCACTCCATATTCTACTCCTTCCTTATGACATGCCCCATCAAAGTACATTATCCATACATCATTTGGTACTAACAACTAATTCTCTAAGTTGTCTAATGACTTTTCTTCCTCTACTTCACCTCTAATGTTTTCCATTTCTATATCAATGTAGCATATTTTTGGTCTTAGTTTTTTTGGATTCATCAATGACATTATAAGCCCTCTTTTCTTTGTACAACTTTATTTCTTTCCCATTTATTGGTATGATGACATATGATGAACCCATCTAGATGCTACCTCCAATGGTGGTAGCCCATTGTCTAGACAACAACATGCCATAATGGGAAGGAAAACCAATTATGGTTATGTCTATTTTGTATTCCTTCTTGAGATGAGAAACCAACTTAAAGTCAACATTATTGATCCAGCCAATGACAAGGACTTCCCTAGAGTCCATAGCATAACAATTGCCAAATAAATTTTGTAACCTTCAATCTAAGCTAATTCATTATGTGGATAGGCATGACATTGCATGATGGATCAGAGTCTATCGTTAAATAGTTATATGGTGTCCAAGAAACATTCTTGTATTTTCCCAACCTCTCATTCTTTGTAGCATATTTTCCCTTAACCTGAGAGATAACCAATTCAAAATTACCCATTACCATGAGGTTCATTACCCTATTCTTCAATGCTAAGTTCATGCCTAGTAATAAAGCTTCATATTTAGCTATTGTTAGTACACTAAAAACCTAGCTTAAAAGAGAATCTAAAAGATTTGTTCTGTAGGAGGTCAAGACCACTCCATCTCCTACTTATTCCTTAGGCCATGTCCCATCAAAGTACATTATCCATACATCATTTGGTACTAAAAAATAATTCTCTAAGTTCTTGAATAACTTTTCTTCCTCTACTTCACCTCTAATGTTTTCCATATCTATATCATTGTAGCATATTTTTGGTCTTGGTTCCTTGGATTCATCAATAACATTATGAGCCCTCTTTTCTCTGTATAACTTTATTTATTTCCCATTTATTGGTATGATGGCATATGATGAACCCATCTAGATGCTACCTCCAATGGTGGTAGACCATTGTCTACACAACAACATGCCATAATGGGAAGGAAAATCAATTACAGTTATGTCCATTTTGTATTCCTTCTTGAGATGAGAAACCAACTTAAAGTCAACATTATTGATCCTTCCAATGACAAGGACTTCCCAAGAGTCCATAGCATAACACTTGCTAAATGATTTTGTAACCTTCAATATTAGCTATTTCATTATGTGGATAGGAATGACATTGAATGATGGATCAGAGCCTATCATATAGTTTCTAACCAACTTATTATTGATAAATCAACACATTAAATGGATCTACATGAGATGGGATCTTGCCAAGGGTAGATAGAAGATACTTCATACCTATCAACATAGTCTTCCTTGTTGTATATAACTTTAGGGACATCACCAATAAGAGCTAAAGCATTTCTCTTCTACTTAGCTATCCTCATAGTTTCTATAAGGGTGACTTGAATTTTAATCTAGCTAAGTACTTGAGCCATATCATTTAAGTCGTATTTTGGCATAGGAGTATTGAATGGGATAGTATTTTCCATGTAGAAGGAATATGAATAATACTTACCTCCTTAGTGTGCTCTTGTTTGTCCTCCTTTGATCCTTGTGGAGTGCGGATCTACTTAGTAGTTTGTTGTTTCTATTTTTCCTCAATCACTTTTCTTTTTTGGCCTTATTTGCCCATATTCTTGGATACTATGCTTGTCTTTAGTGGTAAGATGGGCCTTCTATCCCTCTTATTTTTCTTTAATAAAAATACCCTTAGTGTTGTTGGGCTCATTATTTCCATTCTAATCAAGTTTACCTCTCAAGTTATAATTACTCCTATCTTGAGCTACAACAACTATAGCCAGAGCTTTGATTTCATCATCAAAGGACCTCCTTATGAGGAACTTATCTATAAATGATTCCACATTATTCACATAGAAAATTTATCCTTCCTCATCAGAAAACATCTTTTGGTGGTAGGAGCTTGACATACTCCTCATATCTTCTATATCCAACTCATGTCCAAGTTCATTATTATAAGAATACTCCTCACTACTATAATATATTCTTATAGCCAACATATTTACTTGGTTCTCATGATCAAATATTGATTCTTGTCTAGAATATCCACCCTCCTCATACTCTATATCATTGTTCAATAATGATAATGCCACAACACAATTTTAGGGAGAGTAAGACATTTCATATGCATGGAACCAAGGTAGATCTTCAACTAAATTTACTCCCATATTCTTAAGAGGATCTAGTATTTCCTTGTTTATGGGTCCTCTTAGTTTTGGTACAATAAGCTTTCCATTCTTCCAATTAATGTTATAAGAATAATTAGACAATCTAGGCATCCTCTCCTATCTACCTTGATTGTGCCTTTCACTTAAGACACCCTTTTAATTACTAGCAACCTTGTAGCTTAATTCTTTCAAAGCATGCATAAATGTATCCAATTTATCTTTAGTTGTAGTGGATTTTCTATTTTGACCCTTATCATGAGGAGAAATTCTTATATCAGTCATGTTGTGGACTTTTCCAGATGCTCTCTAGTTACTCTCAATGTTTGTAGCAACTCGATAGGCATCTCTTAGGGTTTGTGGATCCTTGTATCTTAGTAGGCATCCCATCTTAGCATCATAAGCATTACAATATAACACTAATTACATGGATTCATTGGGCCTCATGTATGTTGGCAAGAGACACTATATGGATTCATGATTGTTGTCATTGATGGCAACAAAGTTCATCCCACACATCCGCAGGACATGGTGTGTCTCTACTGAAAGTCAGAGTGAAGAATGTTGTGGTTCAGTAAACAAGAACAAAGCATGTGGCAAGGTCTGACAGACAGGTCCAGATCTCTCAGAGGAAGTATCTTGGTGAAGTGTGGATTTGGCAAAGTCAAGAGGACTACCTTGAGTGGTATATTCCAAGGATTTAGCCTCCAATGATAGATGAGGAAAAAGATATGAATAGTTGAGTATCGGATTCCTGAGTGACAGTGTGAATAGAGGAAGAACTGACTGACAGAACATCAGACTACTTTCCGGATGTGTCACTAATTGTGGTAAAGGTTATGAAGGCATGAATCATGTTTGGCTGACATTATTAATGATTTCTACAAGCATATACTTGATCCGCATTACTTGATGTGCAAGGATTCAGCTGACAGATCAGAATTAGTGAAAAGATTGACTATTCTGGGTGCCAACTAGAAAGGCGATGAAATTACTTGTGTGGATATATATACACGATGGATTTAGTTGTGAGAGGTGTTGTTGTTGTTGTGTTGTGTGAAGAAAAGCAGAAGAGCAGAGCAGAAGCAGTAAGGAAGATCCAGTATGTGAAAGGAAAGCAGCAAAAGAGAAGAGGAAAGATGAAGTGCAGCAGATCAGTGTACTGAGCCTAATCAGAACTGAACTTCAGCATTTGTAGATGCTCCCAATCAGTTCAAGTATTGTATAACATTCTTTTGTAGACAGTGAGTCTCTTGTAGGCAGTGTGCCTCTTGTGAGCAATGTGCTTGGGCAGTGAGCCCTAATTGGCAAGTGCCATTTTGTATTTTTTTATTCTTCTAACAGAGAATAATCTTTGGGTTAATCACCCCATGGTTTTCTCCCTTAATAGGGTTTCCACGTCAAAAATATTGTCTCATGTGTATCTTCATTTCATGGTTATGTTTGCTTGTTTGAATCAATGCTGCATTGATTAATAAGAAAAGGGATAACTGATTCACCCCCTTCTCAGTTATCAACAATGTATGCAGGAAGTTTAGACATTAGCCTAGTAAATTTGGCATTGAAATCAGAGATAAATTCATTTGATCTCTTATATTTGTGAACTCATTTATGTAAAACTAGGATTGATCTCATCTCTATATCCTTTCCTAAAAATTCTCAAAAGTCAGCCCAAGATTCAATACTCTTGTTAGGTAAACTTTTGTACCATTCTCTTGCAATATCATCCAAAGACTAAACAAATGGTTTTATTAATACATCTTCACCTCTAATGTCATAATCATCAGTTAAATTCTTAAACAATCTAAGATGATCCTCTCCTGAGATAGAATTATTCCATTGGAATTTGGGAACCTTAGCCCTAACTTCTTCTGGGATAGGATTTGGATACACAGGTATTCCCATGAAGTTCAATTGTCTATATCTACCTAGAACTAGAGGTGGTCTATTGGGGACATTTATTCTATTTTTCATAGGATCCTTATGAAACCTTCATCTACTAGTAGGTATTTGTATGTTTCTTCTATCCTCCTAGTAAATAATTCTCAAATTCTCTTACCTAATTCTCATATCTTCCTAGGATTTTCTCTCCATTTTCAATCTTTTAAGTTGAATTCTTAGATTAGTTATTTCTTGATTAAGGTCATACCCCTAATCACTCTGGGTGGTTTCTACTAAAACTCTATCATCCTCATATTCCTCTTGGTTATTTTCTTGGTTAATAATACCTCTATACCAAGAATCGATGTAATCTATATCTCCAACTGAGGTTGTGGGTCTATCAAAGATTATATTCCTTCTTAAATTCACATTGTTTTTAAACACCTCATTGACATGATCTTCCTCTTCCCCTTCCATTCTAATTTCCATGAGATAATTAACAATTTTTAGATACTCAAGACCATGCCATTAATTATTTACTATCTTTAAATTTTCATAGGAAGACCTATTAGTTTGATAACCTGATTTCTTATCTAGAATTCTTGATTAGATGTAATTATCTCAAATTCACCAAGGAGAGGAACAAGAGACTTACCAATTTTTTTCACTTTCTAAGTAGTTTGTCCTTCCAAGTCCAATTCACTAGCAAACTTCTTATTAGGAATATTTTTTAATACTAAACTTATTTCATCTATTTTGATCTTACAAAATATATTTTATATTTGCAACTAAGCCACAATCTTTCAAGTGTGGAACTCAAGATATGCACCAAGATAATCACAAATTACAAATAGATTCACCACCTCATAGAGCGAGTAAAGTTCATAGGCAACACAATCAAATTATATGAAAGTTCTTCTAGGTTCACTTCACCAACAAAATCATCAATTCATTTATGACTCAAGATAAGACTTGTTATAAATTAGATCCCAGTGGAGTTACCAATCTATTGGTTCTCCAATCTTCTTTCAACAATTTCTAAAAAGTTTCAAATTTCTATGCTTAAAATGACTGAGAGAATGGGCCAACGAATGAGAGATAACAAAAGTCTCTCTTGCACTTTGGGATCTGTAAAACCTAGGGGGTACCCCTATCAACACTCACTAGATTCTATATGAAATGCAATTGGTTATCACAATGAGAAGTAGGTAAAATGTTCATGGACATATAAAAAGGTTTCTAAAAATATTACACATTCATATGCACCCCTTTTACACTTAATACTCCTTCATGAATGTAATATAATATAGATAACTAATGGCTCAAAAAGTTTTTCATTGTATGAATTTACTGAATTGGGAGGGACTTGGAAAATGATTAGTGCCTAAGTCCTGAGGATTATAGAGTCACTTAGATGTTGCTACAACTCAATATAAAAACTTCTAACCCTTAAAGTTTTTCTATATATCACCACCTTGTGATGACATATAACATGCAAATGTAATTTACTTAAATGCAACCATTCTTAATTATCCTTCATTAAGATTATTAATCTCATTACCTAGTTAGAAATAATTCTCACACCCCTTGAATGTACACTAACAAAGATAGATAATGCACACAACAAATGTGAATGCAAAGATAAATCATCATTAAAAATACATCCTCAAGATTTACAACATAATGAAGGAGATAGTAACATAAATAAACTTTCTCTCATATATTATGATTCAAACTAGGATTACCAATACAATAATTTAGACAACACAAAAGTTCTCCTTGATTTCTTAAGAAAATATAATTACAATCAGTTCGAGAGTTCTTTAATTGTTTTCCCCCTTTACAGTGAAGATACAACCCCATTATATAAGAAAATACAAGGTGAATAAGAACATTCAATGAGTGACACTTGTCCAAATATTAGCTAAGTTAAACTGCTACTAGTTGAGGCTCATGTGAAGACTCCAAAATATCTCCAAACCAAGACAAATGTGCTAAGGAAGAGAGCAGGACACATGCTCTTGTGCTAGCAGGAAAAATCAAGTTTAGAAGATCAAACATTGCAAATCAAACCTAATCCTACCACCTTCAAAGAATCCATATAAATGACACAAAATGAATGCAAACCAAAAGCAAAGTCACCTAGATTTCTTGATTCCTTGGTTGGAATTGTGGATTGCTTCTCAATGGTGAACAACCATAGTTGCCATAGCTACAATAATGATGGATGATATGCTCAAAGTGCTCAATGGATGCTTAATGGATTCAATATTCATGAGATGATAATTTGGACGCTTTCAAGATTGTGTGGGATATGGGGGCTTGGAATGAAATGAGAGGGTGTATATAGCTCCCTGCTAAGATTGATCAATGGTGGAGATTAGGTGGCTATGTGAACGGTTGAGATGAAACAAGAAGCTTAGATGAATGTGTACAAGACATGTGTCCATAGAAAAAGCTTTTATTAAATGATTGTACTTGGTTTGTTGGTGGTACTACGATTGCTTTTCTTAAAATAGGATGCTTTTCTATTTTAAGGATTGGATGATGTGGATGATTGATTTTAGAACCAATTAAATCATTTTTGTATTTGATTTAGGATAAGACCTATCTTGTACACATAGAAGAATGTGATAAGATAAGGGAAATGATAAGATGCAAATAAATTAAACAAATAAATTCATTTAATTTATTTTTAAATGATAGAAGAAAGGCTAAATTTAGAAGATTGGAGAATGAATATAAATTAAACAAATAAATTTATTTAATTTATAAGGATGATGATAAGATAAATAAATAAAATATTGATTTTATTTATATAAGAGGAATAAAGAGATAATTAAATAATTAAAGATTATTTAATTATAGATGAAAATAGAAGAAAATAGGTGAAAATAGAAGAAATAATGATAATAGATGGAATTAATTAAATAAATATAATTTATTTAATTAATGATAAAAATAAGGTGATTTAGAAGAAAAATAGATAGTTGACACATATGTGCTAGACAAAATTAACATATGCAAGGTGAATGATGCGACAAATGTAAAGGAGTCAATTTTGGGTGTCTACATTTTGCCCCTCTTTGAGACAATGTCCATTAGGACGTTGTTTCAAAGAAGATGAAACATATACATTAAGATAATCAAGCTATCCCCCAGTGTAATTGGTGGGTGGTGCCCCCTCGAGAGGTAAACCAGGCGACCGGGTAAAGACTGGGTTGACTCACGATTAGAAGACAAGACGAGGATGGACTAGGTTGGAAAGATACAAAAAATTAAGGGTTGGGCGGGATACATTAGGGAGGAAAAAGAAGAATTAGGTTTTGGCTCAGAAGAAAAATTAGGGTTTGGCACTATAAATAGGCTGGGAGGACTAAGTTCAACTCATTTGTGCTATTGGTTTTGAGAATTCTAGAGCTCTGAGTGTTTAGAGTGCTTCAAGACTTCCAAGAGCTTTGAGGATGTTGATTCCACGCGAGGATCACTGAGCGGAGAGGGTGAGGACCTACGGCCAACCCGCAGGAGCTCCCACACCTGTATGTAGCAAAAACTTTCTCCATAGGTGTCATTAATTATGCAAAAGTGTCATAAATGTGTCCCATGCCACCAAAGGCATATAGGACTAGGGCATGTGCCTCTGAGCGATAGAAAGTCACCTTTGGTGAAACACATCGCATATGAATGCAGGCTTGCTGCATTTGGTCTGATCGATATAAATACGGTTGAATTAAGGCTTTTGGGTTTCATGGATGTGCCTTTGGTGCAAAAAATTGCCTTTGAACAACAGAGACTTGCCTATGGCTAATTAGGTCGTGCTTGAGTGACAAGCAGTCGCATATGATAGAATGCATCACTTTTGGGTGATGGAAGGTTGCCTTTGGTGAAACATGTCGCCTATGGTGAAAAGCTAAATTGCCTATGGCAACACATATCACTTTTGGTCAATCATGGGAAGTTTTAGGATTTGATTATAAAAAGTCAGAGATATTGAGTCGGTTTGATGATTGCAGGCTATTTTACGACCATTATTATCACGAGAGGTTCACCCATTAGATTTAGGATTGGTGCAATAGTTGGACGCAGATGAGCACCTATTTTTGGAGATCATTGGTCTAGAGCATGCGGTGCATATTACTCCTATGAAAGCACACCTAGCATTGATGACAGCGATAGTTGAGCGGTGGTACAATGAGCTAGTGATAACTGAGAGGGGGGGTGAATCAGTTATCTTAATTATTTTAACTTTCTGTTCTTCTTAATCAACTAGTGCGGTATCAAAACACATAAGCTTTAAATGAACATGAAAGTAAAAATAAACTCAGTACACATGACACAATATTTTTGACCTGGAAACCCTATTAAGAGAGAAAACCATGGGGTGATTAACCCAAGAATGTATTCTCTGTTAGAAGAATGGAAATACAAAAGATGGCACTTGCCAATTAGGGCTCACTGCCCGAGCACACTACTCAGAAGAGGCTCACTGCCTACAAGAGACTCATTGTCTACAAGTTATAAAGAGAGTAACAAGATACTTGAACTGATGGGAAGCATCCACATATGCTGGAGTTTAGTTCTGATTAGGCTCTGTATACTAATCTACTGCACTTCATTCTTCCTCTTCTTTTGTGCTGCTGTCCTTTTACATACGGGACCTGCCTTACTGCTTTCACACTATACTTCTGCTTTTATTTGCACATACCAACCCACAACACCCTTTATATCCAAATCCATCTGGTATATATATCCGCACAACGGATTACATCCTCTTTCTAGTCGGCATCCGGAATAGTCAATATTTTCCCAAACTTTAGTCTGTCGGCTGAATCCTTGCTCACCAAGTGATATAGATCAAGGAGATACTTATAGAAGTCACCTAACATGTCGGCCAATCATGGATGATACCTTAAGAGCCTTGATCACCATCAATATCTCATCCAAAATAATTCTGATGCTCTGTCTGTCAGTTCTTCCTCTATCTACTCTACCAAACCGGACCCCAAAACTTAGATACTCATATCTCTTCACTCTCTTATCACCGGAGGCTCAATCCCTGGAATCTATTAGTCAAGGTATTCCTCTTGACTTCCCCAAGTCCACACTTTACAAAGATGCTTCCTCTAAGAGATTCGGACTTGACTGTCAGAACTTGCCACATGCTCTGTTCTTGCTTACCGGACCACAACATTCTTCAATTTGACTTCTGGTATAGGCACACCATGTCCTGCAGATGTGTGGGATGAACTTTGTTGCCATCAATGACAACAATCATGAAGCCATAATGTGTCTCTTGCCAACCTGAGCATAGTTCTTTCCCATTTCTGACTGGTAAGGCTACCATCACCTTGGAGGATGTGTGGCACATTTTACGGATTCCCTTTCATGATAATCGAGTTGATTATGATTTAGAGCTGGGCCTTGATGCTTTTTGATGATTGTTTGGGACTCCAGATATCAGGGTTGAGGACCATGATATATCTATGTGGAGGATGAGGGACCATTGTGATAGATTGTAGAGATTAGTAGTGGCAATTATCTAGTTCTTAGTGCCAGATAAACAGGCGAGAGGATTCCCTGTTGGATGGGGGACAGTGATGGAGGGCATGTTTGAGTACGGAGTGAGATATGCATGGGGCCCATGTGTACTAGGATAGTTATATCACTATCTGCATGACTGCGCTTATCTATTTGGTTCGAATATATTAGTAGGGGTCACACTTTTACATGTTTGGGCATATGAGCACATTGCAGTGACAAGGCCGGTTGGACTGAGATAGAGGGCATCGGGACAACCTTATGTTCATATTTATGGAGGAGTGACGACATATTGGTAGCTTAATGCACCTATATACTAGTGATGGACACTAGATGAGCTTGACCAATTTACATGGAGGCCATGGAGGGGCTGCGAGAGCTGGGATGATGATGTACCAGAGTTGTTGTATGATGGACAACCTCGATATTTGTTTGGTGGAGTATTTATGTGATTGAGTGATATCTCCTAGAGATAGTTCTACGACAATTTGGTTTGCCCCAGGGTGAGCCAGTTGGAGATGCTATTTTTGGGTAGACACGACGAGAGATCCCAGATTGGGGTCCTGAGGTTGTTGTAGATATAGCACTAGCAGATTTTGAGAGCTTGTAGCTAGTAGTGTGGGATTGGATTACAGGGCCAACTGAGCCTAGCACTACTTGTAAGTATGACTCATATTGGTTGATACACAAGACAACATGATTGAGTGCTCGAGGGGAGATTGGGGAGGTAGCAGTATAGAGACTAGTGAGGAGGAGGATGAGGGGATAGAGGAGGCCTCCAAGATTACATATATTGGCATAGGTTTCTCAGGTCCAAGGACAACAACATGGATTGGGACAGGTTCCTAGATTGGTGTAGGTTGAGTCACCACAACAGTAGGCTACGACAACAGAAGGTGGTGGAGATGGAGGAGATAGGGAGGCTCAGCTATGGAGACAACTAAAAATGAGAGATAGGATGGAGGATTAGATTGGAGGCACAGTATCAAAAGTTGGGAATTGACAGGGATGGAGCCTTAGTCACCATGAGGCAGGCTCGGGGATAGGTGCAGGCCTACCAGGCATAGGTAGCACAGTTACAGGCAGCACAGGTACCAGATGATGGTGTGGTAGCGAGGCTCATGGAATAGAGAGATGTAGCCATGTAGAGAGCACAGAGGTGGATAGGAGAGAGAGATGCTGCTATAGCCACATTGGGTACTGATCAGGTGACATTATTTTGGGCTAGAGAGCTCACTTGGGTAAAGGGTGAGTTGGGTACAGCTCAGGCAGAGACGAAGTATTATAGAGGCTTATACTTTGGAGCAGTGCTAGTGGATCAAAGACAACCCAGTTTTAGGAGAAGATCAAGAGCTTTTGCCTCATGGAGGATAGGTGGGTTGAGATCAGTGGGGTTAGTCATGGGACTACCTCAACACAGAGATATAAGTGGCACCAGAGGAGCAGGCGAGGATCAAGGTGAGGCTTCTTCAGGGAGTGCCATCCACCTGAGACATCAGGGATAGCCTATTTGTGTATATATTGTATTAGTTTATATCATGTCGTACCATTATGAGGCCTACGAGCTACTATATATATTATTTGATGGCTCTTTGATAGCCCACTTGTCTATACTGATTCTTTTGTACATGATGAGACATTTGTGTATTGACCTAGATGTACATATGATGGATTTTTTATGGCGATATATGATGTTATGGTTATGGATGCATGATGCTTGTTCTATGTTTATATGTTTTTATAGTAATGATATGCATATGGATAGATGGTAAAATGGTACGTAGATATGATTATGATAGGATTATATAATGCTTATGATGGATGCATGGTTATGAAAATGTACATGAATGGATATATGCTTATATGAATGGATATATGGATATCATGATATACATCTAATACACTTGTTTTACAGGATGAAGATGATAAAGATGAAGATGATGAAGACAGAGGAATATTAGATTTGATCAATCCTTGTGAGAGCTATAGATTTTATTATGGTAAATGAAAAGATGGATAATGGATATTAGATGTAGCTTTTGACAATGATTGCACACAAATTTATGAGATTTGTAATCCTTAGGTTTGATATAGCATGTGGATATTATGCACCAAGGTATAATGACCAGGGTGGTGATGTATCCAATGTGTACAACGTAATACAATCTTGTTTATCATATGAGGTCAAGATGTTGATCCAACATACACAAGATATGAATATTAGCTGTTCTGAGATGGACTTTGACTCTGCAAGCAACAGTTTGAACTTATTTCCACTAAACATAATGAAACCTTGTTGGTTATATGTATGGAAATTAGTCTTAGCAAAGAATAGTCTTAATACATCTTGCATATCAATATCTTTTGCATCTGAGAAGCTAAACAGTCTCTTATATATGGAAATTAGTCTTAGCAAAGAATAGTCTTAATACATAAGAGACTGTTTAGCTTCTTAGATGCAAAAGATATTGATATGCAAGATGCTAATCCCAACATGAACAAGATTCCATTAAGCGTAGTAGGAGAATAAGATCATCCCACAAACACAACATACAAAAGCAAATGACCACGCCCCAGTCCATACTTCATCACGACATACCAAGATATGATGAATCAAGGCAATCTTGACTAGGTATTAGAAAGGGACAAAAGATAAATCAAAAGATAAAATAAAAGACACAGTCATCATGTTCTCTTGCCAAATTTAGGATGCTCTTGGATAGATTGGATAGCGCCTTGTTGTGAGGAAAGATATATCCTGTTGAAGGCTAAGATGTTAGAGTGATATAGCAAATGTTGGCATAAGGCATGCAGACAAGCATCTTTTTTACCCTTGATTTGATAAGTACTTGAGCTATTGCAACTGTCATAGTTTGGTTCTGCTTGAGTTAGTCAAAGAGAAGAAGATGGAAGATAGAAGAGTTGAGATGGGGATGGAAGAAAGAATCGTCTATGCGTGCATACTGGATACTTCCTTCATAATCCAGATTGCCTACATACCCTATATCCATGGGATCAAAACACAGTACGATGGATGATGAGACATGATAATATGTAGTTCTGGGCATTTATTGATGAGGTGAGAGATAGATGATAGAAGAAATTGAGATGGATGAAGACAATGAGTGATGAAGGTTAGAAGAAATATGTAGGATGGAAATGGTCTATCGCCTATGCCTGAATCTGAGTACTTCCTTCGTATCCTAGATTACCTACATACCCTATATCCATGGGATCAAGGTAGTTAATGATAGAGATAGGATGTAGTTTTGATTTGTGTTTTATTGATGGGGATGATGAAGATGGATGGATTGGTCGGGTTACGGATTGATTGGGATTGATTGAATGTTTGGGTGATGTGACATATGATTAGTGTAATGTTTAGATGATGATGCTTAAAGTACCCACTCCAAAGATTAGACACAAACAAGTGCCCCCAGTATGGGTTGAATTTATTATAACTGATAAAGGATGAGATGATAACCTAGACCTATAAGGATGACAGACAAAATGACATGCCAACTCCAACAATTTCCACAAATCATGATAGCAGTAAGCATAAGGATGGGAAAAAGAGGATGATCTTATTAGGGATGGATAAGTTTATTATGAAAATGGGTGGATGTTGTTATGGTATGGACAAAGCTTATTATGGACGGATAGATGACCAATGAAGGCCAAGTAGATGATAAGAGTTGGTTCTACACATAGCGCATGTTTTCCAGGTTTTCACTATGGTACTTATCCAAGGCACCTATTTACCAGGTTTTCACCAGAGGACAGATTATTTATCTCTTCTTTTTTTGGATGGGATATTCCAAGGATTAGGCAAAAAATTTCTTTAGATGAACATTGTCGAAGGGTTCATCCAAAGGAATACCTTTTGGTGTTGCAAGAGTGTAAGCTCTTGATCCATAAACTGATGTGATCACATATGGTCCTAACCAATTTGGTTCAAACTTGCCTTTCTGCTCACGATCTTGTTGATTCTTTTGATTCTCTTTAAGAACAAGGTCTCCTACCTGGAACCTTCTTTCTCTAATATTTTTGTTGTAGCTACGACGAAGACAATTTTGATAAACTTGGAGATGATTGAGTGACGTGAGACGTCATTCATCCAATAGCTCTAGATCATTTAGCCTAGATATCCTATATTCTTGATCAGAAATGAGATATTGTAGGGATACTATCAGCGAGGGAATCTTGACCTCTATAGGTAGGATAACTTTAGTGCCATATACAAGAGCATAAGGTGTAGCACCAATGGGAGTTCTAATACTTGTTTGATAAGCCCACGAGGTTGGATTAAGTTGTAGGTTCCAATCACAACCAGCTTCATTGACTATCTTCTTGAGGATTTTGATAATGGTTTTATTAGAAGCCTCAGCTTGACCATTACTCTTGGAATAGTAAGGTGTTGAGAACCTGTGTTGGATATGGAATTTGCTACATAACTCATGGACTTCTTGGTTCTTGAATGGATGCCCATTGTTAGTAACAATGGCTTGTGGAACTCCATAATGGAAGATGATATGATGAAGGATGAACTTGGATATTTGCTTGCCAGTGATGTAAGTCATTGGAATGGCTTCTACCCACTTTATAAAATACTTGGTGGTGGTAATGATAAACTTATGACCATTGGATGAGGTAGGATGAATTTTGACTATGAGGTCGAGTCCCCATTGCGAAAAAGGCCAAGGTGTAGTGATAGGTTGTAACTCATGTGCTAGAGCATGTATCAAGTTCCTGACATTGTAGACAATGCTTAGCAATTTTTTGTGCATCTTGCTCCATTGTCGGCCAATAGTATCCAACTCTCAAGAGTTTCTTAACAAGACTAGGGCCAGCATAATGCAAACCACAGACAACTTCATGTACCTCACATAAAGCAACATTAGCTTCCTTTGAGTCAAGACATCTAAGAAGGATACCATCGAGACTCTTGCGGTATAAGGTTTCTCCAAGGATGGTGTAATGAGAGGCTTGGTGGATAAAAGTTTTACATTGGGTTTTAGATAGTTGGAATGGAAAAGTACCATGGTGGAGATACTCATATATATCTTCATACCGAGGAGAATTGGGACCAACAAGTTCACATACAAGCTCAGATAGCGAAACTTTGAAAGCTGGTAACAAAATTTGTTCAACCAAGAACTCACATCTGTGTGCATTGGAAGGCATGTCTAGAAGAGAACCAATTGTAGCCATAGCATCTGCTGCCTTGTTGTTGATCTGAGGAATTTGCTCGAATGTGATCTTGGAAAAGTATTTCTTGAAATTGTCTACCATCAACTTGTATGGAAGAATCTGTTCATCTTTGGTTTGATATTCATCCAGGACTTGTCTGATAACCAATTGAGATCTCCAAAGACTTGCAACTGTGTGATAGCCCATTTTATAGCCATACATAGTCCTGTGATCAAAGATTCATACTCAGCAATGTTGTTTGTACAAGGGAAAGCAATCCTGTATGACTTTGGTATGCAATCTCCTTGAGATGTGATGAAACAAATTCTAGCTCTAGATCCATGTTGTGTGTATGATTTGTGTATGAGGAAAAATCAATTAAATCTAAACTAATAAAATTGAAAACCAATCACATAAAGCAAACCAATCTAAGTAAAAGCCATTATCATAAAATCAAAGACAAATGAAAGCTCTTACCCAAAATCTGTATTGTTCCCTTTGGAGATGTGTGGATTGCTCAATGAAGTTGCAAAGCCATAGCTACAACAAGCAAGTAGTGTGCTCAAGAGATCAATGTTAAGAGATCGTAAGGTTGCTCAATCGAATCATTGTATGCTCAAAGCACTGTTAAGTATGCCTGAGAATAAAATCGAAGAGAGAGAGAGAGGCTTAATGAAGGAGATGAGGGGGGTTTATATAGGTTTCAACAGAGATTGATCAACGATCTAGATAATTCAGAAGAATCAATGGAGGAGAACAGTTGAGAAACATGCAACGAATAAGAAGAAGACAAGTGTCTTGCTTTCTTTTGCATGAGAGGAGTTATCAAGAATAGAAGAATGAGTTAAAGTAATTAATAGAATGTAATAGTTAGTTAAGTGATTTAAAACAAGAAGAAGAGATTTGCATGAGAATAAGAAGATATCTTGCTTTATTAAATATTAGAAATATTTAATTACATGAGCAAGAAAGCTTGAGTTATTTTAGAGATAACTCAAATTTAGAAGAAAAAAGCAATTTAAATAAATATTTGATTTATTTAAATTTAGATAAGATATTTTGGAAGAAATAATTAAATAATTAGAATTATTTAATTTAGAAGATAAGAAAGCTAATTAAATAAATAAATTTATTTAATTGTTGTGCATGATTTTGGAAGAATGATTTTGATTTAATTAAATAATTAAGAATTATTTAATTGTAGATAAGAGGGAATTTGTTGAATTAATTAAATAATGGCATATATTTAATTAATGTGGATTTGAATTTTGGACAGAAGATGATGATCTAATTAAATAATAATTAAAATTATTTAATTATGGAGGAATAATAGAGGAATTTAATTTAATTAATTAAATAAAGAGAATTTATTTAATTAATGTCGAAAGTATGTGATTTAGAAGAATTTAGTGATTTTGGTGAAATTAATTAAATAATTAGATTATTTAATTAATGTGTGAAATGCAGGTGATTAGACAGATGACGAAATGCAAGTGATTCAAAGACATGGTCATTTTAGGGTGTCTACATGATCCATCTTGAAGTATAACTACCAAACTATTGAAGGATATAATTTAAATAGCTCTTCATCAGGAAATTCAAGATGGATAGGATGAATGTTTGTTATTGGCACTTCTGCTAGCTAATCTTCGATTACTTGTCCTTTGATAGATTTTCAATCCACATACTCTATGTCAAACTCACTTAGAATCATGACCCATTTTGCTAGTCTTCCTATGAGAACTGCTTTGGAGAGAAGATACTTAAGAGAATCAAACTTAGATATGAGCTTTGTCGTTTGGTTCAACATATAGTGTCGCAACCTTTGGGAAGCAAACACTACTGCTAAGCATGCTTTTTCCATGGTTGTGTAGTTAAGCTCATAGGCAACAAGAGTTTTGCTGATGTAATAAATAGCTTGTTCCTTTCATGATTCATCATGTTGTGCTAAGAGGGTACCTAGAGCTATTGTTGTTGAGGAGATGTATAATAGCAATGGTTGATCGGGTACAGGAGGTACCAATACAGGAGGGTTAGGTAGATATTCTTTTATTTTATGGAAGGCTTGTTGGCACTTATCATCCCACTTGAAAGGTTCTCCCTTCCAAAGAAGGTGTTTAAAGAGGATGACATTTATCTACTAACTGTGCAATGAATCAACGTATAGACTGCAATTTGCCTTGTAAGCTATGAAGTTGTTTGAAATTGGATGGAGGAGGCATTTCCATTATAGCTTTGACCTTGTCGGGATCCACTTCTATGCCTCGTCAGGATACAATATAACCTAACAGCTTTCTAGATGTTACACCAAATACAAATTTCTTTGGAATGAGTCTCATTTGATACTTCTCCTGTCTATCAAAGATCTGCTCCAATACTTGTAGGTAGCCTTCTCTAGTTTTTGATTTTCCCAAGATGTCATCAACATAGTCTTCCATTATGGTATGAAAATGTTAGAGTATTAAGTTTAACATAGGGAAATTAGTTTTTCCCATGAGGTGGTTTTTTACCTGTAGGGTAGTTTTACCTATCGGGTAGTTGTTCACCTGTCATATATTTCTCTTTCCTTTAAATAGGCATTTGTACATTTGTAAATAATCAATCAATCATTTGTTTTCTTCTCGTATCAAGCTTTTCACTATTCTCTTATGGTGAATTATCTTCCTAGTTGATCCTGGCTCCTACTTATCCCAACATGGTATCAAAGCACAGTGCTAGGAACCCTCGCCCAAATCTAGAGAATTATGCTAGAGAAGAGATAGACCTAGGCATCAATCCATGCCTGCATATTAGATTATGGAGGCATCAATCCTTGTTTGTGCTTGGGGCATTTGCCCTCATTTATCACCATTCCTAGGCATCAATCCATGCCTAAATCATTCAAAGGAAATTGTGTGAGGTGTCTAAGACACCATAATTTCCCATTGTCATCTCCCTTAATCACCATTCCAAGAGCCGTTGAAAGGTGCAGATCCAAACCTAAGAGCTTGGCAAGGCAATTTCAGACAACAAGGAGTGCATGTATTCTATCCCATCAAGTGTGGCAGATCCATATTCATTTCAGAGAGTTTGGAGCACTTGGATTCCTATACACAGCATCCTATTTTTCAACACTTTTTCATGTGAGAAGGTGTGACATTATATTTCCAAATTGTTTCTGGTGCTGATCCAATCTAGCATTCATTATAGAGGCGTCCACACATTAAAGGCATCGTTTCAATCTAGAGCATAGATCCACATTAATCCTCTCCTTGACTGGTGCAGATCCATTTCAAAAAGCTTGGACTACGCTTCACTATATCCTAAATGAGGTGCAGATTGGGTGCTACCCCATTCTCACTTGTCCAAGGTGAAGACTCATTTTAGAGAGCGTGGAATCCTGTCCCAACTATGAAAAGAGCACTTGGAGTGTTTATTTCCACATGTGATCTAACATTTAGCAGTTTGGCATGCCATATTCACCATGTGGAGGTGCAGCATCATTTTTAGAGCATTTAGACTGCATATACTCTATCCCAAACAATCTCGTCCAAGCGTGAAAGATGTAGATTCATAGTGTTTGGTACCAGATTCCAGCGTGCAGCAGTTTCAATCCAAATTTGGAGTGGTGCAAATCTAAAGTGCATATCCATGTAAAAGGCGCTGATCCGATCCATAGAGCTTGGCATGGATATTCACTTTCCCATCCCGTATGCAGCACTCAGCCCATTTTCATATTCTTTTCTGTGCAAACTTTAAACATATCTCTAAAGTTTTGCCAAAAAAATTTCCTAGGGTTTGTTTTCCACGTAGTTGTTGACGTGCACCCATCCGTGGCTGTTTGGAATGCTATTAGGGACTTTAATCCCACATTGAGCCTGAAGATGTGTTAATTGGTCTTTATATATCTCGTGCTTGCATTGTTCATGTGAAGTGCTTCCAAAGGCTCAAGCTCACGTGCACAGCAGAGGCAGTGGACAATGGATTTGTGAGTGGTTATTAATTGATACTTGACGGCTCTATCTGAGCTTTCATTTTAGCAGATTAGTGATTTGTTTGTGTTGACATATCCATTGGCGTGCGTATCCTGCCAACATATTGACTATAGCCCATTCGGTGGGCCCCCTATTTTGCACCCAATCACGGTGCTCCATTTTTAGACTTATAGGCTATTTTTTTTTTCCCATTATTAGTAGGTGGTCACGTGTGTGATCAAGGGTCAATCCGCCCTAGGGCTCAATCTAGCCCCCTCTTTTATTTAGTGGGCTCCATATTGGTGACATTTTTCCACGGAGGATATCTTGGGCATCTAGAGTTTGATTTTCGCGTTCTACATATCAATGGAAAGTAGCCTTCACCAAGCTCGCAATGGTACAGGTAAATCCACTTGGTTTCACCATCTATCAGCATTTATTACATTTGGAAGTTGTCTTCATGGAAGGTACTATCTTTCTAAGTTTTTGAAGAATTTATAGCATTAATGGGTTGTTCTTTGGAGAAAGGGAACTATGAGCAATGGAGTGATTACATCCTCACACATCTTAGTGAGCACAATCTATTGTCGTATCTCTATAATCATGTTCCTATTCCTGGTACACCTCATGAGTATCATATTTGCAAAGGCTATAGGGCTAAAGTCTTTAGAGTTATTTTTGAGCATCTAGATGATGACTTTTTGGAGTTTGTTATCCATCTTGAGTGACCTTATACTCTTTTGACCCACATCCAAGACTCATATGGAGATCATGATCCTCCAACATCTCTTGATGCTTCTCTTTCCAATTCTAATGTGCCTCATTATCCTTCAGATAAGTTAGACCATGATTGTGATCCTTTGGAGACTTTTGACACTTGTGTTGAGGTTGTTTTAGAGGATCCTGATTCTTCTTCAAAGATAGTTGATCCACCTTCACATCCAGTGGCTTCTTATCTAGAGTCATTGATTGAGACTTCCATCATTCCTAATTAGTAGGACTATCATTATCTTTTAGATTTGGTTGGAAGACATATTTTAGTATTTTCAACTTTGGATTATGCTCTATATCAGTTTCCACATAGTTCTAGTTTGTCACCTTCTTTCTTGATTGGGGATGTACTTGATTGGATTGTGGCATCATCATTCTATCTGGACAAGGAGACACATGAGCATTTTTCAAAGGCAACATCATCATCATCATTTTTCATGCTTCCATCTTTCAAAGCATATCCTGAATGGGAAGCATATACATGGTTTTGTTTCTTCCTAAAGGAAGACAAGTGATTTTTAAGGATTGGATTCTATTTTGCCTTCAGACACTTACCATCTTTGTAGGACATTATTTATTACGGGGGGGCTATGTAGTCTCCTTCTTTCCTTCCTATGGGAGGACCATTGTATGTACACACATGATGTATGTAGTCCTTGGTGGGTATTAGTGAGTCCTCCATACATGCATTTTGTTTTCTTTTTTCTCTCTTTTGGAGAGGAGTTTTCTCCCACTAGGTTTTTCTCCTTTTTCTCCGGTTGTGAGAGATTGCATCACATTTTGCTTTGTAAATGGGTACCTAACATGGTTGTGTAGCCAGGACCCATATTGCATCTTGATTTTGCATAATAATTCTCCCTAAGTTTGCACTTAAGGGGGGGTGTTAGAGTATTAAGTTTAACATAGGGAATTAGTTTTTCCTGTGAGGTGGTTTTTTACCTGTAGGGTAGTTTTACCTATCGGGTAGTTGTTCACTTGTCATATATTTCTCTTTCCTTTAAATAGGCATTTGTACATTTGTAAATAATCAATCAATCATCTAGTATCAAGCTTTTCACTATTCTCTTTTGGTGAATTATCTTCCTAGTAGATCCTAACTCCTGCTTATCCCAACAAAAAAAGATCATGGAAGATAACTGTCATAGCTCATTGATATGTGGCTCCTGCATTCTTAAGACCAAAAGGCATGACAAACTAACAATAGGTACCCCATGGACATATGAAGGAAGTCTTGTGTTGCTCTTCTTCTACAATTCTATTTTGATTGTACCCAAAAAATTTGTCCATTAATGATAGCATTTCATGGCCTACTGTAAGATCCACAATGGTATCTATGCTTGGTATGGGAAGTCATCCTTAGGACAAGCTTTGTTAAGGTCTCTGAAGTTAGTACAAAAATGGATATGACCATCAGGATTTGAGACTGGTACTAGATTGGAAACCCATTCTGGATAATCAATAGGCCTTATAAACTTTGCATCAAACAATTTCTAAATTTCTTCTTTGACTAAAAGTGTTATTTGAAGATGCATCTTTCGAAGCTTTTGCCTAACTGGTTTTGCATTTGGAGATATGGCTAAATGATGTACAATAAGTGAAGGATCAAAGCCTGGCATATCTGCATAGGTCCGTACAAAGTTGATTGCTCTTTTCATGAAGAAGGTCGTAAATTTTTTTCTTTCCTATTCTGATAATGATGCTGTTAGAAATGTGATGTTGGGATTCTGTGTTGTGCCTAGATTCATCTCTTGAGACTTCTCTATTAGCAATGGTGACTATTATTGATATTTGATGGTCAAAGGAAGGTCAAATCCTCCATCCTTAGGCACCTCAAAGAGATTTTCACCCTCGGATACGTCCTTTATTTTTACTTTTTCATAGTCAAGAGGTGCCTTACGGTTTTCACCTAATGACCTATCTTTTTGATTTTGTTTATTTCACTTTTACAACTAAAGGATTTAATGCTTCCACCAAAATATGTTAACAAAGGTAGATCCATCATGAATCCTTCTTTGTGATCTCCCAATTGTATTCCTTGTCTCACACCCATGAATTTTTCTATAGCTTCATCATTTTGAAATGTGTCCAAAATAGGTGTCCCCTGTTGGTCCCAATCGACAAGGTGAGGTTATATGAATTTGAGGTCGGATGATGTGGAGGACAAAATGGTGAGGTAGATGAAAAGGTAAAGATGGATGTGTCTTGGAATAGCTTAGTTATGTTGAAGGAAGAGTCATCGATAACATCTATATTATAAGTCCCTTCTGTGGGAAAAGCTTTGGCTACTTCCTGAAGGATACACGTAATGTCTTTGGAAGGCGGGACCTCCTTACCATACCCTAGACCTTGCTTATTAAACTTTTTGGTAACAATAATGGGTTCAACATGTCCTTGTTCTTGTGGTCCAAAACCTCCTTGTCCTTTATAGCCCATAGTCTTGATAATGTGAAAGCCATTATTATATTGCTCCACTTCCAGAGTAAGTTGATCATTCTCATCAAAGAAGAGCCAAGAGTTGATATCATTGATGTCTTCATTTTCAAGCATGCCTGCTTTAACAAATATGATAGGAGGTGCTTTGATAATGGTTGGGGATGAAGTAGCTTTGGATATGTATGGTTGAACATAAGATTTAGGAGATAAAGACAAGGTTCCTACACAACATGATTCTTGTAAAGTGTACTCACCGAGTCCTTTCTCTTGGTATTTAGCTTGAATGGCAGGGATGGATTTACTAGATGAAGGATTATTTAAGTCAGATAGATCTACATAGGAGTTGGATGGATGTGCTTTAGCATTGATGGGGACATGATTGGGATCTTGATATTTAGCTTGAAAAGTTTGACAATACTCAAATGGATTTGGATCAGCGGGGATTGTGACTTCAACTCCATTGTAAGGAAATTTGAGGCATTGATGGTATGTGGATGGAGCAAATTTGATGGCATGTATCCAAGGACAACCAAGGATAATATTGTATGGTAATTCAATGTCTAGGATTTGACACTTGGTATCAGTAAAGATAGGACCAACCTTGATGGGAAAATGAATAATCCCTTCAGAATCTCTCTTAGCATCATCATATGCCTTGATGGTTATGCTCTTAGTAGTATCAATACGATCCTTAGAATATCCCAATAATTTTATTAATTTTAAAGAATAAATGTTTAATCCATCTCCATCATCTACTAATATTCATTTGACATGATGTTGGTTGATGTAAACTTTGATATGGAGGGTTTCGTTAGGGGATGGACCAAGAGATGAAAGATCTTTATCAGAGAATGTCAAACGGTAGGGTGATGCAATACTAGCTATCATGGTTTGAAATTGCGTAGTGTCAATGTCATTAGGGATTGACGACTCTTGTAAAGCTTTATCAATGATGGCTTTGTGGGTGGGTGATATATGCAACAAATCCAAGATGGAAATGGGAGTGGATGTCTTACCAAGATGGTTAAGGATATTATAGCTAGAGGTTGGGCATACAATAGATGGTGCTCCTTGGATAGTAACACGACCTCGATGAGTAGTAACAACACAATCAGGGGTTGCTTGGATAGTGATTGAAGCTTGACAAGTGGTATCAGGATAACTAGGTTCCTTTCCTCTTACGATAATAGTAGATATATGAGCTTGTTCAATGTGACCAATAGTGGATGATTCATAGGTATATTGGATATTCTTCCCTTTATTAGAGGTACTAGCCTTGTCTTGTGATGGGAGTGGATTCTTAAAAGTATCAAGGTCATAGTTTGAGGTTTGTTTAGGTGGATCAATGCTAATGGCTTCTTGATCAATGAGATTTTGAATCACATGTTTCAATTTCATGCATCCGGATGTACTATGTCCTTCACTCTATGGAATTCACAATAATCATTGTCTTTGTACCAATTGGGCTTGTATTGTGGTTCTTCATATGGTCGAGTCTCAGGTAGTGTTATTGTGCCCACTTGTAAACATTTATTTAAGACCAATTCAATGGGTTCTCCCAAAGGAGTAAATTGACGTTTAGGGAGTGGACTTGTTCTCATTTGGTCTCTTGGAAGAAATGGTGTGCTTTTGTTTGTCGCTTGAATATGGACAGGGGCTTTCACAGTTTGGATGCTCTTTGCATCCATAATGCCATCATTTACAACATTTTTATTTTTGTTCCAAAAGCGAGATTGGTCATTTGAGGATTGTGCATTGTCTTTGGTTTCTTTGAAAATCTTGATAACACCCTTAGCAATTAAAGCCTTTTCAATGTTGGATCCTTTAGATATAAGCTCATTAAAAGTGGTGGAACTTTGCAGTTGCAATTGGAATGATAGCTCGGGATGAAGGTCTTGAACAAAGATATCCACTTGTTGTTTCTTAGGGATTTGCCATGAAAGTTTGCTAGCCATGTTTCTCCATCATTGAATGAATGATGAAAACGTTTCCCCATTACATTGTTTATTGTTGACAAGATCATTCATGGTTACCTCATGTTCAACATTGAAGGCAAAGTGTGAGACAAATTTGCTTGAAAGTTCTTTGAAAGATTTGATACCGGGTGAGAGATTCGAAAACCATTCCAAGGTTTGTCCCCCAAGACTTTGAGGGAATAATCTCAAAAGGTATGTGTCATTGTAGGAAACATCAAGAGAAGAGACATAGAATGTTCGAAGATGGTTAGTTGGATCCTCTTTTCCCTTGTATTTATCGAATTGTGGCATCTCAAAGTGTGGAGGAAAAGGTATCATTTGTAGTGACTTGTCAAATGGGTATGGGCATACATCCTCAAAAGAAAATGTTTTCTTTGTTTGTCTCATACGCAAATCAGCCAGTTGATGTTCCACATCTGTGACTCGTTGATCATTATTAGATGTAGATGATTGTTGTTGTTGCATAGGATGATGGTGACTTGGGTGTGGGATTTGGTACACCAGAGTGTTGTTGGGAGAATATTTCTGTGAGATATTATGCGATGGGATGTAGGTATTTTGAACTTGATTATCCAATGGTAGCAAGGTGTAGGTGTTCGGGGATGGATTGGCACCTTGAGTTTGAATCACATGTGAATCATACGAGGGATTAGTGTGTGACATTTGCGGATTAGAGGTTGGTGGGGCTTGAGATATGTTGGATGAATTGATATAGGATATATAAGGATGAGGATTAGATGAAGTTTAGGATACAATAAGTGGTTAACATAGGACATTTATTGGGTGGATGGTTGCAGTCCAAGTGAATGGAGTTGATCAATGTATGGCTGTGATCCAAAACTTTTGGTCAATAATGGGGATATTAGGATTAGATGATGCTTGCAATGTTTGGACTAGATTCATGGATGCACATGGTGAGGATGGTTCAACATGTGACACAATTGGATTTGTATGAAGTTCTTGTGTGACATGCGAAGAGGTTGTGTTCATGGAAGAAGATACCATGGGATGGGATACATAAGATGTAGCAACATGTGACACACTTTGGCTAGGCACTTGAGGTGTTTAAGGAACATGTGAAGGAGTTGTGTTTATGGAAGGAAGTGGAGTGGATTGAGATACATGAGATGGGGTGACTTGTGATGCATTTTGGTTAGACACTTGAGGAGCTTGTGACACATAAGAATTAACAACATTGGTTAGTGTCAACAAGGGTTCAATGGATAAAGGTGCATGGAATGGAGGAATGGACGGAGTGGTGTAGAGTGTTGTTGGAATGTTTTGTGGAGATGGTGTAGATATGGTGGACATGGTAGTAATGGCCTTGTGGGTGTCCTTTGCAACAACAACAACATTGTTGGTTTATTCATGTTTTTGAATTGTGGACATATGTCAAAGTTACTTGGCAATTTGACTCCTTCTCAAGCTAGTTGAGAGAAAATTTGTTCACAATTTGAGCTTATGATCCTATTGGCAAGTCACATGACTTTATCATCTTGGAGCTCTAGATCATCCAAATAGTCCTCATCAGTAGATTGATAATGTGGCACATGAGTAGATGAGGAAGGTCCAAAATGATGTTGTGGGATTTGAGTGTTTGATGAAGGTGTGATACTATATCCGTCAGGTATGAACGTGTCCTTAGGCATTCCAGTCATGAATTGTGAAGCATCCTTAATAGGGGTAGCTTGAAATTGCTTTAAATTAGCTTCCATGGCTGCTTTGTATTGGCTTCTTGTGCGAGGCATTGTTTTTGGAGATGTGTTGGATGTGATGTTTTGGACTAGTTTGTCAAAGTTGAGACTCTTGGCTGGTTTTTCTTGGTTTGATTATTTGATAGGATTGGCTTCATCAAATATTTGGATTGATGTGGATTTTTGTTTGCTTGGCTTGGTTTAAAAGTTTGCTTTGGATTGTTTGTTTGGATAAGTTTGATAGATTGATTATCCCCCAAGATAGACTCATGAACTCAAGGGTAGAGAAGATTGGTTTGCTGATACTGAAATGATCAAAAAGGGGAAGCTAATGATCAAATCCAAGTGATAATGTGGATTTGTTGGTTGATTGATGGTGTTAATAGCTGATTTTGAGTCTCAAGAGGATGGAGGGCTCAACAAGTCCAAAATGTGATTAAGATCAAGCTGGATGTGATGATTATTGGCTGAAAGTGATCAGTGTGTTTGTCTGGAAGCTACTAATAGACTCAAGATTGACTGGTAATGTGATTGATAGACTAGATAGTTGATGATGGGTTATAGTTTACCAAAGGTAGTTTTGTTCAAACTAGAGGCGATTACTAATAGCTCAAATGCAATTGAGGATAATGCAAAGGCAACTGTCTGAGGATTAATTGTGATTTTCTTCTGCTCAAATGTAACTAGGTAAGACTTCAAAGGTGACAACTGATAATTCAAAGGCGACTGTGTTGGGATCACTGGTAATTTCAAGGTAAACCAGAGGTGAGCATCTACAGTTCAAAGGTGATTAGTTGCTATCCAAATGCGACTGACTGTGGTTCAAATGCAACTTTTTGTAATAGAAAATTGTTTTTGGTAGTGTTTTTGTTTGTTTTGACAAGAAAGTAGATGATTAAAAACAAACAGACATGCAAAACACTCAGAAACATATACAACCTAGGCTAGGTAAGGACAATATTTGCTAGATTCCCACTGTGGATAAATCTGAGCTGCACTTATTAAGAGTGGATAGCTTAGAAATTTGGTGGCATTGGCTCCCCCTTACACGACACTCACTTCTTAGGCACACCAAACTTTTAATTCCAAAAGACCCAAAGATCTCAAGAAATTTGCTATCTCTACTTTGAACTGCGAGAATGTGGGACGGCTTCAGAGGTCTGACCTCCTGCACCAGCAAATAGAAGGATTTTGGCCACTACACAAAGGTTTCTAGTGAATATATGGGAGACTGGCACCTTACGAGCATCCAACAAGCTACTAAAAGCTCTAACTATCTCTACTAGGAGTATCAAATATGCTAGGTACACCTCCTTTCAAACCAACACTGTACAGTAAGTGCTTTACCAGTTTGGACTTGGCTTTCGTCTTATCCTAATTTATATATCAAACTAGATGAAAGTACCGCTTGGGGTCACAAATGAGTTCTCCTTGCGGATGTGTCTCAAGAGCAGGCCCACTTTAAAGATAATAACAAGTTCTCTTACACTCAAGATCCATTTGATAGGCAAGGGGAGATGATACTTTTGTTATTATCTTAGGGTCAGAAACATGCACAACAAACAACCAAAAAAGATAAAGCAAGCACGGAGCACATAAGGTTCTTTTTAAGCACCAAATATAAATGTTCCTAAATTAGTGAAAAATGTGATGAGTCTTTGACTGATCGATCCTAGAACAAATGTATCAGTAGTTTTAATGCTCCTTTCTTTGACAAACGGTAAGAAGCTGCACAAATATATGCTTAGATGCTAAAGAAAAAATCAAGTTGCAGATGTATAAACCAAATGTGAATGTATAGTGACCAAATGTGATTTCCTGCAAATCAAATGTGATGATATCTTTACCAGATACGATTACCTACCATTCAAATGTGATTTTGTACTGTGTAAAAGCAACTGTGAACCATGTAACTGCAACTGCTTGCTAATCAAAGGCACTCAGATCTTGTAAATTCTACAAAAACTCAAAATTAGGTTAGGGTAATTGATCAACAGACAATTATGAGAGCTCTGATAGCCCCAGAAGATGAATGGCTTAGGTTGAATCCTATACTCTACAAAACAACACAAAGATCCAGCTAATTGATGTGATTAGATCAAAGACAAATCAAACCCCTAAATAAATCAGCTTAGGAATGACACAAGACACTTAGGGTTAGCAAATAAATTAGCTTGCAACCTGTTGTGTGGTTACACAACACGCCCCATTTTGACTTGACAAAACAGGGACCCAACTTTGCTGGCTTGCTCCCTTGCTTTTGTGTTCTGGGCGGTAATGGTAAAACAACATCAGTCAGTATGTATGTGCTTAATGTTAGGTATATTTGTGATCTTGAAGTCTGAACCCAAATTCCAAAGTCTGAATCTTTCCTCAAGAAGCCTGCCATGTGAAAGAGTGTAAAATTCTAGGCAGGTTTGCCTTTTACATCACCCTGAAATTTGGCCAAATGAGAAAGTTATGGCCAGTCAAAGTTCTAGTCAAACCTGATATTCAATTAGGGGGTCATATTCCAAACATTAGTCACCTTCTGTAATGTCACCCTGATATTACAAATTTCACCCTGATATTATAAGATCACCCTAATATTATAAGATTACCCGATTTTACTAAGATCACCCCAATGCTAGTTTATCACCCGATAATCATTTGGTCTGAAACTCTGGACGTCAATCTTACGTGATAGTGGTATTTACCTGTCAGACAGCTTCATATATTTTGTGGTGGTCATATTTCAAAGATCACCTGATCTTTCGAATATCACTCGATCTTTCAAATATCACCCTGCTGTAGAATATCACCCCAGTGCCAATATGCTGATGACGTCATCCAACCCTGATGAATAGAGAAAATCACCTTGACGGTGACACCATCATCCTTTTTACCTCGCGGAGGTATTTTTCCAATGATCACCCTTTTAAATAATATGACGGTGACATCATCAATAGGCTTGAACTCCAAAGGTCATCTAATTTCTAACATCCGTCATCTTTTCTAATACAACTGATCTTTCCTAACATGATGGTGACGTCATTCTAACTCGATATATAAAAAGCTCGACATGACCATGACGTCATCTTATTCGGAGGGTGATATTCCTCAATATCAGGGTCATATTTCTTAACATCACCTGATTTCCTTCAGTATGACCATGACGTCAGCCTTTCACATTTTAACGAAGCCTGTCCATGATGATGACATCATCATCATGTCCCGATAGTTTTATTCAATGAAATTTAGTGAACAAAAGTGCATGTATTGCATATGCATGATCTTATGCATGCAATAACTGAAAATGTAAGGTTTGCATATCATATGAAGGGTCACATTACCCTTGGAATACAAAAAGAGCTACTGCAAGGTGAAACTATTTGCAAAAATTTAGAGAAACTCAAAAAATTAGGAAATTTTTGACCTTCCCCTTGGCAGGGTCATAACTCCTAGCTATTTTATCAGAATTTAAACTTTTTGGACTCATTGGAAAGATAAACTAGTTATCTAGTTTGAGTTGCTCGGTTACTTAGGCTTAACGCCAAGTTACCAACAAAGTCTTGAGGCCTAATTCCGCTCCTAAGGCCTTCGAAAATGCAATTTACTAAGATGTAGAAAACACAAAAAATTACATTTTTGATATTTTTATCAAAAAATCACTCAAATGACCTTGGACCTGATCAGATATTGAAGCCATTTTAGGGCCTGATAGCATGTTTTCTAGTCAACGATAGTCACCTGGACCCTCTTGACCACCTATGGACATTTAATTATGCGAATTTTCATAGATGCTCAATATTCATAACCTGACATATATAGGTTTGCACATTCACAGCCTGATAAAATATAAATGTTTATTTTCCTGCTAGTTATTAAATGATGATGCTTAATTCTTGTCTGTTTGTTGCAGGATGTTGGAGCTGTATGTAGTGGCTGAAAATTGCCAATTGGCAGGCAACATGAACCAGAGTTGGGGAGGATATCATCAAATATGTTGTGTGCCAGCTGGAAGGTGGACTGAGTCGAAGATACTGGAATATTCTATGCCAGTTGTACTGGTTGGCACGTACTGTTCATCTGGACCGTTGATTATTCTGAGAAGGATATTAATCCTTGGATCATTGTAACTATTTTCTGGCCTTTGTTCTATAAAAGGGCCAGAACTTGTCCAAATAAAAGAGAGGGTCCTATGGAGAGAATATCTACAAAATAAGGCCAATTACTATAGAATTAAGAAGAGATCAGATTACTGAGACTAATGAGGACTGAATTGTTGAAATGTCAAGGTTCTTTCTTTAGATCATTGTAAATATACCTATTCTAAAGCATACTAAATGGAGATGAAGCTTCAGATTACATCCTGATTGTAAACTTTACGTAATCTTCAAGTTGATTTCTGGATATGTAATGGTGAATGCTATGTTCAACTGGAAGTGCTTTCATTTTATTGCATGTTGTTGTCAACTTTTCCTTTGAAGATTTGCACTGGATCATGCGGATTTGTGGAATGTCCTGTTGAAGTATGATTCTAGTTTTCTTCTCTTCATTGTTGTATGGGAACATGTATGTGGATCAGTGATCTCAGTCAAGTAATTTTTGGAATCTCATTTTCTAACCCTTTTTCTCATTTTAATTTCATTGAAATCACTTTCATAACTGCAAATCATGATAAATAACAAATAGAACAGAGAAATATGCTGACATCTCGTAGATAACTGAATATCATTAGCATATTTGAACTAAATGCATGTAGTGTTGAAAATA
The DNA here is from genome assembly GCA_027924645.1 of Cunninghamia lanceolata. Taxonomy (NCBI): domain Eukaryota; kingdom Viridiplantae; phylum Streptophyta; class Pinopsida; order Cupressales; family Cupressaceae; genus Cunninghamia; species Cunninghamia lanceolata. The sequence continues at coordinate 11,397,443 of BSBN01001201.1, read as the reverse complement.
TCATGCAAAGACTTGCAAATAATGGTATAAATCATGCAAATATCAACCTGTAGGAACATTATTTGAGTGAATTCATAGTGCAAGAGGTAAAATTGTTGGGGATTTATGCAAAATAGACATAGAGGACAGGATATTTGGAGGAATACTGATGAACTTTGTAGAAACTACTGAAGAACGTAAGGCCCCTGAATGATTAACAGCAACACACATCAACCACTGAGTAACGTCAGTAGATTATGAACTAATCAACGGAGACTTGGGATCATGAATTCTTTAAATTCATCGTATCTTTCAAGATGAGTAAAGGTTGTTGTGTAACTTTTATTCTATGTTTGCTCATGACAAACAATCATGATCAACACAACCCAAACTAGACACAAAAACTGAATTGAAAACCATAGAAAACCCTGCAAGAATAGAAAAGCATCAATAAAACCCTAGATAGACAAAAGGTGATCCTCTGCTGATCATATGCAATTTTCTGCGAACCAAAGGTGACTAACGATCATGAAAATGTGATTCTTTGCATATCGACTGCAACTAGCAACCATGCAAAGGTGACGATCTGTTGTTCAAATGCGATGCTCTGCAGATCAAATGCACTCTACATCAAAACTTCACAACTTTCAAAATGAAAATGTTAATCAAGGACGTGAGTCCCACCGAGCGTGCCAAAATGTGCTAGTAGGAAAAATTAGGTTTGAAGATCAAACATTGCAAATCAAACCTAATCCTACCACCTTCAAAGAATCCATCTAAATGACACAAAATGAATGCAAATCAAATGCAAATTCACCTAGATTGCTTGATTCCTTGGTTGAAATTGTGGATTGCTTCTCAATGGTGAACATCCATAGTTGCCATAGCTGCAATAATAATGGATGATATGCTCAAAGTGCTCAATGGATTCAATATGCATGAGATGATAATATGGACGCTTTCAAGATTGTGTGGGATATGGGGGCTTGGAATGAAATAAGAGGGTGTATATAGCTCCCTACTAAGATTGATCAATGGTGGAGATTAGGTGGCTATGTGAATGATTGTGATGAAACAAGAAGCTTAGATGAATGTGTACAAGACATGTGTCCATAGAAAAAGCTTTTATTAAATGATTGTAGTTGGTTTGTTGGTGGTACTAAGATTGCTTTTCTTAAAATAGGATGCTTTTCTATTTTAAGGATTGGATGATGTGGATGATTGATTTTAGAACCAATTAAATCATTTTTGTATTTGATTTAGGATAAGACCTGTTTAGAGTGAAAAAGGGGGAGTTTTGTTTTGAGGGTTTTAGCTTGAATCCTCCTTTTGACTAAACATTCCAAGGGCTTTTCAACTGAGTTTCCTCTCCACTCGAGAGGAGAGTCACCTATCAAGTTGGGTTGCCATAAGGGAAAGCTGGTAAATTCAGAAGCTATCACACAATGTCTCTAATTAATGCTTTTATGCTCTTGAAACCCTAATTTAAGCAAAAGAATAAGTAAATCTGTAAATTATGATAGATGCTATTGAAGTAAGACAAATGGTAGAGAACCTTAAATCATTATTTTTCACAGTCTAGAAAACAAAAATGTTAGGCATAATGGTGATGGCACCCAAGTCCAAGATGTAACTTTTTTTGTAGAATCCCGATCTCCTTTTGACATTGATCTCCACTGTACCTTCAGTTTCTGACAATTCAAATGCGGAGGACACTGTTGATGGCACCCTAGTCCACTGAGGAATCTTCTACTAGATGTTGGAAGCTCTGCAAACCCTGATTATCATTGTCCAATTTGTTTCTATAGCTTCGAATGCGGAGGACAATGTTGATAGCACCCGTGTCCTAAAATCTCCCACAGTGTCCGCTTCTTTTCGGATCTCGAATCTTCAATGTTCTCCAATCTTCCCTACAACTCCACTTTCTCCAGATCCAATACCTATGACCTGCAATTATAAGGAGTGTGGGAGGGGGTTGTGGTGTTTAGAGGCTTACCTTAGTCAAGCCCCGGAGAGACATTCAAGTCTTCCAAACACTGTTGTTAGATGAGAGTGCATATGTAGTGCCCCTCATCTTGCCATCTATCAGATTGATGGTTGCTTAGTAGGATTCAACTTTATGACAGTATCTTGGATCATTTGATGATGGATTCCTTGTTATTTTGTTAATTGACTATGGACCTAATCTTTATGATCACAGTTGTTGATGTTGAATTTTGTTATTTTATGCTAGATGTGTAGATGCTTTGATGTATTTGCTAAATTTGATTGCAAAGATAATTGTTTGTTTTATGTTGTTAATTACAAATCAGAAATCTTGTTCAATATAGTTAATTGTTTATACACGAACGTGAATGGAACAGTGTTGTATTACTCGCTCTCAAGTACCCTACCCTACTGCGATTTCCATTCACTATATGACTGCTTTTGGATATATATCTTGTCTAACCGTGCTGTTACTGTAGGATGTAGGTACTAGGCACCGACTCCACTTGATTTACCAGGTCTAAGCATGCCTTCGCCAATGGAATAGTTGTTTGGAGTTAATGTGGGGTCCCTTGTCGTTGTTGTCTAGTCGTCAGTTTACCTTGTGGTCAGTGTTTGTCGCTTGATCGTGACTTGCAAGTAGGTGATGTTACACCCTGATGTCTTACTAGGTCAGAAGGTGTTTTTTGTGTGTAAGGGAGAATTGTGCATTAAATAGAATCATTTTACGGAAAAGGTTGCTAATTAAATATATTGTTTAATGTTGATAATCGTCAATAATTGTGTTAAATAAATTATAGTTGGTGGGAAATAAAATTATGGATTAATAGTTATAAGAAACTATGTATTATTGAATTTAATATTATTTGCTTTGAGCATTTAAATAAATAAATTATTGATAAATTAAACTGTAAGATTTAAATAAATTAAATTAAATTATTTATTTTGAGTTGATAGTTGGGTAGTTGTAATGTTATGATTTAATTAATAAAAAGCCCTAAATGTTGAATAACTAATTAACGGTTCCAAGAAGTAGAAAATCACTCGGCTTTGGGGAGAAGGGGGAGGAAGGATGAAATTGCAGGTTTTGGAGTAGAGGAGGTGGACTGACTAATTTGGGAGCAATTTCCATCTGCATTCAGACAAGTGTGGGAATCCAGGTTCCACTAATTCTTTTAAACTATTTCTTTGATCTTTGAATCTGCCTCTAATGAAATTGGATGATTTGTTCTTTCTATTGACTGATTTGTTGAGCCTTTGATGTATGATTAAATCCATTTCATATTTATTCTGCAATCATTGCATTTGCTTGATCCTTTCTAAAGCTTTTCTTTAATAAATATATTTTGTGTTTATCTTGCAATCATAGAAAACAAATTTGTCTTATGCCTCAGATCTAGCTTTACTCCCGTCAATTGCATTTGCTTGAAGTTTCATAAGCCTCTTCAACAAATCCATTTTGTGCTCATCCTGCAGTCATTGTTTCCAAGGACCATGCAGAGACTCCCTTTATCTCTAGGTGTGATCTGTCTCCTACTCAATGTGGATAATTGTTTACGGTGCTAAATCCATCTGCACCCAGTGATTTCTTTCAATTACTCTACCTTTCACCAATTTCCTTAGCATAAATAAACGTCACTTTACCTGGCCACTTCTATATAGATGTTTGACAGAGCACAGGAATTATATAACATTTTAGGAATCCAATAAAAAATAATAATAATAATAGCATCACCGAAAATACTTCTAGGCCTACATTCATATGTGATTTACAGTCACCAAGAAGACATATCAACGCAACCAGTTTAGATTTAACAGGTATCTCAATGATTAAGTTTAGGGCATCCTCCAGATAGTTGTTTTGCCTTCCACTTGCTGCGAAGATTGTCAAAATTGCTCTCTTCGGTAGTTTTTTATCTGATATTTGTTTCTAGCTACCTAATATATAATATCTGTGAAATATAACTCAGAATTAAATTTAATATCTTAATATATATATATATATATATATATATATAACTGTGATACCTATTAATGGATTTCCTGCATGAATTAAAACTATTGTGAACTAATTACGAAGATTAAAAATATATATATAAATTAAAATTTATTGTTTCTTTTTTTTAGGGTCTAAGGAGGCCATGGGAGCTCACGGCTCCCTTATTGGAGGCCGTGGTTCTCAAGAGGCCGCAAGCACCTCCTCCTAGCTATAGCCATCTTTAAGGTCATTAAACTTATTCTTAATTTGTCACATGTATTCAAAACTTTACAATGCAACTTTGAGATATTATAAATATGTTTATATATATTCAATGAAACTTCCTTTCGACAATAATTTTATTTGGCTGTTGCATAACTTGACCTACTGTGCACAATATAGGTTGATCATATCTTTGGCTCAACCTGCAAACCAGAAACATAAATTTTCTTTCTTGAATCCTTATGATTTCTTCTTTCTACACCAAAAAAAAAAAAAAAAAAATTATTCTGCTTTGCATAGCATAGATGTGTTGTTCTCTAAGGTGTTCATGGCGGGGCGTTACAGCATATCTCATGGGATAGAGGCAAAAATCCAAATGATAATGATGATAAAACACAATAGATGTCACCTTGATGATGAAGCTCTCATGGAAGGAGGATGCTCTTCAATGCCATGAGGATAAGATGTAATCCAAGCTACAAAAACAAACACAATAACAATTCTATGCTCTGCAACACAATGAAAATCACAAGTATGCCAATAGCTCACAATCATAGAAATCTTCTAGTTTCTAAATGATAACCTACATATGCTTATATATGCAACTACTAAGATTCCCACCAAGAATTTTGTAATTAAAACTTATGATGTCAGCCTGGGATCCAAATAACGGTCACAAACCTGACATTTGAATTTAGGGAAGACCCAAAATAGGGCTGGACTAGGGCGCTAGCACCAAGTCCACGCCTTGTCTTTGTTCTAGGATCATCAAAATAGTCCCCCTTAGGTCTCATTTGTTACAAGGCCCAAGAGTTTTCTCATCGAGAGTTAGAATTATCATGCAAGATGCTCTAAATGCAATCTAAAGACCCGGGGACTAAACCTTAAAAGGAAAAAGCCCCCAAGGGTGCATTTTTCTGACATAACATTTAGACCCCACTTTAATATATGTATAAATGTAAGGCCAATACATGCATTAAAGTAAGGTCAACACACACAGCAAACATGTCAAGCACGGAGAAGACACGCTAAACATATTGAAGATAATAGCAAGCACATAAAATAGGGAGAAAATAGTTACAATCACGTAAAACATGAAGAATACAACATTGAAGACATGTAGAGCACAGAGAATATAGTGAATGCAATGGTTATTTTCTTTTTGATTTCCCATATGAAATGCAAAATGCAAGTACAAGGAAAGTAAACAAACAAATCCCAAAAGAGTGTAGAGGAGCTCACCGCCACCGGTCTTGCACCTTTTGAGAACAAACACGCCAAACAAAATCCCAAGGTGTAGAGGAGCTCATTGCAATTGATCTTGCACCATGAGAACAAACACGGCAAAAAAATTCCCAAAGTGTAGAGGAGCTCATCGCCACCGGTCTTGCACTTTGAGAACAAACACGCCATACACACACATGGAAGACATAGAGAAAACATGGTAAACAAGTGATGGAGTGAAACTATTGCTAGGTTCATCACCATCTCAGGCACATTACAGGCACACACTGATGATTGGGCTTCACCACAACAATCACTGAAAACACGCTTAAGGGTTGAGTTAGTCACATAACCTCTCCCCGCCTCGCAATGAGGACTTTTGAAAATGAAAGGATGTGCACTATCTACAAGAAATACACCATTCCCACCTCACGAAGAGGGCTTAAGATAAAAGGATATGCTCAATATCCTGCCTTAGTAGAGGGATTAAATGATTGTGATTGATTTTCAGATTGTTCAAACATGCTTTACTTATCATCTAAAGCAGACAACTTACCTTATATATGCCCCCACCTTAAGGTGGTTGATATCATGCATCGATATCAAGCACGTTAAGGTAGGAAGAAAACACACAAGGGAACATGAGCTCTCACAAAGCCCATGCCCCCCAGAGGTGACATGTACTTTACTATTACCAAATGTTCCCACAAACACACAATTTCTTGCAAGAAAGGTGTTAGTGTCCAAATAATCATGATAAACAACAATGCATATGATCAACTATATGAAAGAGCCATGCAAGGTGAAAGACAAAGTGCATGGAGCAGTAGTATTGTTAAATTGTTGTTAGCAAGATAAGATAACATCAACATCAAGATAGAGAAATCACACGAAGTGATTCCACTAGCCAAGCATCAGATAATATGTAACAATCCTGTTGTCATGTATGGACTAGGTCCATTTTTTATTACTCACTAAAGGGACACTAGGTCTGCATCAGTATGATATGTTTTATCATTTGCTAGGTAGGTAGAAACACTAGAGGAAGGTAAATAATAAATTAGAGAGAACAAGTGCCCTAGGTACAGTCATGTAGGAGGGTGCCCCCAAGTCACCAACCACAACGCTATGTTTGTAAGACATAACACACAATGATGAAAATAGAGGAGAGGAAGTATAGAAGAATGATGATACAAATACAAGGTCACGATATAGGTGGCCTCTTAGTATCCTTGACCTTACAAGAGAATCAAGGGTCATCCTAGGAGGCCTAACAACACATAACACATGACAGGGAAAACACAAAATGGATGGTAAAAGGGTTAGAGATACTTACCTGTATAGAGGTCCATGCTAGAAGTCATCATTGAGGAGGTCATCATCTTCCTAGTCTCAAATTGTAGATAAAAGAGGTGTATAAGGCACTAAAGCCCAACTGTTGTTCTTGTTTTTCTCATCTATAAGGTCTTCTTGATTTGTTTCAACATTAGGTTGAATGTTCTCTTGTTCATTTGCGATCCTTTGGGCAAAGGCCTGTCTCCTCCTCCTTTCTTTTTCTGGTCTATTTCTTCTTGTCTTATTGCTTATTTCATCATTATTGTGGTTTTCCATAGTTTGTACAATAGAGGAGGAGGCACCATGTTCAAATCTCATTGGTTTTGGTGGAATATTTTGTTGTCAATGAAAGCCTCCCGGTCCCTGTAAGGAAGATGGGGGAGGGACCTCAACATAAATGCCATCTCTCCATGGATGAGGTGGCTTATAGAACCTTTCCTTATCCATATTTCTCATGCCAAAAATTTCATCAAATCCATAATAATCTTGTTTTATGCTTGCTTCTTGTTCTTCTCTTATTGGTTGCAAAGGAGACCTGGCCACTCGAGCTATTTATTTTGCTTTGTATTTTCTGTATTATATGAAAGATCTATCTCTTCATGGCTCAGGATCTATCTTAGGTTGCAGCCAAAAGTAATCAAGAATAAAGTTCTTGTCCTTAGTCAGAGGTTGATAATCATTACGATGGATAGTACGGATCTCTCCACACAAAGGAAATTTTATACATTTGTGAATGGTAGAAGGAACAACATTCATAGATTTAAGCCAAGGATGTCCAAGTTTTACACAGAAGAGGTCAAATAAGGGGATTATATCAAATGACTGATCCACAACTTTATCATAGACTGAGACCATTAGAGTTATCTTGCTGATTGGTTTCATTAAAGCTCCATTATGTGTTTTAATTCTCAAATTCGATGGTTCATAAGATTCTTGCACCATTTCATGTTTAAGGAGGAAATATTCCATGATCATGTTTGTCATGCAATTAGGATCTATGAGTGTTCCATGCACAGGTTGTTCCATTATCTTTACCGTGATATAAAGAGGCCCTTCGATTTCTACCATTTCTTTGTCATGAGGTGTGAATGTTATTTCAAGCTCAAAGGCTCTTCTTTTCAAATGAGGCCTAGGAATAAACCTAGCACTATTATTGTATTGAGAATCAATTTGAAAGTTTGTAAAGGAGTTTCAAATCATATTTTCAAGATTTTCCAAAAAAAGAAAATGTAAAAGTGATGTCGAATATGCTCTAAAATGCTTGATTTTTCAACTTTTCTCAATGCAAATGAATGAAAGAAGAAGTGTTGTAAATATTTTCAAGAGGGAAAGCACATGATATGCCTAAAAACAGTCCACTAATGAAAAAATACCTTTCACAACATGCTTTTGAAATAGCTCTAGAGAGTCGAAAAGTCAAAACCTAGTGAAAATAGGTGAAAATATGTGATTTTTCACTGAATCTCAATGCAAAAGAGTAGGGCAATGGGTGTTGTAAATAAAATGATGATGGAAAAAAAATTATAACAGTAATAATAGCCACCTTATGACAAAAAATCCATTACAACACACCTATAGTGCCACTCTAGATCACACCCTAGTGCAAAAATATCAAAAATATGCAAATTTTCACCAAATTTCAATGCAAAAGCCCAAAAGAAAGGGTGTTGTAAGGAAATTGAAAGTGGAAGCAGATAAAAACCCTAATAATAGCCAATTAGTACAGTAAAATCCCTTACAACATACTTGGACTGAAAATCTAACAAGATGATAAGGCCAAATCTAGTGAAAAATGCAAGTTTTCAAGCCCTAGACATGAAATTTCGCAAGGAGGCCACTATGATGAAACACTACAATTAGAAATCAGACCTAATGAGTGTTTTAATAAGGTAGTAAATCTGAAACAAGATTTTGACTACAACCCTAGCTCATGCAAAACTAGGTTTTCATGAAAAATGTAATATTTCAAGCAATTTCTAACAAATCAAGCATGCAAATGCAATGCAAATGAATTGTAAATGATGAATTTCTATATTTTGTATCAAATCTAATGCAAATAACATAAATTAATTTAACTTAGATGCTAATTAATTCAAATTTTACAAAAATGTAAGCCTAATATGCTAATTTTTTTTTGAATTTTTGAATTTTTTGTAATTTTTCAAATGCAATAGAATGAATGAATGCAAATTTGTCAAACAACACTCAGAAAGGTGCCAACAAGTCTAAAAACATGGGTTCACCAAAATGTTTAGAGTGAAAAAGGGGGAGTTTTATTTTGAGGGTTTTAGCTTGAATCCTCCTTTCCACTAAACATTCCAAGGGCTTTTCAACCGAGTTACCTCTCCACTCGAGAGGAGAGTCACCTATCAAGTTGGGTTGCCACAAGGGAAAGATAGGAAATTCAAAAGTTATCACACAATGTCTCTAATTAATGATTTTATGCTCTTGAAACCCTAATTTAAGAAAAACAGTAAGTAAATATGCAAATTATGACAGATGCTATTGAAATAAGACAAAGGACAGAGAACCTTAACTCACTGTTTTTTATAATTCAGAAAACAGAAATGTTAGGGATAATGGTGATGGAGCCCAAGTCCAAGATGCAACTTTTTCTATAGAATCCCAATCTCCTTTCGACACTAATCTCCACTATACCTTCAGTTTCTAGCAATTCAGATGCAAAGGACATTGTTGACGGTGCCCTAGTCCATTGAGGAATCTTCTACCGGATGTTGAAAGCTCTGCAAACCCTGATTATCACTGTCTAGTTTGTTTTTGTAGCATCATATGTGAAGGATAATGTTGATAGCACCCGTGTCCCAAAATCTTGAATAGTGTCTGCTTCTTTTCAGACCCCGAATCTTCAATGTCCTCCAATCTTCTTTGCAACTCCACTTTCTCCAGATCCAATACCTATGACCTGCAATCACAAGGAGTGTGGGAGGGGGTTGTGGTGTGTAGAGGCTTGCCTTAGTCAAGCCCCGAAGAGACATTCAAGCCTTTCGAACACCGTTGTTAGATGAGAGTGCGTATCCCACAAGATAGAGGCAAAAATCCAAATGATAATGATGATAAAACACAATAGATGTCACCTTGATCATGAAGCTCTAATGGAAGGAAGATTCTCTTCAATGCCATGAGGAGAAGATGTAATCCAAGTTACAAAAACAAACACAATAACAATGCTATGCTCTGCAACACAATGAAAATCACAAGTATGCCAATAGCTCATAATCATAAACATCTTCTAGTTTCTAAATGATAACCTACATATGCCTATATATGCAACTACTAAGATTCCCGCCAAGAATTTCATAATTAAAACTTATGATGTTGGCCTAGGACCCAAATAACAGTCACAAACTTGACATTTGAATTTAGGGCAGACCCAAAATAGGGCTAGACTAGGGTGCTAGTGCCCAAGTCCACCCCCTGTCTTTGTTTCAGGGTCATCAAAATAGTCCCCCTTAGATCCCATTTGTTACAAGGCCCAAGGGTTTTCTCATCAGGAGTCTGAATTATCATGCAAGATGCTCTAAATGCAATCTAAAGACCCGAGGGCTAAACCTTAAAAGGAAAAAGCCCCAAAGGGTGCATTTTTCTGACATAACAAGACCTATCTTGTACACATAGAAGAATGTGATAAGATAATAGAAATGATAAGATAAAAAAAAATTAAAAAAATAAATTCATTTAATTTATTTTTAAATGATAGAAGAAAGGCTAAATTTAGAAGATTGGAGACTGAACATAAATTAAATAAATATATTTATTTAATTTATAAGGATGATGATAAGATAAATAAATAAAATATTGATTTTATTTATTTATAAGAGGAATAAAGAGATAATCAAATAATTAAAGATTATTTAATTATAGATGAAAATAGAAGAAAATGGATGAAAATAGAAGAAATAATGATAATAGATGGAATTAATTAAATAAATATAATTTATTTAATTAATGATAAAAAGAAGGTGATTTAGAAGAAAAATAGATAGTTGACACAAGTGTGCTAGACAAAATTGACATATGCAAGGTGAATGATGCGACAATGTAAAGGAGTCAATTTTGGTTGTCTACAGCTCCCACAATCCACAACATTGTGGATGATAGCTAGACATTTGTTCCCACACTCCTCAACATGGCAATTGTTGGAGCCAATAGCACTAAAAAAGGTGGCAAGTAGTCTTCTCCTCATAGTGATGTAGAAAGAGGAGAGGGATAAAGAATGGAAAAAGGGTTGGGATAGCTTAAATGTTGGGGGTCCTCTTTCTTCACAAAAAACCTAAAGACTATAGGCCACCTCATCTAACATTTATTTAGAGGCACTTGGAGGGATAGTGTGTATCGCTATTGTTTGAGGAAGAATAGCGGTCTATTCTCTCTTGGAAAATATAGATCAATAGTGAGCTATACATGTTTGAATCTAAAAAATCTTCCTACCTACCACATTTTTTCCAACTCACTAATAATTCTATTACAACCATGAACCACCAGGAGTTGGATATGATGAGACATTTTATATACAACCCTTATAATCCTCCAAAAGGAAAAACCACACTATCAAGACATAACTACTAATCACTAAAAACATTTTAACTTCAAAACTAAATGTTGTTGGAAATATTATCATTGATGTCAAAGGTGTCACAAATTTTCTAAGGCATGAAGAAAATAATGTCAAAGAGAAATTTATCCAAAAAGATTCTAAGGCATGAATAAGACTTCAATTGGTGAATCACGAGGTTCACGAACTCTTAAGTTCGTCGATGGCTAGTTTTCACGACAACTAGTTAGTTGATGAAAAGATGACAAAGTAAGTTTCAAAGACATAATGATTTCTACCTTTGGTTGGTGAATCACTCTGATCATGAACTCTTAAGTTTGTCAATGGAAAGTTTCCTTGACAACCAGTTCGTCGATAGGCAAGTTTAGTGATGAAGGCTTGAAGAAGAAAGTTTAAAGTTTAAAGAATGGTTCATATGTCACTTAGTTTTCCAATTGATCTTTTTACTGATGAAGGAAATTTGGTTCATGGTTCCTCAAGTTCACCAATAGGCCATTTGTCTGATAAGGTATTGGAAAAGTCTTTATTTTGTGAACTCCTTAGTTCACCGATCGCAAATTTCACCGATAAGTGATTTTGTCGATAAAGAGAAAGATAATAGTTTATAAGAAAGTTGGTTTGTGGAAATAATATTTTGCTAACAAGTTCATAAGTTTCAGAAATTTTCAATTCGCCAATAGGTTCTTGAGAAAAGTCTAAGTTTGTGGATTTGTGATTTTGTCGATAATGAATAAAATATCTAAAGTTCACAGAAAGTTGATTTTGCCGATAAAGGATTTTAAGTTGTGGTTTGTGGAGGTGAACCTTTTTTGATAAAAGGGTTTTGAGAAAAGGTTCATGAAAAGCCACTTTTGCTAATAGTCAATAGAGAAGAGTCTCAGGTTTGTGGAGATATAAAGTTGCTGAAAATTTTCTCTATAAGACCATTAGTAAAATACATTGATTATTTATTTGGGCCAACTCCCTTGGAATTAAAGTGAAAACAGTTATTGTGAAATATTTGAAGCTGGTTGACTTTCTAAAGAAGAATAAAATAAATATTAAAATGGCTTAGTTTGTTTACAATGGGCCCAAATTATGGTTTGGCAACGTGAGAATGAAGTTGGGCCGACCTGAGTATACGTTGAAATTCAAAATATAGAGGCCAACTTTCGAGAATGTTTTAATTTGATGCATTATAGCCAAAATGAGGATTGCATCTAATTGTATAGATTGATATTTAAAGTAGATCATTTTTCATTTTTGGAGTGTGTGTGGATATGTGAACATTGAAGCAAAAAGTGAGTGTGCATACATGTGAATGTGATTTGAGTGCAAAGGAAATGAACAAAAGATAATTTGGGAGTCTCACAGTATGTATCCATGTTTGCAAGAGCATATTGTTTTATTCTAAATTATAGAATAGAAGGGTTGAGAAGTGTGATAGAAAAGTTCTAAAATTGGACTGTGACTCTATTTGTGCAAATCATGATTTATCATTCATAGTAGAGGCAATGATTGTATTGTGCAGAGATTATTACTGACATTGTATGTATATCATTTCTTTTATAATCATTATACAGATTCCAGAGGTTGGTGCCTCTTGATCCTTGTGAGGTTTGTGCCTCTCTTTATTTGGGTTGGTGCTTAGTTTAGGGGATTGTGATCTCCTTTGGGTTGGTGCCCATAAACCTTGTATTGGCTAGGGGATTCGTGTCTCTTGAGGGTTGGTGCCTTCAAATCATATTGTAATAATCAATTTTCTTTGTGAGGATGGATTTGGGTAGTAGATCCAAGTAACTTGCTTACCATGGTTTTTCCCTTCTAGGGTTTCCACATAAAATCTTGTGTTGTGTTCTTTTGTGTGGTTGTGTTCATTGCTTGCACTATTGATATTCTCTCATTAATGTGTTGATAATAATTGGCAAAGTAGTTGAGGTTGAAATTTATTGATATACTAATTCACCCCCCTCTTAGTATATTTGTGTGTTCTACAATTGGTATCAAAGCTAAGTTCCTTGGTGCAACCTAACAACTGAAGGTAGATCTTGTTGCAAGTATGAGGTGAGCCTGTGTTGTCATTGATGTCAACATACTCATATTGCATTGACAAGAAGGATTTGATGAGCTGTGTGCTGAGGATATTGAGAAAATTAGCCTCAGTCAGGAACAGTAAAGAACAGTGATGAGAAGAAGGCAAATGTACTGTATAGGATGAGAACCGGAGGATGCGGATTAAAGGGTTAGTAGATATGAGTCTTGAGATGCTTCAGTTAAGATTTCAGAGGTCCGCATGAAGATCTGAAGGAGTTGTGGCTGTCGGTATAGAACCGGTTCTGGCAAGTATCCAGAGGTGACAGAGGATCACAAAAAGGTCCGGTGAGGTCCGGAATTGTATTATCCTAATCTACGGATTGGACGGAGTGTTTGGGATGTCCTTGTGATGTGTCATCCTGATTTGTGTATGATTTGGAGGTCCGGAAGTACCTCTTGCATTATGACAGTGGCGACAGACTGTGTTCTTGAAGTTCCGGATGAGGAAGACAAGAGATCCCAGTAAGTAGAGGAAGTGCGGATGTATCCAGACATTCAGACAGGCTTGTGAAGGTTCTTGGATCATGTTTAGGTTGTGTTGTTGGTCCGCATTGATGGTAGAGCCCAGAATTGAAGTTATTCTTCCGGATGAAGTTCTTGCTCTGTTTAGCCGACCGGATGAGTTGTTCATCCTGCGAATGTTCTTGTGGTGGCCGACCGGATGTGTTATTCATCTTGCGGATACTCTTATGGTTGTTTGCCGACTTAGATGTTTGTTCCTAAGTCGATGTCTTGTATAAATAACGGTTTGTGAGTTCATTTTCAAAGTGTGGTGTGTGGATGAGTGTGGCATAGCGAAGAAACGTGCGAAAGGTAGAGCAGAGATTTTTGGGCTTAATTGGAACTGATCCGGACATGATAGAGATGTCATTCTCCAGTTCAAGACTGTGATTTTTATCACTTTGTAGATAGTGTGTCTCCTTGTAGGCAGTGGGCCTCTTTGTGAGCAGTGTGCTCAGGCAGTGAGCCCTTATTGGCATGTGCCATTCATTTTTCTTTATTCTTCTAACAGAGAATAATTCTTGGGTTAATCACCCCGTGGTTTTTCCCTTAACCGGGTTTTCCACGTCAAAATCTTGATGTTCAATGTGTTGATGCTTATCTGCTCTTGTGTTTATGTATTATGCTTTCATGGATGATTATTTGATATACTGCTAACTAACAACAAAGAATCAAGTGTTTGAAAGAAGAAGAAGTTGTATACAACTGATTCACCCCCCCCCTCTCAGTTGTATGCCCTAGATCCAACAATTGGTATCAGAGCTAAGTTCCTCTGATAGGAGCTTAACCGCTTGAGGAGATCCAGGATGTCGTCATACAAGAAGGATAGTCCGAAGTTCGATGGAACCAACTTCACTCTCTGGAAAGGTCGCATGAAGTGTCACTTGGAATGTATGGGAAAAGCATACTTGGCTATGATGTCAAAACCATATGTACCTCCACAAGGTGGTCTGACAACTCTGAATGAAATCACAGAAGCTGAAAACAATCTACGGACCAAGGAAGCTCTTCTAAGCGCATTGAATGACTCAGATCTCTCGAATGTCATTGACCTACCAACTGCATATGAGATCCTAACTAAACTGGAACTTCTGTATGAAGGAGATGAGTTTGTCAAAAGTGCAAGGTTGCAAAGTCTGAAAGGAAAATTTGAAAGATTGAAAATGAGAGATGATGAAAACATCACTACCTTTATGCCAAGAGTAAATGAGCTGGTATGTGGAATCAGAAATGCTGGTGGAACTTTAGATGAAAATGAGATTGTCTGCAAAATCCTAAGATCCCTTCCTGTTGCCTACAAAATCAAAGTTGCTGCCATTGATGAATTCAGAGCCCACACAATTGTCACAAGAGAACAACTGGCTGGCAAACTAGCTGCATTTGAAATGACCGAGTTTGGAGATGATCCTCCCAAGACTGAATCTGCTTTCAAAGCCAGTGCCTATGTGAAAGGCAAACAGAGATTTGATCCGGGTGAAAACTCATCCAGGAAAATGTCATGGTATGATCAAGCAAGAAGAGACATGGAAGAAGAAGAAGCAGAAACAGCTCAACTTGAAGCCTTCATTGCAAAGAGACTGCCAAGAGGATCCGGTAAGTATGAAGAAAACTACCCTTTAAGTGTTTCAACTGCAATAAGATTGGTCATTTTGCCTCAAGATGTCCGGAGAGATCTGCAAGATCTAATACTCACAGACAAAGGTTTCAAAAGAATTGCTATTATGTTCATGAAGAAGATGACAATGAAGGAGTAACAGATGATGAATCAGAACTAGGAAGCAAATCTGGAAATGAGTGGGTGTTTATAGCCATCAAGGAAGAAGATTCAATACTCTCTGAATCTATCAATCACAAAGTTGTTGAAAAAGCCTTGGCTACTCAAGTGGAAGAAAAGGATGATTGGGTTATTGACAGTGGATGTTCTCACCATATGACTGGTGACAAGAATAAGTTCTTAGACTTGGAAAGATATGAAGGAGGAATGGTAAAGTTTGGTGACAATTCTGCTGGCAGAGTCAGAGGTAGGGGAACTATTTCCTTTGATGGTAAGAGCAAAATAGGTAATGTACTGTATGTTGAAGGATTGAAGCACAATCTTCTCAGTGTTGGTCAGTTAGTGGACAAAGGCTATGATCTCCGGTTCAAGAATGGAAAATGCAGAATCTTTACAAGCTCCGGAACTGAAATTGCATCCGGTACTCAGACAAAAGGTAACATCTTTCATCTGGTTGGTTCAAATAAAAGTTGTTTGTTTGTTCAAATTGATCAGAGTTGGTTATGGCATAGAAGAATGTGTCATGTAAATTTTGATAACATCATCAAGATAAGCAATACTCAGGCTGTGAGAGATCTTCCAAAATTGATGAAACCTACAAATAGTGTGTGTAAAGAATGTCAGTTAGGTAAACAAAGCAGAGTCTCTTTCAAAAGCAAAGATCAGTCTTCTACCGGATTGTTGGAATTAGTACATACTGATCTATGTGGTCCGACAAGAATCAAGAGTCTGCAAGGTGATAGATATTTCATGTTGTTGATTGATGATCATTCCCGGATGATGTGGGTTACCTTTCTAAAAGAAAAATCAGAAGCTTTTGAGAAGTTCAAAATCTTCAAAGCTATGGTGGAGAATCAAACCGGACTGAAACTAAAGTGTCTAAGGTCTGATAGAGGTGGTGAATTTACATCTGGTGAATTCATTGACTTTTGTGAGAAACAGGGTATAAGGAGACAGTTGTCTGCTCCTAAGACTCCACAGCAGAATGGAGTAGTTGAGAGAAAGAACCGGACCATCCAGGAAGCTGCTAGGACAATGATGTTGGAAGCAAATGTTCCTCAAATGTTTTGGAAAGAAGCTATCAGCACCGCAGTCTACACTCTAAATCGAGTTCAAATCAGAAACAACATCGGTAAGACCCCCTATGAACTTTGGTTTGGCATCACTCCTACTGTGAAATATTTCAGAGTATTTGGTAGCAAGTGTTATATTAAAAGAGATGAAGATCTAGGAAAGTTTGATGCTAGAAGTGATGAGGGAATTTTCTTGGGCTACTCCACTCAAAGCAAAGCATACCGGTGTTACAATAAGAGATTGAGGAAGATGATAGAAAGCACCAATGTGAAAGTTGATGAAGGAATTGAGAAACCTTCAAGATTTTATGAGCTTGATGAAGATGACCAAGACAGTGTTCAAGGAACTCAATCCTCTCCGGTGAGACAGAGTCAGCCTGATCCGGTAAATCAGGAAGAAGAGATAGGTTTGAATGAGCCTGATCAAGAAACAGCAGTGCTGGATACTCCCAAAATTCCAAGGTATGTAAGACTGAACCACTCTGAAGATCAGATCATAGGTGACAGAAGCAAAGGTGTACAAACTAGAAGGAATATTGCTCAAAATCAGGATGAATGCTGTCTGATTTCAAAGATTGAACCTAAAACAGTAAATGAAGCCTGCAATGATGAAAACTGGACCAAAGCAATGGAAGATGAATTGATGCAAATTGAGAAAAATCATACTTGGGATCTTGTTCCCAGACCTAGAGACAGGAATGTAATTGGAACCAAGTGGGTCTTCCAGAACAAACTAAATGAAGCTGGTGAAGTAATCAGAAACAAAGCTAGATTGGTCTGCAAAGGCTACTCTCAAATAGAAGGAATTGACTTTGAAGAGACTTTTGCTCCGGTGGCAAGAATTGAAGCAGTTAGATTACTTCTTGCATTTGCTACCTTCAAAGACTTCAAGGTATATCAGATGGATGTCAAGTCTGCCTTCCTAAATGGTGATCTGGAAGAAGAAGTCTACATTGAACAACCGGATGGATTTCAATTGTCTGATAATGATGATATGGTCTGCAAGTTGAAGAAAGCTTTGTATGGATTGAAGCAAGCCCCAAGAGCATGGTATGAAAGGTTGGATAAGCATCTTGTGCAGATTGGATTCAACAAAGGTACTACTGACAGTAACTTATATTTCAAAATTGATCAGGAAAATATTTTGATTGTTGAAGTGTTTGTGGATGATATCATTTTTGGAGGAAGAGATAGTATGTGCAAAACTTTTGCAAATCAGATGAAAAGTGAGTTTGAAATGTCTATGCTTGGTGAAATGAATTTCTTCTTGGGTCTGCAAATTACTCAAACAAAAGAAGGGATCTTCATTTCTCAGACCAAATATGTGAAAGAATTGTTAAAGAAATTTGGTATGGAAGACTCAAAGCCTATGAACACTCCTATGGCAACCGGATGTAAGTTAAGCAAAGATGATGATTCTCCAAAGGCAGATCAGACAAAGTATAGATCAATGATTGGTGGATTGTTGTATCTCACTCAAACTAGACCAGATATAATGCAGGCTGTTGGTCTTGTGGCAAGATTCCAGGCTGATCCTAGAGAATCTCATGTTATGGCAATCAAAAGAATTTTTAGGTACTTGAAAGGAACAGTTGAGTATGGTCTATGGTACCCTAGAGATCCAGACTTCTCTCTTCATGCTTACACAGATGCAGATTGGGCAGGAGATGTGGATGACCGGAAGAGCACTAGTGGTGGAGCATTCTTTTTGGGGAAGAGATTGGTTTCTTGGCTAAGCAAGAAACAAGATGCAATATCTCTGTCTACAACTGAAGCAGAATACATTGCAGCAGCAGGTAGTTGCACTCAAATCTTATGGATGAAGCAGATGCTAAGAGACATCAAAGTTGAATATGAGGAGCCTATCACAATTTTCTGTGATAATTCAAGTGCAATTAATATTTCCAAGAATCCGGTATTGCATTCTAAGACTAAGCACATATCTATCAAATTTCACTTTTTGAGAGAACAAGTAAACAAGGAAGAAGTCAGATTGGAGTATGTTCCCTCCAAAGATCAGATTGCAGATATCTTTACAAAACCTCTTCCCAAGGACTCTTTTGAATATCTCCGGGAGAAGTTAGGGGTCATGGCCCCTCCGGTGATGAACTAAGATGCACTGATGTGCATCAGTCCGGTGGCTATCACAGTCATATCTTGTGATCCGGACTAATGGGGAGCTGCAACTAAGGGGGAGCAGCTGGTATGATTCTGATGTATGAGAATTGCAAGTATGAGCCCTTTGCCATTGATGTCAAAGGGGGAGAGAAGACATGTGAAAAACAAGTGGTTGATGATCAAAGGGGGAGCAGTAAAGGAAGAGAAGACATATGAAAAGTTGAAGTGTGACATATGAAAAGTTGAAGTGTGAAAAACAAGTGGTTGATGATCAAAGGGGGAGCAGTAAAGGAAGAGAAGACATATGAAAAGTTGAAGTTCTTGTCTTAATGGTTTTTCACATCATATGTTGCCATCAATGACAAAGGGGGAGATTGTTGCAAGTATGAGGTGAGCCTGTGTTGTCATTGATGTCAACATACTCATATTGCATTGACAAGAAGGATTTGATGAGCTGTGTGCTGAGGATATTAAGAAAATTAGCCTCAGTCAGGAACAGTAAAGAACAGTGATGAGAAGAAGGCAAATGTACTGTATAGGATGAGAACCGGAGGATGCGGATTAAAGGGTTAGTAGATATGAGTCTTGAGATGCTTCAGTTAAGATTTTAGAGGTCCGCATGAAGATCTGAAGGAGTTATGGCTGTCAGTATAGAACCGGTTCCGGTAAGTATCCAGAGGTGACAGAGGATCACAAAAAGGTCCGGTGAGGTCCAGAATTGTATTATCCTAATCTGCGGATTGGACGGAGTGTTTGGGATGTCCTTGTGATGTGTCATCCTGATTTGTGTATGATTTGGAGGTCCGGAAGTACCTCTTGCATTATGACAGTGGCGACAGACTGTGTTCTTGAAGTTCCGGATGAGGAAGACAAGAGATCCCAGTAAGTAGAGGAAGTGCGGATGTATCCAGACATTCAGACAGGCTTGTGAAGGTTCTTGGATCATGTTTAGGTTGTGTTGTTGGTCCGCATTGATGGTAGAGCCCGGAATTGAAGTTATTCTTCCGGATGAAGTTCTTGCTCTGTTTAGCCGACCGGATGAGTTGTTCATCCTGCGAATGTTCTTGTGGTGGCCGACCGGATGTGTTATTCATCTTGCGGATACTCTTATGGTTGTTTGCCGACTTAGATGTTTGTTCCTAAGTCGATGTCTTGTATAAATAACAGTTTGTGAGTTCATTTTCAAAGTGTGGTGTGTGGATGAGTGTGGCATAGCGAAGAAACGTGCGAAAGGCAGAGCAAAGATTTTTGGGCTTAATTGGAACTGATCCGGACATGATAGAGATGTCATTCTCCAGTTCAAGACTGTGATTTTTATCACTTTGTAGACAGTGTGTCTCCTTGTAGGCAGTGGGCCTCTTTGTGAGCAGTGTGCTCGAGCAGTGAGCCCTTATTGGCATGTGCCATTCATTTTTCTTTATTCTTCTAACAGAGAATAATTCTTGGGTTAATCACCCCGTGGTTTTTTCCCTTAACCGGGTTTTCCACATCAAAATCTTGATGTTCAATGTGTTGATGCTTATCTGCTCTTGTGTTTATGTATTATGCTTTCATGGATGATTATTTGATATACTGCTAACTAACAACAAAGAATCAAGTGTTTGAAAGAAGAAGAAGTTGTATACAATTGATTCACCCCCCCCTCTCAGTTGTATGCCCTAGATCCAACAGATCTTGGATTAGAACACATGGTAGGTCAGGAAGGATCCTATTCAAACAAGGCACCTCTAGTTGATGGATCAAACTATGTGTTCTGGAGTATAAGGATGGAAGACTATCTAACATAATTAGGGTTTTATGTATGGCAATATGTTTTGGATGGTTATACTTCTCCTAAAACTCCAACAAATTAGGTTGATAAGAAGGCATGTGAGAATGATGCTAAAGCTAAGAATGCAATTCTAGATGGATTGACAAACACTGAATTTGTTAAAGTGATGCACTGCAAGTCTACTAAGGATGTTTGGAAAAAGATTCATAACATTTACATGAAGGTGATGATAAGGTGAAACAAGGTAAGCTATATACCTACAAAGGCAAGTTTGAAAGTCTAAAGATGAAGGAAGAAGAAAATATTGCTGACTATTTATTCCGTGTCGATGAAATTGTCAATTCTATCAAAGGACTTGGTGAAGAAATGGAAGACCCAGTGATTGTGAAGAAGGTTCTAAGATCCCTTCCCTAAATGTATGATTTAAAATTTCTGCCATTGAAGAAGCTAGAGATCTGAATAAATTTACAATGGATGAATTATATGGATCTCTCACTACTTATGAAATGAGGAATGTAAGTAAGGAGACATTAAAAAAGGAAGTTGCTTTCAAGGCATCTAAGAAAGAGAAGAATGGAGAGTCTGACCCTAGCAATGACTCTAATGATGAGGAAGCCAACTTTGTGAGGAAGTTGAAGAAGGGCTCTGGCAAGTATAAAGTTGAGTTACCATTCAAATGCTTTAACTATGGTAAAGTAGGTCACTATGCTTCTAAATGTCCCTTTGGAGAAAGTGAAAATAGTGATCAACATAAGAGTCATAAGAAGTACAAAAAGAAGAATTTTCACAAGCATAAGAAGAGCCTCTATTCAAAAGATAACAAAAGTTCATCAGAAGAATGTAATCATTGTTCATCTAAAAGTGATAGAGAAGAAGCCCTATTTATGGCAATGGAGTTTTTGGAAAATGAATACTTGTAGAATATGGTGAAGAAATGATAGATCTTGATGAAGAAGACATGACAATCATTGATGAAGAAGAATGTTAAGTTGACCTTGAAGGTGAACAAGTATTGTTGCATATGTGTTGTCATTGATGTCAATAGAGTTGTGTTGTGAAGGTTGCATGTGATGTCAATAAAGTGGTGATCAGTGTTGTCAAAAGAGTAAGAGTTTAGAGGAGTAGATGAAGGAGTAATGATCAAAGAAGTTGTGAGGTGAAGGATAAGGTGATGAAAGTCATGAGCATATTGTTGGATCAGTATCATCTGTACACAGTTGTACCTTATCTTCTAAAGTTCATGAATAGGGAAAGTTATTAGATTGAAGGATATACTGATATGAAGAAGTTGTGGTTTCTTGTTTTTTATTAAAAGACTTGTGTTTGATGTAAATGTTGTATTCATTGTCTCTTGATGAAAATAATTCCATAATATTTGAAAGAAAGTGTACAAGTTTTTAGACAATCAAAGGTATAAGAAGTTGCACTAAAGAAGCTCAGGAGAATGCTCCACACTCCTTTGCATTTGAAGATATGGCCTTGTGGTTTGGAAGTTAGACAAAGATAGGTGTGAAGTATGTATGTTCCTGATTTCAGAGCATAGAAGTTACCGTAGAAGATTCCAAAGATAGCAGAGTGAAGACAATAGTACAATGTTGTTGTAGTAAAAAAGAATTAGATGAATGCTCCACATTTATTTGCAGTTGAAGATATGATCTTGCAGCTTGAAGGATAGTCAGATATAGACAAGAGGTATGATATATTCAAGTTTCAAATGATAAGATGTACTGTAGAGGTTCTTCAGAGTCAACAAAGTAAGGAAAAATCATGTTGCTGGTTAGGGTTGTCAGAGGGAGAAAGTAAAAGCCACCACATTACAATATTTGGCTTTGCTAATTGGAAGATATGTTTATATGGTCTATATGTTTTCTTAGTTCATGTTTAGGGTGTTGAGATGTACCACAAGTTTATTTTTCAATGTTCTATATCATGACTGTGTGTTCAAAGTTTGCAATAGATGCTAGGTTCAGTGCTTGTTTGTTTGCGCTAGAAAGATGATGCATAATTCAGTTAAAGGAATGTATGAGAAATTTTTGTAAGTCATATAATGTCTATGAAGTGATCTACATGATGTTATTGGTTTCTCCAGTGCCACTTTAGGTCTTGAGCTAATATGTGGAAGGATAAGTGTTTGTGAAGCTAACTTGATATGTTTAGGTGATTGTGCCATGTGTTTGGAACTATGCACCAATGTGGAGATGTGTGCTAAGGTTAAATGTGTCCTGGTTATCAACTGGTTTGAACCACATTGGTTTTTGGGAGATAACTAGTTGTGGCCATTGTATGTTTCATGTTACACATTTTATCTTGGCCAACAAAGGTAAAAGTTTTTGAAGCTTGTGGAGGATGTAAATGAAAGATCAAGTTTGTTACAAAATGTATGAGTGTGTGAGAGTATGTGAGGATGTATGTGTGAGTGTGTGTGTGTGCCATGTGTTTGGAACTATGCACCAATGTGGAGATGTATGCTAAGGTTAAATGTGTCTTAGTTATCAATTGGTTTGAACCACATTAGTTTTTGGGAGCTGACTCGTTGTGGCCATTGTATGTTTCATGTTACACATTTTATCTTGGCCAACAAAGGTGAAAGTTTTTTAAGCTTGTGGAAGATGTAAATGAAAGATCAAGTTTGTTACAAAATGTATGAGTGTGTGAGAGTATGTGAGGATGTATGTGTGAGTGTGTGTGTGTGTGGAAGTGTGTTGAAGATAGTAGAATTTGATGAGCAGAGGAATTGAAGATACATGCCAGTGTGAAGTGTGTTGATGCTGCGAAGGTAATTGATCAGTGGATTCTATCAAGTATTTTGTATAGAGGTTGTAGCCTCTTTGTGTAAATGTTGTAGCACTTTAGGGAGTTGTAGCTTCCTTTGGTTGAAGCCATAAAAACTATGTATCAGGGAGTTGTAGCTTCCTTTGGGATGTAGTGCATAAAACTTGTTGTAAATCTATTTTATTACTTGTGAGGCTGGATTTGGATAGTAGATCCAAGTAGCTTGCTCACCATGGTTTTTCCCTTCTAGGATTTTCCACGTAAATCTGGTGTTATGGTTGTGTGGATGTATGTTTGTGCTTTGAATTGGCAGTAGAATGTTTGGTTGATAAAGTTAAATTGAATTAATTGCAATATATATTTATTCATCCCCCTCTTAGTATATCAATGTGTTCTAACAATTGGTATCAAAGTTGAGTTCCTTGGTGCATCCTAAAAAATGAAGGTAGATCTTGGAGTAGAACAGATGGTTCAAAGAGGGTCCTCTTCTAAAGCACTAGTATTTGATGTAAGTAACTATGCCTTCTGGAGTGTAAGGATGGAAGCCTATCTCACCTATCTAGGGTATGATGTTTGGAGAGCTGCAAAGGATGCTTATACTAAACTTGTTCATCCTATTTAGATGCAAATTTGAAGAAGGCCCATGAGAACAATGCTAAAGAAAATAATGCTAAGTGGTTTAACAAATTCAGAGTTTGTCAAGGTAGAGTAGTGCAAGAAAACCAAGGAGATATGGGATAAGCTCAAAAATCTCTATGATGGAAATGACAGTGTAAAGCAAACAAAATTACAATCTTATAGAACAATGTTTGAGAATCTAAGGATGAAAGAAGAAGAAAACATTGCTAGCTATTTTCTTTGGATGGGTGAAGTAGTTAATGGAATCAGAGGACTAGGTGAAGAATTAATTGATTCAAGAGTTGTGAAGAAAGTCTTGAGAACTCTCACTCACAAGTTTGATTCAAAAGTCTCTACTACTGAAGTAGCCAAAGATATGAAGAAACTTACCATGGAAGAGTTGTTTGGGTCCCTCACTGCCTATGAGATGAGAAATGAAGTCATAGGTACATCCAAAAGAGAAGCTTCTTTCAAATCTGTGAAGAATGAAGGAACATCTGGTTCATATAGTGAATCTGAGGAAGAAGAAGCAAACTTTGTGAGAAAGCTAAAGAAGGGTTTAGGAAAGTATAAAGGTAAGTTACCTTTCAAATGTTTTAAATGTTGAAGAGTTGGTCATTATGTTGAAATGCACCAGACAACTAAGAGGGGGGCGGGTGAATCAGTTGTCACAAAAACTTAAACACTTCTTCATTTAAATATCAATCACTTATCCACAAATATTATGATTTAACAATGAATGCATGAAATCAAAAACTTAAACACAGATGCAACATTATACACAAGAGATACCAGATTTTTACATGGAAAACCCCAAGGTAGGGAAAAACCAAAGAGAGGATTAGCTATCAAGATATATTGTAATCTTTGAAAAATGATGTTCAGGCTTGGTGATGCAGGGGCATTCATTTAAAATTCAAAAATTATCCTTGACAATGGATTTTTTTGGTGTTGAGTAACAGAAGCATGAGAAGGAGGCTCTTGTCGCCGTGGCGACATGAACAATAATAATGTTTATTAATTTCTAGGAAATGAATAATGGAGAAGATGGTAGATATAGATCATCTACTAGCCACGTTGATGGTGTATTAAAGAAGATTCTAGTGATAGGTGGCAAAAGGCAGAAAGGCTGAAAATAGACAAAGTGACAGTAAGGAAATCAGAAAGGTAGGCCACATGGTTATGGGTTGATGGATAGAAGGCAGAGGAGTTAGACATTGTGGTAGATAGAAAGAGGGCGGTGGTAGATTGTGGGCCATTCTTAATAATGAGGAAGACCAAAATAGAAGAGAAAACATATGAAGGTCGTTACAATTCAGACACACCGTATGTGCATGAAAGGAGGCCGAAATAATAATCGGTAGGCCATTATGGAAAGAAGGCCTAATTTATGTGGAGACAAGAGTGAGTGGAAGGATAGTGAAGAAAGGCAAGGGCAACGACATATGAAGGGGCGGAATACACATTGGAAGGGTCCCGTCGATGGATGAAGATAAGCAGAAGTCAATATTAGAACAGGCCATGTAGAAATCTGGAGGAGACCTGATCAGTATGAAAAGAGAGAGTCATGAATATAGCCAGAGGGCAATATAGATGAAGGAGGTCGTATATAAGAAAAGAGGCTGCATGTATTGCGGAGAGAGGCTGAGGGTCTGGAGGAGTGATAGAAGAAAGGCCAAAGGCCAAATAGAAGAGGAGGCCGAAGCAATAGAGTCGACATATATTGATGAAGAGGCTGATCATTGACAGGAGGTCGAGAGAAGATAGAAGAGGCCGAGAGTAAAAAGGAAAGGTTGCAAGTATATTAAAAGGAAGAGGCCATAAACTATAGAGGAGAGAGGCCACAGATGGAGAAAAGAGATAGAGAAACAATGGAGAGAAAGCTGATGCTGATAAGGACAGCCGAAGTGGAGAGTAGTTTGAATGTGGCCAAGGGCCAAATACTATAGACCTAAGAAGAGGTCAAGGCCGATGAAAGGCCAAATGGATTAGGTGTAGATGAGAGTTGAATGGTTTTTGTAATAATTTGTAATAGAGGCCAAGTAGGCCAAATGAAATAAAACTATCAATCTTTGATGCATTGAATTTCTGTATTCTGTGTGGACAACTCCTGTAGCTGATTTGTAATGAGTCTAAGTTCATGTTATTTCTATCTTAAATATGTTGCATATAGTTCCTGTAATTTTATTGACAAAAGTTGTGTGAGAGCCCTTGTAGATGGGCAGAGACTTGTTTCTCATGGGAAGATTGTAAGGGTAATTGTGCATGGTTCCTATCACCGTGCTATCAAAATGGTATCAGAGCATGCTTTTTGAAGATGTGTTCTATTAGATTGGTATAAGAGCCCAAGATGATCTGAGTGTGAATGATTAATGTGTTATTGACTTTGTGAAGTGTGTTGTTGTAGTTGGTTGCCAAGGCAGATTGAAAAGAAGAAAGCCCTAAGGAGGTGTCTGAAGATGAAAGAAGATAGAAAGATGGAGAAGCAAATGGAGAAAAAGAGTCTCAAGAAAAGAGACAAAAGAAAAGAAGGCAAGAGGATGATGGATGAAGAGTTTAAAAGAGAGTTGGCAGCATTGAGGAGAGATGTGATGATGTTAAAACAATGGTATGAAGAACAAGAAGAAAGCCAAGGATATTATTGGGTTTGGCTAATGAGTAAGAAAGTGAAATGGCTAGTAAAGGATATTGCTGAGAAAAGAAAGAGGCAAAAGATGAATGCCTTGAGAAGATAAGATAAGAAGATGAGAGGGTTCCTAGAAAGATGGGATAGTAAAAAGTTGCCATTGGAGCAACATGGACCAAAAGAGGTCAAGAGAGTTCTCATTGAAGAGAACATGAGAAAAGAGAAGAAGATAAGTGAAGAAGGAAGAATGTCCGTGAGGAGGGCATTGAAAGAGACATTGTGGTCTCTTGTTTTATTTTCTAATGTTATGTTTGTAGATATGTATGCAAGTATGAAGAAAGTGATGAAGAAGGTCAAGAAGGAGACCTTGAAGATGATGAAAGATGGGACAGGAATAGCTCCTAAAGAAAGAGTGAAAGATGTGAATGAAAAGAGATTAATGGCAACAAAATGCCAAGAAGAGTTTGCAACAGAGGTGCATTACAGTATGCCTGAGAAAGAAGAGGAGATTGATGCCAAAGATGTTCAGTTTGATGCTAAAGATGAAGAGGAAACCCTAGAGTTTCATGATGTATGTGAAGATATTGCAGTAGTAGCACAAGATGCTTGTGAAGAAGAGAAGATGAAAAGTCAAGAAGCTGAAGGAGAAGGTAATTTGGGACAGCAGGTCCTTGCACAAAAGAATGGAGGTAAAATTGTTATTTCTGATCATGTATGTAGAAATGAGACTATGAATAGGCAAATGGATAAGGAAAAGAAATTGGAGAATGTAAATATGATTGGGGATCATGGATATGTAGTGCCACATTGGAAAAGGAAAAAGATTGATAGAAAGCAACAGTTGGGTTGTAGAGAAATGAATACTTTTGATTATGTTTATGCTAACAAGAAAATGCAGAAAAAGAGGAATGTGCAGATGAATAAGTGGCAGTATGATGCAAGGGTGAGTTGGCCAGCAAGGAGGCCTAGGGAAAATGATTGGAGGATGAAGACAGAGCAAGTGAAGAGAAGCTCGAATGCAGCAAAGAAAGGACAACAGTCCAGTGGCAGAGTATGGGTAGTGAAACAAGAAGCAACAAACAAAAATGTTGCAGAAATGACAAAAGATTGGTGGCATGAAAAGGAGAGCAAACTCCAAGGAACTAGAAGCATGATGAATCCAATAGAGAATGGCAAAAAAGAGAAGAAGCCTACAGTGAAGTTGTAGCAAGAGAAGCCAAGTGTGTGGAAGGTAAGAGAAAAGAAATCTGATTTTTATGTTGATAAAGCTTTGTGTAATGATGAGTAAAATATGTGGAGATTGTTAGATGAGAAAGAGAGAAGGAGAAAAAAAATACTTGAGAAGGCAAGAATGTAGACAGAGGTAGTTTGAAAAATGTAGGTATGAGAGAAAAGAGGAAAAACACAATAAAAGAATGGTATGGAAGAAGAAGACACCACAGGTGTGTGCAGAAGATGCTGATTTGAACATGAGAGTAGAGGATGAAAGTGGAATAGAACAAAAGAAGAATGAAAGTAAAGAAGAAGATGCAGAAGCAAGAAAGAATGTTGAAGAAGATTTGTGGAAGTAGTTAGAAGCCATTGAGAAATAATGGAATGAGAATATTGAAGGTGAATCTTGAAGATCATGTTGCAGAGTTGGGAGACAAGATGGTAAAGAATGAAGCTGAAAATAATGTTTTGTTGCAGCAAGAATGGTTGGAAGACATGACAGATGAACATGTTGAGTATGATGAAGGTATGATAAGTGTTGAGGATGCATTAGATTTTGTTATAATTTTTCCATTTGATTATGATTTGTTTAATAAAAGAAGAATTGGAGTGTGGAGGTGGATTATACATGATGTAAGCAGGCATGAGAGAGCAACCTATAGTGTTGAACAGAAATGTTGCAAGAGTGAGATATATGAGGAAGAAAAGTTGTGAAAAAGGAGGAAGAAAAAGTTGTTTAAGTTTGTAGAGGAACACATGATCTTTGTCCCTGGGGAATTTGATGTAGGAGCATCCATTTAAAATTCAAAAATTGTCCTTGATAATAGATTTTTTTGGTGTTGAGTAACAGAAGCATGAGAAGGAGGCTCCTATTTTTGTGGCGACATGAACAATAATAATGCTTATTAATTTCTAGGAAATGAATAATGGAGAAGATGGTAGATATGGATCAGTTACCAACCATGTTGATGGTGTATTAAAGAAGATTCTAGTGATAGGTGGCAAAAGGCAGAAAAGCTGAAAATAGACAAAGCGATAGTAAGGAAATTAGAAAGGCAGGCTGCATAGTTATGGGCCGATGGATAGAAGGCAGAGGAGTTAGTTGTCATGGTAGCTAGAAAGAGGGCGGTGGCAGATTGTGGACCATTGTCAATAATGAGGAAGACCAAAATAGAAGATAAAACGTATGAAGGCCGTTACAATTCAGACACGTCGTATGTGCATGAAAGGAGGCCGAATAATAATCGGCAGTCCATTATGGAAAAGAAGGCCCAATTTATGTGGAGACAAGAGTGAGTGGAAGGATAGTGTAGAAAGGCAAGGACAACAGCATATGAAGGGGTGGCATACACATTGGAAGGGCTCCATCGATGGATGAAGATAAGCGATAGTCAATATTAGAACAAACCACGTAGAAATCTGGAGTAGACCCGATCAGTATGAAAAGAGAGTCATGAATATAGCCAGAGGGTGATATAAATGAAGGAGGCTATATATGAGCAAAGAGGTGGCATGTATTGTGGAGAGAGGCCGAGGGTTTGGAGGAGTGACAGAAGAAAGGCCAAAGGCCAAATAGAAGAGGCCATGCATATGAAAGAGGAGGCTGATGCAATAGAGTCGGCATATATTGATGAAGAGGCCGATCATTGACAGGAGGTCGAGAGAAGATTAAAGAGGTTAAGCGTAAAAAGGAAAGGTCACAAGTATATTAAAAGGAAGAGGCCATAAACTATAGAGGAGAGAGGCCGCAGATGGAGAAAAGAGATAGAGAAATAATGGAGAGAAAGCTGATACTAATAAGGACAACTGGAGTGGAGAAGAGTAGTTCAAATGTGGCCAAGGGCCAAATAGTATACACCTGAGAAGAGGTCAAGGCTGATGAAAGGCCAAAGGGATTAGGTTTAGATGAGAGTTGAATAGTTTTTGTAATAATTTGTAATCAAGGTCAAGTAGGCCAAATGAAATAAAAAGATCAATCTTTGATGTATTGAATTTCTGTATTCTATGTGGACAGCTCCTGTAGCTAATTTGTAATGAGTCTGAGTTCATGTTATTTTTCTCTTAAATATGTTGCATATAGTTCCTATAATTTTATTGACAAAAGTTGTATGAGAGCCCTTGTAGATGGGCAGGGACTTGTTTCTCATGCGAAGATTGTAAGGGTAATTGTACATGGTTCCTGTCACCATGCTATTAGATTGGTATCAGAGCATGATTTTTGAGGATGCGTGCTATCACTTGGTCACTCCATGGTCTTGGAACATACTAGCTCACTACCATGAAGTATAGCTAGGTCTAGTAGGTTCACTACCTCAACCCTAAACATAGAAAGATTACAATAAGGGTTGTTAAACCTTGAGGGCTGTTAAACCCTACTGGTGGCTCACTGGCAAGCTCATTTCCATGATCAACATCTTCTTCATGTTTGAGACTAATACATTGAAGTACAATGGATCCTCTGCTCTGCCTTTCCACTTCCTTTCCTTATCTTGCCATCTTCACACAAGGACATCCTTTCCACAACTCAACTACAAGTATTTATACACTTCATCAACCTTGGAATGATCATCAAGGTCGACATTACAATCATCAACCATTGGAACAATCTCCAAGGTTGGCATTACAAACATTTACCTATTACAATATTATGCAAAGGAAATGAAGTAAAGATGTATGTGGATCACACCATGACTTAGCTAGGACTCAAACATGATCTTCCACACCACAACACACTTCCACAATCTTCAAGGAATCTCCGCAATAACTGGAATTAACCAAGTCGGCTAAGATTGGTTACACATTACACTATCTAGGAACAATCTTTAAACATGATCTAAATTCCTTAACGAAGAGCAATGTCAAGATAGGAACATGATTACGAGGCATCCAAAAGCACATTATAATCATCAAGAGCAACTGCACGAACCTTAACCACTTTATCCATAGGAATCTTCTCACTAGAACACATGAACTTCACTATCTTCAACTATGATAAAAGAAAGATAGCTTGTGGACCACCAAAACATGAACCACTGCATTTGTAGGCACTTATCATCATCCCAAACTTCCCTCTAGAACCACAGAGAAAAATACTTTATTGCGGAGGAATACGGAGCCAAATACTTTCTCCCTGACACTAGACAATAATAAGAGAAAGTAGTTTTTACTTTGGTGAATGCTAAATAATAAGACATCCCTTTAAATAACTTCCAATCTGTAGACAAAGATCTTTAAGCAATAGGAAATGTGGAGTAATCTATCGGATTGTTCTTCAGCATACAACTCACTGTCTATACTGCACTTCACTGTAACTCACTTGTATCTTCCAGAGGGGCCAATTTTCTCAATATCCTCAACATACAAAGCTTCTAAACAAGTAATAGAATAGAACATAGTTGACACCAATGACAACAAGGATATGTTGACATCAATGACAACACCAATTAGGCACATACTTGCAACAATCTCCCCCTTTGTCATTGATGGCAACATATGATGTGAAAAACTACAACAACCATCAAGACATGATTCTCCCCCTCTCTCTTTACACATTTGCACTCTTTCTTTCTGACCAAGATTCTCCCCCTATCTTTTTACACATCTGTACTATTTCTTTCTAAGTTTTTCACATGACTTCTCTCCCCCTTTGACATAAATGGCAAAGGGCACATACTTGCACTCTTCTGCTCTGTTTCCATTTCTCTTCTGAATCTTTGACTACTCCCCCTGAGAAGTAGCCCTAAAAGCATCAATCTAAATTTGAAGAGGCACCACTAGACTGATGCACTCTTGTGCATTTTAGTTTAGAGCAGGAGGGATAATAACCCCTAACTTTTCTTTGAGATACTCAAAACTATCCTTAGGTAGAGGTTTGATGAAAATGTCTGCAATCTGATGTTTTGTAGATACATACTCCAACTTGACTTCATTCTCTGTCATCTTTTCTCTTAGAAAGTGGTATCTTATGGATATATTCTTTGTCCTTGAATGCATTACTAGATTCCTTTATATGTTTATGGCACTTGTATTGTCACAAAAGATTGCAATTAGATCTTCATACATAACTTTGATGTCCTTCAAAGTCTGCTTCATCCATAATACTTGAGTGCAACTACATGCTATTGCAATGTATTCTACTTTTGCAGTAGACAGGGATATTGAATCATGTTTCTTGCTCAACCAAGATACCAACCTTTTTCTCAAAAGGAATGTACCTTTGTACTTTTCCTATCATCCATATCTCTAGCCCAATCTGCATCAGTGTATGCACTAAGAGTGAAATCATTGTCCTTTGGATACCACAAACCATAATCTATTGTGCCTTTCAAATATCTCATAATTCTCTAGATTGCCATCATATGTGACTCCTTGGGCTCTGCTTGAAATCTTTCCACAAGACAAACTACATGCATTATGTCAGGTCTAGTTTGGGTCAGATAAAGTAGTCCTCCAATCATAGATATGTACCTTTTCTGATCTGCCATAGGTGAATCATCATTTTTTCTCAACTTACAACCAGTTATCATGGAAGTATTTACTGGTTTAGAGTCTTCCATCCCAAACTTCTTTAGCAACTCTTTCACATACTTAGACTGAGAAATGAAGATACCTTTACCTGATTGATTTATTTGTAGACCCAAAAAGAAATTCATCTCATCAAACATGGAGATTTTCAAATTCACTTTGCATTTCTTTGGAAAACACTGTGCACATACCTTCATTACCTTCAAAGATAATGCCATCAACAAAGACTTATACAATTAAAATTTGTCCATCATTGATCTTGAAGTAGAGATTGTTGTCTGTAGTATCTTTACTAAACCCTATCTGTATCAGATACCTGTCCAACTGAGCATACCATGCCCTGGGGGCTTGTTTTAATCCATACTAAGCCTTCTTCAATCTACTTACCATGTCAATGACTGGAATCCTTCCAGTTGTTCAATATATACTTCTTCCAATTCTCCATTCAAGAATGTAGACTTTACATCCATCTGATATACCTTAAAATCTTTGTAGGATGCAAATGCCAGAAACATTCTTATAGCTTCAATCCTTGCCATTGGTGCAAAAGTTTCTGTTGGCAAGAGAAACTACTAGGCATGTCAGGTGTTCTCATTGATGGCAACTAAATCCATCTTACACATTCGCATTGTATCATCTTTTCATACCGGAAGTCAGATTGCAGATTTATCTAAGTCTGGATTGACAGGATCAAGGCATATGACAGGGTTCAACATTTTGGTCTGCATTTCTCCACATGAAATCATATCATGTTATAGATCTGAGGGAATGTTAAGGGATGTCAAGGCTACCTAAATCCAAATATTTATCCTCTGGTGATAAAGGGATTGAAAGTTACAAGCATCTGAGTATCAGGTTTTGGTTAGACAGTTCAGTCTGGTGAAGAACAAGCTGATTTGGTGTTTGATCCTTGTGCGGATTGAGAGAAGTGATTGGTTGAGTAATGTATGATATCCAGTGGTATGGGATGACATGTATGGTGACTTGAGAACATAGGTTTTGGTTTGCGTTGATGTTTGTGCATGTATTCAACCGATAGAATAGTGTTCTCAAAATAGTTTCCAAGTTTTCTTAAGGCCGACTGTAGTTGATGTAATTTCATGTAGCGGATATATATGATCGATGGATTCGAGCATTTTGTGATATGGTGGTGTGAATATGAGGTGAGAGGTGTGAAGAGTGGCAGTATCAAGTGTGAAGCAGAGATCTGATCCTCAGATTATGGAAGAACAGTGAAACATGGCAGTTAAAGATGAAGTGTGTGTAGTCAGTATATTGAACCTAACCAAAACTGTAATCTTGCATTGTTAGATGTTATTCTTTAGTTCAAGCATTTCAGTGAACTCTTGTAATTGAACTTGTAGGTAGGGAGCCTCCTTTGAGCAGTGAGCTCTGGGTAGTGCACTTGAAGGCACGTGCCTTCCCATTTTGTAATACTTTTAATAGAGTATAAAATCTTGTGGGTTAACCCCCACCGTGGTTTTCCTTTAACTGGGTTTCCACATAAAAATCCTGGTGTTCATGTGTGATGATCATATTATTGTTGTTCTTAAGTTCATGCTTCTTTCCTTTTGAATGTATGTGGTAAATTAATAAAGGAACATTATAATAAGTTTTGTAGAACACTGATTCACCCCCCCTCTTAGTGTTCCTTAATTTCAACAATTGGTATCAAAGCAAGGTTCCTTGGAAGAAGTTTAACAACTTGAGGAAGATCTAGGAAGGTATTTCAATGGGTTCATCTAGGAAATCTCATGGTATCAATCAACAACTTCAAGTAGACTTAGAAGATCTTGATTTGTCCAGAGTAAAAATCAAAGATCTGCAAGAGAACCTTAAAGATGCTAAAGATTTCATTGCAACCTTAAAAGGACAACTGAGCAAATCTAATGAAAAGAGGAAGGAGCTACTTCATTAGCTAAAAAATTAGAATGAAGATAATGACATGGATGAGGCCCTCAAGGACAAGACAAAGGAATGTGAGAAGCTAGCAAAAGAAGTTGTCCTAAAACATGAGATGGAATCCAGGGTGATGAGGCTAACCAAGGAAATTAAGGAAATGAAGAAGACTAAGGAAAAATTGAATCAATCTTTGAAAGAAAGAATAGAAGAGTGCTGCAGATTGGATAGAATAATTGGTCATCTAGAATCTGATCTACAAGAAACTAGGGATAATGAGGATCAACTTGAAAGACAAATTGTTATTCTCAAACATGACCTAGAAGTTACAAATGAATATAAAGAGAAATTCAAGATAAGCTCAGCTAAACTTGAGGTGTTGCTTGATAGTCAAAAGAAGGTAGATGATAAGCATGGTCTGGGATTTGAAAAAGGTGAAAGCTCTGGATCCAGTCAGAGAAATCTTGAAGCAAGAAATCAAAGAAGGAATCCTAGAAGACCTCCGGTAAGACAACCTAGTGCTCAAAGGTATCCATCTTTCAATGGCAGTTGTTTCAAATGCAATAAGTATGGTCATAGAGCTAATCAATGCAGAAGTAAAGTGAATCAAAATGCATTATCTTTCTCTGGTCAATGCTTTAATTGCAAAAAGATAGGTCATAAGGATGAGGAATGCAGAAGTTGATCAAAGAATCCTCCTAAGAACAAACAAGTGTTTAATGGAAGATGGTTTACTTGCAGTAAGTTTAGGCATATTGCAATGCAATGTAGATCTAATCATGCTCCAACATGTAATTGTCAGAAAAATAAGATTGTGTGTTTCAACTGTAACAAATCCAGACATATTGCTAAAGTTTGCAAAAGCAAAAAGGAGAACTCACAGGCAGGTAAAGGAAAAACATAGCAAAAGTTGGACAAAGGCAAGGGAAAAGTAGATGTGAATGAGATCCAGAATGAAATGAACAAAACATGGGTGAAGAAAAGTGTAATGAATGACAGTGATGGGTCCGCACCGGAATCTAGTGCTGATAATTCCTTCAGGAATTGAAACAGGAGCTTTGGCTCAAGAGGAGCTGCATTGAAAATCTAATTCCCCCTGCCAATAAGTGGGTGCCTGAATCTGGCATGATGAATGAAGACAAAGAAGCCTATTGCAGAATTATTGAAGCAAATTCCAGAAGAAAAGAAGCGAATACGATTGATTGCAGAACAATTGAAGATTGACTATATACAGAAACAGTGTAACCATATGTATTAGGGTAGACCATTTATTACAATGGATAATTAGGTTTTACGGAGCATAAAAGGTCATTTACTCAACATTTGAATCACTTTACATTTGAAGAAAACAAGGAGAAGAATGCCTGAGCTGAGATTTCAAAGACTTAAAGTGCAAAAAGTGAATTTGACAACTAACCCTAACCGGTGAAACAAGGTATTCTCTGTAAAACTCTCTAAATTTATATTCTCTAATATGGCTACTCCATTGGTTGTTGACATCACCGAAAGGCCCCGACCTAAATTCAAAAAGCATCCACACAAATCAGTAGAGGTCGATCTGTTAGGTGTCTTTTCAAATGTTTCGCATGGTGTGTTGCACGTTGAAGATATTAGGGCTTATATTCATGCTAACATAGATGAGTTTGGGGATTCAAACTTAGTAGATTTGTTCAAGAATCACTTAAGGGATGAAATTCATGGTCTTAAACCTGAGTATAAGGTGCTACAAGTCAAACATCTCATTCAGGTTATTGGGTTCCCGTCCTTTGGTGAAGATGAGTGGGTCCGGTATGTACTGAGTCGAATGCATGCTAAATTCATGTGGTTGATGAAACCCTTCAAGATCACCAAGGATGTTATCTAGGCTGTAACAAGTTTGAATTCATCCTGTGGACTACCAATGTTAAAATTAGTGAAGAATCAGACTGTGACTAAAGCTACTGGATCAAAATTTGATAAGAGGGCAATGACAATAAATGATATAATTGATTCGAATGTCAAATTTTCCTCCACGGTGATTGGGTATAAGATATATCACTCCAGCAGGGAAAACTTTGTATCTAGTATAGCCATTTATGTTGCCTATCAAATGTTAAGAGAAAATGCTAACTATGACCTGTGTGAGCTGCTGCAAAACTAGTTAATGGAGAACCTAAACAAGATCAAAAAGGACAAGAAGAATACATTCAAGTATGGTACTTTGGTATTGTGTTTGTTCTTCTATTTCATGAATGAGTTACCTGGCAAGAAAAGCATGTGTTGGACCAGTGATAAGCCTATTGCCATACAAATAAGAGAGCACTTGAACAATATTGGTGAATCCAATGCCCAAAGGACTACTCTTTGGGGATATTTCAAGAATTTTTAGAGCATGATGCAATCAAGGGAAATAATCCCTACTTCTGTGGTAGAAAAGTACAAGGATACAATTTGTTTCATGGTGGAAACAGATCAATGTTTGATAGAAGTAGTTGAACCAAGGACTGTATGGATCATGCCCATGGGTATGAAGTTGATGGACAAATATTGGAGATGTATGCTCAACACTTTCTGAACAAACCAAAAGATACTTCAGTTGAGAGATTCAATACATATAGTGAACTCAGTGTAAAACTGTATGTTGAGCTCTGAAAACCTGAATCTAAGAGAAAGATTCAAAGACAAGTTGAAATGTATGCAGAAAGCATTGGCATAACAAAAGAAGATGTGAGACAAAATAGGGAAAGGATAGAGAAAGATGAGAAGGAGAAGCATGACAGAGAATAGGGAAGTGTTCCGATGGAATCCACTTCTAAAGCAAGGACTAGCAGGAGTTTTGGTACAACTTCTGGTGCATCACCTTCTCCTATTGCAGAGAAATTCAAAGAAAAACCTACTGGCAAGGAAGGAAAAAGAACAAAGGTAATGGCCAAAAGGTCATATGTTAGTGTGGAGAAGGAGGATGAAGAAAAGACTGATTCAGATGATGAGGTTAAAGAGTTGAAGGCCTCAGGCACCATTCTACTAAAGTGTCTAAGGAGAAGTCCTCTGGAAGAAAAAAGTCAAATAAAAAGCATAAGTCAAAGGCTTATGTTGAGAATTCTACTCTTTCTATGGAAGACATCATTAATTCAATCAATGTAGATGGAAACTTAAAGCCAATGATTGAATTTTATGATCATTATAGTGATGTTGACAAGAGAGTTTTGGAGGAAGCAACAGTTAAATACTTGAATATCTATAGTAAGACTTTATTTGAAATAACTTATGAAATTCTGGAAAGCCTTTCAAAAATTATAGAAATAAGAAAAGAGAATGCAAAAGCTAAAGACTTTGAGCTTCAGGAGCATGTGGTAATAAAATTGTGTCCTCAAATTACTCTGGATCAAAAGAACTTGATATTCAAAGAAGTGAAAGAGGACTTCAGGAGTAAGATCAAAATGAATATGCTCATGCTGGGAGAGATTGATAAGATAGTTGAAGATACTCATGAGATTCTTCTGAATGCATTGAATAGGCATAATCGTCCCACTGTTGAAGAAGAAACTGATAATGAAATTGATTCCTCCATTCTGGATGTTGAGGAATTTGATAAAAATGATAATAATGCTGCTGCTAAGGATACATAAAATCCTCTGGAAGAGAATGCAAAAGATATTTTTGATATAGGTAAAAGCAAGGATGCCTCTGATGATGATGCAGAGAAGGTAGAAGTAGAGAAAAAGAATGAAAATGTTGAGCAAGACAATGTGGTTGACTTTGAAAAGGGAGAAGATGGAGGCCCTGAAGAGCATAAATCTGAAACATCATTTTGGGCAAGAGACACTGCAGAATTAGTGAAAGAAATTTTGGAGAGAGATAAACAAGTTGCAGAAGATTAGGATATAATACAAGGACCAATCAATTTTGATACTCTGTCAACGGTATAGAAGATGAAGTTGGCTTGTATTGCACAAGCTAAGGCCAGAGAGGAAATCTTGAAATCCCATATTGAAGATAGTGAGTTGCTTGGTCTTGCATCTGGGATTTTGGAGAAAATCATTCTACATTTCAGAAGGATTCATCAGCATCCCCCTTTGGTTAGTTGAAGAGTCTAATAAACTCTGTAAGTACTCATTTTGAAACTTTTGAGAAGTTAGCAAAAGTTAGAAATGAATATAATAAGAAGAGATTTGTTGAAATAAGGAAAATAATTAGCTATGATAAATCAGTGCTTGACACCAGTGTAAAGCGTATTCAAAATTCCCTCTTTGAAGGTGTAGATATTTATAAGTTTTGCCTAAATCGGCCTAAATTTGTTGAAGATAGTGAGAAGAAGATTAAGGACTTAGAACTTAAATTGTCTAACATCTCTCAGTCCTATAG
Organism: Cunninghamia lanceolata; assembly: GCA_027924645.1. NCBI lineage: Eukaryota > Viridiplantae > Streptophyta > Pinopsida > Cupressales > Cupressaceae > Cunninghamia > Cunninghamia lanceolata. The sequence continues at coordinate 11,358,841 of BSBN01001201.1, read as the reverse complement.
TCCTTTAACTGAGTCTGTAACCACTAAAGAATGTCAAGTAGTGGGTTTGTGAAATGAATTGAGTGATTTGGAGAAAGAAAAGGTTAAAGTTTTGGGCAGATTGGATGAGCTCTAGGGACTGATTTCCCCTAAGTTAGAAACTATGTATGACCTATTGGCAGAATCCCAAGCTATTGCTGCTACTTGTGATCCTACTGATCTTCAAAAGGCAGAATCACATGCATTTTTGTTCAGTGGGCATATATCCATGTTGGGCAGCATAAAGAAGAACTGGGACAATGAAGTGGCACAATTGAAAAAAATTTTTGGTGATATATTTTTGTTGATAAACAAGGCTTAAGGACTATGTGTTCATATGCGAAAGCATATACTTAGAGTTTTGACTCATGTACATAAAATTTTTGCATGAATTTTCATATGCAAATCCCAGCCTTTGCCATTGATGTCAAAGGGGGAGAGGAAAAGCAATGAAAAATGAGGAATTCATCTAAGGGGGAGCATTGGAAATCACAAGTGTACATAGTAAGGGGGAGCTGTTCTAACACTTAGTCATTTTTCACTAAGTGTTGCCATCAATGCCAAAGGGGGAGATTGTTGGCAAGAGACACTGCTAGGCATGTCAAGTGTTGTCATTAATGGCAACTAAATCCATCTTACACATCCACATTGTATCATCTATTCATATTGGAAGTTAGATTACAGATTTATCTAAGTCCAGATAGATAGGAACATGGCATATGACAGGGTTCAACATTTTGGTCCACATTTCTCCACAGGAAATCATGTTGTGTTGTGGATCTAAGGGAATGTTAAGGGATGTTAGGGGTACCTAAATCCAAATATTTAGCCTCCGGTGATAAAGGGATTGAAAGTTACAAGCATCTGAGTATTGGGTTCTGGTTAGACAGTTCAGTCCAGTGAAGAACAAGCCAACTTGATGTTTGATCCTTGTGCAGATTGAGAGAAGTGATTGGTTGAGTAATGTATGAGATCTAGTGGTATGGGCCGATATGTGTGGTGACTTGAGAACATAGGTTTTGGTCCGTGTTGATGTTTGTGCATGGATTTAGTTGACAGAACAGTGTTCTTGAAATAGTTTCCAAGTTTTCTTAAGGTCGATTGCAGTTGATGTAATTTCATGTAGCAGATATATATATGATCAATGGATTTGAGCATTTTGTGATATGGTGGTGTGAATATGAGGTGAGAGGTATGAAGGGTGGTAGTATCAAGTGTGAAGTAAAGATCTGATCCTCAGATTATGGCAAAACAGTGAAACAGGGTAGTGAAAGATGAAGTGTGTGAAGTCAGCATATTGAACCTAACCGGAATTGTAATCTTGTATTGTTAGATGCTATTCTTTAGTTCAAGCATTTCAGTGAACTCTTGTAATTAAACTTTTAGTCAATGAGCCTCCTTTGAGCAGTGAGCTTTGGGCAGTGCACCCGAAGGCACGTGCCTTCCCATTTTGTAATATTTTTAACAGAGTATAAAATCTTGTGGGTTAACCCCCACCGTGGTTTTTCCCTTAATCAAGTTTCCATGTAAAAATCCTAGTGTTCATGTGTGATGATCTTATTATTGTTGTTCTTAAGTTCATGCTTCTTTCCTTTTGAATGTATGTGGTAAATTAATAAAGGAACATTATAATAAGTTTTGCAGAACACTGATTCACCCCCCCTCTTAGTGTTCCTTAATTTCAACAGTTTCCTCAAAATCTATTACTTAAACTTGAGAGTATCCTTTGCATACCAACCTTGCTTTGTTTCTTACTACACCATTCTCATTCATCTCGTTTCTAAAAACCCACTTGTTACCAATTACATTTTTATCTGCTGGTCTGGGAACAAGATCTCAGGTCTGATTCTTCTCTATCTGTATCAATTCTTCTTTCATAGCCTTTACCCAATTCTCATCATTGCAAGCTTCATTCACAATTTTAGGTTCAATCTTGGAAATCATAGATAAATTTACTTGTTCTTTTGTAGTTCTTCTTCTGGTCAGGATTCCTTTACTCTTATCTCCTATGATTTGATCTTCAGAATGACTGAGTTTTACATACCTTGGTGTCTTGGTAGCACTTTTTAGAGCTTGATCCTCTTCATCTGAGTTGTCTTCATGCTGTACCACTTCTGAAACATCTAGTTTCTCTAATTCATATCCACTTGATTCAGGAGATCTTTCCTTGCTTTCATCAACTTTGACATTTGCACTCTCAATGATCTTATTCAACCTCTTATTATAGCACTGGTAGGCCTTGCTCTTGGTGGAATAACCAAGGAAGATTCCTTCATCACACCTAGCATCAAACTTGCCTAGATCTTCTTCTCTTTTGATATAACATTTGCTACCAAAAACTTTGAGATATTTCACAATAGGAATTTTGCCATACCACAATTCATAAGGAGTTTTAGAACTGTTACCTTTGACTTGGACTCTGTTTAGGATATATAGAGTAGTGTGAATTGCCTCTCTCCAATATACTTCTAGAAGATCAGCTTCCTTCATCATGGTTCTAGCAACTTCTTGAATTGTTCTATTTTTCATTTCAATGACTCTATTTTGTTGTGGAGTTCTAGGTGCAGATAATTGTCTCTTTATCCCATGTTCTTCACAATAGAAATTGAATTCATTTGATGTGAACTCTCCTTCTCTATCAAACCTCAAACATTTGATCTTCAAATCCATCTCATTTTGAACCATTGCCTTAAATGACTTGAATTTATCTAGAGCTTCTGATTTTTCTTTCAAAAAGGTAACCTAAGTCATTCTAGAATAATCATCAATAAGCAACATGAAATACCTATCTCCTTATAAACTTCTTACTCTGGTAAGTCCACACAAGTCTGTATACACTAGTTCCAATAATCCATCAACTGATTGGTCCTTGCTTTTGAAAATTGTTCTTGTTTGTTTCCCAAATTGACACTCCTTGCAAATAGGATTGGCAGGCTTCACAAGCTTGGGCAAATCTCTAACAGCCTATGTAGTACTTATCTTCATAATGTTGTCAAAATTGATATGACACAACCTTCTATGCCATAGCCAACTTTCATCAGTCTGAGCCAACAAACAATAATTACCATTTCCTTTCAAGTGGTAGATATTACCTCTAGTCTTCTTACCAGTTGCAATGATTGTTTTGAAGCTTTCCTCAATCTTGCATCCATTGTCCTTGAAGCTTAGGTCATACCCTTTGTCACACATCTGACCCACACTCAAAAGATTGTGCTTTAATCCTTTCACATACAAGACATCTTCAGTATTATGCTTGTCATCAAAAGAAATAGATTCTTTTCCACAAATCTTACCAGCTGTATCATCTCTAAATCTAACCAATCCACCATCATATCTTTCCAAAATTACAAACTTACTTTTGTAACTAGTCATGTGGTGAGAGCAGCCACTATCAATAACCCATTCATCTTTGTCTTCAACAAACTGAGCAGCCAAAGCACTTTCCATTGGTTTTTCTTTCTTCATACGACTAGTAGGATTAGTAGACATAGGTTCTTCTTTAATAGCAATGAACAAGCATTCATTACTGGAAGTACTAGCATTATTTGGTTCACCATTATCTGATACTCCATCATCATCATCAAAATCTTCAACATAATAACATTTCTTTTGGATCCTAGGCCTATTCTCATATCTTTTCCTATTTCTTTCAATTCTTTCAGGACATCTAGAAGCAAAGTGGCCTACTTTACCATAGGAAAAACATTTGAGATGTAATTTACCTTTAAACTTACCGGATACTCTTTGTAGTCTATCCACAAAGTTGGCTTCAATTTCATTGAACTCATCATCTGATTCTACCTTGTACTTTTCTAATCTGGAGGTTTTCCTAGAAGTACTAGCTTTGAAAGTGGTCTCTACTTTTGGCAGAGCATCACCAAACTCTCTCATCTCAAAGGCAGTAAGTTTACCAAGAAACTATTCTTTATCAACATCTTTTACTTGCATAAATTCTTCAATTGCAGCTACCTTGTGACTGTAGGTCTTTGGTAGTGATCTGAGAATTTTCCTTACAACTTCCTTATCACTGAGAGTTCTCCCCATACCTTTTATTCCAGTGACATGTTCATCAACTCTTTGCATAAAGGCTGATATGTTTTCATCTTAATTCATCTTCAAACTTTCATATTTCACCTTCAAACTTTGTAGCTTGGCCTCTTTCACAAAGTCATCTCCCGCATACAAATATTTCAGCTTTTCCCATACCTCATTTGCAGTTTTAAGATCCACCACTTTTGTCAGTACTGTGTCATTCAATGAACTTAATAGAACATCTTTTGCTGTGACATCCACTTCATATTCCTTGATTTTGTCTTCAGTCATCAAACCATTCTAAGGCAAGGTGTATTTTGTTTCTGCAACTTTTCATACTTTGTAACCAAGACAAAGAAGATTACTTCTCATTCATGTCTTCCAAAGAGCATAGTTCATCCCATTAAAATGTGGTGCTTCCTTCTTATAAGACATTTTGGATCTTCCTCAAGCTGTTAGACTTTCTTTAGAGGAACCTTGCTCTGATACCAATTGTTGAAATGTGCCGAATAACTGAGAGGGGGGGTGAATTAGTTGTCACGAAAACTTAAACACTTCTTCATTTAAACATCAATCACTTATCCACAAATATTATGATTTAACAATGAATGCATGAAATTAGAAACTTAAACATAGATGCAACATTATACACAAGAGACACCAGATTTTTATGTGGAAAACCGCAAGGTGGGGAAAAACCATGGAGAGGATTAGCTCTCAAGATATATTGTAATCTTTGAAAAATGATGTTCAAGCTTGGCCACTCCACGGGCCCAAAACATAATGGCTCACTACCATGAAGTATAGCTAAGTCTAGTAGGCTCATTGCCTCAACCCTAAACCTAGAAAGATTACAATAAGGGCTACTAAACCCCGAGGTCTGTTAAACCCTACTGGTGGCTCACTTCTAGGCTCACTACCATGATCAACATCTTCTTCATGTCTGAGATTAATACATTGAAGTACAATGGGTCCTCTGCTCTGCCCTACTCTACCTTTCCACTTCATTTCCTTATCTTCCTATCTTCGCACAAGGACATCTTTTCCATGACTCAACTATAAGTATTTATACACTTCATCAACCTTGGAATGATCATCAAGGTCGGCATTACAATCATCAACCATTAGAACAATCTCCAAGGTCGGCATTACAAACATTTACCTATTACAATATTATGCAAAGGAAATGAAGTAAAGATGTTTGTGGATCACGCCATGCCTTAGCTAGGACTCAAAAATGATCTTCCACACCACAACATGCTTCCACAATCTTCAAGGAATCTCTACAATAACTAGAATTAACCAAGTCGGCTAAAACTGGTTACACATTACACTATCTGGGAACAATCTTCAAACACAATCTCAATTCCTTAACGTAGACCAATGTTAAGATATGAACATGATTAGGAGGCATCCACAAGAATGTTATAATCATCAGGAGCAACCGCATGAACCTTAACCACTTTATCCATAGGAATCTTCTCACCGGAAAACATGAACTTCATTGTCTTCAACTGTCATAAAAGAAAGATAGATTGCAGACCACCAAAACATGAACCACTGCATTTGTAGGAACTTATCATCATCACAGACTTCCCTCTAGAACTGCAAAGAAAATACTATATTGTAGAGGAATGCGGAGCCAAATACTTTCTCCCTAACACCAGACAATAATCAGAGAAAGCAAGTTTTACTCTGGTGAATGCCACTCTCTCAATTCTTCATACTGGAGGCTCAAACTTAGGATTTAGTATCTTTAGACATCCCTTTTGTAGACACCCAAATTTATCCATGTCCTACAACACCTAGTTAAAACATTACTAAGACATCATGTAGCATTTTGTCCTAATCCCACTCTTAATCCATCCCTAATCCCAGCCAATTAGAAAAATAAAATTTATTTATTTAATTAAAATCCCATCCTTATCCCACTTAGCCAATTAATTAAATAAATTTATTTAATTAATTTCACATTCATAATCCCACTTTCCAATTAATTAAATAAATTTTATTTATTTAATTAATTTCCCATTCATATCCCAGTCCTATCCTAATCATCTTCCCAATTAATTAAATAAATCTTATTTATTCAATTAATTTCCAACTAATACCCTAACTAATTCAAATAAAATATTTGAATTAAGTCCTTACCTCTCACCAGATTTTGACACTTGTCAATTTCTTAATTGAATCATGTGTGGTAGTACAATTTTCATTCAAAATTCTTCACATGTACAACTAATGGGACCTAATTTTAGTATTTGTGTACATAGTCACACATGAGACCTATTCTCCTTCCTCCACTTGTCACATGACTACAACTCCCTTGAAGAGTGGGAATAACTAATCAATCCTAGCCATCCATATCAATCATTTATATTTTTAATCTCAACCATCCATTTGAACCAAGCCTTTCCTATAAATCAACCCCCTAACAAGCCATATGTAAGGGGCATTGAGTTGGAGTATCCTTATGCTGTTGAAATCACATTAGAGCCTTTGCATCTATCATCATCATCTTCCATCTATCATCTCAATCCTATGCAAATGTTATGCTGCTGAATTGTGAGCAACCAACATATCAAATCAATCAAACAATTCAGCATTGCATCTTTGAGGTATTGAATGATTTGGGTTTAGGTTATGCATTTCATTGTTTGATCATTTCTATTTGCAAATCTAAATTTTTTGATATACATTTTGGCATGCCCGATGGGACTCACGTCCTTGATTAATCTCCTTGTTTGAGTTGTTTTTGTCAAGTTTAGATCTCTTGGAGCATCAATCTTTCATTTTTGCAAGCTTTTGTAGCAAAAATTTGCATTTTTCTAACCCTAGTTTGTTAAGATTTGAATACAAATGTATGTAGATGATCTCTTAGCTCACATATAACCTCACCATTGCAACTGGGGGGCCATTTCCATAAAGTTTGAGTACAAATTTGCCTAGATTTCATGAAAAATAGAGCGTTTGGTGAAGAAAACAACAATCGGTCTGTAGAAATTCACCTCTGGTAATTCAGCTCACTTTTGATAAAAACCAGTCGCCTTTGGTAAATCAGCTCACTTTTGATAAAAAACTAATCACTTTTGGTAAAAATTGCTTCACTTTTGAACAACAGTATATCGCTTTTGGCAAAATTTGCATCGCTTTTGAATGAAAACCTATCGCCTCTAGTAAGCTTGGTCACTTCTAGTTAACATTTGCATTTTGTCATCTAAAACTTTCTAGATCGCTTTTGAGCTATTACCCATCGCTTTTGGCCTTTTCTGAGTCACATATGAGCTATTACCTATCGCCTCCATCCATTTCTGTATCATTTTTGAGCTAACAGTGATCACTTCTGCCTTAGAGTGAATCACTTTTGATCAGAAACGACTCACATCCAACTGTTCTAGTCGCTTTCGGTCATCTAGGGTTTTCTATTAACATTTGACTTTGCAGGTTGCTATGTTGGATTTTTATTGATCAATCAAGGGTTTTAAACTGCATTTTTCATGTCTCAAATCTTCATATTATCATTTGCCAATCAATTTGATTACGGCTTTCATTTTAGTTGAGCTAACACCCTTGTTTTTGCAAGATCTTATCAATTTATCATTCTAGGGTTTTCAATTGATCAATTTGTGGTTGTAGGGTATCCATCTGATCATATTTCATCCACTAGATTTGCCATTTAGGGTTTGCAATCTCTAATAGTCATTTTTTTCATAACCCTAACCCTAGTTTTGCAGAAATAGGAATTTTTCACGCATCTTGCAGATTTGAATCGCTTATGAGTAATTATCGGTCGCCTTTTTTTTTTTTTGTGTCGCTTAGAATTGGTAACTGATCACTTCTGGTGTAATTTGGGTCGCTTATAATCAACAGTTGGTCACTTCTGGTAACTGTAACTCGCTTTTGGTTGCTGTCATTGTGTATTTTGGTGTTTCTATCATAACTTTCACATACGGAGGCCAAATTGCGCAAACCAAGACTCATTGGAAAGCTGAGAGGACAGAATACATAGTGGAGTAGTTTTATCAGGTGACTATATCATTTTACCATCTTTTTAATTAGTCAAAGTCAAACTTTAAAAAAAAACTTCAATTGAGCATATCTTGAGTAAAATCAATCGAATTTCAACAAAATTCTTTTCAAATTGCTTAGAATCTTTTGAACTTTCTGTTTATGCAATCTATTTTCATGTATTAGGTCATATTAATTAGAATTTTTTGTAGATTTCATCTTGTTCACATAGTCTTCTTCTATGCAAGTTTACTTGTTTCTTTTTGGAATTGGTGACTTGTAGGGGCATCTAAGGAGCTGGAGCAGCATTGGCATTATCATCTATAGTAGATTTGAATAGTGAATTAACTAGGTACAATCATTTCATCTCTTATCTTCCAATCTTGTTTGATCACACATTTGGATTTTGGGCATAAAACAAACAACTTCTTTGCAATCATACCATTGAAATTGGGCTAAAATGAATCATTGTCTATCATGCCCACATTTCACATGCGTTCACAACACGCAAACACGCATGTTATGTCTGCACATGACATGTAGTCATGATACGACATAAAATTTTTTCCCTATCTACTCCGAAAGCCTCCCTTGCACGTGTAAGCGTGCTCATTAAGCATGTTTAGGTTGTCCAATTGATTGTCGATACGGAATATTCTTTTCACATGTGCTAGTCGATAATGTTTACTATGTTTGGTGTCGGTTTAATTCTACATCATTTTAGGTTTTCTCTTAGTTTGTTTCGATACTGGTTCATCTACCTTCTCAGTTTCATACCATTGCTATGAGTTCACGTTTTATAAATTGATCAGAAGAAAATTCATTTAGGTAATAATCATTTAGTTGTGTTACACTTATCCTTTCTTTTAAGTCATCTTCAATGAACTTACAATACATTTATCTATTTATGTAACTTGTATATAAAATATATATATATATGTACTTATATTACAATTTCCATACTAACCTTTCCAATGCACTAATTTCTTTTCTGTTAATTGAAACTCCAAAATCAAATAAATGTATATAAATATATGCATATATAACTATGCATAAATATATACATTTATTTATTTATTAACTTATATTTCATTCTAGTGGATATCCCACTTAAAATTTTATAGAGTATTTTGAATAAAACCAACCCATATTGTTCCCATGCTATAAGGTTAATATATATATATATATATATCCTTTACATATATGTTTTCTTACTTAGTGCCAATCATGCACTTACAGTTTAATTATATATATATATATATATATATAAATATATATATACAGAGATGTATATATATATATTTATATATACAAATGTTAATAAATTTGATAGTGGAAATGCCACTTACCACTAAAAATCATTTTAAAATAACATACCATCTTAATGGGAAGAGGGTTTTATAACCCTAAATTTATTGTGAGCTTGAATGTTTTGTTTTGCAGGCATGGAGTTTAGGCGGCGGCGGATGGAGCAGCTATGAGCAGGGCCGAACCACGGCAGAGACACAGAGGCAAGTGGTGGGTGTGGACTGCAGAGGCGTATGGAGGATGGCGAATGGGGAGCAGCGTCGACAGGCGCAGTGGGGGTTAAGGCCGATGGCGGCCGCGGCATATGAAGGGGGACGGGGATGTGGGGAGGGGCGGAGCCCCACCTACATCCCACATCGTGGGGTGTGGGTGGGGCTCCGCCCCTCCCCACACCCATTGTAATATGGGATTCGGTGGGGGTTTTAACCCCCACCTTATTATGTGTAACATTTCTGCTGTGTAAAAACAGCGAACTCCATTAATTTTAATTTCATTTTGATTCATTTTTTTTATAATATTTATTAATGATATATGTATATATATATATATCATTTTCACAATAACACTCAATTTATTACTATTAAAAATATTTATATATATATAAATATAAATAAATGTATATATTTATTTATATTTGTTTATATATATATATATATATATATATATATATATATATATATATATATATATATATATATATATATATATATATATATATACTTTCACAAAGGTATCAATGTTTCCATTTTCTCAAATTCATAGATTAAAAAGAACTATTAAAATAAACTTATTAAAATGTAATATACACATATTTCTTTTTAGTTTCACTATACACTGTAAATACAGATTTAACCATTTCCATAACTAGATTTAAAGTAGAATGTTGTATGCAAAAATAATAAATATACATTTTCTTGTTTATAACGATGACTCATGGCAATTTCCTTTCACATTATTTTCAACATTACAATTTGAGTTTACAAATAAATCAAGGAAACAGAACACTTCATCAATTAAATTTGTATTTTCCATTTGCCATTCTATCAAGTAAATTTGTTCTTTTCAAATACAATTAAAACTAGAAATTAAATACTTGGAACTAATGAACTAATTACATTTCAAGAACACACATATTGCCATAAAACATTCCACTTAGATTAATTTCCAATGCAATGTAACTTCAAGTTGAAACTTGTTTTCAAGAGCAAAAATGCATCATACATAGCACCAACTAAAATTAACTTTCTTACTAGATAATACAAGGGAATCATTTATCATTTGGTTCATCAAATTAACAACAAGTCTCATAATTAAAAACTTGACAACAAGAACAATTAACTGTATTAAATTTCCACAATACACAGACTATCAAGGGAGTAATTTTTACTCTCTTTTCCCAACTTACACAAATGATGAAAGGTAACAACCAAATAATCTCACAACTTTAAACATAGTCAGGGAGGTTTAATCCTTCACTCCCAAGGTAACAACTCTCACAACATTTTCAAAAGAGAAGTTTTCTCAACATCTTTTACATAGTGAAAACTTTGGAAACCAAGCTCTCAATGCAACAGGAAGGTAAACAGATCCTTTAACAAGGTAACACTTCTTCATTCACTTTCACATTGCTCCAACATTAACCTACAAGATAACAAGGGAGACAACAAGAAACCTCTAGCTCTCCTCCCTACCTTTGACCCGCAAGAGGGTCACCCCCGAGCTAGGGAGACCATCTTCATACCAGGGTAGAACACACAAGACAACACTTCACAACATTGAGTACAATAACCAAGCAATTAATACACAAAACCCCATGGCTTACTCACATTACAATGAACCAGCTTAGGTGAGTTCAGGAGGGTAGGGAAGTAGACATCTCTAACCCCCAGGTGTCATTTTTCATATTATACCACAAGGAAACACAAGGCCTCAAGCCAACAAGTATTTCTTTCTCCACAAGGCCTCAAGCCTTCAATATACACTTCTCCACAAGGCCTCAAGCCTTCCAATAAACCCAAACACCAGGGATATCCCAATAGGCACACATGGCCATAAGCCCTCTAGGCTATAAATGAATCCAACATGCTCACAAGGCATGGAAAATAACAAGAACCATATGACACCTGGGGAGGGTCACACCTCCCCTTCCCTATACTAGATGAGCATTTCCTTCCTATTGAAAGGAGCTCTTTCCACACCCAAAACAAATAACCCAAAACTAACAAACAAACTCAAAGAAGGCTAAATTCAAAGCTCATACATCAATCCGAGACAAACATACATTTCAAACAACATTCACATAGAGAGTAGAATTGTATCACCAACCTTCCAAAGCCCAATTATGGAATGAGAGTTGATGTAGAGCTCCTCTTCCCACCTTCTTCTCCAAAAATCCCTTCTTCTCCCAATAATCCAACCCCCTCACTCTCCTTCTCCTCCTACTTTTAAAACTAATTCCTCTATTTTCCTAATTTCCCAAGTGGGAATAAACAACTCAATCCCCCACTCCTCCATTAACCTATTGGTCATAAAACAATGTACCCCCACTCAATAGGTTCCCCATTAAAGCCCACATGTAGGAATAAAATAAATAAGTAAACTTAAAATAAAGAAAGAGTGGGTGACACAACACCCTCATTAAGGGGAACCCCACCAAAAGGAGGCACATGGAGACAAGCACTCCATTATTAGGGAATCATGGAGTGGCTCTATGACATGGAGGTGGGCATGAGTGTGGATTCCACTCATCCCATGTCCCCGTGCTTCCAAATTCGTCACTTTACTTCACCCTGAAGTTGAAGTGACCATATGGAAGTTAACCCAGGGTTATCCTAGTCAAAAAGGTCCCTAGACCCATAGGGTATAACCTAGGGTTGTTTTAAACCTAGTTAGGACTCCCAGAGTCAAATAAAACACAAGATAAAAGGTCTAAAAGAATTAAAATTTAAACAAGATTAAAAACATCATTACTTACAACACAAAAGTAAATCATAAGATAACCCCTATTCCCTTGACCTCATGCAACATTAAACACATTACAACATTACAACATTTTCCAAGCATGAGGTTGATCTCAATTTCTCATTGAACTCGATCGGCTCACAAGGGATACAACATAGGTATGAGATGGTCTCCTGTAATAGTGGTTTTGTTAGAAATACCTGCACACTCAAACTCGAAGTCAATACCACATAGAGATATCATAGCCGAAGCAAAACTAAATACATGCATCTTAATCATTCAACCATAGAATCATATTGAGTTTCATATCCATACATCATTTTCTTCCAAGACAATATCAAAATTATCATAGCACAATTATTTCCTTAAAATCAAATAGGTTTAATAAGCCAGATTCCAAAACATAAGTCTCTCAACATATAACAATAATAAAAATCACTGCAAATAGTCTCATGAACAGTAGTGTAAAAAGTAGGTCTCACATCCTCTCCCCCTAAGATTGCACTTCCTCTAGGAAGTCATCAAAGAGGTGAGGGTAAAGCATCTTTAGCCTCGTAACATCTTCCTATGTTGCAGTGACTTCATCGTACATATCCCACTGGACCCTAACCTGGTCCAGCTCTCGACCTCGAAGGCCCAGCGTTTGACAAGCCAATATGCGTATTGGCTCCAAAGCCATTTGTCCATTTGCCTCTACCTGAAGAGCAGTCCAATCCAACACGTGAGACAAATCAGACATATAACGCCGTAAAACTGAAACATGAAAGACATCGTGGATACGAGACAGGCTAGGTGGCAAGGCTAAACGGTAGGCTACAGGTCCTATCCTCTCTAGGATCTCGAAAGGTCCTACAAACCGGGGTGCGAGCTTAGAGCCTTTTCCGTAATGGATTGGACTCTTATGCAGTCGCACTCTCAAGAAAACTCTGTCACCTACTGAGAAGTTTCGATCTATCCTCTTTGCATCTGCATACTTTTTCTGCTTATCCTGAGCTTCCTGCAGTCTCTGCTTGATCAAGATAACCTGCTATTCCATATCCTGGATCAATTCGGGACCAATGGCAACTTGGTCCTCTAACTGATCCCAACTCAAAGGTGTTCTGCAAGGTCTGCCATATAAAGCCTGGTAAGGAGGCATACCCAACGAGCTGTGATGCCCATTATTGTAGGCAAACTCAACTAGATACAGGTACTCTTCCCATTTAGACTGATGATCCATAATATACATACGCAGCATATCCTCTAACACCTGATTAACCCTTTCTGTCTGGCCGTCAGTCTCAGGATGATAAGTGGAACTGAAGTTGAGCTATGTGCCCAACGCCTAATGTAGAGCTCTCCAAAAAGATGTGAAAACGGAGTCTCTATCAGATATAATACGGTGAGGTACTCCATGTAGTCTGACAATTTGATCAAGAAATACCCTCGCCACCGATCGGGCATTGTACGTTGTGTGTATAGGTGAGAAATGTGCCACCTTGGTCAACTTGTCAACTGTCACCATGATGGCATCATGGCATCGTGATGACATAGGTAGACCAACAATGAAGTCCATGGAGATGGTGTCCCATTTCCATTCAGGTATCTCATGTGGGTATAAGAGTCCTGATGGATGTTGATGCTTGGCCTTGACCCTCTGACACTCAAGGCATCGAGCTACAAACTCTGCAATATCACGTCTCATCCCAGCCCAATGGTATAACTATCTCAAGTCCCCATGCATCTTCTTCACTCCTGGATGCGCTGCATAGGGTGCTCTATGAGCCTCTGAGAGTATCACTGCATGCAGATCACCCGCACGGGGTACATAGATGCGCTGCTTAAGTCTAACTAATCCATCTGACTCCAAGGAATATCCTTCAAATTTTCCCTTCAGGACCCTCTGATTCTGAAACTCCTGCTGCACCTCAAGAAACCACTCGCCTTCAGGCAGATGTTGTAAGATACATTCTCTTAAATCCATTTTCAAAGTTAGAGTCAGGATCTCGTGGCACCTTCGACTCAATGCGTCGGTGACCACGTTTTCCTTTCCCTTGATGTAATGGACATCAAAGTCGTATTCACATAAGAACTCCATCCATCGCCACTAGCGGGCGTTCAAATTTAGCTGAGTGAAAATATACTGCAAGCTATGATGGTCCGAATGAAGCTCAAAGCGTCGGCCTAAGAGGAAGTGTCTCCATTGAACAAGAGCATGAATAACAGCTGCTAGCTCAAGATCGTGCGTAGGGTAGTTCAGCTCATGTGTTTTAAGCTTTTGTGATTCATAAGCAATCGCTCTACCCCCTGCATAAGCACAGCATCCGTGCAGACAACAAAATCTTCTACCGGATCAGGAACAACTAGTATGGGAGCGCTGGTAAGATGTTCCTTAAGGATTCCAAAGGCCTTCTCACACTACTCGGTCCATGTAAACCCTTTCCCTTTACGCTGAAGGGAAGTGATAGGATGAGCTATTCTGGAGAAACCTTTGACAAACCTACGGTAGTAACTGGTCCCATAAAGCTCCTCACTTCTGTAACACTGGTGGGTGCTGGCCAGTAGCCCTGATCTTCGATGGATCTATGGAGATACCATCGCCTGATAATATATGACCCAAATACTGCACCTCCGTCCTGAAGAAGGCACATTTCGCCAAATTGCCAAACAACTGATTCTCATGTAAACACTACATTACTTGATGCAAATGATCCACATGTTCCTCCTCGGTCCATGAATAGATCAAGATGTCATCAAGAAATATGATCACGAACCGATCTAGGTAAGTATGGAACATCTCGTTCATAAGACTCATGAACACTGCAGGGGTGTTCGTCAAACCGAAGGGCACCACTGTGAACTCATAGTGACCATATCGGGTTTGGAAAGCAGTTTTATGAATATCTGCCTCTGTAATTCTCAATTGGTGATAACCAAACTTTAGGTCAATCTTTGAAAACACTCTAGCTCCTTGCATCTGGTTGAAGAGATCATCAATTCTCGGCAGAGGATATCGGTTTCTCACCGTCACTTTGTTCAACAGCCTATAGTCCATGCATAGTCGAAGATATCCATCCTTCTTCTTAACGAAGATAACCGGTGCACCCCATGGAGATATACTAGGTCAGATGTGCCCCTTCTCTAGCAATTCTTCTAACTATAATTTCAGCTCTGTAAGCTCATGAGTAGTCATTTTGTATGGTGCTCGAGATACTGGTTCTGCCCCTGGTACTAGATCGATGTGGAAATCTACTTCTCTGCGTGGGGGCATACCAGGTAACTCTGGTGGAAAAACATCTGCAAACTCCCTCAGGATAGGGTGGTCATCTAATGTAGTCTCAGGTTCTTCTTCTAACCTATCACTGACTGTGATAGCAAATAATTGACATCCCTTTCGCATGCAACGCTTAAGTTGCTGAGCGGATACCGTTCGAGCAGCCGTGGGCTTCTGGATGCCCACTAACTCTACCGGAGTGCCCTGATCATCTGTGCAACTAATTATCTTCTGACGGCAATCCAGCTTGGCTCTATAAGCCGCAAGCTAGTCCATGCCAAGAAATATGTCGTAGGTTCCTAAAGGCATCACTCTAAGATCCCATGTTGTAGTGAATGAACCCAAGGAAACTTCACATTTTTGGACAACAGAATCAACTGACATCCTGGCCCCAAAGGCTAGTTCGACCTCCCACCTAATGTCTTGCCTACAAGCCACCAGCCTGCATTGTTCCACTAACGATGTAGAAATAAAGGAGTCGGTAGCTCCGGAGTCAAAAAGGATAGAGATGGGAGATTCTGCTATCATACCTGTTGTCTCGATGACTGAGGCCTAAAAATCAGCCTGGCGGTTGTCAACCACTGCAAACATACAGTGGGATTTACCCACGTCACCCACTGTCTGCTCAGATCCTCCTGCATGATGTTGTCCTCCAGCTGTATAACCCAGTGGGCACTCTCTAGCTATGTGTCCTGATTCACCACAATTATAACAAGGGCCTCTGACCTGTACCTGTACAGTCTGAGTTCTACTCGACTGCTGCTACCCGGTCCTAACAGTAGACCCCTGTGAACCCCTAAACGACTGCTGTGGTCTCACAAGTCCTGCAGATGGTCCCTGCTGTCTCTGATCTCTGCGCGGGCCCTGCTGCTGCCATCCTCTATTATTTCCCCCATATGATTTCTGTTATGTTTTATCTTTCTGTTGCTGCTATGTCTGCTATTGCTACGGGGGTCTAGGAGGTAATGGTGCTAAACTGTGTCCTCCTTTAGGGAAATGTTGTGTCAGTCTACGGAAGTTTTGTTGCTGCTGCTGCTGTCCTTGATCTTGGAACTGAGGGTGAGGATTTTGCCCCCATCCCCGAATCTCTTCTGCAATGTATGCCTTTTCAACAGCCTCACTTAGTGTCTGCGGATCTGCCATCCAAACAGGTCTTGATATACTATGGTTTAGACCTTTGATAAACTTGTGTACCAGGAGTTTCTCATCATGGAGATATTCTGCATACCTAGATAACTCTATAAATTTACTCTTGTACTGAGCCGCTGAGAGTCCCCTCTGCTGTAGATCATGAAATTCATCTATACGACGTTGTCGGTAGTGGTCAGATAGAAATCACGCATTGAAGCGCTCAATAAAAGTCTCCCATGAGAGTGTATCTATGGAAAGGTGGTGCTTGCACTCCTCAGTGCACCACCATGTACCTGCGGCATCTCGTAACAAGTGCACTGCCACATGGGCCTTTGTGTTGCCTACGTAAGGATGCAACGCGAAGCACCTATCCAAACTGATAAGCCAGGCTTCTGCCCTGGCTCCCTTTGTAGTTCCAATGAATGTAGGAGAGCTCAATCTCAGTATATCCCTAATGGGATCCCCTCTGTCACTGCGCCCCCTATAAGGCTCATCTGCATGATGCTCATAAGGTCTGGACCAAATTGCTCTATTCTCATTGTCTCATCATGCCTGACATGACGTGTGGGGCTCCTGCTCTGGGCCCTGCCAACTGAACCAACCTCCTCTGTATCAGGTAGCTCGACATATGGCTCCACATGAGGTACCCCCTGTGGCTCTACGTGGGGCTCCTCACGTGGTTCGACATGAGATTCAGTTCGTGCCTCCACGCATGGCTCCTCTTGCGGAACATCGCGGGGCTCGACTCGTGGCTCTACACGTGGCTCAACTACAGCAGGTGGAAGCCTATCCAAGATAGCTTGTAAGGCCTATAATATCTGTGGTCCCATCTTAGGTGGGGCTGGCGGTGCTTGTGGTACCTGAGGAACTGATTGAGCCTGTATAACTGGCTGAACTTGTGGGATTGGCTGTTCTGGTGGGACTAGCTGTTCCGGTCCCACAGCTGAAGAATTAGTGCACACCTTAGTGGTTGGAGTGCGGCGGGACACTGGTTGCCGAACTCGTCTAGGAGGCATCCTACAATACGGAGTAAACTCTAGTTAGTTTAATCGCGGATGAATAAATGTGCTCATACAAGCCCAGTGTTTGAAAACTGGGCTCTGATACCAAATGTCATGCCCACATTTCACATGCGTTCACAACACGCAAACATGCATGTTATGTCCGCACATGACATGTAGTCATGATACGACATAACAAAAATTTTTCCCTATCTACTTTGAAAGCCTCCCTCACACACGCAAGCGTGCTCATTAAGCATGTTTAGGTTGTCCAATTGATTGTCGATACAAAATATTCTTTTCACATGTGCAAGTCGATAATGTTTACTATGCTTGGTGTTGGTTTAATTCTGCATTGTTTTAGGTTTTCTCTCAGTTTGTTTCGATACCGGTTCATCTACCTTCTTGGTTTCATACCATTGCTATGAGTTCACGTTTTATAAATTGATCGGAAGAAAATTCATTTAGGTAATAATCATTTAGTTGTGTTACACTTATCCTTTCTTTTAAGTCATCTTCAATGAACTTACAATACATTTATCTATTTATGTAACTTGTATATAAAAAATATAAATATATATGTAGAAAAGAAATTAGTGCATTGGAAAGGTTAGTATGGAAATTGTAATATAAGTATATATATATATATGTACTTATATTACAATTTCCATACTAACCTTTCCAATGCACTAATTTCTTTTCTGTTAATTGAAACTCCAAAATCAAATAAATGTATATAAATATATGCATATATAACTATGCATAAATATATACATTTATTTATTTATTAACTTATATTTCATTCTAGTGGATATCCCACTTAAAATTTTATAGAGTATTTTGAATAAAACCAACCCATATTGTTCCCATGCTATAAGGTTAAAATATATATATATATATCCTTTACATATATGTTTTCTTACTTAGTGCCAATCATGCACTTACAGTTTAATTATTTATATATATATATATATATATACATACATACAGAGATGTATATATATATTTATATATACAAATGTTAATATGTTTGATAGTGGAAATGCCACTTACCACTAAAAATCATTTTAAAATAACATACCATCTTAATTGGAAGAGGGTTTTATAACCCTAAATTTATTGTGAGCTTGAATGTTTTGTTTTGCAGGCATGGAGTTTAGGCGGCGGCGGACGGAGCAGCTGTGAGCAGGGCCGAACCATGGCGGAGACACAGAGGCAAGTGGTGGGCGCAGACTGCAGAGGCGTATGGAGGATGGCGAATGGGGAGCGGCGTCGGCAGGCACAGTGGGGGTTAAGGCCGATGGCAACCGCGGCGTATGAAGGGGGACGAGGATGTAGGGAGGGGCGGAGCCCCACCCACATCCCACATCATGGGGTGTGGGTGGGGCTTCGCCCCTCCCCACACCCATTGTAATATGGGATTTGGTGGGGGTTTTAACCCCCACCTTATTATGTGTAACATTTCTGCTGTGTAAAAACAGTGAACTCCATTAATTTTAATTTCATTTCGATTCATTTTTTTTATAATATTTATTTATATATATATCATTTTCAAAATAACACTCAATTTATTACTATTAAAAATATTTATATATATATATATATAAATATAAATAAATGTATATATTTATTTATATTTGTTTATATATATATATATATATATATATATACTTTCACAAAGGTATCAATGTTTCCATTTTCTCAAATTCATAGATTAAAAAGAACTATTAAAATAAACTTATTAAAATGTAATATAAAAATATTTCTTTTTAGTTTCACTATACAATGTAAATACAGATTTAACCATTTCCACAACTAGATTTAAAGTAGAATGTTGTATGCAAAAATAATAAATATACATATTCTTGTTTATAACGATGACTCATGGCAATATCCTTTCACATTATTTTCAACATTACAATTTGAGTTTACAAATAAATCAAGGAAACAAAACACTTCATCAATTAAATTTGTATTTTCCATTTGCCATTCTATCAAGTAAATTTGTTCTTTTCAAATACAATTAAAACCAGAAATTAAATACTTGGAACTAATGATCTAATTACATTTCAAGAACACACATATTGCCATAAAACATTCCACTTAGATTAATTTCCAATGCAATGTAACTTCAAGTTGAAACTTGTTTTCAAGAGCAAAAATGCATCATACATAGCACCAACTAAAATTAACTTTCTTACTAGATAATACAAGGGAATCATTTATCATTTGGTTCATCAAATTAACAACAAGTCTCATAATTAAAAACTTGACAACAAGAACAATTAACTGTATTAAATTTCCACAATACATAGACTATCAAGGGAGTAATTTTTACTCTCTTCTCCCAACTTACACAAATGATGAAAGGTAACAACCAAATAATCTCACAACTTTAAACATAGTCAGGGAGGTTTAATCCTTCACTCCCAAGGTAACAACTCTCACAACATTTTCAAAAGAGAAGTTTTCTCAACATCTTTTACATAGTGAAAACTTTGGAAACCAATATCTCAATGGAACAGGAAGGTAAACAAATCCTTTAACAAGGTAACACTTCTTCATTCACTTTCACATTGCTCCAACATTAACCTACAAGATAACAAGGGAGACAACAAGAAACTTCTAGCTCTCCTCCCTACCTTTGACCCGCAAGAGGGTCACCCCCAAGCTAGGGAGACCATCTTCATACCAGGGTAGAACACACAAGACAACACTTCACAACATTGAGTACAATAACCAAGCAATTAATACACAAAACCCCATGGCTTACTCACATTACAATGAACTAGCTTAGGTGAGTTCAGGAGGGTAGGGAAGTAGACATCTCTAACCCCCAGGTGTCATTTTTCATATTATACCACAAGGAAACACAAGGCCTCAAGCCAACAAGTATTTCTTTCTCCACAAGGCCTCAAGCCTTCCAATAAACCCAAACACTAGGGATATCCCAATAGGCACACATGGCCATAAGCCCTCTAGGCTATAAATGAATCCAACATGCTCACAAGGCATGGAAAATAACAAGAACCATATTACACCTGGGGAGGGTCACACCTCCCCTTCCCTATACTAGATGAGCATTTCCTTCCTACTGGAAGGAGCTCTTTCCACACCCAAAACAAATAACCCAAAACTAATAAACAAACTGAAAGAAGGCTAAATTCAAAGCTCATACATCAATCCGAGATAAACATACATTTCAAACAACATTCACATAGAGAGTAGAAATGTATCACTAGCCTTCCAAAGCCCAATTATGGAATGAGAGTTGATGTAGAGCTCCTCTTCCCACCTTCTTCTCCAAAAATCCCTTCTTCTCCCAATAATCCAACCCCCTCACTCTTCTTCTCCTCCTTCTTTTAAAACTAATTCCTCTATTTTCCTAATTTCCCAAGTGGGAATAAACAACTCAACCCCCCACTCCTCCATTAACCTAGTGGTCATAAAACAATGTACCCCCACTCAATAGGTTCCCCATTAAAGCCCACATGTAGGAATAAAATAAATAAGTAAACTTAAAATAAAAGAAAGAGTGGGTGACACAACAGCCTCATTAAGGGGAACCCCACCAAAAGGAGGCACATGGAGACAAGCACTCCATTATTAGGGAATCATGGAGTGGCTCTATGACATGGAGGTGGGCATGAGTGTGGATTCCACTCATCCCATGTCCCCCATGCCTCCAAATTCGTCACTTTACTTCACCCTGAAGTTGAAGTGACCATATGGAAGTTAACCCAAGGTTATCCTAGTCAAAAAGGTCCCTAGACCCATAGGGTATAACCGAGGGTTGTTTTAAACCTAGTTAGGACTCCTATAGTCAAATAAAACACAAGATAAAGGGTCTAAAAGAATTAAAATTCAAACAAGATTAAAAACATCATTACTTACAACACAAAAGTAAATCATAAGATAACCCCTATTCCCTTGACCTCATGCAACATTAAACACATTACAACATTACAACATTTTCCAAGCACGAGTTTGATCTCAGTTTCTCATTGAACTAGATCGGCTCACAAAGGATACAACATAGGTATGAGATGGTCTCCTATAATAGTGGTTTTGTTGGAAATACTTGCACACTCAAACTCAAAGTCAATACCACATAGAGATATCATAGCTGAAGCAAAACTAAATACATGCATCTTAATCATTCAACCATAGAATCATATTGAGTTTCCATATCCATACATCATTTTCTTCCAAGACAATATCAAAATTATCATAGCACAATTATTTCCTTAAAATCAAATAGGTTTAATAAGCCAGATTCCAAAACATAAGTCTCTCAACATATAACAATAATAAAAATCACTACAAATAGTGTCATGAGCAGTAGTGTAAAAAGTAGGCCTCACATTGTCTTCCATCACATTTGGATTTGGGCTTTAAAAATGAACAAGTGCTTGCATTGTCTTCCACACATTGAATTTCTAAGGTTAATGAACCCCATGCGAGTGTAACCAAATGAATGTGTATGCTCTCTCCTTGTGTCTTAACACGGACTTGGAGATCAAAAACATTTACTTTTGTTGCTTTTGTTAAACCTTAAAGAGGCCTGCCTTGGTGGGAAAAGAGGTAATCACCCCAAGGGAATGACCTCAAGTGGTACTTTCATCCGATCTGCTATAAAAATCAGAGGATAATGTGAAAGCCAAGTCTAATTGGTATTAGCACTCACCATACAGTGCTAACTCGAAAGGAGGTGTACCTTTGTGCATATTAAAACTCCTAGTAGGGTTAGTTAAAGTCTTAAGTGGCTTGCTGGATGCTCATGGGGTGCTAGTCTCCTAGATTTTCACTAGAACCTCCTTGTGATAGTGGCCTTGCCTTGACAAGGACTTGTTGAAGTGTCTTCATGTGCTTGCTTAACCATCATCACATTCTTCCAAACTAACAACTTGCTTATGTGTCCTGTGTGAGTGATTCATGTGTGTATATGCATAATCATTTGTTTGAATATTGTCACATCAAGCTCTAAACACCTAAACACATAAAGACAAGTCATCCTACACATTCTTCCAATAACATTCAAACCCAATCACTTTCATCCCAAACATAGCCTAGTCATCATCCAACCCTTCATAGCCAAACCATTCAAACCATCCTAAACTTATCCTAGTCACATCCCTATCCTAGCCAAATCACTTCCACCACATCATCAAAATCCCTCAACGAGTACTTGGTAAAAGGACTTATGACAAACACTTGGGTGACAACATGTTTACACTAGAGGACCTAGAAATCAAATTCCAAAGATTCCTCCAAAATCTTTATCAAGGATCACAACCCCTAAACCAAGATGCCATTGAAACATTACAATTCTTCATCCAAAGAGCTCAACCCCACGTAAGCCAATCACCTCAACTGCAACACTTTGTAGCCCAAGTCCAACATGTTTTAGCCACTAGTCAAGCTTGACAAGTACATCAATCCTTAGCCAATCCATACCAACCTAATCCACCTCATAGCCACATGTCATATCCATCCACTTCCTATCAACTTAATCCAACTATCCACCAAGTCAATGCCACATAACCTATGAACATCCACCTCAATCTTATCTAATCCATCATGCCACCATTCCAATGCACTACCAAGCCCATCCACAAAGCAATCAAGTGATATTACAAGAACAACATGCAAGTCCAAATGGCCTTTTGTATATAAATCAAGTGAGCACAAGTCAACCTTGCCAACAAGATCAAATACCCTCAACTTTGAGTCCACCTCAAGATCTTTTGTTTACCTATCCTACCATTACACCTAGCTATCAAGACTATCAATGGCCTCCCCAACGAGCACAAGTGAGCCCAAATCCACCTTTGTAACAAGAAGCATATGCAACTCCAAGTGGCCCTTTGTATATAAACCATGTGAGCCTAATACAAAAAGACTTAATTACCTTTGACAAGGGAGATACCAATCTAGCCAATGCATCCTATGAGTGGCCTTCATCATCCAATCACATGCCAACACATGAGCTTATTAACCCTATCATAACACAACTATGTGATCCTACTCCTAGTCCATCTTCTAGCCCATCAAGCCCTTCATCACCTTCATCCCCATGTTCTACCAATCCTCCACCACAAGATCCCTTGGATATAACCATACAACAATTGGTTCAAGCAAATTTGATTGAGCTGCCACTGATAGAACCTTTTGAACCAATCTTTAAACCCCCTTAGTATAATGAAAACCATTATTGTGTATACCATAGGTATAAGGGCCATACAACAACCAATTGTGTCAAACTTAAGAGATTGATCACAAACCTCATAAATTGTAGTAAGATTATCCCTTCATCCAATCCAAATCCTAATCCACTCAATCCAATTAGCCCCCATCCTAATCCTAGTCCTAAGCCTACAACATCATCTGCTATTATTGCTCATCCATTATATTGCTTATCCACTCATACCCTTGGGAAGTATGTGATCCATTGGCTACTAGCTAGGAATAAACTACCTCCATGTCAAACACCCATTCATGAGCCTACCAAAGAACTTCCAAAGGTCATGTCCAATCCTATAATCCCATCATGTGGTCCACCTATCCTTGAGCCTATCCAAGAGCCCTCAATTAACATTCTTAGCCCTTCAAGCTCATCATGTGACCTACAAGCCATCAAGCCTATTCAAGAGTCTCCTATTATGAATCCAAGTCAAGAGTCATCATGTTTTCATGTTGTTGACCAAGAGCCTTCCACTTCCATTCAAGCAACCCAAGAGGTATGTCAAAGGTTTAATCCTAAGCATGTGGAAACATTAAGCCCTAGTCCAACTCAAGATCAAAACACTTTCATGCAACCCATCCATAACATTTACCTTCTTTATGATCAAGATGATACCTATGAAGAGGCTATCCATGAGCACCTTGATCCTATCCATAATCTTATATCCATTCATGAGAGAGATATCCAAATTGCTCCTAGTCATCTGCCATCTAGCCCTATCCATAATGAGCAAACATCCACTTGTCATGATGAGACACATGTTCCCCAAGTAAGCATAAAAGATCAAATACATAACTTGGATCTTAGTGAACACAATGCTAATCAAGATCCTAATGATCCTCCTTCCACATCTACCATCGATTCCACTTCAAATCCATTATCATGTCCTAGTGGTCTTACCACCTTTTTCCATGAATGTTCTTCCTTAGGACAAAAACAACCTCTATCCACTTCACCTTCTCCATCCATTAATTAACTCAAGTCTAGTGTTCAAACCACACCTAGTCCCATTATCCATAGTATCCTCTGAAACATGAACTACCAAGGTAAAAGCCTAGGCCTTTATGAACAAGGTATTTTGGAGCCAAACCGTGTCAAAGTTCCTCCATGCTCATATGAGATTGGATACGCACCCCAAGGTAAACCCTCTAAAGATGTTGGTAATTCCTCCATCCCTCCTAAGTCCACCACCTTCCATCACAAACCACATCATATACCCAAAACATATGTAGCCATTCCCCCTCCATCAACCTACAAATGTCAAAAGCATGTGACCATACACCTCCCACCATCCACTTTACCTCCATTACTTCCAACTCCTAACATCTCATTATCCACTTTACCTCCACTCCTTCCAACTCCTAATGTCCCTCCATCCACTTTGCCTCCATTGTTACCAACACTTAATTATCCACTTATCCATAAGTACCCTTACATTCCTAATCATGACCAACAAATGCGCACATTGCCTAAACATGAAGCTTCCACTCATTCCACCAACCTTGCTTCCACCAAACCCATGGGATTCCAAAATAAATATTTGGATGCCTTTATCTATAAAGCCAAAAATCCAACTAAAACTCCTAAGGACCCTCATGCCTTAGGGCATCAATGTGAAAAGTCTCTAAATCATCCATCTTCTAAGCAAAGTACATTCACAAAGCTATCCAAGCCCATACCTCCAAAAGCAAAGCCCAAAAGCAAAATGGTTTGGGTTCCTAAGCAAATAGCTAGCAAGTCAAATGAGGCATCCTCATCCACATCTCAAGAATCCCAACCATCTATATCCATCCAAAAGCCTACTTCCATCCAAAACCTCCATTCCCTTCAAAAATCCCACAAGCAAAGAAAAAGCATTAAAAATACTAAATCTATGTGGGTTCCTAAATCACTTCATCAACCATCCCCTAAGCAAACATCTCCATTGCTTCCTACACTGCCATCCCATCAAAAGCTTCAATGTTTAACATGGTGTGTGCAACCATTGGTCATGATTCCCTTCCATTCCAAAATATTCTCACATAACTACATCTCCCCATATTCCATCCATTATCCTACATATCTCCCCCATGCTATCCCTATGGCCCATGCTTTGGCATAAACTTTTCATCCATCTTCATTTCATAAGCCTATATAATCCATTTCTGTTGGCAAGAGACACTGTGTGCTTTCATGAGTGTTGTCATTGATGGCAACAAAGTCCATCCCACACATCTGTAGGACATGGTATGACTATACCGGAAGTCAGATTGAAGAGTAATGTAGTCCGGTGAGCAAGAACAGAGCATGCAGCAAAGTCTGACAATCAAGTCTGGATCTCTCAGAGGAAGTATCTCAGCAAAGTGCAGACTTGGGGAAGTCAAGAGGAGTACCATGGCTGATACATTCTAGAGATTGAGCCTCTGGTGATGAAAGAGTGAAAAGATATGAGCACCTAAGTGTTGGGTTCCTGTTTGGCAGAGTAGACTGAGGAAGAACTGACCGATAGAGCATCAGACCTTAATCCGGATGAGAAATTAATGGTGATCAAGTTTCTTGAGGGATCATTCATGATTGGCCGACATGATTGATGACTTCTATAAGTATCTCTTTGATACACATCACTTAGTAAGCAAGGATTCAACCGACAGACCAGAGTTTGGAAAAATATTGAGTATTCCGGATGCCGACTAGAAAGATGTTGAAATCCTTGGTGCGAATATATATACCAGATGGTTTTCGATGTGAAGGTGTGTGTGGTGTATTGGATTGTGTGAAGAAAAGTAGAGAGTAGTGTGGAAGTAGTAATACAAGTCTGGTATGTGACAGAACAGTAGCACTAAAGCAGAGGAAGAATGAAGTGTAGTAGATTAGTATATTGAGCCTAACTAGAACTGAACCTCAACATATGTGGATGCTTCTCATCAGTTCAAGTACTTGGTTTCTTTCTATAAATGATTGTAGGCAGTGAGCCTCTTGTGAGCAGTGTGCTTGGGCAGTGAGCCCTAATTGGCAAGTGCCATTTTGTACTACCTTATTCTTTTAATAGAGAATACAATCTTGGGTTAGTCACCCCGTGGTTTTTCCCTTAACAGGGTTTTCCACATCAAAATCATTGTGTTATGTGTATTGATTTTATTTCTGCTTTCATGGTTATGCATGCTTATATAATTTGATGCTGCACTAATTGTTAAAGAAGAATAGAAAGTTAAAATAATTAAGATAACTAATTCACCCCCCTCTCAGTTATCAATAATTGGTATCAGAGCTAGGTTCCTCCAAACAAATCCTAACAGCTTGAGGAAGATCTGGGAATCTTAATGGATATGTATGGTATGAGGGAACAACTTCAGTTTGCCCTAGATGATCTTGAATAGTCTGACTCTAAAGTAAATAACTTGAAGGAAAGACTCAAACAAGCTAATGATTTCATAAATGAACTAAAAGAGAAACTGAGTATCTCTATGAAAAAGAGAAAGGAACTACTTCAACAATTGGCAAGTCAAAGTGAAGCCAATAATACTGATGAAGATCTTAATGAGAAGAACAAGTTATGTGAGAAGCTATCAAAAGAGGTCATTATGGTAAGACATGAAAGGGAATTAGGGGTTATGAAGTTCACCCAAGAAATTGAAGAGAAGAGAAAAATTGAAGATAATCTAAAACAATCTCTCAAGGAGAAGTTAGAAGACTACCACAAAATGGATAGAATAATTAGGCATCTGGAATCTAATCTTGAAGAAGCTAGAGATAATGAAGAACAACTTGAGAATCAGATAGACACTCTTAAAAGGGATCTTCAAACAACAAATGAATACAAAGAGAAATTCTAGATAAGCTTTTCTCAACTTGAAGTTCTTCTTGAAATCCAAAAGAGGGTAGATGACAAGCAAGGCTTAGGGTATGAGAAAGGTGAAAGCTCTGGATCCGGTCAGAAGAACTCTGGATCAAGAAATCCAAGGAACAGGCCTAGAAGACCTCCGGTAAGGCAACCAAATGCTCAAAGATATCCATCCTTCAATGGATACTGCCACAATTGCAATAACTTTGGTCATAAAGCAAATCAATGCAGAAGAAGAATGAATCAGACTAATTCATCTTTCTCTAGACAATGTTTTAACTGCAAAAGGTATGGTCACAAATCTCATGAATGTAGAAGTATGCAAGTAAACAATTCATTCAATGGTAGATGCTTTGCATGCAATAGAATGGGACATATGGCTAATCAAGGTAGATCTAGAGGATATCAGTCAAATATACAAAGAATACTGTTTGTTACAATTGCAATAGATCTAGTCATATTGCCAAATTCTGCAGAAGTAAGATTCAAGACAAAAAGGGTCCAGTACATCAGAATCAAAATCAAGACAAAGGAAAAAGAAAAATGAATGCAGATGAAATTCAAAGGGAGATGAACAATATTTGGGTGAAGAGAAGTACAAAAAATGTTGGGGATGGATCCGTACCAGAATCTGGTGCTGATATTCCTTCCCGAAATTGAATAGATGAGCTCTGGCTCAGGGGGAGTCACAAAGGAAAATAAAATTCCCCCAGCTAGTCAATCGGTGCCTGAAATTGGCACATGGAAAGTTGCGGTTAAAGGGTTCTTAGAGAAATATCTAAATAACCCCTGGTAAAAATATGAAAGATCCGCATGTCTTGTTGAAATTGTCACGGCAAATGCTAATTTGTCTTAGTTACATCGGAGTGACTAATGTATCAGAGACACAAAAAGGAAGTTTGCTGAAGGTTGAAGTCACGCCGATGAGTGGTTGGTCCATCGGTGGATCGGCTTAAGTTGGTAAGTGTTCGTCGATGATAAGGGTCACAGTGAAGAGAGAGAGTGATCGTGTATCAGAATAAACAAAATGATGGTTGCCGATAGTATAGAGTCTCACTGAAGACAAAAGCCATTGGCGTATCGGCGAAGTAGAATCTAAAGTAGCCGATAGTGCTTTTCTTGTTGACAGGTTTGACAGTCATCTGGTAAAAGCAGGACTCTCACAGTTAGATCCGGCATGATTTAAAATTGAAATATCTTGATCTACAAACAGATGAAATGATTGGAGAAAGGAAGATAGATTGTCAATAATCACCGAGAATAACTCTAAGTGCATCTCAGTGATCTGGAAAAGATCTTTCTCAGAACAAGGAGAACAAGGCAACCGAAATGACTTAAGTTGTGCATTTATTGCAATGTGGAATTAGGGTTTGCACAGAAATATAAGGGTTCTCTTGTTGATCATTTGCACACTTACATTCGAGAAGAAGAGAGAAGGAGCTCTGCAATAAAATTGCCTCAAACCTCTCAAAGATCAACTGCAGAAGTTGATTCATCCAGCAATCCTATCTGGCTCATATCATGAACCCTAGAGACATAAAAAGGTATTTTTGCTCTTAAATATCTCTCTCTGAATCTTTTGAAAGATGGCTACTCTGAATGTTGTCAAAATCATTGATACACCACACCCTAAGTTCAAGAAACACCCTTATAAATCTCTAGAAGTTGATCCTTTAGGCACATTGTCTAGCATTCTGCATGGGGTACTGCATGTAGAAGATGTTAGGGTTTACATACATGCAAACATTAAAAAATTTGGGGAATCCAAGCTGATGGACATCTACCACAAGGAACTGATAGATGAATCACTTGAACTTAAACCTCAATACAAGGCCATCCGGGATAAGCATTTTGGACAGTGCATCCATTTCCCCTATTTTGTAGAAGATGAATGGGTCCGGTATGTTTTGAGCAGAATGCATGACAACTTCATGTGGTTGATGAGGCCATTTATTATCACAAAAGATGCCATTAGGGTGGTAATCGGATTGCACTCATCCGGTGGGTTGCCTACTCTCAAATTAGTCAAAAACCAAACTGTCAATGAGGCTACCAGATCAAAATTTGACAAGAGGGCAATGATAATAGAAGACATCATAGATCCAGATATCAAATTTGCCTCTATGATAATTGGTTACAAAATCTATCACTCCAACAGGGAGAATTCAGTATCTAAAA
The DNA here is from genome assembly GCA_027924645.1 of Cunninghamia lanceolata. Lineage (NCBI taxonomy): Eukaryota > Viridiplantae > Streptophyta > Pinopsida > Cupressales > Cupressaceae > Cunninghamia > Cunninghamia lanceolata. The sequence goes on along the minus strand of BSBN01001201.1, from coordinate 11,328,887 downwards.
CTGCTGTATATACTGCATATGAAATGCTAAGGAAAAATGCTGACTATGATCTTTGCTAGCTTCTTCTGAGCCAACTGTTGGAAAACTAACAAAAGATCAAGAAGGACAAGAAGAACTCATTCAAATATGGTGGCCTGATATTATGTTTATTCTTTTACTTTATGAATGAGCTCCCCGGATCTAGTGGTTGGGTATGGCAAAATGACAGACCGGTTGCCATACAAATCAAAGATTACATGTATGGGCTTGGTGATGCCAAGGCACAAAGTACTGTACTCTGGGGTTACTTCAAAAACTTTTAAGGTATGATGCAGGCCAGAGAAAGAATTCCCCAATCTCTAGTTGAAAAATACAAGGATACAGTGTGCTTCATGGTAGACACTAATCAATGCCTAATGGAGGCAGTGAAGCCAAGGATAGTCTGGATTATGCCAATGGGGTATGAGGTGGATGAGAAAATTTTGGAACTACATATCCAACACCTACTAAGTCAGCCTAAGGACCCTAATGTAGAAAGGTTTGGAACCTTCCAAGAGTTGAGTGTAAAAGTTCATGTTGAACTGAGATAGCCTGAGATCAAGAGAAAAGTGAGAAGGGAAGTAGAAGAATTTGCCAAGAGATGTGGAATTTCAAAGGAGGCAGTTGATGCCAACAGAGAGAAGGTGGAAAGGGAAGAGAAAGAAAGGCAAGAAATAGAAAAGGAAAGTGCTCTGGTGCAAGCCCCCCTGGACCACATCCTCCAAAAGCTCTGTACCAGCCACTTCTAAGAGTCAAAAAGCCTCAAAACTAGAAGCTAGGACATCTGGAAAGGGAGAGAATAGAACTAAGACAAAGGCCACAAGGTCTTACACCAGCCAGAAGGATGATGAAGAGATAGAATCTGATGAGGAGATCAAGAAAATGAAGAAAAAAAGAAAACATCTGGTGAACCCTCTTCCGGTCATAACAAGGAAGAAGAGGTAGAAGAATTAGTTGAAAGGCCTACTCTCTGCATTGATGATATCATCAAATCAGTTACTGTGGATGGGAACCTGCAACCAATGACTAAATTTTATGATGAATATAGTGAAGCTGATCAGAAGATCTTGCAAGATGCCACAGTCAGGTATCCAAACATCTATAACAAAGCATTCATTAAAATTATATCTTTGATTCCCAAAAGCTTAGAGAAGGAACTTGAAATGAGAAAGAACAATGCTAAGGCAAAAGACCTAGAAATCTAGGAGCAAATTGCTATCCAACTCTATCCTTCCATTACCCTTCAACAAAAGAACATGATCTTCAAGGACTGCAAGAATGAGTTCCAAAGCAAAGCAAGAATGAACCAACTTATGCTTGGAGAAATTGACAAAGTGGCAAAAGAAATAGAAGATATCCTCCAGAATGCTTTTAAAAGATTCAATCTTCCTGTTATAGAGGACTTAGGTGATGAACCCTCTGCCATGGATGACGAAGGAGAATCTATTGTGAAAAATGCAGAAGAGCCAAAGGACATAGGTGAGGAAAGGACTCAGGACTTGGATTCCTCTACTCTGGAAGAGGAAGTCCCTGAAGAAGTTAACATCTCTCTTCCAGATCCCCCTGCTGACTCCGGAACTGAAGGAGAAGAAAGAAAAGATGAGAAAATTTGTCAAGAAGAAGTCAAGGGAAGAGAAAAAGATCAAATAGAGAAAACCCCAGATGACAACCCTGAGGCCACAGAAGGGAAGAAAACTCTGTCTCCGACAAGAGACACTGCAGAAGCAGTCAAAGACTTCCTAACAAAAGAGATGATGTAATTAGATGAACCAGAGCTACTTCAAGGACCATTCAACTTTGATTCCCTCTCCCCGGTTCAGACAATGAAGATAGCATCCTTTGACCAAGCAAAGGCAAAAGAAAAACTTCTAAAGTCTCACATGGAAGACTATGAGCTGATAGATATTGCATCCGGTGTGTTGGAAAAGATCATGCCATCCTTCCAGAATGATCTTTCGGCCTCTTCATCTGGTAATCTGAAATCTCTTGTTAACTCTGTTAGCACACATTTTGATTCTTTGGAGAAAGCAGCAGAAGAGAAAGTCTGGAAAGAGTTTTTGGGTAAGAGATTCTCTGAGATACAAGGACTTATAACAAATGATAGGAGAAATTTGGATATTGGGATAAAAAGCTTAGAAAATGCTCTTAAAGATGGCAGAGATCTATACAAATTTTGTTTATCTTGGTCCACCGTGACAGCAGATATCACCAAGAAGGTGGAAGAACAAGAGAGAAAACTATCAATTTTATCTCAAAATTTTGACCCTCTCACCTCTTCCATAATGAATCAAGAATGTCAAACTATTGTAGTTATAAATGAAATAAAGAAGCTTGAGAAGGAGAAGAAAAATAGAATAAGCAGGCTAAGTGAACTAAGAGGGATAATTATCCCCAAGTTAGAGGCAATGCATGAGGCCCTAACTAATGCCCAGACCATAGCCCAGACCATAGCCCAGACCAGTGATTTAGCAGACCTAAAGAGGGCAGAAGCCTTCGCATTTTTGCTAAGTGGTCACATTTCAATTTTAGACAGGATGAAGAAGAGTTGGGAAACAGAAGTGGTACAGTTGAAGCCCACCCTTGTAGATATACTTCAATATATGTAAGTATAACATGTATATATACTTATGCAGCTAAGTATAGTTGGATTTTTAGAAATTTTGGTGTGCTGATTCTACCCTTTGCCATTGATGTCAAAGGAGGAGTGAGGAGCAGTGAAAAATGTGGAATCTAGCTAAGGGTGAGCTCTGGAAAAGTATACTTCAGAACAGAGCATCAGCCAAGGGGGAGTGTAGTGTGACACTTAGTCATTTTTCACTAAGTGTTGCCATCAACGCCAAAGGGGGAGATTGTTGCAAGAGACACTATGTGGCTTCATGAGTGTTGTCATTGATGGCAACAAAGTCCATCCCACACATCCGCAGGACATAGTATGACTATAATGGAAGTCAGATTGAAGAGTATTGTGGTCCGGTGAACAAGAACAAAGCATGCATCAAGGTCTGACAATCAGGTCTGGATCTCTCAGAGGAAGTATCTCAGCAAAGTATGGACTTGGGGAAGTCAAGAGGAGTACCATGACTGATACATTCTAGAGATTGAGCCTCCAGTGATGAAAGAGTGAAAAGATATGAGCACCTAAGTGTTGGGTTCCTGTTTGGTAGAGTAGATTGAGGAAGAACTGACTGACAGAGCATCAGACCTTAATCCAGATGAGAAATTGATGGTGATCAAGTTTCTTGAGGGATCATTCATGATTGGTTGACATGATTGATGACTTCTATAAGTATCTCTTTGATACGCATCACTTAGTAAGCAAGGATTCAGCCGATAGACCAGCGTTTGGGAAAATATTGAGTATTCCAGATGCTGACTAGAAAGATGTTGAAATCCTTGGTGTGGATATATATACCAGATGGTTTTCGATGTGAAGGTGTGTGTGGTGTATTGGATTGTGTGAAGAAAAGTAGAGAGCAGTGTGGAAGTAGTAATATAGGTCTGGTATGTGATAGAACAACAGCACTAAAGCAGAGCAAGAATGAAGTGCAGTAGATCAGTATATTGAGCCTAACTGGAACTGAACCTCAGCATATGTGGATGCTTCTCATCAGTTCAAGTACTTGGTTTCTTTCTATAAACGATTGTAGGCTGTGAGCCTCTTGTGAGCAATGTACTCGGCTAGTGAGCCCTAATTGGCAAGTGCCATTTTGTACTACCTTATTCTTTTAACAAAGAATACAATCTTGGGTTAGTCACCCCATGGTTTTTCCCTTAATAGGGTTTTTCACATCAAAATCATTGTGTTATGTGTATTAATTTTATTTCTTCTTTCATGGTTATGCATGCTTATATAATTTGATGCTGCACTAATTGTTAAAGAAGAACAGAAAGTTAAAATAATTAAGATAATTGATTCACCCCCTCTCAGTTATCAACAATTTCATCATCCACTATCTACCTAATCCATCTCTCATCCACGCAATCCCTTATCAACATCTATGAGCATAATGACATGGTCCATATGAAGACATCATCCATCTCTAATGGGACACTGTCACCTCTGATAGTACTAGACAATTGAGTCCCTCCTATCCATTACCATGGTGAAAACCTGGCAAACAGGTGCCATGTGTAATTGTCATCCAAAAAAAATAGAAAAAAAAAGAAAAAAAAAGTAAAGATAAATCCCTTCATCCAACGGTGAAAGCTTGGTAAATAGGCGCCTTGGATAAGTACCATGATGAAAACCTGGCAAACAGGCATCATGTGTAGGTTGATCTTTTGTGTCACTTACACTTGGGGGCACCTTGTCTCATCCACATTATCTATCCTATCATATCACTTTCTATCATGTCATACCATTACCAGACCATCCTACCATCCTTATCCATTACATACACAGATATACCTATCCTACCGAGTCCATTCATCCTCCCTTCTTCCTTGATTTACCTTAGATATCTCTTGATTTACCTTGTCCTTTCCAAACCAACCCATCATGTCATCCTATCATACGCCTTGTCATCCAAAACCAATCCATCATGTCATCCCTTGGTCATGAACTTTGTCATGTAAAAATCCTAAGCATTACCACCTAGAATGGGGCAAGTTCTTCCTATTCAACATAGCCTATGAAGATCACATCCTAGCTCCCTTATGATCCATCCACTATGGTGTATCCTTATCATGAGCTTTCCATCTTATAGCTTATCCCCATCTGTTTATCATGAGCTTTCCACTATAGCCTACCTATCCGTTTATCATGAGGCATGCATACATCCATCCACCATAGCCTATCCTTGTATCTATCCATCTATCATGAGTCTTCCATCCCATCCACATATCATGAGCCTTCCATCCCCTTTCCTTTTATCTATCCATCCTACCTTCATCCATCCTTTCATCTAGACTTGGTTTTCCCTTGTCATTGGTATCAAGCACAAAGGCTACTCAAATTGTAAATCCATTGGCATTTTCCAAAACATTTCAAAAAATAAAAAAATCAAAATATCCCAAAAAATTCTAAAAAAAATCAAAACATCCCAAAAACAAAAAAAATCAAAATATCCCAAAAAAACACCAAAAAAAAATCAAAATATGTCAAAAAATCCAAAAAATTAAATATGCAACAAAAAATCCAAGCAATAAAACCAATCACATCATCCAAACCAATCCACTCCATCAACATTCAATCAAAATCAAATCATCATCATCAATTCTTCTTATCAATAACATTCATTCATCCATTTCAATCAATCACTTCTTCCAATCCTATCAATCAAATCAATCTAAGCAATGATCTCAAATCCAAGTCACACTAATCCATATCAAGCAAGCTAATCAATCAAGGAACATTATTCAATCAAGGAACATTATCCAATCAAATCAACAAATTTTTTATCCTAATCTTGTCATAAACATCATCAATCATCATCAATGGGATATAGCATTCCCACATCCTTGTGTTGATCTAGGGCTATAGCATTCCCCGCAATGACAACACTATCATCAACAATCAAACAATCAATCATTAGTTTATGACTTGACAAGGGAAATACCTTGTTTGTTTTACATCCTTTGAGCATACTGAGAACACTTGCTTATGCTTAGATTGAGTGGACACTCTAATCATCACACCATCACTATCATCATTCAAAATAATCCAATCATCAAAACAATCAACCCAGCAATAACAAACATCAAAACCAAAGCACATTAAGCTAACCATCAAAATAAATCCAATCACTCCAACAAATCAAAAGCAGCTCAATCCACCACATATCATCACATCATCAACACTTCATCAATCCCAATCAATCCATAACTCGATCTTTCCTCATCTCATCAATAAAACACAATCAAAACTACATCTCATTTCCTCATTAAGTGCCTTGATCCTGTGGATACAGGGCATGTAGGTAGTCCGGAGTATGAAGGAAGTGCCTAGATTCAGGCACAGACAATTTTCCTCTTTCTCCTCTCATCATTTCTTCTATTGTCTATCTTCTACATCATCAATAAACAACTTCTTCCAATCAATCTATCATCTAATCAATCCATTTATAGCAATCCATCATCATCAAAATCATAGCACATCAATCCAACCATCAAATCAATTCATCAAACCAAATCAATCTAATCATCCATTCATCAAATCAAATCAATCCAAAGAATCAAAGGAATGATCCAAATGCAAGTCAATCCTTAAATCTATACCAATCAAGTTAATCAATCAAACCAAGTTATCCAAACGCAATCCATGGTCTTGATCTTAGCCTTGTTGTAAGCCAAATCAATCAACCAACCAGCTAACCAACTCAACATACAACCTTGTGTTGATCTAGGGATATAGCTTTCCCCGCCATGACAACACTCTTAACTATCATCATCAAACAATTAATCATTGGTTTACAGCTTGACAGGGGAATACCTTGTTTGTTTTTGAATCATTTGTGCATGCTTGCTTGCTTGCTTGTGTGTGTTATCATTTTATCTTGCATTTGTATCACATCGGTATCATTCCAGCTAATATTCATATCTTGTGTATGTTGGAATAGCTTTTTACACTATCCTTTGCATCTAAGGTCATATTATACCTTTTGTGCATTAGGACTTCAATTCTCTAAGTTTACTTCCTCATACATTAGACAAAGTTGTATTATGCTGGGGCACGAGACACAACGTGACCCTGGTCCTTATACCTTGGTGCATAACGTCTAGTGCTATATCAAACATCATGGTTGCTCACCTTTATTATAGCATAATGCATCATTCATTTCTTCTATCCATTCCCTTAGCTATCTTTCTTAGCCAATCCCTTTCATTTCGAGAGCCTACCCGTGTTTGTCCAACCCGCCTATCCTCTCGAGGAGGCATCCTCATCCTACCTTTCCATCACCATCTATATTTTTCCTCTATCCTTACCTTAGCTTCTTTGAAATGATGTTACTTGACATAAATCTCATCATCTTGAACATCATCTCAAAGAGGGGCAAAATGTAGACACCCAAAATTGTCCCAAATTTATCCATGTCCTACAACACCTAGTTAAAACATTACTAAGACATCATGTAGCATTTTGTCCTAATCCCACTCTTAATCCATCCCTAATCCTAGCCAATTAATTAAATAAATTTTATTTATTTAATTAAAATCCCATCCTTATCCCAATTAGCCAATTAATTAAATAAATTTATTTAATTAATTTCACATTCATAATCCCACTTTCCAATTAATTAAATAAATTTTATTTATTTAATTAATTTCCCATTCATATCCCAGTCCTATCCTAATCATCTTCCCAATTAATTAAATAAATCTTATTTATTTAATTAATTTCCAACTAATATCCCAACTAATTCAAATAAAATATTTGAATTAAGTCCTCACCTCTCACCACATTTCGACACTTGTCCATTTCTCAATTGAATCATGTGTGGTAGTACAACTTTCATTTAAAATCCTTCACATGTACAACTAATGGGACCTAATTTTAGTATTTGTGTACACGGTCACACATGAGACCTATTCTCCTCCCTCCACTTGTCACAAGACCACAACTCCCTTGAAGAGTGGGAAAAACTAATCAATTATAGTCGTCCACATCAATCATGTAGCTTTTTAATCTCAACCATCTATTTGAACCAAGCCTTTCGTATAAATCAACCCCCTCACAAGCCATTTGTAAGGGGCATTGAGTTTGAGTATCCTTATGCTGTTGAAATCACATTAGAGCCTTTGCATCTATCATCATCATCTTCCATCTATCATCTCAATCCTATGCAAATGTTATGCTGCTGAATTGTGAGCAACCAACATATCAAATCAATCAAACAATTCATCATTGCATCTTTGAGGTATTGAATGATTTGGGTTTAGATTATGCATTTCATTGTTTGATCATTTCCATTTACAAATCCAATTTTCTTTTATATATACCTTTAGATAACTTCCAATTTGCAGACAAAGATCTTCAAGCAGTAGAAAATGTGGAGTAATCTACCAGACTGTTCTTCAGCATACAACTCACTGTCTATACTACACTTCACTGTAACTCACTTGTATCTTCTGGAGGGGCCAATTTTCTCAATATCCTCAACATACAAAGCTTCTAAACAAGTAATAGAATAGAACATAGTTGACACCAATGGCAACAAGGATATGTTGACATCAATGACAACACCGATTAGGCACATACTTGCAACACATTATACTTCTAAATATCCTTTTAGAGAAAATAAAAATAGCAACAAGGGTTTCAAAAGGAACAAATTCAAGAGGAACCTCCTTTCCAAAGTAGACTACAACTCCTCAAAAGAAGTAGATCACTACTCATCAAATGATGAAAGAGAAGAATCCCTATTCATGGCCATGGTGATCTCTGATGGTTTAGACAATACTGTAGATGAAGAAGAATGTGAAGTTGATTTTGAAGGTCAACTTATTTCTTCTCTTGAGGACTTGGAATGTGCAAGGAAAGAGAACAAAGAACAAAAATCCCTAATTGAAGCCACGACAAATGAATGCACAAAGATTGAGAAAGAAATATTTTCACTCAAAAGGGAATTGGAGAAAGCAAAGTTTGGAAATCTTGATGACCCTGGAGAAGAAGATCTTATCCCAATCATACCTCAAGGAAGACCTTTTCATGCAAGACAATTTTCCATAAATAGGTTCAATCATGCATTTTTTGGTTATTGTTTTATCTACCATAAATATGGTCATAAGGCTATGGATTGTAAGTCTAGAATGTATAGAAGAAAACTTGTTTAAGTAGGAATCCTCTTGCTTCACTAGTGAATGTCAATGTGGTATGTCATATTTGCAACAATTTTAGACATATAGCAAGATAGTGTAGGAGTGGATTAGCAAAATCAGAATCTCAAATGACAAATTTTGTTGAGCAAGACAAGGAGAGTGACTCTTCCAAAAGAAAGAAGACAAAGAATGAAGTTGAAAAATCAATGATTGTCCAAACATCATTTCATGCTCAAGGGAAAACAAATCTATAGGTAATATATAGTGGATGTACATGCCACATGAGAGGTGATAAGAGCAAATTCATCAATCTTGTTAAGTGGAATGGTAGATCAGTTAGGTTTGGAGAGAATTCATCTGCAAAGATTTGTTGAAAAGGTGTTGCAACTATGTGCCTAACCGGTGTTGTCATTGATGTCAACATATTTATGTTATCATTGGTGTCAACTGTGCTTTTATTTTGTTACTTTCTTGTGATGAATATTCTTTTGCATAAGTCCTAAAGATCATGAGAATATGTTTTTGATTTTGAGTTTCCAAGTGCTTTTGAGAAAATTTGCCCTCCTAGTGGAAACAGTGTGTTACAGCGTATCTTGGTTTGCTAATGAACAGTTTAGTGTTTTTCTCCGCATATCCTGTAGATTGAATATATTTGTCTGTAGATTGGAAGTAATGTTAAGGGATGTCTATAGACACTATGTTTCAGGTTTGAGCCTCTGGTATGAAGATTTGAGGGAGTTCTGTTCACCAGAGTAAGAACTATTTTTCTGTGCATTCAGTGGTGACAGGGAGAAAGTACTTTTCTCTGCATTCCTCCGCATTGAAGTATTATGGTCTATGATTCTAGAGTTAAGTTTGGGATGATGTTATGTGCCTTCAACTCAAATGGTTTGTGATTTGGTGGTCTACAAGCGATCTATTCTTTATAACAGTGGCTGATAGTGTTGTTCAAGTGCTCTGATTTGAAGAATCTTCTGGCTAAAGTGGTTGAGTGTTGTGCAGATGTTCATGATGATTTTAATGTGCTTGTGGATGTCTCTAGATCATGTTCCAACCTTTTGATTGGTCTACAAAGTATAATCCAGATCGTGGATGAAGCCTATTCCTAAATGTCTTAGTGATAACACTGGTCTTGGTCGACATAGTTGTTCTCACTACTTGCAGTTGTACCTTGAAGATTGTGGAAGAGTGTCGTGGCATGGAAAACTACATTTGAGTCCCAGCTAAGGCATAATGTGATCTGCATACATCTTTTCCTTAGCAAATTGTATTTAGGTCTAAACCTATTTCTATGTATGTTTGTAATGCCAACCTTGGAGATTGTTCCAATGGTTGATGAATGTAATGCTGACCTTGATGTACATTCCAAGGTTGATGAATTGTATAAATACTTGTAATGAAATCATGAAAAATGTATCGATTGTGAAGATGCAAAGATAAGTGTGAAGTGTAAAGGCAGAGCAGAGTAGAGAAAATGTATTGCGCTTCAATGGAATTGAACTCAGGCATGGAGTAGATGCTATCAAATCAGTTCATAAACCTTTGGCAGTGAGCCACCCCTTGACAGTGAGCCACCCCTTAGCAGTGAGATGATCTTGGAAGTGAGCCCTAACTTTTGCAGTGAGCATTTTAGACAGTGAGCCCTAAGGAAGTGAGCCTCTTATTTTTGCTATTTCTATAACATATTATTTTGTGAGCTAACACTCACCTTGGTTTTTCCCTTATAGGGTTTTCCACATAAAAAGTTTGGTGTTTCATGTGTTGAATATGTGATTGTGCTTAAGTTTCTAATTTCATACTTTCATGGTTAAATCATAATAATAGTGATTAAGTGATTTATGTATTGATGTTCATAACAAGTTAAGTTTTGGAGACATCTGATTCACCCACCCTCTCAGTTGTCTTGTACATTTCAACAATTGGTATTAAATCTAAGTTCATCAAAAGAAATTCTAATAGCTTGAGGAAGATCCAAGATGTCGCACAAGAAGGATGCTCTACAGTTTGATGGAACGAATTATGCTCTTTGGAAGGTATGAATGAAAAGCCATCTCATTTGTCTTGGTTATAGTGTTTGGAAGATGACAGAAACAAAGTATACTATTCCTCCAAATGGTCCATCAAGTGATGATGAAATCAAATAATATGAGTTAAATAAAAAAGCTATAGATGCTCTGTTAAGTGCCTTGTCCAACACTGAGTTAGTAAAAGTCATGGATCTGGAAATAGCTCATGAAATCTAGGAAAAGTTGAAGAATTTATATGAAGGAGATGATTCTATAAAAGGTACCAAATTGCAGAACCTAAAAGCTAAGTATGAAATTCTGAAAATGAGTGAAGATGAGAACATAACAGTCTACTTACAAAAGGTTGATAAAATTGTCAATGGAATCAAAGGTCTTGGAGGAACTATTGATGATAAAGAGGTTGTGTTGAAGATTCTTAGGTCATTGCCTAAATCCTATAGTCACAAAGTATCTGCAATTGAAGAAATCATGACTATGAAAGATGTTTCAAAATATCAGTTGCTTGGAAAACTTACATCCTTTGAGATGAGAAAGTTTGGTGATGCCATGCCTAAAACAGGGACTGCTTTCAAAGCTAGTACTTCAGAGAAGACTTCAATAGCTGAGAAGTATGCCGTGGAATCTGATGATGATCTTGAGGAGATTGAAGCTAACTTTTTAGATAAAATGCAAAGAGGTACCAGTAAGTACAAAGGAAAATTACCATTCAAATGCTTTTCATGTGGTAAGATCAATCACTATGCTTCTAGGTGTCTGGAGATAATTGAAAGAGGTGGAAAGAAATTTGAAAGTAAACCTAGGGTTGTAAAGATTTTATATTATCAGAGATCTTAATGATGATGGTGTAACAGATGATGAGTCTGATGATGCTAGTACTAGTGTAAATGAATGCTTGTTTATTGCTATTAAGGAAGAACCTATATCTACTAATACTACTAGTTGTGTGAAGGAAGAAAAACCAGTGGAAGAAAGTGCTTTGTCTATTCAGGTGGAAAAAGATAAAGATGAATGGATTATTGACAATGGATGCTCACATCACATGATTGGTGATAAAAGTAAGTTTGTAAGTCTGGAAAAGTTTGATGGAGGACTGGTTAGGTTTGGAGATAATGCAGCTGGTAAGATTTGTGGAAAAGGATCATTTCTTTTGATGGAAAGCACAATACAGATGATGTCCTATATGTGAAGGGTTTTAAGCATAATCTTTTGAGTTTTGGTTAGATGTTTGACAAAAATTATGATTTGAGGTTTAAAGATAATGGATTCAAGATCATGGAAAGCTTTGGAATAGTGATTGCAACTGGAAAGAAGACTAGAGGTAATATTTATCAATTAAGAGGAACTAGTGATTATTGTTTGTTGGCTTAGACATATGAGAGTTGGTTGTGGCATAAAAGGATGTGTCATATCAATTTTGACAACTTGAAGATAAGTTCAGTACAGGTTGTGAGAGATTTGCCTAAGCTTGTAAAGCCTGCTAATACTGTTTGCAAGGAATGTTAGTTGGGAAAGCAGACAAGAACAAATTTCAAAAGCAAAGAATAATTTTTTGTCAGATTGCTGGATCTAGTGCACATAGATTTGTGTGGTCCTACAAGGATAAGAAGTCTACAAGGAGATAGGTACTTTATGTCGCTTATTGATGATTATTCTAGAATGACTTGGGTCACTTTTCTAAAAGATAAATCAGAAGCCCTAGAAAAATTCAAATCCTTCAAGGCAATGGTTGAGAATGAGATAGACCTAAAAATCAAGTGCTTAAGGTCTGATAGAGGAGATGAATTCACATCAAATAAATTCAATATTTTCTATGAAGAAAAAGGGATAAAAAGATAATTATCTGCACCAAGGACTCCTTAGCAAAATAGAGTTGTTGAAATGAAAAACATGATAGTTCAAGAAGCTAGTAGGACTATGATGAAGGAGGTTGACCTACCAAAAGTATATATTGGAAAGAATCTATACATACTGTTGTGTACATCTAAAACATAGTTCAATTTAAAGGTAACAGTACTAAAAATCCTTATGAATTGTGGTATGGAAGAGTTCCTACAATGAAATATTTCAAATTTTTTGGAAGTAAATGTTATATCAGAAGAGAAGAAGAACTAGGCAAGTTTGATGCTAGGAGTGATGAAGGAATCTTTCTTGGATACTCTACCAAGAGTAAGGCCTATTGGTGCTACAACAAAAGGCTAAAAAAGATTGTTGGGAGTGCTAATGTAAAGGTGGATGAAGACAAGGAAATAATATCAAATCTGAGTGGCTATGATCAGATGAACCTGTTACCATAGCAAATGAAAAGAAAGTTGAACAAGAGGACAGTCAAGATGAAGAAGAAAAGGCTCCAGAAAGTGAAGTTAAGACTCCTAGGTATGTAAGGATAAATCATTATGAAGATCAGATAATTGGTGATAAAAGCAAAGGAGTATTGACAAGGAAAAGGGTTGCAGAAGAATAGGTAAACTACTGCCTACTTTCAAACATGGAACTTAAAACTGTAGGTGAAGCGTGTAATGATAAAAATTGGATAAAGACTATGGAAGAAGAGCTAATGCAAATAGAGAAGAATCAAACTTGGGAATTGGTTCCTAGACCTGCTGATAATAATGTGATTGGAACTAAATGGGTCTTCAAGAACAAGCTGAATGAGAATGGAGAAGTGGTAAGAAACAAAGCAAGGCTGGTATGTAAAGGATATTCTCAAGTTGAAGGGATAGATTTTGAGGATACCTATGCTCCTGTGGCAAGAATTGAAGCAATCATAATGTTTTTGGCATTTGCAGCATTCAAAGATTTCAAAGTGTATCAGATGGATGTTAAGTTTGCATTCTTGAATGGTGAGTTGGAAGAAGAGGTCTACATTGAACAACTAGAAGGATTTAAGTTATCAGACCAAGATGACATGGTGTGCAGATTGAAGAAGGCCTTGTATGGACTAAAATAGGCTCCCAGAGCCTGGTATGCAAGATTGGATAATTATTTGTTGCAACTAGGATTCAGTAAAGGTATTGCTAACAACAATCTCTAAATTTCAAAATTAATAGTGATCAAATTCTGATTGTTGTAGTCTTTGTTGATGATATTATCTTTGGAGACAATGAAGGCATGTATAAGAAATTTGTAGAAGATATGTAAAAGGAGTTTGAGATGTCTATGTTCGGTGAAATGAATTTCTTTCTAGGTCTATAGATTACTCAATCAGATAAAGGAATCTTCATTTCTTAGTCCAAATATGTGAAAGAGTTGTTAAAGAAATTTGGAATGGAGGACTCTAAGCCAGTATGTACTCCTATGGTGACTGGTTGCAAATTAAGCAAAACTGATGAATCACCTAAGACTGATTAGAAAAGGTATAGATCCATGATTGGAGGATTGCTTTATCTAACCCACACCAGACTAGACATAATGCAAGAAACTTGTCTTGTGGCAAGATTTCAAGAAGATCCTAGAGAGTCACATGTGATGGCAGTTAAGAGAATCATGAGGTATTTAAAAGGGACTTCAAATTATGGCTTGTGGTATCCAAAGGATAATGATTTCACTCTTAGTGCCTATACAGATGTAGATTGGGATGGAGATGTTGATGACAGGAAAAGTACAAGTGGAGGTGCTTTCCTCTTGGATAATAGATCGGTTTCATGGCTAAGCAAGAAGCAAGAATCAGTTTCCTTGTCTACTATAGAAGCATAAAATATTGTTGCAGCATGTTGTTGTACTCAAGTGCTTTGGATGAAGCAAACATTGAAGGATATAAGAGTTGTGTATGAAGAACCAATCTCAATCTTCTGTGATAATACAAGTGCTATAAACATTTCAAAGAATCTAGTGATGCACTCAAGAACAAAGCATATATCCATAAGGTATCACTTTCTGAGAGAGAAGGTAATAGAGAATGAAGTAAAGATGGAGTATGTGTCTACCAAGGATTAGATTGCAAATATCTTCACAAAGCCTCTGCCTAAGGATACTTTTGAGTATCTTAAAGAAAAGTTAGGGGTTATGACCCCTCCTACTCTAAACTAAGATGCATAGGAGTGCATTAGTCCAGTGGCACTCAAAGCCTTATTCTTTGATTTGGATTGATGTCTTTGAGAGCTACCTCTCAGGAGGAGTAGCTAGATGTTGCTGATATGAGTTCCTAACAAAGAATAGTAAGTGTTATAGATAGAGCAATTCCAGTTTGATCAAAGTAATTGCAAGTATGTGTAGAAAAAGAAGAAAAGATGTCATTTTCCATTTATGTCAAAGGGGGAGAGAGAAATCATGTGAAAAACTTAGGAGGAGAAAGAGTTTAGATGTGTAAAGAGAAAGGGGGAGAAGATAATCAATGCAAAATCTTGTCTTGATGGTTCTTACAGTTTTTCACATCAATGTTGCCATCAATGAAAAAGGGGGATATTGTTGCAAGTATGTGCCTAACCAATGTTGTCATTGATGTCAACATATTTGTGTTGTCATTGGTGTCAACTGTGCTCTTATTTTGTTACTTTCTTGTGATGAATATTTCTTTGCATAAGTCCTGAAGATCATGAGAATATGTTTCTATTATTGAGTTTCCAAGTGCTTTTGAGAAAATTTGCCCTCCTGGTGGAAATAATGTGTTACAGAGTATCTTGGTTTGTTGATGAAAAGTTCAGTATTTTGCTCCACATTTCCTATAAATTGAATATCTTTGTTTGCAGACTGGAAGTAATGTTAAGGGATCTCTTTAGACACTATGTTTCAAGTTTGGGCCTCCGGTATGAAGACTTGAGGGAGTTATGTTCACCAGAGTAAGAACTATTTTTTTGTGCATTTAGTGGTGACAAGGAGAAAGTATTTTACTCCACATTCCTCCGCATTGAAGTATCATGGTTTGTGGTTCTAGAGTTAATTCTAGGATGATGTTATGCGCCTTCAACTCAAATGGTTTGTGATTTGGTGGTCCACAAGTGATCTTTTCTTTGTAATAGTGGTTGACAGTGTTGTTCAAGTGCTCCAGTTTGAAGAATCTTCTGGCTAAAGTGGTTGGGTGTTGTGCGGATGTTCCTGATGATTATAATGTGCTTGTGGATGTCTCTAGATCATGTTCCAACCTTTTGATTGGTCCGCAAAGTATAATCTGGATCGTAGATGAAGCCTGTTCCAAATGTCTTAGTGATAACACTGGTCTTGGTTGACTTGGTTGTTCTCACTACTTGCAGTTGTACCTTGAAGATTAAGGAAGCGTGTCATGGCATGGAAAACTGCATTTGAGTCCCAGTTAAGGCATAAAGTGATCCGCATACATCTTTTCCTTAGCTAATTTTGATTAGGTCCAAACCTATTTCTATGTATGTTTGTAATGCCAACCTTGGAGATTGTTCCAATGGTTGATGAATGTAATGCCGACCTTGATGTACATTCCAAGGTTGATGAATTGTATACTTACTTGTAATGAAATCGTGAAAAATGTATTGATTGTGAAGATGCGAAGATAAGTGTGAAGTGTAAAGGTAGAGCAGAGCAAAGGAAATGTATTGCACTTTAATGGAACTGAACTCAAGCATGGAGTAGATGCTATCAAATCAGTTCACAAACCTTTGGCAGTGAGCCACCCCTTGGCAATGAGCCCCCCCTTGGCAATGAGCCCTAACTTTTGCAGTGAGCATTTTGGGCAGTGAACCTTTGATTTTTGGTATTGCTATAACATATTATTTTGTGAGCTAACACTCACCATGGTTTTTCCCTTGTAGGGTTTTCCACATAAAAAATTTGGTGTTTCATGTGTTGAATATGTGATTGTGCTTAAGTTTCTAATTTCATGCTTTCATGGTTAAATCATAATAACAGTGATTAAGTGATTTATGTATTAATGTTCATAAGAAGTTAAGCTTTGGAGACAATTGACTCACCCCCCCTCTCAGTTGTCTTGTGTAGTTCAACAAAAGGCACCATAAATATTGATGGAAAATCTAGATTAGAAGATGTTCTTTATGTAGGTCTCAAGCACAATCTTCTCAATGTAAGTCAG
Source organism: Cunninghamia lanceolata (assembly GCA_027924645.1). Classification (NCBI taxonomy): domain Eukaryota; kingdom Viridiplantae; phylum Streptophyta; class Pinopsida; order Cupressales; family Cupressaceae; genus Cunninghamia; species Cunninghamia lanceolata. The sequence continues at coordinate 11,312,090 of BSBN01001201.1, read as the reverse complement.
GGGTGCTACCACAATAATGGGTTACACTTTCTGGGACATCCTGATTTTTGCTGAAATCACATATTTTTAGAAAATATAATTATTTAAGCCTTAAAAAGTTCCATTTAAAGGATTTTAATTGAAGAGGGTTTGATCAAACTCCCTTATATTCAAACCCCCTTAGATAGAACCCCGCTAGTTTTAAACCATACCTATAATGGAGTCTCCTCTACACCAATCAAAATGCTGATAAAAAACCACTTTTGATTTATCTTTTGAGGGATCAAATGAATTCATTTAAAATTTATGCTTTGTAAGTATGTAGTCCTTATTATAAGCTTCCCAAAAAATATAATTTTAAATATATTTAATTTGATTATTATATTTATTTTTTATTTCTTGTGAATGTATGTTTTTCGTCGAACATCAAGTTCTCTATTCTACACACATGGAAAATTAGTAAATAACTGAAAAAAAAATCTAAAAAATATCTATGCACTAGGTATTGATGTCCTTGTTTGAACAAAAGAAAAAAATTTGAATTTCGATACATATAGAAAAAGTTATGTTTTACGGAATACGCCTATGTCTAAATTATAATTGGTTTGACTTCAAAAATTAATTAAAAAATATAAATTCAACAAAACATTATGAAACCAAATGCATACACTATATATCAGTGTTACCAATCTAAACTAAAAAGAATCAGAATTTTATCCTTTGTAGAAAAAAAGTTATGTGCTACGGAATACACATCACTTTAAAAAAATGTTGTTTACTATCAAAAACAAGTTATCAAAGGAGACACAAAAAATCTTACAATTTAACTCCAATTTTTTAAAAATATATATATTTAGAATCTACAAACAAAATCTCACAAATCACTAGTTCGCATCATCTTCAAATTCCTAATGGTTTAGCAGCTATAGGTGTCAAAACATGAAGATTTAGTTCAAAATATTGATTTCAATGTCAAGTTTGGCCAAAAAGTGTAACCCATTATTGTGGCATGACCCTCTGATGTGCAACAAATGATACAATCTCATATTTCATGATCAAGGGTGTGAAATTAGAAGAGCAAAGTCTGGTAGATTGGTGGCAGAAGGTTCTAGGATAAAAAACAAGTTGTATAACCTAAAAGGTGTTAATGGAAGGAGTTGCCTTCTAGGATAGACAAATGAATGTTGGTTATGGCACAAAAGGATGGGACACATCAAGTTTGACAATCTTGTGAAGATTAGCTCCATACAAGCAGTAAGAGACATGCCAAAGATTATCAAGCATGCAAGCACCTTGTGCAAAGAATGTCAGATTGGGAAGTAGACTAGGATAATATTCAAGACCAAGGAGTATTCTTCTACAAGGCCATTGGAATTGATTCATATTGACTTGTGCGGACCTACTAGGGTAAAGAGTCTCCAAGGTGAGAGGTATTTTATGTTGCTCATTGATGACTACTCTAGGATGACATGGGTTACATTCTTGAGAGAGAAATTAGAAGCATTCAGTAGGTTTAAGATTTTCAAATCCTTGTTTGAAAATGAAATGAATTCTAGAATCAAGTGCTTAAGTTTGATAGAGGTGGTGAGTTTACCTAAATTAATTTTGAGGAATATTGTGAAGAACATGGAATAAAAAGGCATCTATCTATAGATAGAACTCCTAAAAAAAATGGAGTAGTGGAAAGGAAGAATAGAACTATTCAAGAGATGGCAAGAACAATGTTGAGTGAAGCTAAGTTCCCTGATACATATTGGAAAGAAGTAGTCCATATTGTTGTCTATATTCTTAACAAAGGACAACTAAGAGTGAACAACACCAAGACTCCTTATGAGATATGGTATGGAAGACCAACATCTGTCAAGTACTTTAGAGTTTTTGGAAGAAAATTCTACATCAAAAGAGATGAAGGTTTGGGAAAATTTGACTCAAAATTTTATGAAGGAATCTTTATTGGATACTCAACTAGAAGCAAAGCTACAAATGCTACAATAAAAGACCGAGGAAGAAGTTGAGAGTGCAAATGTTAGAGTTGATGAATAGTCACATCAAATCACATATAAACAAGAAGACTGTTGGTCAGATGAACCTGGTTGCACATAAGTGTTGAACACACAGAAGTACTGAGAGGGGGGGTGAATTAGTACTTAATCAAATTCTTTTCTTCCAATTATATTTAACCAAATGATCTCATTTAAAGCATGAGAAACACAAGAATACAGATGCACACAACCATAACACTAGATTTACGTTGAAAACCCTAGAAGGGAAAAACCATAGTGAGCAAGCTGCTTGGATCTACTGTCCAAATCCAACCTCACAAATAAAATAAGATTACATTATCATTTATCAGCTACAACCCAAAGGAAGTTGCAACTCCCTGAACTAATACAACATTTACAATCTTTACATAAAGAGGCTTCAACCTTAGCAACACAATACTTATCTGATTCAGATCCTACAATTTTGATTGTTTCAACATTCTACTAACCTCACCAACCTTTGTAGAACTATCTCACTTCTCCACAACCACAATACCAACCTTCGCAACATCAAAAAAACTTCAGAAAAACTTCTCTGTCATCACATCACTTATAATTACCTCTGCAACAATATCACATTACATAAACTGGTCCTTTCCACATTTTATCACCAAAACTACTTCTACAGTTAGCTTATTCGCTCCTTATCCACACTATCACATAATACATATTCCATATGTAATGTCCCCATTTTTGGGTTCTCTAGTAGTACAGTTGGAGCTAACTTTTTGGGTTTGTGACAACCTGATCAGAGGAGAATTTCGATGACACCAGTGTGCTTAGGTGATCCAATGGAACTGTATGACACTTTCATAGGGATTTCAAACAACTTGTTCATACTTACTATTTATAGTATGTGCTTGCATGGTGACAATCTTTCTAGGTTTTTCTAGGTTTGTTCTCTTTGGTCCTTAGATAACATTTAGTAAGTGTCAGTTTGGACACTATTTTTGGTGACATGGTAGATCAACCGTCTCGAGGCCTTTCTAGGCATTGCATTGAGCTCAGTAATGTCAGGAGGTTCATAGTGATGTCTTTCTGAGCATTTTCAGACCTTTTGAGCCATTCTTAATATTTTTAGCAGGTTGCTATTTTTAGCAGGGTCTCCACTCAGCACTGACTTCTCATGTGGCACAATTTCCATGTCATTGCATGATTGGTCACTCTTTCGGTTGCCTGTTGGAGTTCATGGGAAAAATTATATTATTTTAATTAACATTAATGTCATTTAAGTTAAATTAAAGATTTAAGTTAATGTTCATTAAAATATTAAAGTTACTTCATAAAAGGGGCGTTGGGGAAAAGAATAAAAATGCATATATTTTATAAAGTAGTGTGGAGCACCCAACTTAGGGAGACATAAGGGCAAATAAAGTGAAATTTAAAATTTTATTTAATTGCCCAAGTTGTGTGTGGAGGTGAAGGAGAGAATAAAAGGGGGTTTGAGCTCATTTTTGTATATGATTGGAAAATATTTTCTCTTCTATAGGTTAGAGACTAAACTTGGTTCTTAGATTTTTGAGGATGAAAACCCTCAAGAGGAACAATATTTGTAGGTGTGAAAGATGACCCAAGAATACTTTGTTGATAGCCTCACACATGGGTTATGCTGGTGCTAAATAGTTGAAGATTTTTAGTGATTTGAAGCCAGGGTTTGGATGCAAATTTTACAGAGTGATTTAGAAGAACATAACAAAGGATCTTTTGTAAATATTAAGTGTTTCATTGTTGTACCTTCTCCATTGCTGGCCACTCCAAGTGTTGTAGCTGAGTGTTGAGACTTTGAGAGTTATTTTCAAATGATTTCAATGCTATTTCACCTTGAATGGGGATGCCTAGGGATGAAGAATAAAGGGTTTTGAGCATTTTTGCTAGGGTTTCTAGAGCTTCCATTGTTGTTCACATATTGTTTCAGACCTACACATTATATGACAACAAATGGGTATGTTTCAAATATGATGTTTGATTGATTTAATCATCTAGGTATTTGTTATAATCCATCTATTTGATGTATGCATCAAATATATCTAAAAAACATATGACAACAGCTAGGGTTTTGAAATATCTGATTTTCTAGGGTTTCCTAACATATAGGTATTGTTGATTTATGTTCCTAGTGGTTGTTTCAATTGATATAAGCTTCCGGGTATTATTAGAAATGCTTCTTTAATGTTATATCTCAATTTTATGCAAGAAAAAACCCACATGAAAGCCTTAAACAACAACATAAAAAATAAAAAAATTAGAACAAAAAAAATACAAACAGGGTGGGACATTACAGTGGTATCAGAGCTGGTTTTCCTACTAGTCTATTGGATTGCTACCTTTGTGTAGAGTTGCATTTCAGAAAATTTAGTTGCATGTTAGTACCCAGTACTTGCATGTCAGTTTGGAGACTACCCAGATGCTTGCATGTTAGTTTCATGGGTTGAGTAGTGGTTGCATGTGAGTGATCTATAGATGAGCTTCTATATTTGAGATCTATACTCTATGAGAGGTAATGATAGGGAAAGAAGATATCTTGAAAGACAAAGGAAAGAGGAAGCTAAATAGTGGGAACAATGGCAACTGAGTTTGAAGAACAACAATTAGAAACCCACTTAGAAGAAGAAATAGTAGCAGAAACGATGGGTGACCAAGAAAGGAGGTCTAGCAGAGGTCATTATGATGAAGGGAGAGGCAATGTGATGAGTTTGTTGCATGCGGTAAATGATTTGGCTAGAGGGTAGCGAGAGATGTTGGATCAGATGGATTGTTCCCAAACTGAATTGGCCCAAATTCTTGCCCAATTAGTGTTGAATAATAATGTGAACAATACTAATAATGGTGGAAACAATGCAAATGGAAGAAATAATGGAAATAATGGTGCAAATGGGGATAACTCAATCAACAATAGGGCTTCTCATCAGCATATTGTTGCTGTAACAACCAACACTAGGCTTCTCATGTCTAACTTTTCCCCAAGGAATAATCCTCCAATTGAAAATGAACCAACAGAGAAAGAATTGCTAAACCAAATAATAACATATTGGAGAGCAATGGATGTAGATTTTTGAATGGAGATACCATTTCAGGAATACTTGGCCTTCAGGGAAAGGAGGTAGACCTCAGAATCAGGATTTGCAAAGGAAAAAGGAGCTTCATGATGATTCTTTCATCATGCATACAACTACTAAGGATGCGGATGTGTGCAACAAACGTGACAAAACTATAGCATTAGATACACATTTAGAGCTTCCCAATGAAGATGATAACACTAGTGAAAATGTTGGGATAGTTGAGATCATTGATATACCTTCAAATGATGGGCTTGTTGAAGGCAAAGAGGATGAGATTTTCAAAATAGCTAACAATGATGATTCCTTATCTTATTTTAGTGATGATGATATAGGTGGTTGTTGGTTTGACTTTCAAACCAATCCTATGGAGAGGAATGCCTATGTTAATGATAGTACTAGGAATTTGGAGAGTAGTTTATTACCAAAGGTAACCTTTCATGATGAGCATATTCTTTCTAAACAAAGCAATCAATTTTTTAGCACTTGGGATCTAGGAGTGTTGGCACCGATGTATGACAAGGGTCCTATTTGGGATGAATTCCCCTTTTCTTGTAGTGTTGTTCTATCTTCATCCCCATAGCTATGCATGGAGGGTAGTATGGATGGTATTATTTTTTATCATGAAAACAAATCTGATTTCACATTGCATGTAGCCGATCTTGAGCAGAGTCTTAGTGATCTTTTTGATTTGGATCCACCATTCACTGTTGAAGATGATAAGGAAGAGGCACAGGTGATTTAGGATAGCCTTGGAGTCATTGATGACATGTATGAAGGTTTTGATTTTAGTATTCATCATAGAAGCAGTTCATTTCCTTTGCATGAATATGATTGCAAGAATAAATTTGTGGTGGTTGTTGATAATCCTTTATTTGAGATGGGTGTTGATATTGTTAGATGCACATGACAATTGAGAGGGGGGGTGAATCAGTTGTACATTAAAACATTAAACCCTCAATATTATTCCAACCCTTATCAGCCTTCAAACTCTAGTTATGCATTAGCATAATGTAAACATATGAAACATCAATGTAAACACATCAAAACACATGAGAACACTAGGTTTACGTGGAAAACCCAAGAAGGGAAAAACCATGGAAAGGATTAGCTTACGTATATATGAATAGAAACATTGAATACAAGTAGGCTCATTGCCAAGGGCTCACTACCCAGAAGGACTCATTGTTCAGAAGAAAGAAGAATAGAAGAAGACTATTACAAAGAGATTCTTTATCTCAAGGAAATAGGAGAAATCTACCACTGCAACTTTATGCCATCCACAACTTTTAGCTCACTGCCTCCAATAACTTCAAGCAGACTGAAAAGTAGACACCTTCTGCTCACTGCATCCAGAAGTCATAAGTATTTAAGCTCACACTCAATTCACCACACTTGATCACATTCACATATTTTTCTTCTTCACTGACTCTACTCAAAATTCAACTTGTATTTATACAATTCATGACCTAAAATAATCTCAATTAGGTCAGCCTTAATGAAACGTGTGCACCTCAAACATGCAACACTGAAATAGGTCGACACCAAACACTTTTGTGGTGGAAAGAAGTGAAGGCGAACCACACCAAGGGTTAATTGGGACCCAAATCAATATCAACACATTACACCACACTTCCACAGGGAACAAAGCACATCCGCAATTAGCACTAACATGCTAGGTTGGTCAAACCTGCATTAATTCCCTTAAGCAGTTAAGTTCATGCTTCATTAGGTCTGAAAATAACTTGCAGACCACAAAACAATATCATACAACATTCCTGAATATTCCAACATCATTAGACTCTTCTGCAATACTGCCTCAACCATTTGAACCAAAGAATGCCTTCATCCTACGTATCATGATGCATTACCACTTGAATTCCAACACAAGAACTGAACTTGCAGAAAAACTCAACACTAGAAACTCCAAGGGAAAGTAGATATAGACAATATAAGTACATTCCTAGATCTGCAAGACAAGAAACCTCAACGGGGAGAAATGTAGAGAAATTTTATTTCTCCTAGACAACCTTCTTCATAGGCAAACACTCTGTCAAACATATCTTCCGCTTCCGCATGATCCAAAACTTGAAACTTTGGATATAACACCTTTGATTATCACTTCCAAACTACACAAGCATATCTTCAACCATGAAGAAATATAGAGCACAACACTGAACATACCTCTGTTACACTGCACACCTTTTTATTCAAATTTTCTCAAAAGCACTGCAAAACCAAGTGAACCATTTGCATCAACAACACTTCTCATCATGACTACACTAGAGGTTGACATCAAACCATAATACATCCAACATTATCAAAAAGCTCCAACTATCAACAGTATCTGCAAACAAAGGATTGATATCAATGACAACACTAATGACAATACCAGTTTCCAACAACTCCAATGCTAGGGGTCGACATCAATGACAACACCAGTAAGCTTCCAACAATCTCCCCCTTTGTCATTAATGTCAACACCAACTCTCTAAAAAACCATCAACAACAAAAGCAACCAACAACAACTCTGCAACTAGCAATACTCCCCCTGACTAGAGTAACTCTATAGACTTCTTCACACTCTTTACCTCTACTTCACAAAATTATCCCCCTATCTGACGAGTTCTTCATTCTCTTATGAACACACTTTCTCACCCTATGTTTTCTAGACCAACTTTCCTACACTATGGTTTTTCAGCCACTCTAACTCTCCCCCCTTTAACATCAATGGAAAAGGGCAACAAATTTTGCCAACTCTCCTTCCTGCATACTTCACACTTCCTCTTTGACAACACTTTAAGGGGCAACACTTGCAACACCAGCAAGCACCTGCTCTCTCTCCACTACTCTCACTTTTCTCTACTCTCTTCCTTAGGGGCACAAAATATGCTCCATCAGACTGCACCAACCAACATAACCACTACCTATTTCCTCCTGAGAGGTAGGTTTCAACATCAGTCCAGGATGAAGAATGTATCTTGAAATGATTCCTGGATAGATGCACACACTTATGCATCTAATTAAAGGAAGGGGGGAAATAACCCCTAACTTCTACTAGAGATGCTCAAAAGTATATTTAGGAAGAGCCTTTGTAAAAATATCTGCAACTTGATCCTTAGTAGGTACATACTCCAATTTCACCTCATTCTCTGCAAACTTCTCTCTTAGAAAGTGATACCGAATAGAGATATGTTTTGTTCTTGAATGCATTACTGGGTTATTTGAGATATTGATAGAACTCGTATTATCACACAAAATAGGAATAGGTTCATCATATGATACTTTGATATTCTTCAATGTCTGCTTCATCCACAACACTTGTATGCAACAAGATGTTGTTGCAATGCACTCTGCCTCTATAGTAGATAATGACACTGAACTCTGCTTCTTACTCAACCATGAGATTAGTTTGCTTCCAAGAAAGAAAGAAAAACCACTTGTACTTCTTCTATCATCTCTACATCCTACCCAATTTGCATCTATATATGTACTCAAGGAGAAATTGATATCCTTAGGATACCATAAGCCACAATCTGGAGTGCCTTTCAAGTATCTAAATATCTTTTTACTACTGTAACATGTGATTCTCTGGGATCTTCTTAAAATCTAACCACAAGACAAATTACAAGCATGATATCCATTTTGATAGCAGTTAGGTATAGCAATCCACCAATCATTGATCTATACTTTCTCTAAGCTATCTTTGGAGATTTATCACTCTTGCTCAACTTACAACTAGTGATCATATGAGTACATACTAGTTTAGAATCCTCCATCCTAAAATTCTTCAAGATTTCCTTAATATACTTTGATTGTGAAATGAAAATACCTTTTTCTAATTGACTAATTTGTAACACAAGGAAGAAACTCATTTCCCCACACATTGACATTTCAAACTCTTTCTGCATCTCCTTTGCAAATCCCTTGCACATACCCTCATTTCCTCCAAATAATATATCATCAACATATACCACCACAATCAAGATTTGTTCTCCTTCAACCTTGAAGTACAAATTGCTATATGCAGTACCCTTTTTGAATCCTTGTTGTAGTATCTATCCAGTCTTGCATAGCAAGCTCTAGGAGCCTATTTGAGTCCATGCAATGCTTTCAATAGACCATATTTGGATCATCTGATAACTAAAATCCTTCTGGTTGTTCAATGTATACCTCTTCTTCTAACTCTTCATTCAAGAATGCATATTTCACATCCATCTGATAAACTTTGAAGTCCTTATGAGTTGCAAAGGCCAAAAACATTCTAATGGCCTCCATTCTTGCCACCAGAGCATATGTTTCCTCAAAATCTATTCCTTCCACTTGTGAGTAGCCTTTGCACACAAGCCTAGCCTTATTTCTGACTACTTCTCCATTCTTATTCAATTTATTCTAGAACACCCATTTAGTTCCTATCACATTTTTGTCTACTAATCTTGGGACAATTTCCCAAGTCTAATTTTTCTTAATCTGCATCAATTCTTCTTCCATGGCTTTGATCCAATATTCATCTTTGAATGCTTTAGTCATTGTTTTAGGTTCTATTTTAGACAATAGGTACAAATTTACCTATTCATCTGCCATAGCAATTTTTCTTCTTGTTAATACACCTCTATTCTTATCTCCAATGATTTGGTCCTTAGAATGATTCTTCTGCACATACTTGGGAGTTTTGGGAATCCTTTCCAGAGCATCTTCTTCATCAACTTGCATCTCCTTTTCCTTTTCTTCTTTTCTTTCTTCTTCTTTGCAAGGGGACTCATCAAATTCATATCCTTCTATTATCACTGAGCTTTGATGTGGTTCTTCATACACTTTGACATTTGTACTTTCAACTAACTTCTTTAGCCTCTTGTTGAAGCACCTGTAAGCCTTGCTCTTTGTAGAATATCCAAGGAAGATTCCTTCATCTGATCTTGTATCAAACTTTCCTAGGTTTTCTTCATCTCTCCTAATATAGCACTTGCTTCCAAACACTCTAAAATATTTAACAGTAGGTGTTCTTCCATACCAAAGTTCATATCAAGTCTTTAAACTGTTAACCCTTGCTTGCACTTTGTTTTGTATGTAGACTACAATGTGAATAGCTTCTCTCCAATAGATATTTGATAAATTTGCTTCTTTCAACATTGTCCTTGTTGCTTCTTGAGCTGTCCTATTCTTCCTTTCCACAACTTCATTCTACTAAGGAGTCCTAGGAGATGACAAATGCCTTTTTATTCCATGATCTTCACAAAAAACAATTAAACTCATTGGAGGTGAACTCAACACATCTGTCAGACCTCAAGCACTTGATTTTCATATCTATTTCATTCTCAACCATAACCTTAAATGCTTTAAACTTATCTAGAGCTTTTGATTTTTCTTTGAGAAAGGTTACCCAATTCATTCTAGAGTAATCATTAATTAACATGAAATACCTATCACCTTAAAAGCTTCTTGATCTTGTAGGTCCACATAGATCTATATGTACCAACTCCAAAGGTCCTGTGGTAGAATACTCTTTGATTTTAAAATTCTTTCTTGTTTGCTTCCCAATATGACATTCCTTTCAAATTGCATTGATAGGCTTTGTGATTCTTGGCATATCTCTCACAGCTTGAGTAGAGTTGATCCTCACTAGGCTATCAAAATTGATGTGACACATTCTTCTATGCCATAGCCAACTTTCATTGATTTAAGTCATGAAGCACATACCATTTGCACCTTTGAGCTGATATACATTTCCTTTTGTCCTTGTTCCTATAGCAACAAGAGTTCCAGAGCTTTCTTTTTTGATCTCACAACCACCATCCTGAAACATAAGGTTATATCCTCTGCTACACATTTGTCCTACACTTAGAAGATTATGCCAAAGACCCTTGACATAGAGAACACCATCTGTATTATGCTTGCCATCAAAGCTAATTGAACCTTTTCCATAGATCTTAGTAGATGCATCATCTCCAAACTTAACAAAACCTCCATCAAAATTCTCAAGCTTAACAAACTTATTCTTATCACTTGTCATATAATTTGAACATCCACTATCAATTATCCAGTAGTTTTCCTCTTCTCTTGCATGAAAAGAAGTTACCAAAGCTCCTTTGATATTGTGCCCTATTTCTAGAGCAATTTCCTTCATACATCTTTTAGAATCAGTAGAATTAGTTCTAACATTCAAAGCCATGAACATGCATTCATCACTTTCATCATCTAAATAGTTAGACTTATCATAAGATATTCTAGCATCTTCTTTAACATAATAACTCCTCTTGATTGATTTACCTTTGTTATTTTTGTATTTGTCATTTGAAATTTTGACTGAACATTTAGAAGCATAATGACCTATCTTTCCATAGCTGAAACATTTGAAGGGTAGCTTCCCTATGTATTTTCCAGAGCCCTTTTTCAATCTACTTACAAAATTTGCTTCCACTTCATCAAAATCATTTAGATCTGACTCATCATTCTTTCATGTCTTGCTAACCTTAAAAGTAGTCTCTTTTCTTGAATCATCTTGACCAAACTCTCTTAATTCAAAAGTAATTAAAGTACCAAACAATTGATCCCTAGTATAATTATCCAAATTTTGAACTTCTTCAATAGCTGAAACTTTAGCACTTTAAGATTTTGGAAGAGTTCTTAGTACCTTCTTTACCACTTCATTTTGCTCTAGCTTTCCACCAAGAGCATTGATGGAATTGACAACTTCATCCACTCTATGCATGTAGCTTGCAATATTCTCATCCTCTGACATCTTTAGGGTTTCAAATTTGGTCTTCAAATTCTACATCTTTGCTTGCTTGACCTTGGCATCTCCTTCATAGATACTTTCTAGTTTCTTCCAGATCTCATGAGCAGTTTTGTAGCTCATTACCTTCACTAATTCTAAATCAGAAAGACTATTCAGAAGAGCACTCCTTGTCTTGCCATTGTTCTCATAGTCTTTAATCTCATCATCATCCTTTGGACCATTAGTAGGTATAGTATATTCTTTTTCAACTAACTTCCATACATCATACCCTAATGAGACAAGAAAGCTTTCCATCTTGATCTTCCAGAAAGCATAATTTGTTCCATTAAACAAAGAAATCTCAATACCTTTCCTGTGCACCATCTGGATCTACCCCAAGCGATTAAGCTTCTTCAAGGAACCTTGCTTTGCTACCAATTGTTAGATGCACAGGACAATTGAGAGGGGGGTGAATCAGTTGTACATTAAAACATTAAAACCTCAATACTATTCCAACCCTTATTAGCCTTCAAACTCATATTATGCATTAGCAGAATGTAAATGTATGAAACATCAATGCAAACACATCCAAACACATGAGAACACCAGAGTTGCGTGGAAAATCCAAGAAGGGAAAAACCATGGTGAGGATTAGCTCACATATATATGAATAGCAACACTGAATACAAGTAGGCTCATTGCCAAGGGCTCATTGCCCAGAAGGACTCACTGTCCAGAAGAAAGAAGAATAGAAGAAGACTGTTACAAACAGATTCACTATCTCAAGGCAATAAGAGAAATCCACCACTGCAAATTTAAGCCATCCATAACCTTTGTCTCACTGCCTCTAGTAACTTCAAGCAGACTAAAATGTAGACACCTTCTACTCACTGCATCGGGAAGTCATAAGCGTTTAAGCTCGCACTCAATTCACCACACTTGATCACATTTGTGTATTTTTCTTCACTCACTCTACGCAAACTTCACCTTACATTTATACCATCCGTGACCTAAAACAATCTCAATTAGGTTGGCCTTAATGAAACATGTGCACCTCAAACATGCAACATCAAAATAGGTCGGCACCAAAGCCTTTTGCAGTGGAAAGAAGTGAAGGCAGACCACATCAAGGGTTAATCAGGACCCAAATCAAAATCAACATGTTACATCACACTTCCACAAGAAACAAAGAACCTCCACAATTAGCACTAACATGCCAGGTTGGTCAAACCTACATTAATGCCCTTAAGTAGTTAAGTTCATGCCTCATTAGGTTCAGAAACAACTTGCAGACCACACAACAACATCATACAACATTTTTGAATATTCCAACATCATCAAACTCTTCTGCAATACTACCTCAACCATCTGAACCAAGGAATACCTTCATCCTATGTATTAGGATGCATTACCACTTGAATTCCAACACAAGAACTAAACTAAAAGAGTGACCCAACACTAGAAACTCTAAGGGAAAGTAGATACAGACAATATAAGCATGTTCCTAGATCCACAAGACAAGAAACCTCAATGCAGATAAATGTGGAGCAATCTCGTTTCTCCTAAACAACCTTCTTCATAGGCAAACACTCTGTCAAATACATCTTCCACTGTTGCACGATCCAAAACCTAAAACTCTAGATATAACACATTTGATTATCACTTCCAAACTGCACAAGCATATCTTCAACCATGAAGAAATGCGGAGCACAACACTAACCATACCTCTGTCACACTGCACACCTTTTTATTCAATTTTTTTCAAAAGCACTTGGAAACCAAGTGAACCATCTACATTAACAACACTTATCATCATGACTATACTAGAGGTTGACATCAAACCATAATACATCCAACATTATCAACAAGCTCCAACTATCAACAGTCTCTACAAATAAAGGGTTGATATCAATGACAACACTAATGACAATACCAGCTTCCAACAACTCCAATACTAGAGGTTGACATCAATGACAACACCGGCAAGCTTCCAATAGATATGACTTATGACAATCCACTCTTTGAGTTGGATGATGGAGTTTTTTCCAGTTGTAGTATTGTTGTGATAGGTAAAATTTGCATGCAAAGAATAAATGAAAGCAAATGAAAAACAATACAATGTACCTCCCTTTGCATAAACAAATTTGACTTCACTGATCAAGCGTATTAAAGTGCATTATGTGGATTGCTCTGTTTGTCAGCATAACCTTGTGATGTGAGGATGATCAGATCTAGAACAATTTCTACAGCATGATGTCGTATGGAGATCGGAGAGGATCATATGGTTTAGAGAACATTTTATTTATAGACCTTCAGGGATTAAGATCAATGGTTGTGGATGATCTAAGAGATCAATGGCTAAGAATGGTTGAGAGGATGTGCACAAATGAGAGAGTGACAAGTGTCCTTGTCCTCTCATGCATTAGGGGAGTTAATAGATCTGATTAAGGAGTTGACTGAATTGATTGGGTAGTGAACTAAATTGATTGGAGAGTTGACTAGATTGACTAACTTGTTAACTAATTTGATTGATTTAGTTAACTAATTTGATTGATTAGTTATCTAAACTGATTGAGAGTGAATTATGGAGGAGAGGGAATAATAGGAAATTAAATAAATAAATTATTTAATTTCATGCAGATGGATAAATAAATAAAATATTGAATTTTATTTATTTTGAAGAAATAGAATATTAGCTTTAATTAAATAAATAATTTAAATTTATTTAATTAATATGTGGAGAAAAATTGATTTAATTAAATAATCATAATTATTTAATCAAATATGGAGGATAAATTGATTTAATTAAATAATTAGAATTATTTAATTAAATATGGAGGTTAAATTGATTTAATTAAATAATTAGAATTATTTAATTAATATGGAGGATAAATTTGATGGTGATTGATAGATGAACTTAATCAAATAATTAATAATTATTTAATTAATGAAGTATGACAAGTGAAAGCCTAATCTAGGAACAGGTCAATTTTAGGTGTTTACATTTTGCCCCTTTTTGAGATGGTGTTACGAAGTAACATCATTTCAAAGAAGTTTAAAACATAGTGCTATGTTGGATAGAGGAATATATTGGTTTAGAAGAACAATATGATTGGATTAGAAATGATGATGCCCCAGTAGGGTAGAAGAAGTGCTTAGTAGATTAATTAATGGGTTGAATGATACCCCCTCGAGAGGACAGACAAATTGGAAGAATATGAGTGTGCTCTCGAAATGAATGGATATGAAGAAAAGAGGGAGATAATAGATGGAAAATTGGTGGAAGGAGAAGATAGATTAAAAATGGATGAGGATTGATGAATTTATGAGGAATAGTTATGCTGACTTGAGTAGAGCAATCCTATAGTTTGATATAGCACTAGACATTATGCACCAAGGTATAAGGACCGGAGTGACGATGTGTCTTATACACCTAGCGTAATACAACCTTGTCGAGATGTATGAGGAAGGATACTTAGAGCATTAAAGTCCTAATGCACATAAGGTATGATATGACCTTAGATGCAAAGGATAATACAAAAAGCTATTCCAACATACACAAGACATGAATATTAGCTGGAATGATACATAACAAATGCAAGATAAAAAGATGGCACACACAAGCAAGAAAGCATGTACAAATGATACAAAAACAAACAAGGTATTGCCCCTATCAAGCTATAAACCGATGATTGATTGATTGATTGATTGATTTGATGATGATGATGATAGTGTTGTCATTGTGGGGAAGGATATATCCCTATATCAACACAAGGATGTGGGAACGATATATCCCATTGATGATTGATTGATGATGATTAATTGATTTGGTTTACAACAAGATTAGGATCAAGACCAAAGGATGCAATTGGATGATTTGGCTAGATTGATTGACTAGATTGGTATGGATTAAAGATGACTTGCATTTGATTTTAATGCTTGGATTTTGTGGATATTTGATTTTTTTGTATTTTTGGGACATTTTGATTGTTTTTAGATATTTTTTTGAGATTTTTTATTGTGTTTGGATATTTTTTAGATTTTTTGATTGTTTTGGGATATTTTGAGATTTTTGATTGTTTTTGGATATTTTTGTGATTTTATTATTATTTTTGGATGTATTTGTGTTATGGGATGGCATTGTATTGGAGTTTGGATAGCCTTGTTACTAGATGCCAATGACAAGGGAAAACCAGGTCTAGATGCAAGGATAAAGATGTGATTAGATAAGTGGACAAAAGGATGGGTGATAATAAATGGGATGGATAAAAGGGTAGGCGATAGTGTGT
The DNA here is from genome assembly GCA_027924645.1 of Cunninghamia lanceolata. Taxonomy (NCBI): domain Eukaryota; kingdom Viridiplantae; phylum Streptophyta; class Pinopsida; order Cupressales; family Cupressaceae; genus Cunninghamia; species Cunninghamia lanceolata. Next base: position 11,296,009 of record BSBN01001201.1, on the reverse strand, counting down.
GGGATGGAAATCTCATGATAGAGGGATGGAATGGATGTATGTTTCATAAGTGAGATAGGATGTGATCTCCAAAGACTATGTCGCATAGGAATAAAATGCCCCATTCTAGGTAGTATGTTTAGGATTTTACATGAAAAAACTTAGGACGATAGGGTGATTAGATTGGTTGAAAAGGATGAGGTATATCAAGAGATTTTCTAAAGAATTTTTCATCATTTTTTTCCATATGCCTTTATCAAGATCAAAAAGGAGGAAGGAAGGATGGATGGGTAGATGGGATAAGTATGTGGGTATAATAGATAAGGATGGTAAGATAGGATATGATAGGATGAAGTAGATATCAAGGAAATGATAGGTTGGATGAGACAACATGCCCCCAAGTGTAAGACATATAGATAGTCAACCTACACATAACACCTGTTTGCCCAGTTTTCATCATGGTACTTATCCAAGGCACCTGTTTAGCAGGTTTTCACCATTGGACGAAGGGATTTCTCTTTACTATTTTTCATTTTTTCATTTTTTCATTTTTTCATTTTTTCGTTTTTCATTTTTTTGGAATACTTGGATGGAATAGGTGGATATAGAAAAGAGGGACTCAAGCATCTAGTTCCATGAAAGGTGATAGTTCCATTTAAAGATGAATGATGCATATGGACCATGTCAAATGTCATTATGCTCATAGATGTTGGTAGGGGATTGTATGAGAGGGAGATGGAGTAGGTGGATAATGGCTTATGATGTGGATTATGTATGGAAGGATTATGCAAGGAGGGATGGCAAATAGTCGATTATGATGTGGATTATGGATGGAAGGATAGTTGATTATGATGTGGATTAAGCAAAAGCATGGACCATAGGGATATGATGGGTGAAATATGTGGGATGATGGATTAAAGCTAGGTAGATGGAGAGATATGGAAATATTGTGGAGTGGAAAGGAACCAAGACCAACAGTTGTACACACTGTGATAAACATTGAAGCTTTTGATTAGAAGGTGTAGGAAGTAATGGACCTGTTTTTGTAGGGGATGGTCGATGTAGGAATTTAGGTACCCACACAGACTTAGGATTTTTATTATTGTTGCATTGGGATTTATGGGATGAAGGAATTTGGGATTTTTGGATGAAGTGAGATTTTTAGGATTTTTGGGATGTGGATGCTTCATTTGACTTGATTGCTTTTTGGTTAGGGATCCAAACCATTTTATTTTTGGACTTTTCTTGTGAAAGTAAGGGTTTGGGTAGCCTTTTGGATAGATTTTCCTTGGACTCTTTGCATTGATGCCCTAAGGTATAAGTATTTTTAGGAGTTTTTTCTTTATGGGTAGAGGCATCCAAAACTTTATTTGTGAATCCCATGGACTTGGTGGAAGCTTCATGTTTGGTTGATGTGTGCATTTGTTGATCATGGTTAGGAATGTGAGGGGATTTATGGATGGAGAGATTAAAAGTGGATTTGTGGATAAATGGATAAGGGGATTGGATGATAGGGATATTAAGCGTTGGGATAAGTGGAGGTAGAGTGGATGGAGGGCTATTAGGAGTTGGAAGTAATGGAGGTAAAGTGGATGGAGTAATATTAGGAGTTGGAAGTAGTGGAGGTAAAGTGGATGGAGGAAGGTGTATGGCCACATGCTTTTGGGATTTGTAGGATGATGGGTGATGAATGGCAACATATGTTTTGGAGGTACAATGTGGTTTATGATGGAAAGGAGTGGATTTAGAAGGCATGGAGGTAGTACCAACATCTTAAGATTGTTTTTCTTGGGGAATATAACCAAGGCCATATGATTGTGGAGGGACTTTGACATGGATGGGTTCCAAAATACCTTGTTCATGAAGGCCAAAGCCTTTACCTTGATAGTTCAATTTTTGGAGTATGTGGTGGACAATGGGATTATAGGTGTTTTGAGCACTAAATGCGAGCTCATTATTTGATGGGGAAGGTGAGGTGGTAGATAATGGTTGTTGCTCTCCTAATGAGGAACATTCATGGATGAAGGTGGTAAGACCAAGGGGATATGATGGTGGATGTGAAATGTGGTCAATAGTGGGTGATGCAGGATTATTAGGATCTTGATTATCATTATTCTCATTAAGATCCAAGATATTAGTTTGATTATCTATGTTTACTTGGGGTCCAAGTGTCTCATCAAGGAAAGAGAATGTTGTTGGATCATGGATAGGACTAGGAGGAGGATGGATATAGGTAGTTTGGGTATCTTGCTTATGGATAGGTGTGGGATTATGGATAAGATCAATTTTCTCATGGATAGGCTCTTGTTCATAGAGAGGATTAACATGGATAATGTGATAGTGAGCTTGGATAGGATGAACTTGGATTACTTGCTCATGGGTAGTAACTTGATTATAGATAATATCTTTATCATAAAGAGGATTATGGAGAGGATGAGTGGAAGTGTTTTACTCTTGATTTGGATGAGGGGTTAATGTTTCCACATGATTTCGATTATACTCTTGATTTTCTTGAATGGAAGTGGAAGTGGGAGACTCTTGGATAGGCTTGATAGGCTCTTAATGGTCATCAACATGAAAGTAAAATGGATCTGAACTTGGACTCATGGTAGGATACTCTTCAATAGGCTTGATGGGTTGTGGGCTATATGATGTATTTGGAGGACTAGACATGTTGTTTGAAGGCTTGTTGATAGGCTCTTGGATAGGTGTTTGATGACATGGAGATGGTTGATTCCTTGCTAATAGCCATTGGATCACATCCTTCATGAGTGTATGGGTAGATGGATAATACAATGGATGGATAATAATGGCTGATGGTGTTGTAGGCTTAGGATGAGGATTAGGTGGAGGGATAATAGGGGTGGATACAATAGGATTTGAAATAGATGGTTTTATCAAGGGTAGCTTAAGCAATGTTGTTTGGATCAATTGTCATAGGGTCATCTCCAAGGGATCCATTGGTGGAAGATTGGAGGGACATGGAGATGAATATGATGAATGGTTTGATGGATTACAAGGTTGACGGACCAATGGACTATGACAGAGACTACATGGTGGTGTTGGGATAGGACTAGTAGGCTCTTGTGTAGGTATTTGATTGGATGATGAGGTAGGGTACGCATAGGATGCATAAGCTAGAGTGGTGTTCCCCTTGTCAAAGGTACTATAAGGGCTTAAGGAAACTTGATTTTGGTGTAAAGGATAACTTAGATTTGCATGTTCTTGTTATGAGAGAACTTGATATCCTTGTGAATGGATGTGGTGGTGAGGTGAAATGTTAAGATAAGGAGTGGGATATTCCTGAGGTATGGATTTAGATAGATAGGGGTTAACATTGGAAGAAGTGGGATAGGTTGATGTAGGAGTAACATGATGTGTGGATGGACTAGGTTGGTATGATGATAGAGGTGACACATATTGAGATGGAATTTGTTGATATTGTGTTTGTGTTTGTTGGGATTGGGATTGGTGGGTGGCAATGAGTTGTTGGATTTTGACTAGGAGTTGTTGTATTAGAGGTGATTGGTTTTGTTGAAGTGGCTAGATGATGGTTTGTAGTTATTGTATGGTTTGTTGGTCTAAGGTTTGTGGCATTTGGTGAAGTGTTTGGATGATGGATTGTAGTTGTGGTTCTAGGATCATGTTCTCTAGTGTTGGCATGGAGCTACACATGTGATTAAGTCTTCGTATTTCAGCTTGTTCCTCAAGATATGCATCATAATCTACAAGGTTCTCATGATCATTATTCGAGCTAGAAGGATAGCCTCCTCTACTTGTGATTTTGGGTTTTGGATTTGACCGAGGTTTGCTAATGATCGGAACCATTTTGACAAGTGATGGATTAGATGGGGTTCAATAATAGGATTAGATTGTGGTGAGAACTAGAAGAAGTTGGATTGGATTGGATGATTATTATGTTGATGTGGATATGGATTGGATGATTAGGATTTGGATTAGGATGATAGTGATGACAAGGACACTTAGAATGATGTAGAATGTAGTTTATGTTGAAGGCTTGACTTTGGCAATTTCAAATAAAATATTTCACATGTACATGCATGAATCACACACACAAGACACAATAGCAAGTTTGTATTTCAAGATTGATTGGTATGATTATGAAGACACATCAACAAACCTAATATTAATTAAGTGGGTATGGCCAATAGGTCTTAGTCTAGGATACACAAGTGGTCTAGGGATGTCCCCAATATACTCATGGTATGGGGGGCCTAATTCCATGAAATGAAAGGGAAATAATGCTACACAGTTGAGAGAAGAGGGTATAAAGTTCTTGGGGGCTTAACTCGAATGACAAGATTTCAACTTCCAAGAGGTGTGTCTTTTGATTCACTCCTCATTATTGAACTCCATCAGAACACAAGAGTTGAGGTCATTCCTTGGAGTGGTGTGTCTCCAAGTAGGCCTCCTAGGAAGGGTGACAAAAGAAAATCAAGTGGGTGCATACACACACACTTGATTCACACTCGCAAATGTTAATTGTCCCTTAGAAATGGAAATGTGTGTGTGAATATGAATGGATTAAGCGATGTTTTTTATTCTCAAGATCACACAAAGTGCATGAGAAGAGCATACACACCCTAAATCACATTCAAATCCACCAAACAAAGAAAACACCAGTTCTTTTTAAACCCAAAGCCAAATGTGAGAATGAAGACACAAGTTTATTTTAACCCCAATGCCAAAATATGATTGCAAACAATGGTTTGTTTTAACCCCAAATGAAAATGTGATTGCAAACAAGGTTTTTGATTAAAAGAAAAAACAAAGGTTGTGTTGAGTGCACATAGAAATTTTAGCTTCAGATTTGATGTGGATGTAGATGTTGTGCAGCTCCTAATGTCCTCTTGAATTCCACCAAAACAAAAAGGAACAAAGAAACTTGCAAGCCAACTTGTTAGGGAAAAAATGAGTAATCTGGAAATTTTTTGATAAAGATGATTAGGGACAAAAAAAATGGATATGATAATTAGATTCTACATGAAATTCTATGATGTTTTAAAAAAAAACTGAAATTAGATGTTTTGCACAAGTTATGATCGTTTGAAGTTTGCAAAGAAGGGGTGACTTTGATTGAGTCTAACTAATAAATCTGAGAAAATTACCTAACAATACCTATGCCACAATGAATCTTGGCAAGTCATCTCTCCAACACCACTAGTTTCATGAATATATGACCTCATATGTGAAAGTTATGCAAAAATGAAAAAAGGCCCCTTCTAGGGCATTTGGAGGGCAAGAGGTAAGCTCCTAGTGGTTAAGTGACCGGTAGCAGTTAAAGTGCATTTTGGTCACATGGACAGTTAGTGAAACTGGTGGTTAAGGTTGTTGTTAAGGGGTTTAAGGCCCTTGGTCACCCATGTGACCAGGGGCTGATCACCTAAAAAAAATTTTAAAAAATAAAAAAATGAAACATTAAAAATTAAAAGGTAGGCATTTTTTTTTTAGGTTTTTTTTTTTTTTTTTTTAGGTTTTACCTTTTGTTTGCTATTTTTTTTATTGGTTGCTTTTTTTTGTTTAGTTATGTGCAGGGTAGCGGTGGGGTGGAGGGAAAAACAAAGGGGAGAAGAGGAGACTAGAGGAGTGGGGGGTGGGCAGTGGGGAGGTTGTGCAGAGGGGTGGGCATGGGGCATGTGGGAGAATGGTGGGAGAAGGAGGGAGGGGAGGAGTGGCTAGAAGGGGTGTAGCAGGTGGAAGAGACAAAGTAGGTGGAAGAGGTGCATGATGGGTGTAGGGAGATTAACGGTGTTACGGGGGAAGCAAGTTGGAGGTGTTGGGGAGGCGGATCGGGGGTAAAAGGAAGGTGGGGAGGAATGTGGGTGGGGCGGATTAGGGGTAAGAAGTCGGTAGGAAGGGATGTGGGTGGGGTAAGATGGATTTGAGTGGTGAGTGTGAAGCGGCCCGAGGGGCCTGCAAAACCAAGCAAAAAACTGGCAACAATTTTGAAACGCCACTATTGAAAACTATAGCAAATTTTTTTATTTTTATATTGTTTTTAAACACTTGTTTAATTTGCAAAACCTAGCGACCAGATCTATGGTAGACCTGCATGCAGTTGTACGGATCTGTATGGTATGATCTGTGTGAGGTAGAAATTAAAAAAACTATAGTAACGTAAATATAAGGTGTTTTATGTCGATATTCACCTATGAGGCCTCTTGGACTTAATGGTGAGGTCAGATTTTATGTAGGAGACCATTTGTGAAAGGTGATTCCCAGATTTTATCCAAGAAGCTTTGAATCTACAACAAAAAACCTCAACAAACACTCACCAAAAAGTAGGGGTTAGATCACTAGGTGTGCCAAAATGTGATAGGTAAAATTTGCATGCAAAGAATAAATGAAAGAAAATGAAAAACAATACAATGTACCTCCCTTTGCATAAACAAATTTGACTTCACTGATCGAGCATATTGAAGTGCACCCTAATCTAATCGATTTATCTTTGCTCTTTGATTATGTGGATTGCTCTATTCGTCAGCATAACCTTGTGATGTGAGGATGATAGTACCTAGAACAATTTCTGTAGTGTGATGTCATATGGAGATCAAAGAGGATTAGATGGTTTAGAGAATGTTTTATTTATAGAGCATCAGGGATGAAGATCAACGGTTGTGGATGACCTAAGAGATCAATGGCCAAGAATGGTTGAGAGGATGTGCACAAATGAGAGAGTGACAAGTGTCCTTGTCCTCTCATGCATCAGGGGAGTTAACAGATTTGATTAAGGAGTTGACTGAATTGATTGATCAGATGACTAAATTGATTGGAGAGTTGACTAGATTGACTAACTTGATAACTGATTTGATTGATTTAGTTAACTAATTTGATTGATTAGTTATCTAAACTGATTGGGAGTGAATTATGGAGGAGAGCCCAAATAATCATAAATTAAATAAATAAATTATTTAATTTCATGCAGATGGATAAATAAATAAAATATTAAATTTTATATTTAATTAATATGGAGGATAAATTTGATGGTGATTAATAGATGAACTTAATCAAATAATTAAGAATTATTAAATTGATGAAGTATGACAAGTGAAAGCCTGATCTAGGAACGGGTCAATTTTAGGTGTCTACAATTGCACTTGGAAAAAATAACAAGGTATGGGATCCAAGGGAAGATTCAGAACTTGAGTTTGTTGGCATTATGGCAAACACCATAAGGAGACACTACTGATATGACTAAAGTATGATGTTTTGGATGTTTTGGTTTGTGTTGTCATTGATGGCAATAGTTAGCTATTATTGGCAACAATTGTCAACTTACATTAAAGTGTTCAAGGTTGTAACATGTCTAAGAAGTGATAATAAGTGAAGACAGTTAAGGTTTGGTATGATGACTTAGTGAAATTGGCTAAGTGTTGGCAAATTGTAGAGAAGGCTACAGAGAGAAGTTTTTGGTCCGTATTTCTTCACAATTGAAAAACACATTTTGCAGCTTGGATGGAAGGTTGATATACCTTGGGAGATCCTAAATCCAAAGTTTTACACTTTTATGATCTCTAGAAGCATAGTTTCAGTTGGTTCAAGTTCGGCATCTAAGTATTCAGTATATGACTATGTTGAGTGTAGACTTGTTTTGGTCCACATTCATTCGGTAAGAAACATCTTGTCTTTCAGTTTTGAAGATTGGTTAAGGTATATTTGAAGGCTCTAAATCCAAGTTTTGAGGTCCAGAGGATTTCTGGAAAGGTATCTATACTAGGCTAAGTATCGCTACTCTACTTAACTGAGTTTTGTTGTGGCAGATTACAACTTTTTGTACTCCACATTTCACCACATTACAATATTTTGCTCTGTAGTTTTGAAGGTGAGTCTGAAGATGTTTGTAAAATGTACATTCCAAATTTTAGCATTATTAGAAGTCTACATTTCATATTGTGATCTGACAGATAGACTGAGACAGTATAAGTCAGTTTAAGAAGCCAACTTGGTATAGAATTCCTTGTGCAGATAAGTATATTGTTTGATATCAATTCCTAAGTGGTTATATAGTTCATGCCGACCTAGATGAAGGTGCTTGAAGATTTATTTTGGTCCGCAAGGTATTTTGAGTAATGTGCTAGGCTGACAAGCTATTATTTGTGTATCTACATGTTTCATCTTTGCAAGCTGACCTACTTTGAAGATTGTATAAGTTGCGGATATATATGAGATTGATTTGGAGGTTGGAAAAAGTGTGGTGTGTGTGCAAGTGAAAGATAGCAAGTTTTGTGATCCAAAAGTGTAGAAAATTAAAAGAAGACAAAAATCAAATTCCTCATGTGAACAGAGTAATGTGACAGAGCATTGAAGATGAAGAGCTTTGAGACAATGTTTTTGAGCTTCATTGGGATTGTACCTATGCATATGTTGATGAATTTCTAACAGTTCATTTTGGTAGTGAGCCACCCTTTGGCAATGAGCCACCCTTTGGTAGTGAGCCACCCTTTGGACAGTGAGTCCTTTTTGGGCAATGAGCCTCTTTTGTAATTCAGTATTGTTACTACATAATATATTGTGAGCTAACACTCATCGTGGTTTTTCCCTTTTAGGGTTTTCCACGTAAAAATCCTGGTGTTCTGTTGGTAAGAGACACTACTTTACTTAATAGCTGTTGTCATTGATGGTAACTAAGATCATCCCAATCATCCATATAACACAAATTGTTCTTACCGGAAGTCAGATTCAGAATTTGTCTAAGTCTGGATAGTTAGGAATAGAGCAGTAACAGGGTCTAGTATTTCAGTCCAAATCTCTTAGGCTGAAAGCCATGGTTAGCTGTAGATCTAGGGGAGTCATATACATTGTCAAGAAAGTCTCAATCTAGATTTTAATCATCTGATGATGAAGGATTCAAAAGATATTAGCATCTGAGTACCAGGTTCCAGTTTGTCAAAAGTAGACAGAAGAAGAATAGGCCAACCTTGCAAAAGGTCTTGATTCCAGATGTATAGAAGTTGTTTGTTGGACAAATAGTGATGATCAGTAAGTGTGGCTGACATGAGTAAAGATTTTCAAGAGTAAGTTTTGGTCCGCATCTTAAGTTATGCATAGATCTAGCTGATAGAACAGAGCATTCATTAAAGTTCTAAGTGTTGTTAAAGCCGATTGTTAGAATGATTGTAGATCATGTTGCATAGCTGATGAAATTGGATGATTCAGTATAAATAGATGTGTGAACAAGGCATATGTGAGAAGAGTAGAAATCCAAAATACAAATGAAGGTACAACAGTAAGAAGAGTAGAGCAAAGATGAAATGTGTAAGATCAGTTTTTGTACTTAACCAGAACTGAAACTCTTGCATAAGTAGATGGTTTTAATCAGTTCAAATCTTTGTTATTCTATAGTAATATTTCCATAGGAAGTGAGCCTCCATTGAGTAGTGAGCCCGAATGCATGTGCATTCCCATTTGTAAATACTTTTAATAGAGTATTAATTTTTGTGGGTTAACCCCCACCGTGGTTTTTCCCTTAATCGAGTTTCCACGTCAAAATCTTGGTGTCAAATGTGTTATTTAAGCTTTCTGTTTATATGTTATTAATTGATGTTGAAATGTGTATACCTTTAAATTGATCATAAGAGCTAAAGGAAGATAGAAAGTAGAAAAGAAAAAAATGTGTGACAATTGATTCACCCCCCTCTCAGTTGTCTGGACCTAAACCAACAATTGGTATCAGAGTGAGGTTCCTTTGGAAAAGTTTAACAACTTAAGGAAGATCTGGGAAGGTAGTAGAAATGGATGAATATAATCTTCAAGGACAACTTAATCTTGCCTTAGATGATCTTGAGCAATCCAAGGCAGAAGTTCAAGAACTGCAAGAAAATCTCAAAAAGGATGAAGACTTCATCTAGATCTTAAAAGAAAAGTTGAGCAAATCCAATGCAAAAGAAAAGGAGGAACTTCTTCAACCAGAAGACAAGGCCCTGAAAGAAAAGACAAAAGAATGTGAAAAGTTAGCTAAAGAAGTTGTTGTCCTAAACATGAGATGGAAACTGGGGTGATGAGACTAACCAAGGAAATTGAAGATAGGAAGAAAACTAAAGAAGAGATGAAGCAAAATTTGAAAGAAAGTAATGAAGAATGCTGCAGATTGGATGGAATAGATGGTCTCCTAGAATCTAATCTACAAAGAAGCAAAAATAATGAGAGAGAACTTGAGAGATAGATTATCACTCTCAGACATGACCTTGAAATTGCAAATGAGTATAAGGAGATATTCGAAATAAGCTTAGCTAAACTTGAAGCACTAATTGAAGAACTAAAAAAAAACAATGACAAGTGTAATCTTAAAAATGAGAGATGTGAAAGCTCTGGAATTGGACAAAGAAATTTCCAACCAAGAAACAAAAGGAACAAAACTAGAAAACCTCTAGTAAGATAGCCTAATGCTCAAAGATATCCATCATTTAATGGAAATTGTTTCAATTGCAATAAATTTGGTCATAAAGCTACTCAGTGCAGAAGTAGAGCAAATCAAAATGGTCCATCCTTCTCTGGTCAATGCTTCAAATGCAAGAGGTATGGTCACAAATCCAATGAATGTAGAAGTAACTCAAAAGGTAATTCTTTCAATGGCTACTTCTTTTCTTGCAATGGATTTGGACACATGGCTAATCAGTGTAGATCAAGAGGAAATCAAGTGTGCTTTAACTACAATAAATCTGGTCATATTGCAAGATTCTTCAGAAATAGGAACAATGGAAGAAAAGGTCTGGTAAACAAAAAATTGGATAAGCAGAAACAAGATAGAGACAAAAGAAAAATAGATGTGAATGAGATATGAAGTGAAATGAACAAGATTTGGATAAAGAAAGATATAATAAACAATAGCGATGGGTCTGTACTGGAATCTTGTGTTGATAATTCCTCTAGGAATTAAGTCAGAAACTTTGGCTCAAGGGGAGCTGCATAGAACATCAAATTCCCCCAGTTAGTAAGTGGGTACCTGAGTCTGGCACAATAAATGAGAACATTCTAAAGTTGTCTAGAACCTTTGGAAGAATTTTTGGAAGAAAAGATGTTGATATGAAATCTTGCAGAGTGATTTATGAATTGTCAAAAATAATGTAACCAGATATAATTAGGGCATCACATTTATTACAATGCCAAATTAGGTTTTGCAAAAGATAAAAGGTCACTTGGTCACTCATTTGAATCACCTTGCATTTGAATAAAACAAGAAGAAGAGCATTTGAGCTGCAAATCCAGAGATTGAGGCAAAGAATGAATTCGACCGGCAAATTGATCAACCCTAACACCACGAAAGAAAAAGGTACCTCTCTGTAAAACTTTCAATCTAAAATCTATTGAGATTGCTACTCCTCATGTTGTTGACATTACTGAAAGGCCTTGACCCAAATTCAAGAAGCATCCTCACAAATCAATTGAAGTCAACCCATTAGGAGCTTTTTCAAGTGTCTCGTATGTTGTGCTGCATGTAGAAGACATTAGGGTTTATATTCATGCAAATATAGACGAGTTTGGAGATTCAAGGTATGTAGACTTGTTTGAGAAACAACTCAAGGATGAAAATGATGAACTTAAACTTGAGTATAAGGCTCTACAGGATAAACACTTCCTTCAGATTATGGGATTTCCAACATTTGATGAGGATAAATGGGTCTGATACATCTTGAGTCGGATGCATGATGAATTCATTTGGCTGTTAAAAACCATTCAAGATTACCAAGGATGCTATCAGAAATGTAACTAGTTTAAACTCAACTAGAGGATTGCCCATGTTGAAAGCTGTGAAAAATCAGACAGTGATTGACACTACCAGTGCTAAGTTTGACAGAAGGACAATGACCATTAATGACATTATTGAATCGGATGTTAAATTTGCCTCCATGGTGATTAGGTACAAGATTTACCACTTGAGCAAAAAAAATTCTATTTCTGGAATAGCCATATATGCTGCTTACAAAATGCTAAAAGAAAATATTGATTATGACTTGTGTGAACTACTACATAATCAATTGATTGAAAATTTGAACAAAATCAAGAAAGATAAGAAAAACGCTTTCAAGTTTGGTACACTGATTCTATGTCTATTCTTTTACTTTATGAATGAAGTACCTGGGGTAAAAGGTGTGCACTAGACTAAGGATGATTTAGTTGCCATTCAGATCAGAAATCATCTTCATAGCATTGGTGATTTCAAAACTCAAAAAACTACAATATGGGGTTACTTTAAGAACTTTCAGAGTATGATGCATTCAAGGGAAAGAATCCCTAGTTCAATTGTTGACAAGTATAAAAATGAAATATGCTTCATGGTTGATATTGATTAGTGTTTGATGGAAGCAGTAGAACCTAGAATTGTTTGGATCATGCCCATGGGGTATGAAGTAGATGAAAAGATCCTGGACATATATGCTCAACATCTTCTAAGCAAGCCCAAATACATAATAGTTGAAAGATTTTGAACTTATGAAGAGCTGAGTTTAAAGTTGCACACTGAGAACAGAGAACCTGAAACTAATAGGAGAGTAAGAAAAGAAGTTGTGTAGCTAGCTGAAAATTTGGGCCTAACTAAGGAAGTTGTGAAGAAATTTAGAGAAAGAACAGAGAAGGATGAGAAAGAAAAACAAGATAAGAAACAAACAGGTGATCCGGTGGAACTCTCTTTCACTTCAAGAACTACTAGAAGCTCTACTACTACCTCTGAAATGGTAAAACTAGAAGCAAAATCATCTGGAAGATGGGAGAAAAGGAAGAAAACTTAAGCATCCCGGACCTATGTAAGCATAAGAGAAGAAGAAGAAGATACAGACTCAGATATTGAAATCAAGGAACTAAAAGTCACCAGAACAAAAGCTGCAAAACTAACCAAAGAAAGGTCCTATGGAAGAAAAAGGACTAGTAAAAAGGAAAAGATAGAAGATTATGAGGAATATATTGAGAAGCCCAGACTCTCCATAGATGTGATAAAATCAGTCACTGTGGATGGTAATCTAAAACTTATGATTGAATTCTATGATGAATACAATGACATGGATAAAAGGGTGTTGGAGGAAGCAATGGTCAGATACCTCAACATCTACAACAAGGCACTGATTGAGATAACTTCTGAGTTACCACAAAGTCTGGCAAATATCTTGGAGTTGAGAAAAGAAAATGCCAAGTGCAAGGACATAGAGATCAGGGAACATGAGCTAATAAATCTGTGTCCTGAAATTTCTCCTAATCAAATAGAAATGATATTCAAGGAAGTCAAAGATGACTTTAGAAGCAAGAGGAGAATGAACAAACTCATGCTTGGAGAAACAAGTGAAATTGTTGAAGAAACTCAAGAGATTCTTTTGAAAGCCTTGAGAAAGCACAATCTTCCCATAGTCACAAAAGAAGTTCTAGATGATGAAGAAGAGAATATTATTGAGCAAGAATCTGAGTTGGGTGAAGCTTTAGTTCTGGAAGTAGAACAAGCAGATCAGGAGGATATAGAAATGTTGGATAAAGTAATTGATGCAGAAGATGCTCCCAATCCATCTGATACATTAGGGAAAGAGGATAATATTACTACTTTACAGAGCTCTCGTAATCAGGTAGTAAGTGATGAACAAACAAGAAAAAGTTCCTATGTAGAGAACACAGAAAAGGATAAAGAAGAGTTAAAGAAAGAGAAAAGAAAGATAAAGTAGAAGAAGATGGTGCAAATTTTGAAGCACCTAAAGTAGAGACTGAGAAATCAGGAGATCAAAAGGTTGGTTCTGAAATGGCTGCAAGAGACACTGTAGATGCAGTAAAAAGTCTTCATGGAAAAGAAGTGATTGAACTTGATGAACCTGAACTACTCCAAGGCCTAGCCAATCTAGATGCTCTCTCTCCAATTCAACTAATGAAAATAGCATCTTACACCCAAGTAAAGGCTAGAGAAAAGATGTTAAAATTCCACATGCAGGACAATGAGCTACTGGGGCTTGCATCTAGGATTCTGGAAAAGCTAATGCCTACCTACTAGAAGAATCCATCTAATTCCCCCTTCGATCATCTAAAAAATCTTGTAAGTCATGTAAATACTCATTTTGAGTCTGTTGAGAAGTTTGTGGAAGCAAAAGTTCAAAAATAATTATTGGATAAGAAATTTGGTGAAATAAAGAACCTGATAAGAAATGATAGAAGAATACTTGATTTCAGCGTAAAGAGCATTCAGAATGCTTTGAGTAATAGAGGAGATATATATAAGTTTTGCCTATCATGGTCCAAGGTCAATAAGGATATTGAGAAGAAGATAAAGGAACAAGAACAAAAAATATCAGTTCTTTCTCAAAATTTTGATCCCTTAACTGCATCTCCTATAAGCCAGGAGTGTCAAGTTATTAGCTTGATAGATCAAATAAAGGGGCTTGCGAAAGAGAAAAACAATACTATGAAGAGGATGTGTGAACTTCGGGGATTGATTGTCCCTAAATTAGAGACAATGTATAATACCCTATCTGAAGCTCACACTGTAGCCCAGACCAGTGATCCATCAAATCTATCAAAGGCAGAAGCATATTCATTTTTGTTGAATGGGCATATCTCAATTTTGGATGGAATGAAGAGTACTTGGGCCTCTGAATTTGTGCAAATAAAAACTAGTTTTGCAGACATTCAAAAGTTTATGTAAATAAGAATTTGTTGGTTAACTATACACATGCGGTAGTATTTACAGTATTTTTGAAGAATTTTGGCTTGTGGACCCCACCCTTTGCCATTGATGTCAAAGGGGGAGTGAAGGGCAGTGAAAAATGAGGAATTCAACTGAGGGGGAGAACCATAATAAGTGAAGGGCATGGGTGCACAGACAAAGGGGGAGTTGCACTAAGACACTTAGTCATTTTTCACTAAGTGTTGCCATCAATGCCAAAGGGGGAGATTGTTGGAAAGAAACACTGCTTTTCTTGATAGGGGTTGTCATTGATGGCAACTAAGATCATCCTAATCATCCGCATAACACAAATTATTCTTACCAGAAGTCAAATGCAGAATTTGTCTTCTGGACAATTAGGAATAGAGGAGTAACAGGATCTAGTATTTCAGTCTGGATCTCTTAGGCTGAAAGCCATGGTTAGCTGCGGATCTAGGGGAGTCATATGCATTGTCAAGAAAGTCTCAATCCAAATTTTTGTCCTCCGGTGATGAAGGATTCAAAAGATATTAGCATCTGAGTACCGAGTTCCAGTTTGTTAGAAGTAGACAAAAGAAGAACAGGTCGACCTTGTAGAAGGTCTTGATTTTGGATGTATGGAAGTTGTTTGTTGGACAAATAGTGATGATTAGTGAGTGTGGCCGACACGAGTAATGATTTTCAAGAGTAAGTTTTGGTCCACATCTTAAGTTATACATAGATCTAGCCAACATAACAGAGCATTCATTAAAGTTCTAAGTGTATTTAAAGCCAACTATTAGAATGATTGTAGATCATGTTGCATAGCCGATGAAATTGGATGATTCAATATAAATGGAGTGTGTGAACAAGGCATATGCAAGAAGAGTAGAAATCCAAAGTGCGAATGAAGGCAGAACAATAAGAAGAGAAGAGCAAAGATGAAATGTGTAAGATCAATTTTTGTACTTAACCGGAACTAAAACTCTTGCATAAGTAGATGCTTTTAATCAGTTCAGATCTCTATTATTCTATTGTAATATTTCCATAGGCAGTGAGCCTCCATTGAGCAGTGAGCTCTGGGTAGTGAGCCCGAATGCATGTGCATTCCCATTTGTAAATACTTTTAACATGGCATTAATTCTTGTGGGTTAACCCCCACTGTGGTTTTTCCCTTAATCGGGTTTCCACCTCAAAATCTTGGTATCAAATGTGTATTTAAGCTTTCTGTTTATATGTTATTGATTGATGCTGAAATGTATATATCATTAAATTGATCATAAAAGCTAAAGGAAGATAGAAAGTAGAAAAGAAGAAAATGTGTGACAACTGATTCACCCCCCCTCTCAGTTGTTTAGACCTAAACCAAGATGTTCATGTGTTATGCCTTATGGTTGCTTCTTCTATGTTTGATTTACTTTTCAGTTATCAAATTTGTTGAATGGATTAAAGATTTAAAGCTTGTTTGGTTTTATAGAATATTGATTCACCCCCCTCTTAGTATTTTAGGTGTTCAATAGAGTTGGAGTGTAGTTTTCAGCTTGGTTTTGATTTAGGTTCACATTATGAGGTGATTGGTTACCCTCCTAGGAGACCACCAGAAATGAAATGTGTAAAGGAGGAGACAAAAGAAGATTGCATCAGGAGTATTGTGACACAAGGAGATGCAATATCTTCATGGAATGAATTGATTCATGGAGACTTCTTCATTTCTGATTTTGAAAGGTTTCCAAATAATGCTCTTGAGCTTGCTAGAAATTTTAGAACAACAACAATGAAAGGTGGTTTAAAGATTTTTACTTATGTAGCTTTGGAGAAAGAAGGATTTAAGCATGACATCGACATGTTTGACAATCCATCCTTTGGATTGACTGATGTTATATATTATACGAATCTTTCCTTGGTATGGTTTTGATGACAACAATTTCTCCTTGCATTTAAGTTGTTGGTGCTTTCATGGATGGGCTACAAGGGATTACCATAGAAGTCACAAATTTCCTTGATGTGCATGTTGATTTGGATGGTACTTGGAGTTATGTTGTGCACCCTTCTAGGCATGCTATAGATCATTCTTAGTTGGGTATCCATGCTTGGGATCCTCAACAAGGATTGATGGAGCTTATTGGGAGAGGTAGGTATGACCTTTGGAGGTATAAGGATGAAAATTTCAGAATTAATGATGTTGTTCCTTTCTTTACCAGCCATATGGTGATTCCATTTGCTTATCTACAAATGGATGAAAGAAATATTTTAAGGATTGGAGTAATGAACGAATGGTTACTCTTGGGAGTGTTACTTGGCAAAAAATGGATTAGAATTTTAGTGTTGAGCTTGTTTTTGGGTTGCAGGTCAGTCACTTCACTTTTTGGTTTGCTCTTATTCAAGAGAGTTGGCACTTTCTTCTTTGTCAAGGAAGTAATAGATTTCATTTGGAGATTTCTTGGAGGTGTTTCCTAGCCACTTCTAAGTTATTTTAGTGCAACAAAATATTTTTCACGCATGCTTATACTCGGGAAATTCATTGGTGTTGCTATTGTCCTTTGTGTAGAGCATTAAAATCATATTGTACTCTACTGATTTCAGTTTTGGACAACAGTTATTATTGTTTACTTCGAACCTTCCTAATTCAGAAAGTTCATCTTATGAAGGTTTGTGATATAAACTTTGATAGTTTACTCTCAATGTGGGTTCAAGACAATGAGTATTCACATGATGTGATTCATCTTTTAGGGGCTCTTGGAGTTGTAACAATGAGTGTTAGCACCATTGTCCACTTCCTGATCATCCTACACATGACTTCATCTCTTCACTTGCAGCTATGTTGGTTTGTCTTTTCAAATCAGCAGTGGAGTATTTGGTGGTTGGAGTTGGTTGATAGAAATTTTTTGATCATAGGAGATGACTCTATAACTACTTTCATACTCATCTCTCCTATGTTTTCAGTAGGATTTCAGAATGGTTACCACTTCCCTTACATTTACACATTGGTTATGGTGCTAATCTTTTATGAGTAGATTGGTTTTGAGCTTTGGCATGCTTTAGGGCAGATGGTTATGGGAGTTTTTTCGAACATAGTTCCTCTATTTATTGCCTCCACCCTGGTAAGTGGCAGGTACTAAAGATACTTTATGAGGATAGTGTGCATATTGTCAGATGATGCCTTATTGATTGTAGTGGTTTGGGTGTGTTGGTATGTTCACAACCTTCCTTTCGACACTTGGAGATTAAGTGTTGATGATATGAGTACAACTAATGACAGTAGAGGCATTCCTTGGTTGACAGATTTTAGAGTTGTGACAGTGATTGGTCCACTTCTTCTTTGGGGGAGTTTGGTTTTTGGGTTGAGAAAACTATTCTTCCTGTTGCCCAGGATCATGTTTGATACATGGATGACAGTCATGGAATTTACTAGGATGCCTCAGTAGGAGATGTCATATAGTATGGGTTTCAGCCCTTACTGGTGTTCCATTTTGGGGGCTGGAGATAATTACTTCTGGGAGTCCCAGGAGAGAAGTGTTGTTGTGGTACGATGGTTTTATAGTTTATATCATAGTGGTGCAGTGACTGTGTGGTGGTTTTTTCCAGAGATTGACTTGGAACCTAGGGATCACTTGGGTTTGCAGTCCATCAGCTGTTGGGAATGAGAGAGTTGATGCTGACTCTCTTGAGCATATTCATATGGTGTTACAGTTGGATTTTTCTAAAGAGAAATTCCCTATGGAGTTGATTGAGTTCATGATGTATCTAATTGCTCTTCTTATAGAAGGTTTTAAGGTCATTTGTATTGGTACCTTGCAGGACAATGTCTTCAGTAGATGGTACCATAGATCTCCTAGGTTGACTTGGGACCCTAGGATCATTCTTGATTCCAATTTGGATCTATCTATTGATTGGAGGTTGTATTGGCATTGCTAAAGGACAAACAATCTTTGGGAAGGGTAGACTATAATGTCCCCATTTTAGGGTTCTCTAGTAGCATAGTTGGAGCTAACTTTCTAGGTTTGTGATAGCTTGATCAAAGGAGTATTTTGATGTCACCAGTGTGCTCAGGTGATCTAGTGGAGATGTATCACACTTTTTGGAGGGATATCAAACTTTTTTGTACTTACTATTATAGTAAGTGCTTACATGGTGACAATCTTTTTGGGTTTTTTTTGGGTTTGTTCTCTTTAGTCCTAGGAGAACACTGCTATTTATAGTAAGTGTCAATCTGGACACTTTTTTTGTGACATGGCATTTCAGCCATCTCGAAGCCTTTCCAGGCATTGCATTGAGCTCAGTAATATTAGGAGGTTCGCGGTGATGTCTTTTTGACCATTTTTAGACCTTTTGAGCCATTCTTACTATTTTTTAGTAGGTTAGTATTTTTAGCAGGGTCTCTGCTCAGCACCAACTTCTCATGTGACACAGTTTCCATATCACTGCATGATTGGTCACTCTTTCATTTGCCCATTGGAGTTCATGGGCAAAGTTATATTATTTTAATTAACATTAATGTCATTTAAGTTAAATTAAAGATTTAACTTAATGTTATTTAAAATATTAAAGTGACTACATAAAGGGGTGTTGGGGAAAAGGAATTAAAAGGCATATTTTATAAAGTAATGTGGAGCACCCAACTTAGGGAGACATAAGGGGAAATAAAGTGAAATTAAAAATGTTATTTAATTGCCCAACCTATGCGTGGAAGTGAAGGAGAGAATAAAAGGGAGTTTGAGCTCATTTTTGTATATGCTTGGAAAATATTTTCTCTTCTATAGGTTGGAGACTGAACTTGGTTCTTGGCTTTTTGAGGACAAAAACCCTCAAGAGGAACAATATTTGCATGTGTGAAAGATCACCCAAGAATACTATGTTGATAGCCTCACACAGAGGTTATGCTAGAGCTAAATAGTTGAAGATTTTCAGTGATTTGAAGCAAGGGTGTTTTATAGGAAAAGAGGGACAAGAGAGTAAATGACTAGATCCTCCTTTCACTACAAACATTCAAGAAAATCAACCAAGTTGAATCACACCTTTTGCAAGAGGATTCAACTATAGGTTGAGGGTCACTTGTAATGATGTGGAAATTCAAAAAATATCAATTAATGTATTATTTTTATGCTCAAATATACTCAAAACCCTAATTATGCAAAATCGTAAGCAAAAGGATAAATTACGACAAATGCTCGTAGACCAAGATAGTAGATAGAGATTAGTTACTAACCATTTTTTGAAGTTTATGATGTAGAATATTTGGGGTCTTTATGGATCGCACCCTAGTCCAATGTAGTGTTTTCTTCAGGGGATTCTAGACTTCTTAGGACACTAATGATCACTGTTCCATCTATTTTTGGTTGTGCAGATACGGAGGACACTATGACTAGAACTGTAGACCAAGAAAAGATATTCTTCAGGATGTCAAGACTTATTTTGATGCTAATTATCACTGTCACAAAGATTTTTGTATTTGCAGCCCCAGAGGTCTTTACCCCTAGTGCTCTAGTCCCGAAAGTGCAATAGACTGCTTCTTTCCACTAAATCTGGAATCCTTATCTTCTGCAACTCCACCTTGTGAAATCTGATACCTATAACCTACAATCACAAGGAGTTTGGTTGGGGGTTGTGGTGTTTAGGAACTTGCCTCAGTCAAGCCCCGGAAGGACATTCAAGTCTTCCAAATATCGTTGTTAGATAAAGAGTGTGTATCCCTGCAGGATAGAGGCAAAACAATATGATAAATAATTCAAACACAAATAGATATCACCTTAGAGGTGTAGCTTGCATGTAGATAAAAATCCTTCAACACATGAGAATATGAAGCTAAATATGCAATCACAAACACAACAACAATATTCTGCTCTGCAACAATGAATATCTTGGATGCTCTAAAATCATAAGTTCACCAAAAGTTCATAATCATCTTCTAGTTTACAAATGAAACCCTAAACATGTTTATATATGCATTCCCGCTTTAAATTTTGTAATTCAAACTTAAGATGTTGGCATGTGGACCTTTTAATAGTCACATAACTAACATTCAAATTTGGGACCTGCCTAAAATAAGGTAGGACTAGGGTGCGAGCGCCCAAGTCCTTAGGTCCTGTTTTAAGGTAGGGTCAAATGCCACAATGTCCCCCAAGCCCCATTTAACATGGGTTTTAGGCTATTTTGTTTCGAGAGTTAAAATGAACATGCAAGATGCAAAACAAGGGAGCTGGGAGCTAAACTTAGGAGGTAAAAGTCCTAGGGGGACATTTTATGACATAACATTTAGCCCCTACTTTAATGTATGCATGAACATAAGGCCCATACATGCATTAAAGTATAGTCAAAGAACAACAAACATGCCAGGCACTTGAAGCTAATGCATATACAAAGATTGAGAGATTATTTATAGCCCCCAGTCTTAGGTAGACATTAGAGAAAAATGCTGCAAACATGCCAAACATAGTGAAGATAGTAACAGGCATGCAAAACATGAAGAAGATAGTAACAGACATGCAAAACAAAAATAAGATAGTAACAGGCACCAAAAAACAAAGAAGACAGTATTGAAGACACACAAAACATGATGAATACAATGAATGTAGTGATTATTTCTTTTTCATTTTTCACATATATAAAGGAATGCAGATACATGGAAAGTAAAAATGCAACACATAACCTAAAAATGTAGGAGGGGCATTTCACCATGCTCTTTGGACTACATATGAGGCAACAAACATGCAATACAAATCTCAGTGTAGGAGGGGCATTTTTCCACGCTCTTTGGACTACACTTGAGAACAAGCACGCCATACAAATCCCAAAGGGGCATTTCACCACTCTTTAGAATATACTAGGGAACAAACATGCTATACAAATCTCAAAGCATAGGAGGGGAATTTCACCATGCTCTTTAGACTATACTTGGGAACAAACACACAAAAGACACATGGAAAACACGAGTGTCATATAGCATGCCAAGGACATACTATACATCTAAAACACGACAAACAAGACAAGGGAAGGAACTTATTGCTAAGCCCCCACCATCTCAAGCATGCTACAGGCACACCTAATGGTTGGGATTATGCCACAACTACTGCCAAAGACATGCTTAAGAGAGGATACACCAACCCCACCTACTCAGATGACTTTTGAAATAAAAAGGATGTGTAGTAGCTTAAGAGATACACCATCCCTGCCTCTGCAGAGGGCTTGAAATAAAAGGATATGCATGATATCCTGCCTCCATAGAGGGCTTAAAATAAAATGATATGCATGATATCCTACCTCTTTAGAGGGCTTTCTAATTGCAATATAAAATAAAGATGTGCACTCGCATAGAGATACAACATCTCACCTCCGCAGATGGCTTAAAAACATGCTTCATTAGTACCAAAATCATCAGACAACTTACCTTATATGCCTCCACCTTAAGGTGGTTGATATCATGTACCAATATCAAGCATGTTAAGGTAGAGAGAAAACACACAAGGGAACAAGAGCTCACGCAAAGCCTATGCCCCCAAAGGTGACATGTGCTTTACGATTGTCGAATGTTCCCACAAACACACAATTTCCTGCAAGAAGAGAGGTTAGAAATCTTTCCCTAAGATAATAACCACATCAAATGGAAAGAAATGCATAAAAGTAATCACATCAAGAGCCAAGGTTATACTACATATTCATAAACCGAGTATAACCGTTGGGCTATACTGCAGAGATCTCATAATTGAGTGTGACCAAGGTGAGACCCAAGATAAACAAAGTGCATGGAGCAGCTATATTGTTATGGTTTGTTAGCAAATATAAGACAACATCAAATATCACATGAGGTGATTCTACAAGCCAAGCATCACATAATATATATATCAAACCCATCATCATATATGGACTAGGTCCATTTTTGCTTACTTGCTGAAGGGACATGTGGTCTGTATCAGTATATGTTTGTTTTTTGTCATCTACCAGCTAGATAGAACCACTAGAAGAAGATAAACAATAAATCAAGAGAGGAGAACAAGTTCCTTAGGGTCGTCACATAAGAAGGTGCCCCTAGGTCACCAACTGCAATGCTATGCCCCTAAGGGATGACAATCAACAATGAAAATAGAGGAGAAGCAAGATAAAAGAATGATGATACAAATAGAAGAAGTGTAACAACATAGGCGGTCTCCTGATATCCTTAACCTTACAAGATTATCAAGGGTCATCCAAGGAGGCCTAAACAACACATAACACATCATGGGGGAAACACAACATAGAGGTAAAGGGTTATAAATACTTACCTGTTGATACACCCATACTAGAATTTGTGATTTACGAACATATTAGAAAGATGCTCCATCAAGTTTTGTGTGAAGTTTGAATGGTTCATATTAGATTGTTCTTTGTTGTTAGAGAGTTCATGTGGTGCTTGTTTCCCAAATCCTTGTAAATTTGAAATCCTTTGTTTCTTGTGAGGTGGAGAACCACTGTTATTTCCTACGGATGATAATCATCTTATTCTTTTCCAATCCTTTGATTTCTTATTTTGTTGAATTTGTCTATCATAGTGAGAAGGACTATCATGCTCAATATTTTCCTTTGTCATAATCTCTTGTTTCGGTTGTTTTGTTTGTCTTTCCTATCCATTTTGGTTATCTCTCAATCCTTGAAGGGATAACAAAGGAGGAACCTTAGCATAAATACTATTTCTTCATGGATGAGGTGAATTATCAAAGTTTTCCTTATCCACCTCTATCATACCGATTATTTCATCATACTCAAGATAGTCATCTTCTACTTCTATTGTATTTTGTTCCATCATGTTGTTATCAGTATGCTTAGGAAAGTGATTAGTAAAGATCTATAAATTCTTATTCAAAGGATCAACTAACTTATTTCCATTATCATTCACACTAGATACCTGTATAACATTTGAGTCGATGAGGTCTTGTATTCCTTGTTTAAGACGCATGAATCATTCAGTATCATGTCCTTGTTGTTGATGAAAATGACAAAAACATTAGCATCGAAATAAGGTCCTTGCATTCTACTAGGATCCAACAATTTAATCAGAGGAAGCTTCAAGAGGTTATTACTCACAACTTGATTCATGATACAATGTAAGGAGTTAGATATCAGAGTGAATTGTCTTTGTTGTTGTCGATTCTAAAATGGTGTCCTCTTCAGATTAGTGATAGCGGATACTTGTGAAAAATTGTTTGATGTCTGTCCATTAATCTTAATGAAACTCTTATTATTCCTCTTAAAGTTGTTTTGTGAAGTTCCACCCATGGATTGACCAACTTGAGCTGATGAGTTTTGGTTTTCATACTGACTAGACGAAAGTTGGTAATCATGAAGGGGGGTGCATAAATGTTGAAAAGAGATATACTTCATCAAGAGAATCTTATCACAAATGTTAGGTTGTAGATTTGTAATGAATACCTTTTGAACATCCTCATCCTTCATCTGATATTGAATTTGTGCATAAAGAGCTTGATACCAACTGATAAACTCAGTTAACTTCTCTTTCAGACCTTGCTTGCAATGAACTAAATCAATCAAAGAAACTTGAGGTCCAATGTTTGCTTGAAAATGTTGTAAGAATGATCAACTAGCTACGAAAAAGAGTGTATTGAATTCAGAGGTAAAGAGAAGAACCATTCTAAAGTAGTATCTTTAAGAGATCACAAGAAAACTTTTGCTAACAAGTCCTCTTCAAAGTAGAAATCACTACACATAGCCGTGAATACTGCCACATGAGTTGGTATATTTGCTAACAAGTCATCTTCAAAGTAGATTGCATAAGATAGAGAATTATGAGCATGATAAGTTGGTATATTAGGTTGCGATGAATTAGTCAAGCTCGTCACTTTTTGTTGTAACGAGGCATGCTTTGCAAAAGTTGGTTTAAGAGGGCATCATTAGGAGATGTGGTTTGAGAATTTGAAGCTGTGTGCATGACATTTTGAGGAGATTGGTTGTGAGTGGAAATGAAAGGTGGTTGAGAGTAATTGTGAATGGTAGGTGGTTGAGAATAAGTGGGATTGAATGGTGGTTGAGAGTGAGTATTCATACAAGAGGTCACCTTAGGTGCTAAATTTTGATAGTTGAATCCCACAACTTTGTAATTTTGTGAATTAGTGCCATTAGATACTCCAATACTAGTGGTAGTATTACTACAAGCATTTGCATTAGTAGTTAAAAGTGTTGATGTAAATGTAGACATTCCAGTAGTTAGTATAGGTGTCAATACTTCTGTATGAGACAATGATGACATGTTATTAATAACATTCACACATTCATTCACCAGCATAACATTATGATGCACTATATGCATTAAGCCTCAAATTGCATTAACACCATCTTGTACTTCTTTTAACAATTCTCTTATGTTGTGAATCACATGTATAGCTTTGTCCGCTATCCTTTCATTTTCCATAAATACTTGATAATCGGCTAGTTCCTTATCAAGTTTGTTTATTTTCTCATTAGGTACATGTGTTATTAGATAAATAGGGTCCTCAATATCATGAAATATTTGTTCTTCCATTGTAGTTGTAGGAGGTATAATTTCTTGCAAAATTTGTGTCTCTCCTTTTGTAAAGAATGTGTTCAATGGATTTTCTGAGGTAGGAATACCATTACTTTCAGGGGGCACTAGAAACCATTAATCTAATACTTCTTAAAGGGATATTTTTATTAGGGTAGCAGGTTATAAGACTCATGCAAAAGCATACAAATCTCAATGCACAAACTAATAAAACACTCCCAAGGAACAAGATATGTTTAAGATCTAAAATGCTTGATTTTTATTTTTTTCAATGCAAATGCCTAAAAGAAGTAGTGTTGTGAAGAGATTGATGAGGGGCAGAGAATAATAAGCTTATTATCTATTCAATAATGCAGATATATCCTTCACAACACACCTATAATGCAAATCCAGATAGATGACAAGGCAAAATCTAGTGGAAATGCAAGGTTTTTAAACCCTAATTGTGAAACTCAAGCATGATATTTTACAAAATAAAGACACTATGATGAAACACTACAATTAGAAATTAGTTCTAAAAGAATGTTAAAAGGAGTAGTAAAATCTGAAACAATATTTTAACCACAAACCCTAGCTATTGCATAAACTAGGTTATATGAAAAATGCACAATTTCAAGCAAATTTTAACAATTTAAGCATGAAAATGCAATGCAAATGATTATAATAGAATGAATTTATATAATTTATATTAGATCTAATGAAAATATCAGAAATTAAATGAAATTTAATTAAATTATGTCAAAATGCAAGCCTAAAATGCCCATTTTTTAAAATTTTTCAATTTTTTTTGTAAATTTTTAAATGCAATAAGATGATAATTAAATGAATGAAAGTAAATCTAAAGTACAACACTCAGCAAGGTGTAAAATTCAAATAACACGTGGGTTCACCAAAATGTTTTATAGGAAAAGAGGAACAAGAGGGTAAATGGCTAGATCCTCCTTTCACTACAAACAATCAAGGACATTCAATCGGGTTGAATCACACCTTTTGTAAGAGGATTCACCTATAGGTTGAGGGTCACTTGTAATGATGTGGAAGTTCAAAAATTATCAATTAATGTATTAATTCAATGCTCAAATATACTCAAAACCCTAATTATTCAAAATCGTAAGCAAACAGATAAGTTATGACAAATGCTCACAGACCAAGATAGTAGACAGAGATTAGTTACTGACTATTTTTTGAAGTTCGTGATGTAGAATATTCAGGGTCTTTGTGGTTCGTGCCCTAGTCTAATGTAGTGTTTTCTTTAGGGAGTTCCAGACTTCTTACGACAATGATGATCATTGTTCCATCTGTTTTCAACTATGCAGATGTGGAGGACACTGTGACTAGCACCATAGACCAAGGCAAGATATTCTTTAGGATGTTAGGATTTCTTTTGATACTAATTAGCACTATCATGGAGATTTATGTATCTACAACCTCAGAGGTCTTTACCCCTAGCACCCTAGTCTCGAAAGTGCACCAGGCTGCTTCTTTCCACTAGATCTAGAATCCTTATCTTCTACAACCTTCCTCTGCAACTCCACTCCGTGAAATTTGATACATGTAACCTACAATCACAAGGAGTGTGGTTGGGGCTTGTGGTGTTTAGGAGCTTGCCTTAGTCAAGCCCCGGAAGGACATTCAAGTCTTCCAAACACCGTTGTCAGATAAAGAGTGTGTATCACTGTGGGATAGAGGCAAAACAAAATGATAAATAATTCAAACACAAATAGATATCACCTCGAAGGTATAGCTCGCATGTAGATGAAAATCCTTTAACACATGAGAAGATGAAGCTAAATCTCCAATCACAAACACAACAACAATATTCTTCTCTACAACAATGAATATATTGGAAGCTCTAAAATCATAAGTTCACCAAAAGTTCATAATCATTTTCTAGTTTACAAATGAAACCCTAAACATGTTTATATATATGCATTCCCACTTTAAATTTCATAATTCAAACTTAAGATGTTGGCATGGGGACCTTTTAACGGTCACATAACTAACATTCAAATTTGGGACCTGCCTAAAATAGGGTAGGACTAGGGCGCTGTGGAAATACACGAGACAACTAAGAGGGGGGTGAATCAGTTGTCACAAAAACTTAACTTCATAAACCATCAACTACTTAATTACTGATAATTACATTTAACCATGAAAGCATGAAACCAGAGACTTAATCACAATCACACATTCAACACAGTAGACACCAAATTTTTACATGGAAAATCCTAAAAGGGAAAAACCACGGTGGGTGTTAGCCCACAGAAAATATGAGTTATAACAATACTAAAAAATAGAGGCTCACTACCTAAAGGGCTCACTACCCAAATGGCTCACTGCAAAGAATGGCTCACTACCCAAATGGCTCACTACAAAGAATGGCTCACTGCCAAAGGGTGGCTCACTGCCAAGGGGTGGCTCACTGTCGAAGTGGTGAACTGATTAAGTAGCATCTACTCCATGCCCGGGTTCAATTCCATTGAAGCACAAGATAACATCTCTGCTCTGCTCTTTTACACCTTCACACTTATCTCTTCATCTTCACTACACACACTCTTTTTTGCAACTCTATTACTGCTTTTATATAATTCATCAACCTTGGAATGTACATCAAGGTCATCATTATATTCATCAACCATTGGAACAATCTCCTAGGTCGACGTTACAAAACATACACAGAAATAGGTCTAGAACTATTACAAAATTTAGCTAAGGAAAGATGTAGAGAAGTCTGATGAACATGCCACACCTTAGCTGGGACTCAAATGTAATCTTCCACACCACAACATGCTTCTACAATCTTCAATGCATCTCTGCAAATAGTGAAAACAACCAAGTCGGCCAAGACTGGAGTTAACACTAGGTCTTCTAAGAATATTCTTCTTTCACGATCCAAACTTCTCTTTGTGGATCAATCCAAAGGTAGGAACATGATTAGGAGAGATCCACAAGCACATTTTAATCATTAGGAACAACCACACGATCTCTAACCACTCTATTAAGAAGATTCTTCAAACCGGAGCACAAGAACAACATTATCAGCCACTGTCATAAGGAAATGATAGCTTGCGGACCGCCAAATCACAAATTGTTGTAGTTGAAAGCACTTATCATCATTCTAGACTTAACTCTAGAACCACAAACAAAAATAATTCAATGCGGAGGAATGCGGAGCATAATACTTTCTCCCTGTCATTGCTAAACATACAGAAAAAGCTATTTTCACTCTGGTGAACATAACTCACTCAATTCTTCATATCGGAGGCTCAAACTTAGAATATAGCATCTTTAGATAGACTTCTAAATAACTTCCAATCTGCAAACGAAGATATTCATCCTACGTGAAATGCGGAGCAATCTTCTGGACTGTTCTTCAGTATGCAATACACTGTTTCCACTGCAACTCACTGTTTCTACCGGAGGAGCTGATTTTCTCAATATCTAGATCTCCAATACTTACATAGGCAAATACAAAGCATCTAACTCATTACAATCAAGTATCAAAACAAGAGCATAGTTGACACTAATGACAACACTATTATGTTGACATCAATGACAACACCGATTAGGCACATACTTGCAACAATCTCCCCCTTTGTCATTGATGGCAACATATGATGTGAAAAAATGAAAAGACCATCAAGACTAAATTCTCCCCCTTTCTTTTTACACATATGCATTCTTTCTCCCCTTGAGTTTTTCACATGATTTCTCTCCCTCTTTGACATCAATGGCAAAGGGAACATACTTGCATTCTGCTGCTCTGATCCAATTGAACTGTTACCAACAATCTAGCTATACCCCCTAAGAGATAGCTCCCAAAACATCAATCTAGATCAAACAATGAGACTTTGAGCACCACTGGATTGATGTATTCTCATGCATCCTAGTTTAGGGCAGGAGGGGTGATGACCCCTAACTTTTATCTGAGATACTCAAAGGTATCCTTAGGTAGAGGCTTGGTGAAGATATCTATAATTTGATCCTTTATGGACACATATTCCAACTTTACTTCATTCTCTGTCACCTTTTCTCCCAAAAAGTGATACCTTATAGATATATGCTTTGTTCTTGAGTGCATCACTGGATTCTTGGAAATATTTATGGTACTTGTATTGTCACACAAGATTGCAATTGGATCTTCATAAACAACTCTTATATCCTTCAAAGTCTGCTTCATCCATAACACTTGAGTACAATAACATGATGCTGCAATACATTCTACTTCTATAGTTGACAAAGAGATTGAATCTTGTTTCTTACTTAGCCATGAAACCAATCTATTTCCCAAGAAGAAGGCACCTCCACTTGTACTTTTCTTGTCATCAACATCTCTGGCCCAATTAGTATCTGTATAAGCACGAAGCGTAAAATCATTATCCTTTGGATACCATAAGCCATGATCTAGAGTGCCTTTTAAATACCTTAGGATTCTCTTTATTGGCATCACATGTGATTCTCTTGGATCAGCTTGAAATCTTGCAACAAGACAAACTGCACGCATAATATCAAGTCTAGTTTGAGTTAGATAAAGTAATCCTCCAATCATAGATCTGTACTTTTTCTGATTAGTCTTGGGTGATTCATTAGTTTTTCTCAATTTGTAGCCAATCACCATGGGAGTACATACCAGTTTAGAGTCTTCCATCCCAAACTTCTTTAACAACTCTTTCACATACTTAGACTGAGATATGAAGATTCCTTTATTTGATTGATTGATTTGTGGACCTAGAAAGAAATTCATCTCACCAAACATAGACATCTCAAACTCTTTCTGCATTTCACCATCAAATTTCATACGCATACCTTCATTTTCTCCAAAGATGATATCATCAACAAAGACTTCAATAATTAAAATTTGATCACCATTAATCTTGAAATAAAGATTACTGTTAGCAGTGCCTTTACTAAATCCTAACTGTAATAAGTACTTATCCAACCTTGCATAATGTGCCCTAGGAGCTTGCTTGAGTCCATATAATGCTTTCTTCAACCTGCATACCATATCACCTTGATTTGATAGTTGGAATCCTCTGGTTGCTCAATGTAGACTTCCTCTTCTAACTCGCCATCTAGGAATGTAGACTTCACATCCATCGGATACACTTTGAAATATTTGTGAGCTGCAAATGCCAGAAACATTCTGATTGCTTCAATCTAACCTACTAGAGCAAAAGTCTCTTCAAAATCTATTCCTTCAATTTGAGAATATCCTTTACACACAAGTCTTGCTTTATTCCTTACAAGTTCTCCATTTTCATTCAGCTTATTCCTGAAGACCCATTTGGTTCTAAGAATATTAATGTCAGGAGGTCTAGGAATTAATTCCTAAGTTTCATTCTTCTTTATCTGCATTAGTTCTTCCTTTGCCTTAACCCAATTTTCATCATTGCAGGCTTCATTCATAGTTTTTGGTTCAACTGTAGAGAGCAAATAGTAATTCACTTGTCCTTTTGTAGTTCTTTTCCTTGTCAGTACTCCTTTCTCTTTGTCTCCAATAATTTCATCTTCAGAGTGATTGATTCTTACATACCTGGGAGTCTTAACAATTTATGGAGCCTTTTCTTCTTCACTTTGATGGTCTTCTTGTTCAACTTTTTCTTCATAAGTTATATCAGTAGGCTCATCTGACTCATAGCTACTCTGATCTGATGTTTTTCCTTTGCCTTCATCCACTTTCACATTTGCACTCTCCATAATCTTTTTCAACCTTTTTTTATAGCACTGGTAGGCCTTACTCTTGGTAGAGTATCCAAGGAAGATTCCTTCATCACATCTTACATCAAATTTACCTAGGTATTCATCTTTTCTGATATAGCACTTGCTTCCAAAGACTTTGAAGTATCTTACTGTTGGAATTCTTCCATACCACAATTCATAGGGGGTTTTAGTACCAATACCTTTCACTTGAACTCTGTTTTGAATGTAGACAACAATATGTATGGTTTCTTTCCAGAAAACTTCTAGTAGGTCTCCTTCCTTCATCATTGTTCTGGTAGCTTCTTGAACTATCATGTTTTTTCTTTCCACAACTCCATTTTGTTGAGGAGTCCTAGGTGTAGATAACTGTCTCTTTATTTCTTGCTCTTCATAGAAATTGTTGAATTCATTTGATGTGAACTCACCTCCCCTATCAGACCTCAAGCATTTGATTTTTAGTTCTATTTCATTTTCAACCATTGCCTTGAAGGATTTGAAGTTCTCTAGGGCTTCAGATTTGTCTCTTAGAAAAGTAATCCAAGTCATTCTAGAATAATCATCAATAAACAACATGAAGTACCTATCACCTTGTAGACTTCTTAACCTTATAGGACCACATAGATCTGTATGGACTAGATCCAGCAAACTGGCAGAAAATTGCTCTTTACTCTTGAAGTTTGTCCTTGTCTGCTTCCCCAACTGACATTCTTTGCAAATACTATTGGTAGGTTTCACAAGTTTTGGTAAGTCTCTCATGGTCTGACCTGAACTTATCTTTACTAGATTATCAAATATTATATGACACAACCTTCTATGCCACATCCAACTCTCATCTATTTGGGCTAATAAATAGTAATCATTAGTTCATCTCAATTGATAGATGTTACCTCTGGTCTTGTTACCAATAGCAATCACAGTTTTGGAGCTTTCCATGATCTTGCATCCATTGTCCTTGAATCTCAGATCATAACCTTTGTCACATTTGACCAACACTCAAAAGATTATGCTTCAAGCCTTTCACATATATGACATTGTCTGTATTATGCTTTCCATCAAATGAAATAGATCCTTTTCCACAAATCTTACCAGCTGAATTGTCTCCAAACCTAACCAATTCTCCATCATATTCTTCCAAACTTACAAACTTACTTTTATCACTGATCAAGTGATGTGAACACCCACTATCAATAATCCATTCATCCTTGTCTTTCTCAACCTGAACAACCAAAGCACTTTCTTCGACTGGTTTTTCTTCCTTCACACAGCTAGCATGATTAGTAGACATAGGTTCTTCTTTAATAGCAATAAATAGGCATTCATTTGCACTAGTACTAGCATCACCAGATTCATCATCAGTCACACCTTCATCATCAAAATCTCTAACATAGTAGCATTTCGTTGGAGCTCTAGGCATTTTCTCAAATATTTTTCTATTCCTTTCAATTATTTCAGGACATCTGGAACCATACTGATCTACTTTACCACATGAGAAACATTTGAAAGGTAATTTTCCTTTGAACTTACTAGAACCTCTTTGCAGTCTATCAACAAAATTGGCTTCAATTTTATCAAGCTCATCATCAGGTTCCACCTTGTACTTTTCTGCTCTGGAGATCTTCTCTAAAGTTCTGGCTTTGAAAGTAGTTTCTACTTTTGGTAGAGCATCACCAAACTCTCTCATTTCAAAAGCAGTAATCTTACCAAGCAATTGATCCTTATTAATCTTTTTCACACTCATTATTTCTTCAATTACAGCTACCTTGTGAGCATAGGATTTAGGTAATGACCTAAGAATTTTCATCACAACTTTAGTTTCATCAACAGTTCCTCCCATACCTTTGATTCCAGTAACAAGTTCATCAAACTTTTGCATAAAGGATGTTATGTTTTCATCTTCTCCCATCTTAAGACCTTCATATTTAGCTTTTAGTCCATGTAATTTGGCACTCTTTATAGATTCATCTCCTTTATATAGATTACTCAACGTATCCTAGACTTCTTTAGGAAACTCATAATCCGTGACCTTTATTAAATTAGAGTCAGTCAATGCACTCAGCAGAGCATCTTTGGCTTTTATATTTATCTCATATTCTTTGATTTTATATTTAGCTGTCAGACCATTCTTTGGCATGGTATAATCAGCCTATGTCACTCACCATACTTTATAACCACTACAAAGCATATGGATTTTCATGCAAATCTTCCAAGTTGCATAATTTGTCGCATCAAATTGAGGAGCTTCCTTCTTGTAAGACATCTTGGATCTACCTCAAGTTGTTAAGCTTACTGCCGAGGAACTTGTCTCTGATACCAATTGTTGAAATACACAAGACAAATGAGAGGGGGGGTGAATCAGTTGTCACAAAAACTTAACTTCATAAACCATCAACTACTTAATTACTGATAATTAGATTTAACCATGAAAGCATGAACCAGAGACTTAATCACAATCACACATTCAACATAGTAGACACCAGAGTTTATGTGGAAAACCCTAAAAGGGAAAAACCATGGTGGGTGTTAGCCCATAGAAAATATATGAGTTATAACAATACTGAAAAATAGAGGCTCACTGCTCAAATTGGTCACTGCAAAGAATGGCTCACTGCCAAAGGGTGGCTCACTACCAAGGGGTGGCTCACTGCTAATGTGGTGAACTAATTAAGTAGCATCTACTCCATGCCTGGGTTCAGTTCCATTGAAGCACAAGATAACATCTATGCTCTGTTCTTTTACAACTTCGCACTTATCTCTTCATCTTCACTACACACACTCTTTTTTGTAACTCTATTACATGCTTTTATATAATTCATCAACCTTGGAATGTACATCAAGGTCGACATTACATTCATCAACCATTGGAATAATCTCCAAGGTCGGCATCACAAAACATACATAGAAATAGGTCTAAACCTATTACAAAATTTAGCTAAGTAAAGATGTAGAGAAGTATGATGAACATGCCACACCTTAGCTAGGACTCAAATGCAATCTTCCATGCCACAACACGCTTCTACAATCTTCAATGCATCTCCGCAAATAGTGAAAACAACAAAGTCAGCCAAGACCGTAGTTAACACTAGGTCTTCTAAGAAAATTCTTCTTTCACAATCCAAACTTCTCTTTACAGACCAATCCAAAGGTAGGAACATGATCAGGAGACATCCACAAGCACATTTTAATCACTAGGAACAATCGTACGATCTCTAACCACTCTATTAAGAAGATTCTTCAAACTAGAGCACAAGAACAACACTGTCAGCCACTGTCATAAGGAAAGGATAGCTTGCAGACCACCAAATCATGAACCATTATAGTTGAAAGCACTTATCATCATTCTAGACTTAACTCTAGAACCACAAACAAAAATAATTCAATGCAAAGGAATGCAGAGCATAATACTTTCTCCCTGTCATTGCCAAACATACAGAAAAAGTTGTTTTCACTCTGGTGAACATAACTCACTCAATTCTTCATACCGGAGGATCAAACTCAGAACATAGCATCTTCAGATAGATTTCTAATTAACTTCCAATCCACAAACAAAGATATTCATCCTACATGAAATGCGGAGCAATCTTCTAGACTATTCTTCAGTATGCAATACACTATTTTCACAACTCACTATTTCTACCGGAGGAGCTGATTTTCTCAATATCCTCAATATCTGGATCTCCAATACTTACATAGGAAAATACAAAGCATCTAACTCATTACAATCAAGCATCAAAACAAGAGCACAATTGACACTAATGACAACACTGATATGTTGACATCAATGACAACACCAATTAGGCACATACTTGCAACAGGCATGAGTGCCCAAGTCAAGTCCTATTTTAGGGCAAGGTCAAATGCCACAATGTCCTCAAGCCCCATTTGACATGGGTTTCAAGCCATTTTGTTCTGGGAGTTAAAACGAACATGCAAGATGCAAAACAAGGGACCCAGGAGCTAAAATTAGGAGGTAAAAGTCCTGGGGGGACATTTTACTAGATAACAAAGGGTTTGGATGTAGATTTTATAGAGTGATTTAGAAGGACATAACAAAGGATCTTTTATAGGTATTAAGTGTTTCATTGTTGTACCTTCTCCATTATTGGCCGCTCCAAGTGCTGTAGCTGAATGTTGAGACTTTGGGAGTTGTTTTCAAATGATTTCAGTGCTATTTTACCTTGAATGGGGATGCCTAGGGCTGGAGAATAAAGGGTTTTGAGAATTTTGTAAATTGAGCATTTCTACTAGGGTTTTTGGAGCTTCCATTGTTGTTCACAGATTGTTTTAGACCTACACATTGTATGACAACAAATGGGTATGTTTCAAATATGATGTTTGAGTGATTTTATCATCTCAATATTTGTTATAATCCATCTATTTGATGTATGCAACAAATATATCTCACAAAATATATGACAACAACTAGGGTTTTGAAATATTTGATTTTATAGGGTTTCCTAACATATGGGTATTGTTGATTTATGTTCCTAGTGGTTGTTTCAATTCATATAAGCTTTTGGGTATTATTATAAATGCTTCTTTAATGTTATATCTCAACTTTATGCAAGCAAAAACCCACATGCAAGCCTTAAATAGCAGTGTAAAAAAAATAGAACAAAAAAAAAATACAAACAAGGTGGGACATTACACCATACATCATTCAACAACTTTTGATCTTACATATATCCACCACAAGCTTCAAAGTCTTTCTCCTTGGTTGGCCAAGATGAAATGTGTAACATGAAACATGCAATGACCACAATAGTCGGCTTCCAAACATATGCGGTAAGTAAAAATCCAATGTGGTTCAAAAACAAGATATAATTAGGTCCTATTTTACCTTAGCACACTCTTCCAAGCTAGTCCAAGCTCTAAACACATGGAAAAATCTTCATCATACACCAAGTCAACTCCACAAACATTTATCCTTCCTTGCATTTGGCTCTAGATCTAACGTGGTATCAGATGAGATGAAATTACATCATGTGGACTAGACAATGAACATTATATGACTTGCAAAACATTCCTTTACACTTCTTTTATTATTTTAGGCTATTTCATGCTGGCGTAGACATTAAGACTCTGATGTCGGTGTCCTTAACTTACTCTTCTTACACAGTCTTAAAGTAAAACAATGAAAAACATACTTGTGGTGAACTTAGCCATTTGAAACTTGAATAGAGCAATCCAACTAATCTAGTATGCTTGTCTTTCCATCAACAAAGCCAAAAAGTAGTGTGTGGTGAACTTTGGTGGCTTCAACTATCTCTTTCTACTTATTCTAATCAGCATCAAGACATGTCTTGATAGATCTAACTCCAAAAAAGCATCTGAGGTGCATATTATTACTTGAAACTTGTAACACTCATACCTTTGACTTGTATCTACTTGTCCTCCAATCCACAACATCATATCTTCATCTACAGAGAGGTGTGGAGCATTCTCCTATCCCTCTATGACTGCACTTACTGCTGCCTTGACTCTTCTAACTCTAAAACACTTTGCAGTAGACTTTGTGACCTCAAATTTGAATCATAGATATCTAAGAGCATTATTTAGCTACCTTTGAATCTACAGGCCCATATCTTGAAATGTAGCAGAATGCAGTATATTCTTTTGAGCCTGTGACACCTTTCCTGGCTTGAACTTTACTTAACCAAATTTCTTCAGACTATTTCAACATTCTTCATCCAGTGCTAAGTTACATGTCTTCATATCATCCAAATACAACATAACTCACCCATCATAACATCCATGACATTCATTACCAACATAGCATACCAAAGATATTGAAAGCATGAACTCACACATGAACTTCAGAAGATAAGGTATGACTATATACAGATGATATCGATCCTCTTATCTTCCATCAACTCTGCTCTTTTAATCTATTGGTGCAACTATGTATAGATGATATTGATCCTTTGTCTCACACCATCACTATTCCTCTGACTACTTAGCATATTCACATTTGTCATTGCTACTTAGTTGACATCAATGATAACACATATGCAACAATCTCCCCCTTTGTCATTGATGGCAACGCACTAACTTGATATGCAAACATTTCTCCCCCTTTGACATCAATGGAAAAGGGCTAGTAGTCTTCCTTTGTTCTTGCAAAAACCAATAGGCTCCCCCTGTCTAAACAATCCTGGTGCAGTCATGGTAGGAGGGTTCACAGAATGAATAGTCTAGACTGTGTAGCAAGAGTAAACACAACTGAAATAACCCAAAGATGTGAAGCAAATGTAGATTCAATCATTCAGTATATCATAGAATTCAAAATACAATTGGTTGGCAACATGTAGTCTTTCAACTAGGACTCATAGACCTAATTATAGAATATCAGAAGATGCACAAGATATATCTTTGAAGCTCCTTCGCAAAGAATCCAAACTATCAACTATCTCTATTATGATGGACTAGATAACTACTTTCCTAGGCATCTATTACATAATATATATATCATCTCTAGATCATAAGATTCCTCCACATTGGCTAAGGAAGATCATAAACTCCAATGAGGAGCTATAACATGTGTACATGGATAGGTCAGACCTAAACATGAACAACTCCTCCACAAGTGAATGGAATGATGTGCGGATCTCAGGGAAGGTCAGCCAAGAACCATAGAACATTGAAAGATGTGTCATTTAGCTCTGTTGGTCAAGAAATGTTCCACATGTCTTCTCCTTTAGCTAATTATCTGAACTGTTAGAAATGTTCTGCTCTAAGAAAATAGATGATCTTCTGATAGCGATAACTTTCTGGTACTTAATCCAAATGCTCTAAATTATGGATATGATGTGGATGAGTGAATCTAGATGCTAAGTCTAGCTTCGCAAGGTCTAAAATGCAACTGTAGTAGAATGCGGACCGAAATATAGAAACTACTACTGACTGAACTACTTGAACTGAACTAGAAAATGAAAGGAAACAAACTAAATTGCAAACAACTGAAATGCAAATATTTTTTTTGGTTGATGCAAGATTGCTCTTGAACCAGGGATTCTCCTGCATCAGACATATGGGGTTATTGAAAAAGTGAGTCCCTCACTTTGTTGGGGCTAGAGGAAAATGAAGATGGTCTACCTTAGCCTGAGAAATCTAAGATGAATCTTCTTCCAGTCCACCTTTCCACTTCACAAGATATTCTTTGTATTGTCTTCCTTTGGTGCTGCGTCTAATTCTGCTATCCAAAATGTCTTCAATCTGCTCTGGTGCTTGTTGTGGTAACTACTTCTTCAAGTCTTCTTCAATGCTATCACTGAACTCTGCTTCATGATACTGATATATGTCTGCAATATTGAAAATAGGTGATATGCCCAATGTCTCTGGTAGCTCCACTTCATATGCAATTCCTAAATCAAACTTTCTAAGTATCCTACAAGGTCCAAACTTCTTCATCTTTAACTTGTTATATGTTCCCAATGGAAATCTTTCTTTTCTCAAGTATACCATTACGTCATCACCAAATTCAAATTCTTTGTGTCTCCTCTTCTCATCTACTTTCTCTTTATACTTGTTGTTCATATCACCCAAATGCTTCTTCACTTGATTATGCATTGTCTTCATATGTTCTGCAAATTCTTTTGTTTCTGCACTTCTCTTTTCTTCCATATCGATATCTCTCAATTCTATGACTCCTTTAGGGTTTACTCTGGTAACAATCTCAAAAGGTGTCTTCTAGTACTCCTATTCACTGAATTATTGTATGCAAACTCTGCTTGTGAAAGAATCAAATCCCAACTTCCTATCTTCTTTCCAACCAAACATCTCAACAAGTTTCCCAAACTCCTATTCACTACCTCTGTTTGTCCATCGGTCTATGGATGAAATGTTGAACTAAACTTCAAATATATCTTCAACTTCTTCCAAAGTGTCTTCCAAAAATATCCACAAAATCTTGTATCTCTGTCTAAAATTATGCTCTTAGGTAATCCATGCAATCTCACAATCTCCTGGAAAAATAGGTCAGCTACATGCATTTCATCAGTTGTCTTCTTACAAGCTATGAAATGTGCCATCTTTAAAAATCTGTACACCACTACAAATATTGAATCATGTCCTCTTTGTGTCTTAGGTAATCCCATTACAAAATCCATACTTATGTCTTCCCAAGGTCTCTCTGATATTGTCAAAGGTTTATAGAATCTAGTATTCTGACTACTCCCTTTCATAACTTGACAAACTCTACAACTCTACACAAATTTCCTAACATCCTTATGTATCTGAAGCCAAAATTAATTTTCACTCACCAAAGCTACTGTCTTATCAATGCCAAAATGTCCTGCCAATCCACCATTGTGTTTCTGCTTGATCAAATTGTCTCTCATTGAACTCCTAGGTATGCATAACTAGTTTCCTCTGAACAACATATCCTCCTAAATGAAATAGTCCAACCACTTAGTCCTATCTATCAAAATAGGTTCCTTACATGCTTTCTAGGGTTTTGTAAAATTAGTGTCTCCCTCATACAGGTTCTTCAATTCATCAAATCCTAACACTTCAACTCTCATCTCTATCAACAAGTTCCTTCTCCTACTCAATGCATCTACAACTTTGTTTGATTTTCCACTCCTATGCTTCAACACAAATGTATAACTCTGCATGAACTCTACCCATCTCATATGTATCTGATTCAACTTTCCTTGACTGTTCAAATACTACAAAGATTGATGATCTATATACAACACAAACTTCTTAGGCAACAAGTAATGCCTCCACTTCTTCAAGGCTTGAATTATGGCATAGAACTCTTGATCATAAACTAAATATCTTCTCCTTGCATCATTCAGCTTCTCACTGAAATATGCTACTGGTCTACCTTCTTGACTTAATACTACTCCAATTGCATTTCCATTTGCATCACAATCTACTTGAAATACCTTATTGAAATCTGGTAATTCCAAAATAGGTTGCTCTGTCACTTTCTGCTTCAACAATTCAAAACTTTTATTTGCTCCTGATGTCCACTTAAAGTCTTTTCTATCACCTCTCATTGTCTCTATCATAGGGTTACAAACTAAACTAAATTTTTTGATGAACTTCGGATAGAAACTAGCCAATCCATGAAATGATCTTACTTCTCTAATTCTCTTCAGTGTAGGCCATTCAACAATTGCTCTCACTTTCTCAGGGTCCATCTTCAATCCTTCCGCAAAAATCACAAATCCCAAATATACCAATTCTTCCTTCATGAAACTATACTTCTTGTTCTTGATGTTTATCAGCAATTTCTCTTCTCTCAGTCTCTACAATACTTGTCTTAGATGCTGCAAATGTTCCTCTTTTGTCTTACTGAAAATCAAAATGTCATCCAAATATACAATAATAAACTTACCCAAGAATTTCTTTAGAACTTCATTCATCAATCTCATGAAAGTACTAGGTGCATTTGTCAATCCAAAAGGCATCACTAACCACTCATACAATCCTTCATTTATCTTAAAAGCAATCTTCCATTCCTCTCCTTCTTTGATTTTGATCTGATGGTATCCATTCTTCAAATCTATTTTTGTGAAATATCTTGCTCCACTCAAATAATCCATGATATGATCTATCCTAAATAAAGGAAATCTATATTTGACGGTGATCTTGTTTATTTCTTTAGAGTCAGTACACATTCTCCATTCTCCATCTTTCTTTGGTGCTAACACTGCGGGTACTGCACAAGGGCTCAAACTTTCTCTGATCAAACCTTTCCTCAACAACTCTTGTATCTATCTATTCAATTCTTCATTCTCTATCATTGTCATTCTATGTGCTTCTTTGTTAGGCAAACTAGCTCCCAGTATAAGATCCATGTGATGACTGATACTCCTGATTGGTGGCAATCCTTTAGGTACATTATCTGATATGATGTATTCATACTATGTCAGCAACTCTTTTATCTCCTCTAGTTGTGATTCTTCAGTCTCCTTCAATGTTTCAGGCTTCTTAGGGATTAAAGCATAACACATATTCTCATGTCTCAAACCATCCAGAAATTTTCTTCCATCTACCAAATAGATTCTAGCATTCACACATAATTCACCCTTAGGATAATCTTCCAAAGGAATCAAGGTAATTCTCTTCCCATTTGATGTTATAGTGTATGTATTCTTTCTCCCATCATGCATATCTTTCCTATCAT
The DNA here is from genome assembly GCA_027924645.1 of Cunninghamia lanceolata. Taxonomy (NCBI): domain Eukaryota; kingdom Viridiplantae; phylum Streptophyta; class Pinopsida; order Cupressales; family Cupressaceae; genus Cunninghamia; species Cunninghamia lanceolata. Next base: position 11,255,080 of record BSBN01001201.1, on the reverse strand, counting down.
ACTACCAAGGTCTACCCAACAAGATATGACATACATCCATAGGCATAATATCACACAAGACTTCATCATGATAAGATCCAATATGAAATTTCACCAAACATTGTTCACTCACCAGTACCTTATGATAATCCTAAATTCATACTATCTGGTAGGGCTTAGGGTGTTTCAATCTTTCCAACTTCAACTTAGTCACCATCTCCTCTCAAACTAGGTTATCAAAACTACCACTACCAATAACAACCTTACAACATTTACCTCCTAATTTGTATCTTTTTCTAAACAAACTTTTCCTCTATGGTGGTTCCTCATTTGTCTCTGCTTGAAATAGTTCTCTCCTCATCACAAGTGATTCTCCTTTCTCAGGTTTGCAAACTGAACTGGGGTCACCGAGTTCAATATGTTCTTCTTCCACATAGGATGCTCTTCCAATGTTCTTTGTCTTCTTTCTTGTATTCCCCTTATTACATTCAAATGCTCTATGTCCTTCACCTTCACACTTGAAACAAGTGCATCTAAATGTTCTCCTATCAGGTCCTCTTCCTTCTCTTTTGTATCCTTCACTTCAATACGAATTAGGGTTTCCTCTGCGGTAAAAATTTCTTTCATCTCTTTGGTATGCATTATTATCTCTGTCCTCCTTCTTGAATGTGTTCTCTTGTCTATTATGCTCCGCATACAATCTTTCTCCTCTAGAAAATGCTCTACCTCTCTAAAATTTACCTCCTCTACCTCTCTGTCTCTGATCATGTCTCTTGTTCAACTTTTCTTAAACCTTCAAGGCAAACTGATATGCTTCCTCCAGAGATGTCATCCTTACCAAACTCAGTTCCTCTTGAATGTTCAATCTCAGTCCATTGATGTATCTAGCCACTTTATCCTTGCTTTCTTCACTATGTCTTGTCCTTATGATCATCTTATGAAATTCTTCAGTATACTCCTTCACAGATTTCTCCTTTTGTTTCAGGTTTTACAACCTCTTCAATAATTCCAACTCATAGTCAGTAGGTATAAAATGATTCTTCAATTTTGTCACCATTTTATCCCACTTTGTAATATTTTCTTTTCCTCTTATGTTTCTATCCAACTGAACTTATTTCCACCATATAGTATCATGTTCTTTTAACTTTGTCTTTGCAAATTTCACCTTCTCTGGGTCTTCAACTTCTTCATACTTAAAGTATTCTTCGATGTCATTTATCCAGTCAATCAACTCTTTAGGGTTCAAATTTCTAGTGTAATTAGGTACATCAACTCTAGGTCTCTTTCTGATCTTTGAAATAGCTCGCAACATCTTGACTTGATCTGATTCTTCTTCTTTGTCACCTGCTAGGATTTCACCAATTTGTTCAACAGATTGAAATTCCTCTTCATCATCACTTTCAACATTAGGTCTAGGTGTCAGTCCTCTTTGCCTATCTTCCTCAATAGCATCCAATTGAATTCTTATTATTTTTATCATTTCTATCATTTCATCCATTCTACCAGCCGTTGTTCTAACAATAGGGATTCTCCTCAGCGACATTCTTCCTAGGATCAAGTGCAAACTATCTCAATTTGGCAATCGGGCTACAAGGTGACAACTGCCTCACAATCGATAATCAGTTGTGACACAAGTAACCTACCTTAGATTTAGTGATCTGTCCATAGAAAGATCTTATTGAATTCCTTTGCCAACTTCACTCACTTCGCTCCCCAAAGATTCAAACTTTTGCTCTGATACCACTTGGTGCAGTCACGGTAGGAGTGTTCACAGAATGAACAGTCTAGACTATGCAGCAAGAGTAAACACAACGGAAACAACTCAAAGATGTGAAGCAAATGTAGATTTAGTCATTCAGTATATCATAGAATTCAAAATACAATTGTCCAGTAACATGCGGGCTTTCAACTAGGGCTCACAGGCCTGATTACAGAATATCAAAAGATGCACAAGATATAGCTTTGAAGCTCCTTTACAAAGAATCCAAACCATCAACTATCTCTATTATGATGAACTTGATAACTACTTTCCTAGGTATTTGTTACATAAATATATATCATCTTCAGATCATAAGATTCCTCTGCATCGGCCAAGGAAGATCATAAACTCTAATGAAGAGTTGTAATGTGTGTACATAGATAGGTCAGACCTAAACATGAAGAACTCCACAAGTGAATGGAATGATGTGCAGATCTCAGGGAAGGTCAGCCATAAACCATAGAACATTGAAAGATGTGTCATTTAGCTTCGCTAGTCAAGAAATGCTCCACAGGTCTTCTCCTTTAGCTGATTTTTGATAGGTGGCGACTCATCAGGAAAGTACTGTACACTAGCCATGTATCCTCACCAGGGTTCGAGGCCGGGCCGGGCCCCTAGTGGGGGTTCGGGGGCGGTAGCCCTCAAGAAATTTTTTTTAGGGCCGACATAAAAATCCTATTTTTTATGACTGACATAAGAAAACCCTAATTTTTGTAACTGACAAAAAGGCTTGATAAAAGCAGCTAAGCATTAGGGTTTTGATATATTGTATTGTAGCATTTGCAGTGGTATTGAGTTGCAGAGATTGCTGATTGTAATTGGTTTGATTTACTGGATAATAATATTGGACTCTCTGTTTGGTGGATGTAACCTGAGTTTGGATGAACCACGTTAAAACTTGTCTCTCGTTGTTATTATTTCTGTGTATTTCCATTCCTCTGTTTAATCTTTATTTGCATTTAATTGATATCTTCTGCTGACTAACCCTAACAAGTGGTATTAGAGCGGGTTGTGTTGAATTATCATCTGCAGGAAGGTCTCACAGTTGAGTGGGAGCAATGGTGGATGAGGGTAAATTGAAGGTCGATAAATTCAATGGGTAGAACTATCAGTTATGGAAGATGCAGATGGAGGATTATCTCTATCAAAAAGATTTATGGAGGCCATTGGAAGGAGTAACCAATAAACCGGCAACAATGTTTGATGAGGATTGGAATCTTCTTGATAGAAAGGCACTGGGAACCATTCGGTTGTGCCTGGCACCATCGATGACATTCAATATAATGGAAGCAAAGACAACAGACGGTTTGATGAAAGCTTTGGCTAAATTGTATGAAAAATCCTCAGCCTCAAATAAGGTATTTCTTATGAAGCGTTTGTTTAATCTAAAAATGGTTGAAGGTGGATTTGTGAAAGATCATTTAAATAAATTTAATACAATTGTCGGTCAAATGACTTCTGTAAATGTAAAATTTGATGAAGAAGTTAGAGCTTTCTTAATATTATGTTCATTGCCTGAAAGCTGGGATAGTTTGGTAATGGCGGTTAGTAACTCTGTTTCTGGTTCAAATACCATGAAATTTGATGATGTTGTTGGTGTTATTCTGAGTGAAGAAATTCGTAGGAAAAGATTAGGTGGATCCAAATCAGGCAGTGTTTTGAATGCAGAAAGCAGGGGCAGATCAAATGAGAGAGGAAAAGGTTCAGGAGGTCATGGGAAGTCACGAGGAAAATCAAAGGACAAAAGATCCCAAACCAGAGGACAGAAGGATTGCTGGTACTAAGGAAAACTAGGTCATCTGAAAAAAGATTGCTGGTCTCGAAAGAACAAAGAAGGAGACAAACAAGAAGGCAATAAGGAAGCAAATGTGGTAAGCAATAAGTCTAAAGATGATGCTTTGATTCTTTCCCTAGATAATGCTGATGATTCATGGGTTTTAGATTCAGGGGCCTCATTTCATGCTACGCCCCATAGAAGTTATTTCCTTGATTATGTGCAAGGGGATTTTGGGTTGGTTTATTTGGGAGATAACAAACCCTGTCAGATTATTGGAAAGGGAAGAATCAAGATTAAGTTGCAGAATGGAAATCATTGGCTACTACAAGAGGTAAGGTATGTTCCAAGGCTCAGTAGGATTTTAATTTCAGCAGGGTAGCTAACTGAACAAGGTTGCACTGTTACATTTACTAATAAAAATTAGAAGGTTTCAAAAAGTGCCTTAGTAGTAGCAAAAAGGTGTGAAAGTAGGCACCTTATATCTTTGTGCAGGTCATACTGTTCCTTCTACTTTAGCTGTTACAGAGAAAAAACAAATAGGTTCAGGAACAGTTGCTGCAGGTTTGTAGGAAGAGACTGGAAAAGTTGCTGCAGGTTCTGAGACAACACTGTGGCATAACAGACTTGGGCATATGAGTGAAAAAGGTATGAAGGTACTTCATTCTAAGAAAGTTTTACCAGGTCTGAAATGTATTAATATGGATTTCTGTGAAAGTTGTATGTATGGCAAACAAAAGAGAGTTAGTTTTCTCAAGGATGGGAAACAAAAGAAAAATAAAAAATTGGAGCTTGTGCATACAGATGTATGGGGACCAGCTCAGGTATCTTCTCTCGTGGCTCTCGGTATTATGTTACATTCATAGATGATGCAACTAGGAAGGTCTGGATTTATTTCCTTAGATAGAAATTTGATGTATTTGAAACATTTAAGAAATGGAGAAGCTTGGTTGAAAATGAGACAGGTAAAAGATTAAAATGTCTCAGATCTGATAATGGCAGTGAGTATTGCACAAAGAATTTGAAGATTATTGTTCCTTTAATGGAATTCGTAGGCAGAAAACGGTTCTAGGGACTCCACAGGAAAATGGAGTGGCTGAACGCATGAATAGGACAATAATGGAGTGTGCAAGGACCATGAGATTGCATGCTGGACTGCCTTTAAACATATGGGCAGAGGTTGTCAACACTGTTGTATATTTAATTAACAGAGGTCCTTCAGTTCCTTTGGGCTGTGGTATTCTAGAGGAAGCATGGACAGGTAAGAAGGTGAGTTATTCTTTTCTAAAAACCTTCGGCTGTGAAGCTTTTACACATATAGATTCTGAAAATAGAACCAAGCTGGATGCAAAATCAAAAAATGGTACCTTTGTTGGATATGGCATTGATGAATTTGGTTATAGGCTTTGGGATTTTGAAAATCAAAGAATTGGGAGAAGCAGGGATGTTATATTCAATGAGAAGGTGTTGTACAAAGATCAGTTGCAGCAGCATGAGAAGAATAAAAAAGATTATGTGGTGCTGGATGATACTCCAAATAGTGATGTTCCAGTGGTTCCTCATGCTCCACAACAACAACCAAAAATACCACAAACTCTAGTGAATGTTAGATGGTCAACAAGGCTAAGTAGACCTCCTGAAAGGTTTTCTCCCTCTTTGTATTCTATTTTGTTAACAGATGCTAGTGAACCAGAAGGGTATGATGAAGCTATGCAGGTGGATACACAAGTTCAGTGGAAGCATGCTATGAAAGAAGAAATGGACTCCTTGCTAAAAAATCAAACTTGGGAATTAAGTACGTTACCTACAGGTAAAAAGGCCTTACCAAACAAATGGGTTTACCGGCTGAAAGAGGAAGATGGAGGTGAGAAAAGATTGAAGGCCAGGTTAGTTGTAAAAGGATTTGCACAGAAAAGGGCATTGATTTTGATGAGATATTTTCTCTGATTATCAAGATGACTTCTATTCGTACTGTTTTAAGTATTGTGGCTGCTGAAGATTTGCATTTGGAACAGCTAGATGTGAAAACTACCTTTCTCCATGGTGATTTGGAGGAGGAGATATATATGGAATAGCCCCAAGGATTTGAGGTCAAAGGTCAGGAGAAATAGGTGTGCAGATTGAAGAAGAGTTTGTATGGCCTGAAACAAGCACCTCGGCAATGGTATTTGAAATTTGATAGTTTTATGGCTGAGCAAGGCTACAACAGGTGTAATTCTGACCATCGTGTTTATTTTAAGAGGTTGGATAATGACAGCTACATTATTTTATGTTTATATGTTGATGACATGCTTGTAGTTGGGTCTAACATGGATCACATAAGAGAGTTAAAACAATAGTTAGCACAGTCATTTGATATGAAGGATTTGGGGGCAGCAAAACAAATCCTTGGTATGAAAATTTGCAGAGATAGGATGAACAGAAAATTGACTCTATCTTAGGCTGCTTATGTTGAAAAGGTGTTGCAGAGATTCCATATGGAGAATGCAAAAGCTGTCAGCACACCTTTGCCTAGTCATTTGAAATTGACTAAGGAGATGTGTCCAAAGACACAAGAGGAGGAAGAAAAAATGTCCAAGGTACCATATGCTTCAGCTATAGGAAGTTTAATGTATGCCATGGTATGCACGAGACCAGATATTGCACATGCTGTAGGAGTCATAAGCAGGTATATGAGTCATCCTGGATTGGAGCATTGGAATGCAATAAAATAGATTCTCATATATTTGAGAGGTACATCCAATAAACATTTATGTTTTGGGGGCTCTAATGCTGATTTAGCAGGTTATGTAGACTCAAATTTGGTAGGAGATATTGATACTAGGGAGAGTACTACAGGTTATTTCTTTATTGTAGATGGGACATCAGTGAGTTGGATCTCACAGTTGCAAAAGGTGGTTGCTTTATCCACCATAGAGGTAGAGTATGTCGCTGCAACAGAGGTGAGTAAGGAGATGATATGGCTGTAATCTTTCATGGAAGAATTGGGCACACAATAGGCTAACAGTTCTTTGTATACAGACAATCAGAGTGCCATACATCTTGCAAAGAATTCTGCTTTGCATTCAAGGACCAAACACATACAGTTGAGGTATCACTTTATTCGGTCAGTGTTGGATAATGGACAGTTAAGGCTGGTAAAGATACATACAGATGAAAATCCAGTGGATATGTTTACAAAGGCAGTGACAAGGGAGAAGTTGAGCTCCTCTTCAGCTTCCATTAGTCTTCTAGACTGAAAACAATAAAAATAGAACAGTAGAGTCCAGGGTGCTTATTTCCAGTGGGAGCTGCATGCGCAGCGGTGCCGTCCAGGATTAGTCTCCAAGTGGGAGATTATTGGTAGGTGGCGACTGATCAGGAAAGTACTGTACACTAGCCATGTATCCTCGTCAGGGTTTGGGGGCGATAGCCCCTGAGAAGTGAGGGTTCAGGGGCGGTAGCCCCCAAGAAATTTTTTTTTAGGGCCGACATAAAAATCCTATTTTTTATGACCGACATAAGAAAACCCTAATTTTTGTAACCAACAAAAAGGCTTGATAAAAGCGTCTAAGCGTTAGGGTTTTGATATATTGTATTGTAGCATTTGCAGCGGTATTGAGTTGCAGGGATTGTTGATTGTAATCGGTTTGATTTACTGGATAATAATATTGGACTCTCTATTTGGTGGATGTAGCCCGAGTTTGGGGGAACCACATTAAAACTTGTCTGTCATTGTTATTATTTCTATGTATTTCCATTCCTCTGTTTAATCTTTATTTGCATTTAATTGATATCTTCTGCCAGCATTTAATTATAGATATGATGTGGATGAGTAAATCTAGATGCTAAGTCCAGCTCTGCAAGGCCTAAAATGCAACTATGGTAGAATGCGGACCGAAATATAGAAACTACTATTGACTAAACTACTTGAACTGAACTGGAAAATGAAAGGAAATAAACTAAAATGCAAACAACTAAAATGCAAATATTTTTTTTGGTTGATGCAAGATTGCTCTTGAATCAAGGATGCTTCTGCATCAAATCCTTATCATCCTCTATTAGTCTGCTCCCCTTGAGGAGTACCCTCTATTTCTTCAAAACTGATATAATAGAATTTGGATCTTCATTTTCTTTAAGATATACATAGATGATATGTACATAGTGCCTTCTTCATGTCAAAATAGCACTGATTACCCCTATCTTATTCTCCACATGTCTATACAGTCATCAAAATTTGTTTTACCTTCAATATGTCTTCATTTTACTTAGAAGGTAGAATATTCTCATAAATCACCTTCAACTATGCAAGAGATGCATCCCAGTTCTTCTTTGCAGAAGACATAATATGTAGTTGGCTCTCAAGATGAATGTATAGTTCTTGTGCTTCCTCCAAAGTGGTTGACACCTTCACTTTTTGTGCAACATTTTCACGTTCTGTCAAAATGCTAATCAAGATTTCTAACCTCATATTCACTACTTCTCTTAGCTATCTAATTTCACTCTTTATTTGCTTCCTTTGATCCAAGATCTACTTTAGCTGGGAATGTAGATTTTCTATTTGAGCTCTAGTGGCTCCATCTTTGTCCTTCAAAGGATCATATATTTTGGTCACTTGAATTAGTTGTGACTCAATAGAGTCAGCTTGATCTTTTATTCTCTTTGTAGTTGCAGGCTAGTTCAACAAAATCGATATAAGACTTTGGCATCTTCTATACATTTTTGAATATTTTTCATATTTTGTTGCAGATTATTATGTGCCTTAGCACATCTCCTAGAGGCGTTTGTCAAGCTTTTAGCATTCACCTACTCTGTTATCTTTTTCTCAGCTTGATTCTCAAGATAAGATGAGTGGGCCTTGAAAGGCTCCTATTTAATATTGAGAGGGGGGTGAATTAGTATTCTTAAATTTAAACAATTTAACTAAGTACCAACTTAAATAATCAAAAAGAAAAGTAACCACAGAAATACAAGCCACAAAATCATGACACACGAACACCAGAATTTTACCTGGAAAACCTAAGAAAGGGAAAAACCACAGAGAGGATTAGCTCTCAATATATATTGCAATCTTTTACAAGTGATGATGTTCAGGCTTGGTCACTCCACGGGCCTAGAACATGTTGGCTCACTACCATGAAGTATAACTAGGTCTAGCAGGCTCACTGCCACAACCCTAAACCCAAAAAGATTACAATGAGGGCTATTAAAACCTAATTATTTCTTACAGCCAGGCTCACTTCCAAGTACAAGTGAAATTGTATAAGGAATATGAATACTTCAACATCATCTATCTATATGCCAGGGTGCAGTCATTTAGCAACTGAATACTGAGTCCTGAGTCTTCATCATTACTGATCTTCTATCTCTGCTCTGCTATTCTGATACTCGCATCAATCACATTCACAATACTTCTTCACACACTTCATATTCACACAACACACACCAAACACTAAGTTCAATCCCACACACACACACACACATATATATCTCAGTAACACTTAAGATCTTCATATTAGGTCGACATACTTAGATGAAGCATATAGTTGATAGACTTGTAGCTTGTTAGCCAAATACATAGTGGACCCAAACAACATTTGAAACATCTTCTCATATGTCGGCTCCAACTATAGAACCACTTAGGATAAAGTTCTAATCAATGGAACTTACCGCACATAAATCAAACTATCATGTCAGCCTCAAACTTAGACTGCTATTGGTTTAGTTCAATTGTCAGATCACAACTTTCACTGCGGACCACATGGCTTGCTCAAAATCATGTCAAAGACTCCTTAGACATCACCCATCATACCTTTAGAACCACATAGCAAAATATTCCATAGTGGTAGAATACAGACCATCAGAACTTAGACTTTGTCACAGTCAAACTCTGTGAAACATTGTAGTGATATTCAATAGCTTGCAACTATCTTTTTGGTGGACTTCAGATTTTACAACTTTGGATTTAGACACTTCATACAAGTGTTTACAACACCTCAAAACCACATCACAAAATATGCACTTGCGGAGGAATGCGGACCCTTTTACTTTGCACTGTACACTATTCCTATCTTACTTTTGTTCATCCAGACTTAGACATTTTGTACAAATAACTTTTGGAGGAAGTCATGACCTGAACACTAGAATATATCATCATCAAGTAGCTATGAGTTATCATACATGAACTGCATTTGTCAGTCTTCATCTGCGGAGGCATACTAATTCATTTTCTATCTCATACTCTGTACCCTATCCATACTTAGGCATTTTGACCTTCTACACTTGTGCCTTGCTGTCAAACCAAGTTGGTCTTCCAGAGTGATGTCTTCTTGTCATGCTAATGTGTCCTCTTGGTCCTGTTGCCATCAATGACAACACAGATTATCTCTAGAGCAGTGTCTCTTGCCAACAATCTTCCCCTTTGGCATTGATGGCAACACTTAGTGAAAAATGCTACCTTGACTACTCCCCCTTTCTATATTCACTATATTCCTTCTCCCCCTGAGATGTTTTCTCATTTTTCACTGATCTTCTCTCCCCCTTTGATATCAATAGCAAAGGTGGGTGTTCCAGAGTCAAAGCTTGTCAAAACTACAAAAACTTGTACTCTGTCGCATATGTACAAGTGTAATCTTCAACTTTATTTTACATGAGATGGAGGATGTCACTGAAAATGTTCTTAATTTGGGCTAGCTCACCATCCTAGCTTTTCTTTGCAATATCCAAAATTTGAATGTGACCACTAAGTAGAAAGATTGTAGTCTCTTCCTTGAGAAGATCAAAAGGTGTGTCAGATTGTAAAGCTACTTGTGCTTCAGCTGCTAGATTGAACATAGAATCTAGCGTAGGATAGATTACTCTTCTTAGCTAACACATTTTGTCTCTGATTTTGTCTCTCTCACTTATTAGATTGTTCAAGTCATCCTGAAGGTTGATGACTTGACTTTCTTTGCTGCTCACTGATTTTGTCACCGGATCGAATGAATTAGAGATATTTATCAGTTTCAGCTCTACATCCTTGATCTTCACTTCTATTTCCTTAGTGGTTTTCAACCAAGATAAGCAAAATCTATATATATCACCAACTTCTTTAATGGCATTCTGAATTCTTTTTACTCTATTTTCTATTTGGGCTTTGTCATTAGTTAACATTTTCTTCAACTTATTTAATCTTTTCTCATTAAACTCTTTCCTGACTTTTATAACTGCAGATTTCTCAAAAGATTCAAAATCTTTACTTACAGAGTTTAATAGTCCTTTGAGTTGATTTTATGATGACACAGAAGTATCCTTTTGGTATGTTGGCATCAACTTCTCCAAAATGCTAGATGCCTCACCAATGAGATCACTATCCTCTATGTGAGACTTTAACATTGTGCAATTGAAGCCAATCTAAATTTTTGCACCGGTGACATTACATCCAAGTTTATTGGACCATGTATAAACTCGGGCTCTTCTAAAACTTGTTTCTCTTTCTCCAAAAGTTCTATAATTAACTCTGCAGTGTCTCTTGGTGTAGTAGACACTTCCTCTTTCAAGCTCTACTCTGGATGATCTAGATCCATATCTTTATTTGGGTCCTCCTTCTGTTCTGATTAAGGATTTTCCTTGGCCTATTCCTCTTCTATCATCTCCTTATCAATTTTGTCCTTAGCTTGATGTTCTGGAGAGGATCTTGTTTCAGCAAGAACTTCTTTCTCCTCAGTTACTTTGTCATCTTTATCTATTTCCTACTCAGGACTTAGATCTGGAACAAATGCATCAACTTCAGCCTCAGTTTCTTTATTGTCAATAATGGATGGGAGTTTGAATTCCCTTAGTGTGTCCAGAGTGGTTTCTTCAGTTTCCTTAACCACTTTCTCAATGTCTCCTACCATAAGAGCATTCATTCTCTTCTTCGATCTGAGTTTGCTGGAAAATACTTTGGAAACTTTTATTTTCTCCTTTGGAGTGATTTCTGGACATAGTTTTGTCAGAGTATGCTCTCTTAGTTCAACATCTTTTGTCATGGCTACTTCCTTTCCTGCAATCATTATGCTTGCCAGACTGTGTGGAAGCTCACCAATTATTTCAATTAGAGCTCTGTTGTAAATGTTCATATATTCTACAACAGCAGTCTCAATCACCCTTTTATCTAGATCATTATATTCATCATATAATTGTGCAATTGGTTTTAGATTGCCATCCACTGTTATGGCTTTGAGCACATCTTCCAAACTTATAGTTGCTTCCTTTGTTTGAGGCACATCTTTCTTTTGCCTTTTCCCAGGTTGACCCTTACTATAGGGTTTCTTCTTGTTGGATCTAGAGGCCTTTGTGGCCTCAGCTTTCATCTTTTTCACTTCTTCATTAGACTCTATTTCTTCTTCATCAGTTCTTCCTATACTGACATACATCCTTTTGCCTTTTGTTTTCTATCTCTTTGTGCCTTTGACATAGGATTTCTTAGAAGGTTGCTCCATATTTGCATATGGTGTGGGACCAGAGAATGTAGTAGAGCTTCTTGTAGTCCTCTGTGTTGTTTTAGACTTTTCTTGTTTCTTTTTAGGCTCCTCTGGGGCCTTAGCCATTTCATTCTCTTTCTTTTATCTTGCTTCCCTTTCTGCTTGTGCTTTTCCCCTTGCTTCTTTGACCTATTCTTTAGAGAAACCATGTTTCAATGCAACTTCTACTTCCTTTCTTAGTTTCCTAGATATTTCAGGTTGTCTAAGTTCAACATGCAATTTCACTGATGGTTCTTCATAGGTTATAAACCTTTCTTCTCTCCTGTCCTTGGGTTTACTGAGTATGTGCTGAGCATAGTTTTCCATTATTTTCGCATCTACTTCATATCCCATGGGCATTATCCAAATAGTTCTAGGCTCCACAATCTCCATTAAACACTGATCCTTGGTAACCATGAAATAGATGGTATCTTTGTATTTCTCAATAATTGCCTTAGGGATTCTTTCCCTTGACTGCATCATGCTTTCAAAATTTTTGAAATAGCCCCACAGGGCTGAGTTCTGGCCATCAATACTTCCTATGCTATTCAGATAATTTCTAATTTGAACTACAATAGGTTTATCATTTGTCCAGAGCAGATTCTTCATACCTAGAAACTCTTGCATGTAGTAGAAGAATAAACAGAGAATCAGCGTACCATATTTGAATGGATATTTCTAGTCTTTGGTCTTCCTTAAATTTTCCATCAATTGTTGTTGGAGCAGTTCACAAAGATCATACTATGCATCTTCCTTCACCATCTCAAAAGCTATATAGATTGCTGTACTGGATACTAAATTTTCACAGTTTGAGAAATAAACATTATATCCAACAATCATGGAAGCAAATCTTACTATATGGTCTTCAATATCATTGATTGCTAGTGCCCTTTTGTCAAACTTTACTCTGGTGGCTACCATTACTTTATCATTCTTCATGGATTTCAACACAGGTACCAATCTGGTGGAGTTTAATCTAGTTACTACCCTTATAGTGTCTTTTGTAATCTTAAAAGGTCTCTCGAGCCACATGAATTCATTATGAACCCTGCTTAATGCATATTGGACCCATTCATCCTCAGCGAACATTGGGAAATCAATGTATTGAATGAATTTCTTTGTTTCCAATGCTTTGTATTTGTTTTTCATGTTGTAACCTCCATTGCACAAGTGATCTAGAAATATGTCTGTGAGTTTGCTCTTCCCATGCTCTTCTAGGGCAATATGAATATATGCCCTAACATCCTCTACGTATAGAATTCTGTGTGGAATATCTGAGAATGCTCCCAACAGATCCACTTCTGTTGCTTTGTAATGGTGTTTCTTGAATTTTGGTCGAGGTCTTTCAGTGATATCAACAACTTGTGGGGTTGCCATTTTAGAATTTTAACAGACTCACAAATGGGGTTTGAATGAAAATACCTTGTTTCACCGAGCTAGGGTTTTCTTTATCTAAATCACTCTGAATCCTTTAGATCTTAGTTGTTGTCGCTCAAGCTTCACCTTAATCTCTCTTGGATGTCTGATATCTTGAATGCATAGTGATTTTGAACTAAATCAAGTCCCTTTTTATCCTCTGCATGACTTGACCTAAATTGTCATAAATGCTCCTTCCCAAAAAGCTGCATTTCTTCTTTGATAGATACAGTCGATCAAGATTGCTTCACAATGTACCACATTGATTTATTTTCTTCCAAATTTTCTTCCATAAGATCTGTCATATGATTGTGTTCATCATATCTTCATGTCGAATTCCAACACTAACTATCTGGCTGGGGGATTTGGATTTTCAACATTGCTCCCCCTAAGCCAGAACACCCAATTTACTTCCCAGAGGAAGTATCTACACCAAATTTTGGTTCAGATCTATCCTCTTCTTTAATTACTTCTCTCTTGATCCAGATTTTTTCCATTTCCTTGTTTGTTTCAACCGAATCAATCTTTTCTTTTCCCTTATCATTTCTCTACTTTGTTTTCCTTTCTTTAGCATAATAATTTCTCTTCACATTCTTGCTTCTGTAGAATCTTGCAACATGTCCAAATTTGTTGCAATTGAAGCATAAGATGCTTCCTTGTCCTTGATTCCTTCCTCTAAATGAATTCATCCTTGATCTACATTGATTAGCCATGTGTCCAAATCTATTGCATGCAAAACACTTTCCATTGAATGATTGATTATTCCTTGTATTATAAGACTCATTTCTTATGAGATTTTTGCATTCATTTGATTTATGACCAATTTTCTTACAACTAAAACATTGACCAAAAAATGATGGAACATTCTGATTTACTCTACTCTTGCATTGAGTAGCTTTATGACCAAACTTATTGTAATTAAAATAGTGTCCATTGAAAGATGGATACCTTTGAGCATTTGGTTGTCTGACTGGAGGTCTTCTAGGTCTCCTTCTTAGATTTCTAAACCGGTTCCCTCTGTTTTGCTTTAACTCAGTGTTGGTTTGTCCAGATTTTGAACTTTCTCCTTTCTCAAAACCCAAACCTTGCTTATCATTAGCTTTTTTTTTACTGGCAATCATCTCATCAAGCTTTGAAGAACTTAACTTGAACTTTTCTTCATAGCTCTTGGCTTTTTCCAAGTCTTCTTTTAGACTCACAATTTCTTTTTCATGTTTGGTACAATCTTCTGATTTACTTTTTATCATTAAATTCAGATCTTCTTCTACTTTTGTTCTTTCTATAACTTCTACTTCCAAGTCATTCAGAGTTTCATTTGTTGATATCAATTGATCACTAACTTCTTTATATTTGTCTTTGAATTTCTTAACTTGTTCTTTTAATCTTGAGATGCATTCCTCAACTTCTTGTAAGTTATCCTTCAGATCCCTAACTTCTGCTTTAGACTTTTCAAGATCAATAAGGGTTGCTTCTAGTTCCTTGTTGCTTTCAAAATTTCCAAATCTTCTTGCTGCCATGATTACACTACCCCAGATCTTCCTTAGGCTGTTAGGTCTTTTCCAAGGAACTTGGCTCTGATACCAATTGTTGAATACAGAGAGGGGGGGTGAACCAATATTCTTAAATTTAAACAATTTAACCAAGTACCAACTTTAATAATCAGAAAGCAAAGTAACCACAGAAATACAAGCCACAAAATCATGACACATGAACACTAGAATGTTATGTGGAAAACCCAAGAAAGGGAAAAACCATGGAGAGGATTAGCTTGTTAGTTTCAAGACAGCCAACTGAGAGGGGGGGGTGAATAAGTTGTCCCAAAACTTTCCTTTTATTAACCACTTAAATCCTTCTTGTAATTTAGCAACATAATAATAAATCAATCATGGAAACACAATGTAATAATTCAAGAGCAAAAACACATTAACACATATGACACCAAGATTTTAACATGGAAAACCCGGTTAAGAGAAAAACCACGGGGTGACTAACCCAAGATTGTATTCTCTGTTAAAAGAATAAAAGGAACAAAATGGCACATGCTAATTAGGGCTCACTGCCTGAGCACACTGCTCACAAGAGGCCCACTACCTACAGGAGACACACTATCTATAGAATAAAAAATATTACATAATTGAACTAAAGAATAGCATCTTCACCATGCTTGAGTCAGTTCCATTTAAGCTCAACACTTCTACTCTGCCTTTCGCTCTTCTCCTCTCTACCACATTCACATCTTCACCTCATCATGTTGAAATGACTTCACTACTCTTATTTATACAAGACATCGACTTTGGGATAATCATCAAAGTTGGCACAATATACACTTTATTTTGTTATAGAGCAAATACACAAATACAACTTGTCTTATTACAAAAGACTTCATGTGAATCACCACACAGTCGACCACACATATCTGGGACTTCAATCTTCTTTGAGGAACACGCCATGCTTCACAGAACATCTTCAAGATCATCCGCAAGATGTGCAAACCATCCGATCGGCCATGATTAGGAAGAACTTCATCATCTGGAAGTAAATCTTCAATTACGAGCTCAATCTTTAATGTGGATCACCAACATGAACTGGACACAATCTAGAGACCCCCACAAGATTTCTTGAAATCACCAAGAACATCCACACCACTTTTGTCCATTGAAATCATTCTCATCTTCATCTAGAACCTCAAGAACACATTCTGTCATCAGTCATATTAGAATGAATGCTTGTGGACCTCCAGACCATGAACCAATTGAGTTGTCAATTCACATTGGCTTCCTAAACACTCCATCAAATCCACAAAGCATGATATTGCATCTCTAGATCTTACTGGACCTATTTGTGTCACTCTGTCACCTCTAAACACTTGCCAAAACCAGTTTCACTCAAGTGGCCATAACTTCTTCAAATCTTCATGCGGACCTCTCAAATCTTGATTGGATGATATTTAGACTCATATCTACAAACCCTTTGATGCGCATTCCTTGATCTTCATCTTAGCTAGGATCTTCACTTCATAGAGCTTCATTGTCTTCACTGTTCTTCTCTATTTCTAATAGGACTAATTTTTTCAATATCCTCAGCACATAGCTCATCCAATCCTTGACATCAATGTAACAGGAGTATGTTGACATCAATGACAACACTGGTTAGGCCCATACTTGCAAAAATCTCCCTGTTTGTCATTGATGGCAACATATGATGTGAAAAACTGTTTTAACCGTCAAGACAAGAACTTCTCCTTACTGACTGACATAGCTTCTATCAACAACAGTCATTCATATGTCTTCTTCTTCCTTTACTGCTCCCCCTTTGATCAGCAACCACTTTTGTTTTTCACATGTCTTCTCTCCCCCTTTGACATCAATTGCAAAGGGCACATAGTTGCATCAATTAGAATCATACAGACTGCTCCCCCTGAGTAGTAGCTTCCTATCATCAATCTGGATCACAAGATATGACTGTGAGATCCATTGGACTAATGCACATTAGTGTAACTTCTCCTTGAGATACTCAAAAGAGTCCTTAGGTAGAGGTTTAGTAAAGATGTCTATAATCTGATCCTTAGAGGGTACAAACTCCAATTTGACTTCATTCTTGTTCACCTGCTCTCTCAAGAAGTAAAACTTGATGGATATATGTTTTGTCTTTGAATGCAACACAGGATTTTTTGAAATGTTTATTGCACTTGAGTTATCACATAAGATTGTGATAGGTTCTTCATACTCCACTCTGATGTCTTTTAACATTTGCTTCATCCACAATACTTGAGTGCAACTACCTGGTGCTACAATATATTGTACTTCTACAGTGGATAGAGATATTGCCTCTTGTTTCTTGCTCAACCAAGAAACCACTCTTCTCCCCAAAAAGAATGCACCACCACTGGTACTCTTTCGGTCATCCACATCTCCTACCCAATCCGCATTTGTATATGCATGAAGAGAGAAATCATGATCCCTAGGATACCATAAACCATACTCAATTGTTTCTTTTAGATATCTAAGAATCCTCTTGACTACCATGACATGAGATTCTCGCAGATCAACTTGAAATCTGACAACAAGACCAACAACATTCATAATGTCAGGTCTAGTTTGAGTAAGATACAATATTCCTCCAATCATTGACCTGTACTTTTTCTGATCAGCCTTAGGAGAGTCATCATCTTTGCTCAATTTGCATCTAGTTGCCATGGGAGTATTCATTGGTTTTGAGTCTTCCATCCCAAATTTCTTCAACAATTCTTTCACATACGTGGTCTGAGAGATGAAGATTCCTTTCTTCGTTTGAGTGATTTGTAGACCCAAGAAGAAATTCATTTCCCCAAAAATAGACATCTCAAATTCACTTTTCATTTGATTTGCAAAAGTCTTGCACATACTATCTCTTTCTCCAAAAATGATATCATTAACAAACACTTCAACAATTAAGATATTTTCATGATCAATTTTGAAGTACAAGTTACTATTAGCAGTACCTTTGTTGAAACCAATCTTCAAGAGATGTTTATCCAGTCTTTCATACTAGGCTCTTAGGGCTTGTTTGAGTCCATACAGTGCTTTCTTCAACTTGCAGACCATATCACCATGATTAGACAATTGAAATCCATCCGGTTGCTCAATATATACTTCTTCTTCCAAGTCACCATTCAGGAAGGTAGACTTGACATCCATCTGATATACTTTGAAATCCTTGAAGGTAGCAAAGGCAAGAAATAATCTGACTGCTTCAATCCTTGCCACCAGAGCAAAAGTCTCTTCAAAATCAACTCCTTCAACTTGAGAATAACCCTTGCAGACTAATTTGGCTTTGTTTCTGACTACTTCACCATCTTCATTTAGTTTATTCCGGAAGACCCATTTGGTTCCAATCACATTTTTGTTTCTAGGTCTGGGAACAAGATCCCAAGTGTGATTTTTCTCAATCTACATCAACTCTTCCTCCATTACTTTAGTCCATCTTTTATCATTGCATGCCTCACTTACTATTTTTGGTTCAATTTTTGAGATCAGACAATACTTTTTTGAGTCTTGAGTAATCTTTCTTCTTGTTTGAAAACCTTTGATTTTATCACCTATGATCTGATCTTCAGAATGATTCAATCTTACATACCTGGGAGTTTTGGGAACTTCTTGCACTTCTATTTCTTGGATAGGTTCATTCAAACTTATCTCTTCTTCCTAAATTTTAGGATTCTTCGGATTAGTCTGGATTTGAATTTTAGAAGGGGATTGAACCAAAACATCATTTTGATCATCTTCTTCATATTCATAAAACCTTAAGGATTTTTCAATGCCTTCATCAACCTTCACATTTGTACTTTCTACAATCTTTCTCAATCTCTTGTTATAACACTAGTATGCTTTGCTTTGAGTAGAATAACCCAAGAATATTCCTTCATCACTTCTAGCATCGAATTTGCCAAGGTCTTCATCTCTTTTACTGTAACATTTGCTACCAAAGACTCTAAAATACTTCACAGTTGGAGTGATGCCAAACCAGAGTTCATAGGGAGTCTTACCAGTATTGCTTCTGATTTGTACTCTATTAAGAGTATAGATAGCAGTGCTTACAACTTCTCTCTAGTAGATATGAGGAAAATTTGCTTTCATCATCATGGTTCTAGATGCTTCCTAGATGGTTCGGTTCTTTCTCTCCACTACACCATTCTGTTGTGGAGTCCTTGCAGTAGATAACTATCTTTTTATCCCATGTTTCTCACAAAATTCTATGAACTCTTCAGATTTGAATTCTCCACCTCTATCAGACCTAAGACATTTTATGTTTAATCTGGTTTCATTCTCCACCAAAGCCTTGAATATTTTGAATTTCTCAAGAGCCTCAGATTTTTCTTTCAGAAAAGTTACCCACATCATCCGGGAGTGGTCATCAATTAATAACATGAAGTATCTATCACCTTGTAAACTCCTGATTCTTGTCGGTCCACATAGATTAGTATGTACTAAGTCCAACAATCTGGTAGAAGATTGTTCCTTACTTTTGAATGTGACTCTGCTCTGCTTACCCAACTGACATTCTTTGCACAAACTATTAGTAGGTTTCACCAGTCTTGGAAGATCTCTTACAGCTTGAGTGTTGCTTATCTTGATGATATTATCAAAATTTACATGACACATTCTCCTATGCCACAACCAACTCTAATCAATTTGAACAAAATAAACAACTTTTGCCAATACCAACCAAGTGGAAGATGTTACCTTTTATTTGAGTACTGGATGCAATCTCTATTCTAGAACTTTCAAAGATCTTAGATTTTCCATTTTTGAATCAGAGATCATAGCCTTTGTTTACCAACTATCCAACACTGAGAAGATTGTGCTTTAAACCTTTAACATACAGTACATCACTGGTTTTGTTCTTTCCATCAAAAGAAATAGTTCCTCTACCTCTGATTCTGCCAGCAGAATTATCACCAAATTTTACAACTCCTCCTTCATATCTTTCCAAATCTAAGAACTTATTTTTGTCGCCAGTCATATGGTGGGAGCATCCACTGTCAATGACCCAATAATCCTTTTCTTCAACTTGGGCAGCCAGAGCTCTTTCAATCATTTTATGATTGACAAATTCAGAGGACATTGGATCTTCTTCCTTGATGGCAATAAAGACCCAGTCACTTCTGGATTTGTTCCCTGTCTCTGATTCATCATCTGTTACTCCTTCATCATCATCATCTTCATGAACATAGTAACATTTCTTTTGGAATCTTGATCTATTTGGATTTTCCCTTGAAAATCTTTTCGGACACTTTGAGGCAAAATGACCAATCTTGTTGCAGTTGAAACATTTGAAGGGCAATTTTCCTTCATACTTACTAGATCCTCTTGGTAGTCTTTTTGCAATAAGGGCTTCAAGTTGAGTAGCTTCTGCTTCATCTTCTTCCAGATCTTTTCTTGCTTTTTCATATCATGATATTTTCTTTGAGGAGTTCTCTCCTAGATCAAACTTTTGTTTGCCTTTTACAGAGGCACTAGCTTTGAATGCAGACTCAGTCTTGGGGGGTGCATCTCCAAACTTGGCCAATTCAAATGCAGCTAATTTTCCAACCAATTGATCTCTTGTGATGTTTGAAAAAGATCTGAATTCTTTAATAGCAGCAACCTTGTATTTGTAACTAGGAGGTAGAGATCTGAGAACTTTGGCAACAATCTCATCTTCATCCAAGATTCCACCAACACACCTAATGCCACATACAAGCTCATTTACTTTTGGCATAAATGTAGTGATATTCTCATCTTCATTCATCTTTAGGTTTTTGAATTTTCCTTTCAAACTTTGCAGCTTGGCACATTTAACATATTTGTCTCCTTCATGCAAAAGTTGCAGTTTTTCCCAAATCTCATATGTAGTTTTTAGATCTATAACATTTGTCAGCTCTGAATCAGATAAGGCACTTAATAAAGCTTCTTTAGCCTGAAGATTGTCTTCAGCATCTTTGATTTCATCTACAGTTGTTGGACCATTATTTGGAGGAATATACTTCTTTGAAGTTATGGTCCAATATTGCATTCCCATACATTGCAAGTGACATTCCATGTGTCTTTTCCAAAGAGTGTAATTGGATCCATCAAACCTCAGACTATCCTTCTTGTAGGAAGACATCCTGGATCTCCTCAAGCGGTTAAGCTCTTTTAGAGGAACTTAGCTCTGATACCAATTGTTAGTTTCAAGATAGACAA
Source organism: Cunninghamia lanceolata (assembly GCA_027924645.1). Lineage (NCBI taxonomy): Eukaryota > Viridiplantae > Streptophyta > Pinopsida > Cupressales > Cupressaceae > Cunninghamia > Cunninghamia lanceolata. The sequence continues at coordinate 11,233,987 of BSBN01001201.1, read as the reverse complement.
CTGAGAGGGGGGGTGAATCATTTGTCCCAAAACTTTCCTTTTATTAACCACTTAAATCGTTCTTGTAATTTAACAACATAATAATAAATCAATCATGGAAACACAATGTAATAATTCAAGAGCAGAAACATATTAACACATATGACACCAAGATTTTAACGTGGAAAACTTGGTTAAGGGAAAAACCATGGGGTGACTAACCCAAGATTGTATTCTCTGTTAAAAGAATAAAAGGAAAAAAATGACACATGCCAATTAGGACTCACTGCTCGAGCACACTACTCACAAGAGGCCCATTGCCTACAAGAGACACACTGTCTACAGAATAAAAAATATTACATACTTGAACTGAAGAATAGCATCTTCACCATGCTTGAGTTAGTTCCATTTAAGCTCAACACTTCTGCTCTGCCTTTCGCTCTTCTCCTCTCTACCACATTCACATCTTCACCTCATCATGTTGAAATGACTTCACAACTCTTATTTATACAAGACATCAACTTTGGGATAATCATCAAAGTTAGCACAATATACACCTTATTTTGTTACAGAGAAAATACACAAATACAACTTGTCTTATTACAAAAGACTTCATGTGAATCACCACACAGTCGGCCACACATATCTGGGACTTCAATCTTCTTTGAGGAACATGCCAAGCTTCACAGAACATCTTCAAGATCATCCGCAAGATGTGCAAACCATCCGGTCGCCCATGATTAGGCAGAACTTCATCATCCGGAAGTAAATCTTCAATTACGAGCTCAATCTTCAATGTGGATCACCAACATGAACTGGACACAATCTAGAGAACCCCACAAGCTTGCTTAAAATCACCAAGAACATCCACACCACTTCTATCTACCGAAATCATTCTCATCTTCATCCAGAACCTCAAGAACACATTTTGTCATCACTGTCATATTAGAATGAATGCTTGCGGACCTCCAAACCATGAACCAATTGAGTTGTTAATTCACATTGGCTTCCTAAACACTCCATCAAATCTGTAGAACATGATATTGCATTTCCAGATCTTACCGGACCTATTTGTGTCACTCTGTCACCTCTGAACACCTGCCAGAACCAGTTTCACTCAAGTGGCTATAACTTCTTCAAATCTTCATGCGGACCTCTCAAATCTTGACTAGATCATATTTAGACTCATTTATACAAACCCTTTGATGCATATTCCTTGATCTTCATCTTAGCTAGGGTCTTCACTTCATAGAGCTTCACTGTCTTCACTGTTCTTCTTTGTTTCTGATAGGACTAATTTTCTTAATATCCTCAGCACACAACTCATCCAATCCTTGACATCAATGTAACAGGAGTATGTTGACATCAATGACAACACCAGTTAGGCCCATACTTGCAACATAGCTCTCAATATACATTGCAATCTTTTACAAATGATGATGTTCAGGCTTGGTCACTCCATAGGCCTAGAACATGCTGGCTCACTGCCATGAAGTACAACTAGGTCTAGTAGGCTCAGTGCTACAACCCTAAACCTAGAAAGATTACAATGAGGGCTATTAAACCCTACTGATTGCTTACAACCAGGCTCACTACCAAGTACAAGTGAAATTGTATAAGGAATATGAATACTACAACATCATCTATATGTATGCCAGGGTGCAGTCATTTTGCAACTGAATACTGAGTCCTGAGTGTTCGTCATTACTTCAATCTTCTATCTATGCTCTACTATTCTGATACTTGCATCAATCACATTCACAATACTTCTTCACACACTTCATACTCGTACAACACACAGCAAACATTGAGTTCAATCCCATATATATTGGCAACACTTAAGATCTTCATATTAGGTTGACATACTCAGATGAAGCATATAGTTGATAGACTTGTCAACCAAATACATAGTGGACCCAAATAACATTTGAAACATCTTCTCATATGTTGGCTCCAACTATAGAACCACTTAGGATAAAGTTCTAATCAATGGAACTTACCGCACATAAATCAAACTATCATGTCAGCCTCAAACTTAGACTGCTATTGGTTCAGTCCAACTGTCAGATCACAAATTTCACTACGGACCACATGGCTTGCTCAAAATCATGTCAAAGACTCCTTAGACATCACCCATCATACCTTAAGAACCACAGAGCAAAATATTTCGTAGTGGCAGAATGCGGACCATCAGAACATAGACTTTGTCACAGTCAAACTCTGTCAAACACTTTAGTGATATTTAGCATCTTGCAACTATCTTTCCAGTCAACTTCAGATCTTACAACTATGGATTTAGACACTTCATGCAAGTGTTTACAACACCTCAAAACCACATAACAAAATATGCAATTGCAGAGGAATGCAGACCCTTTAACTTAGCATTGTACACTGTTCTTGTCTTCTATTCATCTAGACTTAGACATTTTCTACAAATGACTTTTGGAGGAAGTCATGACTTGAACACTAGAATATATCATCATCAAGTAGCTATGAGTCATCATACCTTGACTGCATTTTCCAGTCTTCATCTACGGAGGCATACTGATTCATTTTTTGTCTCATACTCTGTACCCTGTTCATACTTAGGCATTTTGACCTTCTACACTTGTGCCTTGCTGCCAAACCAAGTTGGTCTTCTAGAGTGATGTCTTCTTGTCATGATAATGTGTCCTCTTGGTCTTGTTTCCATCAATGACAACACACAGATTATCTCTAGAGCAGTGTCTCTTGCCAACAACTCCAACATGAGTTTCATCTGCTGAGTAGGAGACAAGGTTGGATCTCTCTTTGCCTTAGGCAATTCTTCCTAGATTATCTTAATTGCCTCTTCCAATACTTCAACTCCTTCCACTTGTTGCTATAGAATCTCTTGTCTTGTGGTGGATTGGAGTATATCTACCAATTGTAGCTTTTGGAGGGAAGATATGCTGGACAAGTTAACTTGTCCATCTAGCACAGATAATTGTAAGAGTTGTGGAGTAACTACCAGTTGTATTTGCATTTTTTGGGCCAAAAATTCCTTGATGGAATCAACTAGAGAGGAGGAGGAAGATGTGTCTTGTTCTTTTCCTGAGCTTTCCCCTGTATCAATAATTGTCTACCCCTCTTGTTGTTCAAGGTTACCATGTTGCTCTATATTCACCTGAGGAGGACTGTTATGCACAACATTATGATTAGGTCAATCATTTCCTTCTCCTTGTGAAATTTGTTCTTCATCTTGTGTTTCTTTATCTTCTTTCTCCTCTTGAGGATCTTGGTGATGTGAGTCATTTGGAGGAGATAATGCACTATGCGGTGGAGAAACATTGGTGTGCGGTGGAGACACTTGTGGTTGCTCCACATTCTCCACAACTTTTACTCCTTCAAGTATTTTGTTCATCACTTCTTCAATTTCTTTCTAAATTTTATCTTTATCTCCTTTATCCATGCTCATAAGGACATCTACCCTTTGCTTTTTCCTTAGCTCCCTAGCCTACATTTGAGCTATTTTATCTTTTTCTTCTTGAGAAATGGAATACCCATCCTTATCAAGAGTTTGTTGCCTTAGCTCATCATCCATTTTAATGGATTTTTCTCTTCTTTACCTTAGAGCCTCAACTAGGCTCTTTGGAACCTTCTCAATAATGTCATTCAAAGAGACATTATATTTGAGCATATACATTACAATAGCCTTCTCAATGGTGCTCTTCTCTTTAGGTGGCACCTCTAGATATAAATCTATTGTATCCTTTAGGATACCATAAAGCACAATAGCATTAAAAATTGCATCCAATTGTAAGGGCTCACATTCAGGTGCTTCTGGAGGAGTTTTCTTAGACTTATTTTCTTTCTTCTTTGGTTGAGAGGTGCCTTCCTCTCCTTCTTCTTCTTCCTCTTCAACCTCCTCTATCTGGACTTTCTTTCATTTAGCAGGTTGTTTAGGCATGGTATACTTCTTCTCAGTAGTCTTCATCTGAGCCAAGGTCTCAGATGCAGCTCTTCTTCCTGTGGATATTGTTTGCACAGATCTAGAGGGTTACAGAGCATTTACAGTGGTAGATGTGGATCTATTGATCCTTCTTAATCCTTGGGCAGTTGGTGGAATAATAGGAGCATGTTGTGTTTCCTCTACAGGGGCTTCTAAAGTGGATTCAGGTGAAATACCCCATTTCTTATGCAACTCACCTTTATTCTTCACAAGGTGCTCCTTCACACTTTTCTTATGCATCTTATTCATGATCTCATCATATGTACCAAACATCTCAACAGTTGTGTCTTTGGGTTTGCTGAGAAAAATATCAGCATAGGTCTTTATTTCTTCTCTAGAGACTTCATATAGCAAACTTGGAATCCATGTAGTTCTAGGCTCAACTGCCTCCATGTAGGTATAATCCTTGTCAACTAAGAATGTGATTTTCTCCTTATACTATTGTACAAGATTGAAAGGGACTCTATCTCTAGAATGCATGTTGGTTTGAAATTTTTTTGAAGAAACCCTAGTATAATGTACTATAGTGATTTGGATCACTGAAACCTCTTATATGACTCTTAATTTAAGTGGTAATAGGAATATGTTATTACCAGACCTTTCCTCTAAAACTAGGTAATTCATTCAGAAAATAGAATGCAATGTAGATAATTAAGGTACCATACTTGAATTTGTATCCAGTTTCCTTTGTTCTCCTCTAATTCTCCAAGAGTTGTTCTCTCATGACCTCATAGAGGTCAAAGTCTTTACCTTCCTTAACCATATGGTAAGTAGTGTGAATTATTGTACCAGTGGTGGATCCTTCTCTATTTGTGAAATAGACTCTATATGCAATCCCAATAACAACATACCAGACACCTGGGTCAGTTATGTCATTCACAGTCAGGGTCTTTTTATCAAATTTAGCTCTTGTCAATTTAGTGACCTTCTCATTTTAAATAGATTTCATCACCGATTCAGGTTTGGTGGAACACAACCCAGTAACTGTCCTGATTGCATCCTTAGTAATTCTATAGGGTTTAACTAGATATATAAATTCATCATGAATCCTGCTCAAAATATATCACCCATTCATGCATATCACAAAAATCAAGGTAATCCTTCCATATGTCCAGTCGCTTGGCCCCAACATTTGTATATTCTAGTTTATAGGTAACATCATCATCCAGAAGTTGATCTATGAGCTCCTCAAACTTTACATGGTTAATTTCATCTGGCTTTGAGTGATTGTAAAACCTAACATCTTTTGTGTATACAATGTATGCTGGAACGTTTAAGAAAGCCCCTTCCCTATCAACCTCCATTACTTTGAAAGGGTATTTCTTATACTTTGGTCTTGGTTTTCAATGACATCAACTAGTTGAGGAGTAGCCCTTTCAAATTTCTTCAAGTTCAAAAACTAGGATTTTAAGAAGTAGCAGTTCTAATAAATACCTTTGTGTTCAATTGCTAGGGTTTCACCTTTAGCTTAATTCTTCTCAAATTAGCCAAGTACTTTGAAATCTTTCTTCTCTTCTCAACTCAAGATGCAAATGCTTGATCATGAATGAGAGTTGATCATGTAAATGAAGCATAAGTACCTTACAATTTTCCCTAACTTTCCATAATTAATGCACCTTAGTCTGGTTAAGTGAACTATTGCTGAAGTTCTTTGTAAGTCCATAGAGACTCAAATCTGTTCTGCAATCCTCTGCATCATATGTTTTTGTTCTAGAAATTCAGGAGAAAGAAACAGTCTTGCCTTATCAATCTCATGCCTTTTCTCAATTAGCAATGAAGTCTTCTATACCAGGCAGAAGCACCAATTCTTCCTTCTTCTCATTATCTTGCTCTATCTTCTTTCTCCATATCTTTGTCATTTCCTTCTTTTGTCGAGTCATAGTTTCCTCTGTCTTCTTGTACTGAACAAGTTGTTTCTTAGAACCACTCTTGCAGAATCTTGCCTTATTCCCAAAGTTGTTACATTTGTAGGAAACAACATTATACTACGAAGTCATACCATTTCTCCTTACTTTAGTTCTACACTCAACTGACCTGTGACCAAACTTATTGCAAGCACAACAATATCCATAGAAGGAATGAGAGATCATGGCACCATGTTTTGTAGGCACAAATGAATTCCTCCTCATGTAATCATTTCTTCTTGCCTTAGTTCTACAATCAATAGCCTTATGACCAAATTTATTGCAAGAATAACAGTAACCATAAAAGGATTGAGAGAACCTGGAAGTAGTATCTTGTTTAGGAGGAGATCTCTTGAAATCTTTCTTTTGATCAATGATTTGTATGAAGTCATCCTCATTAAACTCATGTTCCTCATCTTTAGTCTCCTTAAAGTCTTCAGTGTAGGGCTCTTCCTTTTTCATTTCAAATATGCCTTCAGGTATATCTATTTTAGAACTTTGACATTTCTTAAATCCAATGCCACTCTTATCTTTTAGAGGTCTTTGACTACTGATTATCTCATCAAGGATGTTGGTGCTATTCTTTAGTTTTAGACCCTTGTCTATCTGATCCTTTGCTTTCTCCAATTCTTTCCTCAGAGAGATAATTTCTTCTTCAAGTTTGGAGCATACAACTAATTTGTCATTGAGCTTAGCATTCAGACACTCTATAGCCTTCTTACCTTCTTCAACTCGAGCTTTCAATTTGACAGTTGCTTCCTTTGATTGTTTGAGCTTAATCTTATATTCATCATTTTCTTTCCTTCCAGCATCTAGATCTTCTAGGGAAGAAATAAGTTCTCCTTCATAATCAACTTCACAATTTTCTAGATTAAAGGATGTCATATCTTCTTCTAGAGGATTCTTGTCATTAAACAACACTTCAGTTCACTCCAAGATCTACCTCAGTTGTTAGACTGCATTCAAGGAACTTAGCTCTGATACCAATTGTTGAACACACAAAAGTACTGAGAGGGGGGTGAATCAGTACTTAATCAAATTATTTTCTTCCAATTGCATTTAACCAAATGAAATCATTTAAAGCATGAGAAACATAAGAATATAGAAGCACACAACCATAACACTAGATTTACGTAGAAAACCCTAGAAGGGAAAAACCACGGTGAGCAAGCTACTTGGATATATTGTCCAAATCTAGCCTCACAGATAAAACAAGATTACAGTATCATTTATGGGCTACAACCCAAAGGAAGCTGCAACTCTCTAAACTAATACAACATTTACAATCTTTACACAATGAGGCTTCAACCTCGGTAACACAATACTTATTTGATTCAGATCCTACAATTCTAATTGTTTCAACATTTTGTTGACCTCGCCAATCTTTGCACAACTATCTCACTTCTCCACAACTACAATACCAACATCTGCGACATCAAAACAACTTCAAAATCACTACTCTATCATCACATCATTTATAATTACCTCCACAACAATATCACATTACATAAATTGGTCCTTTCCACATTTCATCACCAAAAATGCTTTTATATTTAGCTTATTTGCTCATTATCCACACTATCACATAATACATATTCCATACATCATTCATCAACTTTTGATCTTACATTTATATCCACTGCAAGCTTCAAAATCTTTCTCCTTGGTCAGCTAAGATGAAATGTGTAACATGAAATGTGCAATGGCAACAATAGTCAACTCCCAAACATATGTGGTAAGTAGAAATCTAATGTGGTCTTAAAAAAAGATATAATCAGGTCCTATTTTAAAATAGCACACTCTTCCAAGCTGGCATACACTCCAAACACATGGAAAAATCTTCATCATACACGAAGTCAACTCCATAAACATGTATCCTTCCTTGCATTTGGCTCCAGACCTAAAGTGGTACCGAAGGAGAGAAAATTACATCATGCAGACCACACAATGAACATTATATGAATTGAAAAACATTCCTATACACTTCTTTTAATATTTTAGGCTATTTAATGCTAGTGTAAACATTAAGACTTGAATGTCATTGTTCTTAACTTACTCTGCTTACACAGTCTTAAAGTAAAACAATGGAAAACATACTTGCGGTGAACTTAACCATTTGAAACTTGAACATAGTAGTCCAACTAATCCAGTGTGCCTTTCTTTCCATAAAAAAAACTAAAAACCAGTGTGCGGTGAACTGTGGTGGCTTCAATTATCTCCTTCTACTTGTTCTAATCAACATCAAGACATGTCTTCATAGATCTTACTTCAGAGAAGCATTTGTGGTACATATTATTACTAGAAACTTGCAACACTCATACCTTTAACTCATATCTACCTATCCTCCAATCTGCAACATCATATCTTCATCTACAAAGAGCTGTGGAGCATTCTCCTATCTCTCTATGACTGTACTTACTGATGTTATCACTCTTTTGACTCTAAAACACTTTGCGGTAGACTTTGTGACCTCAAATTTAAATCATAGATACCTAAAAGAATTATTTAGCTACCTTTCAATTTATAGGCCCATATCTTCAAATGCAGTAGAATGCGGTATATTCTTTTGATCCTGTGACACCTTTCCTGACTTGAACTTTACTTAACGAAATCTCTTTAGACTATTTCAACATTCTTCATCTAGTGCTAAGTCAAATGTCTTTATATCATCCAAATACAACATAATTCACCTGTCATAGCATCCATGACATTCATTACCAACATAACATACCAAAGATATTGAAATCATGAACTTACACATGAACTTCAAAAGATAAGGTATGACTGTGTATAGATGATATTGATCCTCTTATCTTCCATCATCTTTTCTCTTTTAATCTATTGGTACAACTATGTACATATGATATTAATCCTTTGTCTCACACCATCACTATTCCTCTGACTGCTTAGCATATTCACATTTGCCTTTGCTTTACATGTTGCCACTCAGTTGACATTAATGACAACACATATGCAACAAGAAGAAGAAGTTAAAGAAAAAGAAGAAACATAAGAGAAGGTTACCAAGACTCCTACCAAATATGTTTAGAAAAATCACTCAAAATATAAAAATCATTAGAGACAAGAATGAAAGAGTGCAAATAAGAAGAAGATTTGTAAAGACAAATGCATAGGTAAACTTTTCTTTACTGGCAGGAATAGAACCTAAAACATTTGTTGATGTTAGCAAGGATGAAGGTTGGATACAAGCAATGGAAGAAGAATTAAATCAGATAGAGAAAAATTAGACTTGGGAATTGGTGCCAAGGCCTGCAGAAAAAATGTAATATGAATAAAATGGGTGTTCAAAACAAATTGAATGAAGATGGAGAAGTGGTGAGAAACAAAGAAACATTGGTTTGAAAAGGTTATTCATAGGTGGAAGGAATTGACTTTGAGGAGACATTTACTCCGATGGCAAGAACAGAAACAATCAGGATGTTTCTTACATTTGCAATTCACAAGGGTTTCAAGGTATATCAAATGGATGTCAAATCTACTTTCTTGAATGGTGACTTAGAAGAAGAAGTTTACATATAGCATCTTGATGGATTTCAGCTATTAAAAGACCTAAACATGGTAAGTAGAATTAAGAAGGCTTTATATAGTCTCAAACAATCCCCTAGGGCTTAGTATGCAAGGTTGGACAAGTACTTACTCTAGCAAGGATTCAAGAAAGGTACCACAGATAGCAATCGTTATATTAAAATTGAGGATGAACAAATTCTAATAGTTGTTGTGTATGTTGATGATATAATATTTGGTGGCAATGATGAAATATGTAAGAAGTTTGTAGAAAAAATGTGGAAGGAATTTGAAATGCCTATGATAGGTGAGCTATCATTCTTTCTTGGACTCCAAATTACTCAATCAGATGAAGGTATATTTATATCTCAAGAAAATTATGTCAAGGAGATGTTGAAGAAGTTTGGTATGGAAGACTGGAAACCAGTGAGTACTCCTATGATAACATATTCTCATTTGAGTAAATATGATGAATCACCTCAGGTTGATCAGACTCTATATAGATCTATGATTGGAGACCTACTATAATGAATAGTATCAAAGCCTAATGTTACGCAAATTGTTTGCTTGATTGTGGTGGTGTTCACTTGGGATTTGGGTTTTGATTCAAGTTTGTAGATTCCTGCGTATGTTTTTTCAAACCCTTAGTGCCCTGGTTTAAATTGTTCCTCCATCTACATGGAGTGTTTTACCACCTTTTCCTGTTGCACTCATGAAAAATGTTAAATCTTGTATATGCAAACGCAAGTTGCATGTAGGTAGGCTTGTGAAATCTTAATCGGCTTCCATAAAATGTTGAAAATTTGAGTTATATGCATGTTTTAATGTATATGTTTTACATATACATTAGTGGAATCTTTTGCAAGACTCTCGGGAATATTCTGCACTTGTATGCATTTTCAACTGCATATCGGGTTCAAGGCGGAAGATACATTGAGGGAATATTCTGTAGAAGATCCTGTGTTTGTATGTGCAGGAATGAATGTATGTAAATATACATCGGGTCTTATGCAATGAAAAATATACAAGGAGGCCCGATATACATCTGCTACAGTGTAAAGGTTCATCGCCAACGTATACAATGAAAAATGTACAAGGGTGAATGTATCTCTAATAGACAAGTCAACATGCAGGCGTTGAAAGATACAAGGAAAGTATGAATTCATCGAATATTCTGTCGCAGATTCCGTAGTTGTATAAAGGGGTTTGTATATTTGACATACAAACAAATATACATTTGCTATAGTGCAGCAGAGGTGATGCATGTGGTAGGGCCCGCGGGTATATACAAACAGGTTTGCATATGTTCAACATACAAGAGAGAGATACAGAGGAGGACATACATTTTGAACCTGATGAAGATTTTAGGCTGCTGCATAATTATTTGGGGTCCGTGACTTGTATAAGTGTTTGTATATGTCGATATACAACCCGATGTACAATGATAGGATATAAGCCAGATTCCAGGAAGTGTTCCAATCCAGTAGAAGAAACATTTGGTGTCCGCCTTGTATGTGTTTTGTGCTTGTATATGCAAAACATACAAAGCGATGGGTGCAGGATGAGCATACAAGCCGGACCCAAACTAAATTCCAATTTGTTCTATAACATTTGATGTCCACCTTGTATGTTGTATATGCTTTTGGATTTGCATATACAAAAGCAATAAAGGTGAAATGAAGGGAGAAAGGGTCAGCGATGGAAAGTTAGGGTGGCTACGTGGCATGATGTCATTGGCTGGCAGCTCTACTTGCATATTTTGGGACTGTTGATCTTGGTGATGGGTTTTCAGATCGACAGTTGGGTTTTGAACCTTCGGCGATGGCATTTTTCCTTGTGTCTACAGTCATGTTTCAAGCAGGAAAACTTTAGTGACGCGCTGCTCCAGATTTCCACGGTAGATGAGGGTGGTTGAGCCATTTATGGTAGAATTGCAAATAGGCATGGGCTGATGGTTGAACGGCCAAGTGCCAGGTTCATGACGGTAATCTTCTAGCAGTGGCACAGGGCTTGAGCTCAGCTACTCCTCATCCTTTTCTTGCTTCTTCCTGTTTGGTCCCCTGCTGCATTTATTATTTTGAGCGCCATCTCTGGTGCATTGTCTAGCAGAAATTTTTTTTTGATCTTGTTATGTAATTAATTTTTGCGAAGTACACTTGCTTGTTGTTGTTGAAAATCGGACAAACTTCTGGCTCTGTGATACAATAAAACTTAGTTGGTGGCCCTGTCCTGAAGGTTCTGTGAGTTTATGAGTCTCATGTTGTGTGTTTCATGCATAATTTAACTGGTTTCATGTTGTTTTATATGAGAAATGCACTGATTGCATGTGTTTAATCATTTGTCTCCAAGTTGTGGTTGTATTTTCTTTTGAGTCTAAATAACTAAGGGTTATTTATGATTTAGGAATATGGGTTTTCTATATTGAATGTTTAATCTCCTACCTTTGTTCAAGGGACAAATTAAAGGTTTCAGATTAATCATTAAGAAAATATGTTGCAGAAGGGATTCCTTTAAGTATGAATGACTAAACACTCTATTTTGGGAGATATCTGTAAGGCAGATATAATAAAATCCTCTTGATACCCAGTCTTTGGTACATGTTTATGTTGACCATTCACATGTGTATGTCTACTGACTCTGAGCCCTAGATAGGCACCAATCTAGCCTTGCATTGAGGTTACATTCCAGGTCCTAGTTTTGCATCCAAATATAAATCAAACTCAAACTTTATAAACAAACCTTTTAGGACATTAGAAGTAGTTTTAGGATCCAAAATCCCCTGTCTACAACTGAGCATAGGCCCAAAGCTAGCCCCTTTGCACTTATCTCATAGTTTTGGTCTGCTTAATAGAGGATTTATCTGCTTTGTGTCAGCATCCTAGTCTTTGCATAGTTATATCTCATGGGTGTTGAGTAGGGAATACCCCCCTTGGTTCTACAGAGCTAAAGAAGAAGAGGAGATATCTATAAAGTCTATCTCCTATACTGTTGGCCCCTGGCTCGAGAATCATGTTGATCAATGATGGCTACCTTGTAGGGATAATTGGGAAAAAAGCATCCAGTCTGGGAAAATAACCAACAGATTTTGGAGACTCCACTAGGGAGTTGTAGTGAAAAAACCTTGATTTTAAAAGAAAATAATCCCTAGTAATAGGTGGCAACTCCGAACCAATCTCCCAACCGGTAAAGAAAAAAATTGTATGCAAGGGAGAAGAACCCAGCATAATACTCTGTTTGAAGAGTTACCCACAAAAATGATGTATAGGAAAAAGGGGACTGTTCGAGCCAGTCAAGATGGTTCTCCTAGCCCTAGGAAAAATGAATTTATTCAGGACAATCCAGGATCTTCAGAGTAGACAATACCTTTTTTTTCAAACACTGAGGCTGAAATTCAGAATGTGTATGAGAGATAGCAGGGTGGTGGATTGAGAATAAGGTCAGAAGTTTTTCAAGAATGCCCTTTCCACGACTCCCTTGACAGATTTGAAGAAGCTAAATCCCTAAGGGATGATGATAATGATGATCAGAATATGATGAAGCCCTCCTCTTCTATGCCTAGAGAGGAAGAACTAATTGATGAAATTAAGAGCTTAAGGGCTGAGTTAGAATATTTGCAAGTAGTAAAAATCAAAGATGATATGAGACAGAAAGTGCAAGCTCTGAGGGTTGCTCAGAATGATTTAGTCCCTACCCTTGAAAATGCAAATATGTAAAGAAATCAACATAGAAATGAAGTACAGGATTAGCGTAATGATCAAAGACAGAATGCGCATGATGTTAGAGCACCTTTCAATAATGTAAGAAATCAGAATGCAAATAGAAATGCCAATGTTATTCAGCCTGGTAGACAGCCCATGCAGCTAGATAGATTCAAACAACTTGTTTTTGATGGCATTCCTGGTTATCCAAATCCTATTGACAAACATGTGAGGCTGCAAGTGCTTAAATTTTTAGGAAACAATACTGTATCAGGTGAAGACCACTTAAAATCTTTTCAGAATATTATGGACAACTTTGAGGTTAAGCATGAAGATGTTTTCATGAAATCATTTATGCAATCTTTAGTTGATGAAGCCAAGGAATGGTACAAAGGCCTACTTGACAGAAGCATTTCATCATGGGATGATTTTAGAAGAATTTTCAAAGAACAATATGGTGATAAAACTGATCCTAGTTGCTTCATTAATGAATTTACTGGCATTACCAAAGGATCAAATGAACAGGTTCCTGATTTCAATGCTAGATTCATGAAGGTATTGAACAAATTGCCACAGGACTTGAGGCCTAATGAACCTATGTGCATAGTGTTGTACATAAATGCTTTTGATGCCAAGACAACTTATGGATTGAGAGACAAGGGTCCTCACAGCCTTAGGGATGCTTTCAAAATAGCACCTAATATTGAAAATAATAGGAAGGCATTTGGTAAGACAAACATAAGAGATGATGTAAAAATTTTGCAAAATCCAAACACTAAATCTCAGAATAGTCAAGGTAATGCATCTACTTCTGAGGATAAGTTAGATAAATTGACAACTATTGTCAAGGACCTAGGTTATAGAATGGATAAAAATGAAAAGGGAATAAGTCCTGACAGACCAGTTTACCAAAGGCAAGAAAGAAGACCATCATTACATGATATGCCATATAACACCAATTGGCATAATGGTAAACCCGTCCTTCCACACAGTAATACAAATCAGAGAGCTCAGAATGCAAAGGAAACACCTGATCCTTTGAAGAAGGCTGTTAATATTGTTAATGACACCCCATGGTGTATCATATGTCAAATGCCTCACTCATAGTCACAATGCCTGATCGCTCAGTCTCTATACAACAATGCCATGGCCTGTGATGAGTGCAATGAGCCGCATTGCATGGAGGATGATAATGTCAATTTGTTGTCCACACATAGAGGGTTTCTTGATGCTGATGCAAGTGCAAATGATGAGATTCAGGTCTGGCAGCAATTTCCCTATGATGAAGATGAGGAAGATAGCTACGCTTATGCTCAAGATTCACATAGTTTTCTGAATAACTTGAGGAGGCCTTCTGACAAAGAAATTAGGGCCTTCACAGTAGTAGCGGTAGCTCAAGTCAAGAGCAATTACAATCTCAGAGGTAAGGCTCAGGTAAGTGGTACACCTCAACTAGAGAACACTTTTGTGAGCCAACTAGTGCAAAATTATAGGGGGATTGAAACATATAAGAAACAATGGAGCAATAATAAACAAGGTTTTAAGTAAAAAATAGGTCATGATCCTCAAGAACCAGAAAGCAGAGTTCCCCAGGCTGAGGATCAAAACAAAAATTTTCAAATCAAGAATGACAGTCAGGGAGCCATAAAAGCTAAAGCTAGATCATCTCAAGATGGAAATAAAACTATGGAGCAAGCTACAACTATCATACAAAATTATGCTCCATTTGATATCACTCAAATCTTATCACAGATAAAAGTCTCTGTTCCATTGATGGAGTTGATGAAAATTGAAGAATGCAGAAATAAAGCAGTATCCTTGATTTTAGGAATATCCTGTCAAGCCAAGCAGATTAAAGAACCTCACGACAAGAAATAGGCCTTGTGTATGGATGAAGATGAGATTCCTGAGGTGTATCTTTGGATGACCATGACAAAATGTCCTTCACAAGTGGAGCCATTTTATGTATCTCTTGTCATAAATGGAAAAGTGATTAAGAATTGTATGCTTGACTTAGGAGCATCCACAAATATCATGCCTTTAGCCATCATGTAGCAAGCTAGGTTAAAAATAGATAAGGCATATGGGAAATGCTATGCCATGGATGCTAGGGAGGTACCTGTCATTGGAATTATGAAGTATGTGGATTTCAGACTGGCAGTGTATCCAAAAAAAACTTACAAAATGAACATAACAGTTGTTGACATCAAGCCACAGTATGGCATGTTGTTGTCAAGAAGATGGGCAGCACTCATTGGTGGAAGTATGCAACTAGACCTATCATACGCCATGATCCCAATGAATGGCAAGGATGTTAAACTAACTAGAGAAGAAAGATCATTGGAAACAGTTGAGGACCAAGAGTCAGAGGAGCATATATGCTTTGTGGACACTGACTGTGAAAACTTCAGGGTTGTCTTAGATGATAAAGAGGGTATAGAGAGACATGTGCATTCAAGAGCTTGACCAGCAGGGTCTCTGGACCATGTATTTTGATGGAGCTTATTCGAAGGAAGGCTCTGGTACTAGAATTGTATTTCTATCCCCAGCTGGTAAGCTCCTAAAATTCTCTTTCTTGCTGAAGTTTTCTTTTACAAATAACATTGCAAAGTATGAGGCTCTGCTATTAGGATTGAATGTGGCTCGGAAGCATGGAATTAAAATGTTAAGAGTATTTGGAGATTCAGAGTTAGTTGTTTCCCAAGTTAGAGATAAGTATGCATCAAAAAATAAGAGATTGAAACAATATAAGCATGCTGTTTGGGATACAATTAAATTATTTGATGCATTTTCAATAAGCTGGGTAGAGAGGTCAAAAAATGTCAGGGCAGATTTTCTAGCTAATGTAGCTATAAGGCCAAATGATATAACTCTGTCAGATGTTACAAATGTTGAGGTCAAACCAAGACCTACAGTACCAGATAATGTATGCAGCTAGCAGGTGTTTGATGATGATAAGGATTTACTGAGATTTCTACATTGCATTGATGAGTATGAGAACCAAGAAATGGATTTTTAGAACTTTGTGGAGGTTGTAGCTGGAAAAGAAACCCTCCTAGGGAAAGAAATAATTCAACTCAAGACTGTTGGATCTAGGGCATACAACTGAGAGGGGGGGGGGTGAATCAGTTGTATAGAACTTGTTCTATTTCAAACACTTTATTCTCTGTTGTTAGTTAGCAGCATATCAAATAATCATTCATGGAAGCACAATACATAAACACAAGAGTAGATAAGCATCAACACATTGAACACCAAGATTTTGACGTGGAAAACCCGGTTAAGGGAAAAACCACGGGGTGATTAACCCAAGAATTATTCTCTGTTAGAAGAATAAGGAAAAATGAATGGCACATGCCAATAAGGGCTCACTGCCCGAGCACACTGCTCACAAAGAGGCCCACTGCCTACAAGGAGACACACTGTCTACAGAGTGATAAAAATCACAGTCTTGAACTGGAGAATGACATCTCTACCATGTCCGGATCAGTTCCAATTAAGCCCAACAATCTCTGCTCTACCTTTCGCACCTTTCTTCGCTACACCATGCTCATCCACATGCTACACACTTTGAAATGAACTCACAAACCGTTATTTATACAAGACATCGACTTAGGAACAAACATCTAAGTCGGCAAACAACCATAGGAGTATCCACAAGATGACTAACACATCCGGTCGGCCATCACAAGAACATTCGCAGGATGAACAACTCATCCGGTCGGCTAAACAGAGCAATAACTTCATCCGGAAGAATAACTTCAATTCCGGGCTCTACCATCAATGCGGACCAACAACACAACCTAAACATGATTCAAGAACCTTCACAAGTCTGTCTGAATGTCCGGATACATCCGCACTTCCTCTACTTACTGGGATCTCTTGTCTTCCTCATCCGGAACTTCAAGAACACAGTCTGTCGCCATTGTCATAATGCAAGAGGTACTTCCGGACCTCCAAATCACACACAAATCCGGATGACACATCACAAGGACATCTAAAGCACTCCTTCCAATCCGCAGATTATGATAATACAATTCCGGACCTCACCGGACCTTTTTGTGATCCTCTGTCACCTCCGGATACTTGCCGGACCCGGTTCTATACCGGCAGCCATAACTCCTTCAGATCTTCATGCGAACCTCTGAAATCTTAACTGTAGCATCTCAGGACTCATATCTACTAACCCTTTAATCCGCATCCTCAGGTTCTCATCCTATACAGTATATTTACCTTCTTCTCATCACTGTTCTTCACTGTTCCTGACTGAGGCTAATTTTCTCAATATCCTCAGCACAAAGCTCATCAAATCCTTCTTGTCAATGCAGTATGAGTATGTTGACATCAATGACAACAATGGCTCACCTCATACTTGCAACAATCTCCCCCTTTGTCATTGATGGCAACATATGATGTGAAAAACCATCAAGACAAGAACTTCTCTTTTCTGTCACAGCTCCCCCTATCAACAACAACTCTTCACATGTCTTCCTTTGCTGCTCCCCCTTTGATCATCAACCACTTGTTTTTCACATGTCTTCTCTCCCCCTTTGACATCAATGGCAAAGGGCTCATACTTGCAACTCTCATGCATCAGAATAATACCAGCTGCTCCCCCTTAGTTGCAGCTCCCCATTAGTCCGGATCACAAGATATGACTGTGATAGCCACCGGACTGATGCACATCAGTGCATCTTAGCTCATCACCGGAGGGGCCATGACCCCTAACTTCTCGCGGAGATATTCAAAAGAGTCCTTGGGAAGAGGTTTTGTAAAGATATCTGCAATCTGATCCTTGGAGGGAACATACTCCAATCTGACTTCTTCCTTGTTTACTTGTTCTCTTAAAAAGTGAAATTTGATAGATATGTGCTTAGTCTTGGAATGCAATACCGGATTCTTGGAAATATTAATTGCATTTGAATTATCACAGAAAATTGTGATAGGCTCCTCATATTCAACTTTGATGTCTCTTAGCATCTGCTTCATCCATAAGATTTGAGTGCAACTACCTGCTGCTGCAATGTATTCTGCTTCAGTTGTAGACAGAGATATTGCATCTTGTTTCTTGCTTAGCCAAGAAACCAATCTCTTCCCCAAAAAGAATGCTCCACCACTAGTGCTCTTCCGGTCATCCACATCTCCTGCCCAATCTGCATCTGTGTAAGCATGAAGAGAGAAATCCGGATCTCTAGGATACCATAGACCATACTCAACTGTCCCTTTCAAGTATCTAAAAATTCTTTTGATGGCCATAACATGAGATTCTCTAGGATCAGCCTGGAATCTTGCCACAAGACCAACAGCTTGCATTATATCTGGTCTAGTTTGAGTGAGATACAACAATCCACCAATCATTGATCTATACTTTGTCTGATCTGCCTTTGGAGAATCATCATCTTTGCTTAACTTACATCCGGTTGCCATAGGAGTGTTCATAGGCTTTGAGTCTTCCATACCAAATTTTTTTAACAATTCTTTCACATATTTGGTCTGAGAGATGAAGATCCCTTCTTTTGTTTGAGTAATTTGCAGACCCAAGAAGAAATTCATTTCACCAAGCATAGACATTTCAAACTCACTTTTCATCTGATTTGCAAAAGTTTTACACATACTATCTCTTCCTCCAAAAATGATATCATCCACAAACACTTCAACAATCAGAATGTTTTCATGATCAATTTTGAAATATAAGTTGCTGTCAGCAGTACCTTTGTTGAATCCAATCTGCACAAGATGCTTATCCAATCTTTCATACCATGCTCTTGGGGCTTGCTTCAATCCATACAAAGCTTTCTTCAACTTGCAGACCATATCATTATTATCAGACAATTGAAATCCATCCGGTTGTTCAATGTAGACTTCTTCTTCCAGATCACCATTTAGGAAGGCAGACTTGACATCCATCTGATATACCTTGAAATCTTTGAAGGCAGCAAATGCAAGAAGTAATCTGACTGCTTCAATTCTTGCTACCGGAGCAAAAGTCTCTTCAAAGTCAATTCCTTCTATTTGAGAGTAGCCTTTGCAGACCAATCTAGCTTTGTTTCTGATTACTTCACCAGCTTCATTTAGTTTGTTCCGGAAGACCCACTTGGTTCCAATTACATTCCTGTCTCTAGGTCTGGGAACAAGATCCCAAGTATGATTTTTCTCAATTTGCATCAGTTCATCTTCCATCGCTTTGGTCCAATTTTCATCATTGCAGGCTTCATTCATTGTTTTAGGTTCAATCTTTGAAATCAGACAACATTCATTCTGATCTTGAGCAATATTCCTTCTAGTTTGTACACCTTTGCTTCTGTCACCTATGATCTGATCTTCAGAGTGATTCAGTTTTACATACCTTGGAATTTTGGGAGTATCCAGTACTGCTGTTTCTTGATCAGGCTCATTTAAACCTAACTCTTCTTCCTGATTTACCGGATCAGGCTGACTCTGTTTCACCGGAGAGGATTGAGTTCCTTGAACACTATCTTGGTCATCTTCATCAAATTCATAAAATCTTGAAGGCTTCTCAATTCCTTCATCAACCTTTACATTTGTACTTTCTATCATCTTCCTCAATCTCTTATTGTAACACCGATATGCTTTGCTTTGAGTGGAGTAGCCCAAGAAAATTCCTTCATCACTTCTAGCATCAAACTTTCCTAGATCTTCATCTCTTTTAATATAACACTTGCTACCAAATACCCTGAAATATTTCACAGTAGGAGTGATGCCAAACCAAAGTTCATAGGGGGTCTTACCGGTGTTGTTTCTGATTTGAACTCGATTGAGAGTGTAGACTGCAGTGCTGATAGCTTCTTTCCAAAACATTTGAGGAACATTTGCTTCCAACATCATTGTCCTAGCAGCTTCCTGGATGGTCCGGTTCTTTCTCTCAACTACTCCATTCTGCTGTGGAGTCTTAGGAGCAGACAACTGTCTCCTTATACCCTGTTTCTCACAAAAGTCAATGAATTCACCAGATGTAAATTCACCACCTCTATCAGACCTTAGACACTTTAGTTTCAATCCGGTTTGATTCTCCACCATAGCTTTGAAGATTTTGAACTTCTCAAAAGCTTCTGATTTTTCTTTTAGAAAGGTAACCCACATCATCCGGGAATGATCATCAATTAACAACATGAAATATCTATCACCTTGCAGACTCTTGATTCTTTTCGGACCACATAGATCAGTATGTACTAATTCCAACAATCCGGTAGAAGACTGATCTTTGCTTTTAAAGGAGACTCTGCTTTGTTTGCCTAACTGACATTCTTTACACACACTGTTTGTAGGTTTTATCAACTTTGGAAGATCTCTCACAGCCTGAGTATTGCTTATTTTGATGATGTTATCAAAATTTACATGACACATTCTTCTATGCCATAACCAACTCTGATCAATTTGAACAAACAAACAACTTTTATTTGAACCAACCAGATGAAAGATGTTACCTCTTGTCTGAGTACCGGATGCAATTTCAGTTCCGGAGCTTGTAAAGATTCTGCATTTTCCATTCTTGAACCGGAGATCATAGCCTTTGTCCACTAACTGACCAACACTGAGAAGATTGTGCTTCAATCCTTCAACATATAGTACATTACCTGTTTTGCTCTTACCATCAAAGGAAATAGTTCCCCTACCTCTGATTCTGCCAGCAGAATTGTCACCAAACTTTACCATTCCTCCTTCATATCTTTCCAAGTCTAAGAACTTATTCTTGTCACCAGTCATATGGTGAGAGCATCCACTGTCAATAACCCAATCATCCTTTTCTTCCACTTGAGCAGCCAAGGCTTTTTCAACAACTTTGTGATTGACAGATTCAGAGAGCAAGGAATCTTCTTCCTTGATAGCTATAAACACCCACTCATTTCCGGATTTGCTTCCTGGATCTGATTCATCATCTGTTACTCCTTCATTGTCATCTTCCTCATGAACATAATAGCAATTCTTTTGAAACCTTTGTCTGTGAGTATTAGATCTTGCAGATCTCTCCGGACATCTTGAGGCAAAATGACCAATCTTATTGCAGTTAAAACACTTAAAGGGTAGTTTTCCTTCATACTTACCGGATCCTCTTGGCAGTCTCTTTGCAATGAGGGCTTCAAGTTGAGCTGTTTCTGCTTCTTCTTCTTCCATGTCTCTTCTTGCTTGATCATACCATGACATTTTCCTTGATGAGTTTTCACCCGGATCAAATCTCTGTTTGCCTTTCACATAGGCACTGGCTTTAAAAGCAGACTCAGTCTTGGGTGGATCATCTCCAAACTCGGTCATTTCAAATGCAGCTAGTTTGCCAGCCAATTGTTCTCTTGTGACAGTTGTGTGGGCTCTGAATTCATCAATGGCAGCAACTTTGATTTTGTAGGCAGCAGGAAGGGATCTTAGGATTTTGCAGACAATCTCATTTTCATCTAGAGTTCCACCAGCATTTCTGATTCCACATACCAGCTCATTTACTCTTGGCATAAAGGTAGTAATGTTTTCATCATCTCTCATTTTCAATCTTTCAAATTTCCCTTTCAGACTTTGCAACCTTGCACTTTTGACAAACTCATCTCCTTCATACAGAAGTTCCAGTTTAGTTAGGATCTCATATGCAGTTGGTAGGTCAATGACATTCGAGAGATCTGAGTCATTCAATGCGCTTAGAAGAGCTTCCTTGGTCCGCAGATTGTTTTCAGCTTCTGTGGTTTCATCAGGAGTTGTCGGACCACCTTGTGGGGGTATATATGGTTTTGAAATCATAGCCAAGTATGCTTTTCCCATACATTCCAAATGACACTTCATGCGACCTTTCCAGAGAGTGAAGTTGGTTCCATCGAACTTCGGACTGTCCTTCTTGTATGACGACATCCTGGATCACCTCAAGCGGTTAAGCTCCTATCAGAGGAACTCAGCTCTGATACCAATTGTTGGATCTAGGGCATACAACTGAGAGGGGGGGGGGTGAATCAGTTGTATAGAACTTGTTCTATTTCAAACACTTTATTCTCTGTTGTTAGTTAGCAACATATCAAATAATCATTCATGGAAGCACAATACATAAACACAAGAGTAGATAAGCATCAACACATTGAACACCAAGATTTTGACGTGGAAAACCCGGTTAAGGGAAAAACCACGGGGTGATTAACCCAAGAATTATTCTCTGTTAGAAGAATAAGGAAAAATGAATGGCACATGCCAATAAGGGCTCACTGCCCGAGCACACTGCTCACAAAGAGGCCCACTGCCTACAAGGAGACACACTGTCTACAGAGTGATAAAAATCACAGTCTTGAACTGGAGAATGACATCTCTACCATGTCCGGATCAGTTCCAATTAAGCCCAACAATCTCTGCTCTGCCTTTCGCACCTTTCTTCGCTACACCATGCTCATCCACATGCTACACACTTTGAAATGAACTCACAAACCGTTATTTATACAAGACATCGACTTAGGAACAAACATCTAAGTCGGCAAACAACCATAGGAGTATCCACAAGATGACTAACACATCCGGTCGGCCATCACAAGAACATTCGCAGGATGAACAACTCATCCGGTCGGCTAAACAGAGCAATAACTTCATCCGGAAGAATAACTTCAATTCCGGGCTCTACCATCAATGCGGACCAACAACACAACCTAAACATGATTCAAGAACCTTCACAAGTCTGTCTGAATGTCCGGATACATCCGCACTTCCTCTACTTACTGGGATCTCTTGTCTTCCTCATCCGGAACTTCAAGAACACAGTCTGTCGCCACTGTCATAATGCAAGAGGTACTTCCGGACCTCCAAATCACACACAAATCCGGATGACACATCACAAGGACATCTAAAGCACTCCTTCCAATCCGCAGATTATGATAATACAATTCCGGACCTCACCGGACCTTTTTGTGATCCTCTGTCACCTCCGGATACTTGCCGGACCCGGTTCTATACCGGCAGCCATAACTCCTTCAGATCTTCATGCGGACCTCTGAAATCTTAACTGTAGCATCTCAGGACTCATATCTACTAACCCTTTAATCCGCATCCTCAGGTTCTCATCCTATACAGTATATTTACCTTCTTCTCATCACTGTTCTTCACTGTTCCTGACTGAGGCTAATTTTCTCAATATCCTCAGCACAAAGCTCATCAAATCCTTCTTGTCAATGCAGTATGAGTATGTTGACATCAATGACAACAATGGCTCACCTCATACTTGCAACAAAGACAAATAAAATCCCTAGAGGGCTGGTTACTTTAGAACGAGCTTTTGACAATAGGGACCAATTTGTTACAAAGGCATCTCCAACAAACAAGAATGATTTAGAGGAGATAAACTTGGGGACATCTCATGCCCCCAAGAAGGTGTACATTGGCAAATAGCTTAAACCACATATCAGAGCTATGCTGATTGCATTGCTAAGAAGGTACAAGCATGTCTTTGCCTAGTCTTATGAGGACTTAAATCCTTATAGAGATGATTTATTTCAGCATGAAATCCCTTTAAAGCCTGGAGCTAAGCTGTTCAGACAAAAACAAAGACCTATCAACCCAACCTTAGCTCCAAAAATGCAAGAGGAACTGATGAAGCTTAGGGAAGCTGGAATAATCATGCCTATCAGACATTCAACTTGGGTGTCTAACCTTGTCCCAGTCAGAAAAAAGAATGGTGAAATCAGACTTTGTGTGGATTTTAGAAATTTAAATGTGTCTTCTTTGAAGGACAATTATCCATTGCCAAACATGGAGGCCATGTTACAGAAGGTGACTGGCTGTGAGCTTCTATCCATGATGGATGGATTTTCAGGGTACAATCAGGTGAAGGTGAAAGAATCAGAATAGTTTAAGACTACCTTCACCACTCCATGGAGAACCTATGTATATGTTAGGATGCCATTTGGACTGACAAATGCAGGTGCTACATTTCAAAGGGCTATGGATGTTGCTTTTGCAGGGTTAATTGATTCAATCTTGGCTGTGTATCAAGATGACTTGATTGCCTTTTCAAAGAAAGAAGAACAACACTATTTGCATTTGGAACAAATTTTTATTAGAGCATTAGAATATGGTATCTCACTCAACCCAAAGAAATGTGCTTTTGGGGTTGTTGAAGGAAAACTCTTGGGGCACATTGTTTCCAAAGATGGAGTTAGGATTGATCCTGAAAGAGTGGCTACAATTGACAAAATTCAGATCCCTAAGACAGTGAAAGGTGTTCAGTCCTTCTTTGGACAAATTAACTTTGTTAGGAGATTTGTGCCTAACTTTGCAGAGACTACAAAAGCTATCTCCAGGATGTTGAAGAAAGGTGCAACTGTCAAATGGGAAGAGGAAGTGACTAAATCATTTCAGAACATAAAAGAGGCTATAAAGATGGCTCCTGTACTAAAATTTCCTGACTTTTCTAAGCCATTTCAATTATTCTCATTTGCTTCTTTTCATACTATTGCTGCATGTTTATTGCAGAAAAATGCAGAAGGATTTGAGCAGCCTATAGCTTTCTTTAGTAGGTCATTGTAGGCTGCTAAATTGAAATATGACATCATGGAGAAACAGGCATATGCACTGGTTAGAGTAGTCAAGAGCTTCAGACCATATTTGGTAGGCTCACAAGTAATTGCATATGTGCCTCATGCAGCAGTCAAAGATATATTTACTCAGCAGGAGGTAACTGGAAGAAGATGCAGGTGGATAAACAAACTGCAGGAGTTCAACATTGAGATACAAATCACAAAGTTGGTAAGAGGACAAGGTTTGGCAAAATTGATGACATAGTCAAACCTAGAGGCATGCCAAGTGAATGTATAAACATGTCAGATTCTGAATGGTATAAGGACGTAGTACATTATTTGTAGAATTTTAACTGTCCTTCCCACTTCAGTGATAGTTAGAAAAGGACTTTGAAGCTACAGGCTATTAAATACATCATTGTTCAGGAAGAGTTGTATTGGAGAGATCATGATGGTGTATTACTCAGATGTGTGGATGAGGATCAGGCCAGGGGCATTCTAAATGACATGCACAGTGGAGTATGTGGTGGACACTATGCTGCCCAAACAACAGCCCACACAATTATCAGAGCTGTCTATTGGTGGCCAACTCTTTTCTCAGATGCACATAGAATGGTAAGAAGGTGTGATCCTTGTCAGAGGTTCTCAGGAAGGCTAAAATATGGAGGTGCATTGCCCCTTAAGACTGTAACTGTAGAATCTCCATTCCAGCAATGGGGAATTGATTTTATAGGGGAAATCTCAGAAAAATTAAGTGGAGGGCACAGTTGGATTCTGGTTGCCACTGATTATTTCACCAAATGGGTCGAGGCCATCTGATCAAAAGAGCTACCAGCAAAGTGGTGATGGATTTTATTCTGGAAAATATTATTATTAGATTTGGAGTACCGGTAAAATTAGTCACAGATAATGCTATGTGCTTCAGGTCTGGTGAATTTACTAATTTTTGCAGTAATGATGGAATTAATTTGTTACATGCATCACCATATCACCCACATGGAAATGGTCAGGCTGAGTCGAGCAACAAAAGCCTCATGAATATTGTAAAGAGAATGGTAGGTAAAAACAAAAGGGCTTGGGATTCAAAGCTAAAAATGGCATTGTGGGCTGACAGAATAACAGTCAAGAAAGCAACTGGGAGATCTCCTTTTGAATTGGTATATGGTGTAGTGGCTAAATTGCCTATAAACAACTTTTTTCCAGTTTACAAATTCATACAAGAAAACATGGAGGAGATCGGAGATCCAATGACTGAAAGAATCAATTAGCTGGTTGCACTAGATGAAGTGAGAAGGGAGGCACAGAAAACAAACATCGGAAGATAGGAAAGGGTAAAAGATCTGTTTGATAAGAGAACTACAGAAAGAAAGTTTCAGAGAGGTGATTTGGTTCTTGTATGGAATGCAAGGAACCAGGATAAGGGCAAACACGGTAAATTTGAACCCTTGTGGGTGGGCCCGTATCAAATCAGCAACATTCATGGAGGAGATTCTTACTTTCTCTAGGCCCTAAGTGGTGAATTGTTAGAATTGCCAGTGCATGGTCAGTTCCTGAAGCTTTACTTCTTATAAAAGTTACCTTATGTGCACATTGTAAACCAAATGTAAATATTTTGTACAAGCCCTGTATAGTCAGTAGTGTTTTGAGTTTTGGGTTTTGTCTGGTCTACCCTGGAGTTGCTTAGTTCTCATTGTAGTCTTGCACCTGCACGTCCCCAGTCAGAGCCACTGGTGGTGTTCACCTGGGATTTGGGTTTTGATTCGAGTTTGTAGATTCTTGCGTGTGTTTTTTCAAACCCTTAGTGCCCTGGTTTAAATTGTTCCTCCATCTACATGGAGTGTTTTACCACCTTTTCCTGTTGTACTCATGAAAAATGCTAAATCTTGTATATGCAAACACAAGTTGCATGTAGACAAGCTTGTGAAATCTTAATCGGCTTCCATAAAATGTTGAAAATTTGAGTTATATGCATGTTTTAATGTATATGTTTTGCATATACATTAGTGGAATCTTTTGTAAGACTCCCGGGAATATTCTGTACTTGTATGCATTTTTAATTACATATCGGGTTCAAGGTGGAAGATACATTGAGGGAATATTCTGTAGAAGATCATGTGTTTGTATGTGCAGGAATGAATGTATGTCAATATACATCAAGTCTTATGCAATGAAAAATATACAAGGAGGCCCGATATACATCTGCTATAGTGTAAAGGTTCATCGCCAACATATACAATGAAAAATGTACAAGGGTGAATGTATCTCTAATATACAGGTCAACATGCAGGCGTTGAAAGATACAAGGAAAGTATGCATTCATTGAATATTCTGTCGCAAATTTTGCAGTTGTATAAAGGGGTTTGTATATTTGTGTTTGTATATTTGACATACAAACAAATATACATGTGCTACAGTTCAGCGGAGGTGATGCATGTGGTAGGGCCCGCGGGTATATACAAACAGGTTTGCATATGTTCAACATACAAGAGAGAGATAAAAAGGAGGACATACATTCCGGACCTGATGAAGATTTTAGGCTACTGCATAATTATTTGGGGTTCGTGACTTGTATAAGTGTTTGTATATATCGATATACAACCTGATGTACAATGATAGGATATAAGCTGAATTCCAGGAAGTGTTCCAATCCAGTAGAAGAAACATTTGGCGTCTGCCTTGTATGTGTTTTGCGCTTGTATATGCAAAACATACAAAGTGATGGGCGCGGGATTAGCATACAAGCCAGACCCAAACTAAATTCCAGTTTGTTCTATAACATTTGATGTCCACCTTGTATGTTGTATATGCTTTTGGATTTGCATATGCAAAAGTGATAAAGGTGAAATGAAGGGAGAAAGGGTCAGTGATGGAAAGTCAGGGTGCCTACGTGGCATGATGTCATTGGCTGGCAGCTCTGCTTGCATATTTTGGGACCATTGATCTTAGCGATGGGTTTTCAAATCGACAGTCAGGTTTGAACCTTCGGCGATGGCCTTTTTCCTTGTGTCTGCAGTCATGTTTCAAACTGAAAAACTTCAGTGACACGCTGCTGCAGATTTCCATGGTAGATGAGGGTGGTTGAGCCATTTATGGTAGAATTGCAAACAAGCATGGGCCGATGGTTGAATGGCCAAGTACCAGGTTCATGATGGTAATCTTCTAGCGGTGGCATAGGGCTTGAGCTCAGCTGCTCCTCGTCCTTCTCTTGCTTCTTCCTGTTTGGTCCCCTGCTGCATTTATTATTTTGAGCGCCATCTCTGGTGCATTATTTGGCAGAATTTTTTTTGATCTTGTCATGTAATTAATTTTTACGAAGTACACTTGCTTGTTGTTTTAAGCAAACAGTGCTACTCTTTTGTTGTTGTTGAAAACTGGACAAACTTATGGCTCTGTGATACAATACAACTTAGTTGGTGGCCATATCCTGAAGGTTCTGTGAGTTTATGAGTCTCATGTTGTGTGTTTCATGCTGTTTTATATGAGAAATGCACTGATTGCATGTGTTTAATCATTTGTCGTCAAGTTGTGGTTGTATTTTCTTTTGAGTCTAAATAACTAAGGGTTATTTATGATTTAGGAATATGGGTTTTTTGTATTGAATGTTTAATCTCCTACCTTTGTTCAAGGGACAAATTAAAGGTTTCAAATTAATCATTAAGAAAATATGTTGCAGCAGGGATTCCTTTAAGTATGAATGACTAAACACTCTATTTTGGGAGATATCTATAAGGCAGATATAATAAAATCCCCTTGATACCCAGTCTTTGGTACATGTTTATGCTGACCATTCACATGTGTATGTCTACTGACTCCGAGCCCTAGATAGGCACCAATCTAGCCTTGCATTGAGGTTACATTCCAAGTCCTAGTTTTGCATCCAAATATAAATCAAACTCAAACTTCATAAACAAACCTTTTAGGACATTAGAAGTAGTTTTAGGATCCAAAATCCTCTGTGTACAACTGAACATAGGCCCAAAGCTAGCCCCTTTACACTTATCTCACAGTTTTGGTCTTCTTAATAGAGGATTTATCTGCTTTGTGTCAGCATCCCAGTCTTTGCATAGTTATATCTCATGGGTGTTGAGTAGGGAATACCCCCCTTGGTTCTGCAGAGCCTAAAGAAGAAGAGGAGATATCTATAGAGTCTACCTCCTATACTGTTGGCCCCTGGCCCAGGAATCCTGTTGATCAATGATGGCTACCTTGTAGGGATAACTGGGAAAAAAGCATCCAGTCTGGGAAAATAACCAATAGGTTGCAAGGTTTCCAAATGTTTAAAAAGAAATTCATGTGAATGCAGTTTAGATATTTTAAGAGCACTCTAGAATATGGATTGTGGTATCAAAAAGGTGATGAGTTTTCCCTGAGTGCTTATACTGATGCAGATTGGGTTGGCAGTGTTGATGATAGAAGAAGTACCAATGGTGGAGCTTTCTTTTTGGAAGATAGATTGGTCTCATGGTTTAGTAAGAAATAAGATTCAATATCCTTATCAACAGAAGAAGCGGAGTATATAGATGCAGTATCCTGTTGCACTCAATTGTTGTGGATGAAGCAAACATTGAAGGATATCAAGGTAGTGTATGATGAGCCCATTCCTATCCTATGTGATAATACAAGTGTCATAAATATTTCAAAGAATCTAGTGATTCATTCTAGAACCAAGCACATATCTATCAAGTATCACTTTTTGAGAGAGAAGGTTGTAAATCAAGAGGTAAAATTGGAATATATACCTACAAAGGATCAAGTTGCAGTCATCTTTACAAAGGCACTTTCTAAGGACACATTTGAATATCTCAAATAGAAGTTAGGGGTTGTTGCCCCTCCTTCTTCCAACTAGATGCATAGATGGTGCATCTGTCCAGGGGGAGTAGTGTAGGACATTTTTTTATCCCTGGATTGATGGAGGCTACCTCTCAGGGGGAGCAAGTAGAAAGAGACTGAGGATGACAAGGATTATGTAGATAGGGGGAGCTTATATGTTTTTATAGGTATAGAAGAAGACCACTAGCCCTTTGTCCTTGATGTCAAAGGGGGAGAATTTTTTCATATCAAGTTAGTGTTGCCATCAATGCCAAAGGGGGAGATTGTTGCACATGTGTTGTCATTGATGTCAATAGAGTTATGTTGTGAAGGTTGCATGTGATGTCAACAAAGTGGTGATCAGTGTTGTCAAAAGAGTAAGAGTTCAGAGGAGTAGGCAAAGGAGTAATGGTCAGAGAAGTTGTGAGGTGAAGGATAAGGTGATGAAAGTCATGAGCATACTATTGGATCAATATCATCTGTACATAGTTGTACCTTATCTTCTGAAGTTCATGAATAGGATAAAGCTATTAGATTGAAGGATATGTTGATATGAAGAAGTTGTGGTTTCTTGTTTTTAATGAAAATAGTTGTGTCTGATGTTGTAAATTTTTCTATTCATTATCTCTTGATGAAAATCATTGCATAAGATTTGAAAGAAAGTGTAAAAGGTTTCAGACAGTCAAAGGCACATGAAGTTGCACCAAAGAAGCTAAGGAGAATGCTTCACATTCCTCCACATTTGAAGATATAGCCTTGTAGTTTGGAAGTTAGATAGAGACAGGTGTGAAGCATGTATGTTCCTAATTTCAGAGCATAGAAGTTACCACAAAAGATTCCAGAGCTAGCAGAATGAAGACAGTAGTATAGTGTTGTTATAGTCAGAAAGAATTAGAGGAATGATCTACATTTCTATGCAGTTGAAGATGTGATATTGCAGCTTGGAGCATAGTTAGATATAGATGAGAGGTATGATATATTCAAGTTTCAAATGATAAGATGTACCACAGAGGTTCTTCGGAGTCAGCAAAGTAAGGACAATTCATGTTGCTGATTAGGGTTGTCAAAGGGAGAAAGTAAAATCCACCACATTTCACCGTATTACAATATTTGGCTTTGTTGATTGGAAGATATGTTCAAATGGTCTATATGTTTTCTTAGGTCAAGTTTCAGGTGTTGAGATGTACTACAAGTTTGTTTTTCAATTTTCTATATCATGACTATGTGTTCAGATTTTGCAAGAGATGTTGGGATTAGTGTCTGTTTGTTTGCGCCAGAAAGATGATGAATAATTCGATGAAAGGAATGTATGAGAATGTTTGTGTAAGTCATAGTTTTTGTGAAGTGATCTACATGATGTTATTGCTTTCTCCGGTATTTCTTTAGGTCTGGAGCTAATATGTGGAAGAATAAGTGTTTGTGAACCTAACTTGATATGTTTAGGTGATTGTGCCACGTGTTTGGAAGTGTGTTTCAGCATGGAGATGGGTGCTAATGTTAAATAGATCATGGTTTATCACTTGGTTTGAACCGTATTAGTTTTTGGGAGCCGACTAGTTGTGGTCATTGCAGGTCATTGCATGTTTCATATTGGCCGACAAAGGAGAAAGTTTTGAAGTTTGTGGAGGATATAAATGAAAGATCAAGTTTGTTGCAAAATATATGAGTGTGTGAGGATGTATGTGTGAGTGTGGAAGTGTGTTGAAGATAGCATATTTTGTTGAGCAGAGCAATTGAAGATATGTCATTGTGAAGGGTGTTGGTGCTGTGGAGGTAATTGATTAGTGGATTTTGTCAAGTATTTTGTACAAAGGTTGAAGCCTCTTTTTGTAAGTGTTGTAGCACTTTAGGGAGTTGTAGCTTCCTTTGGTTGAAGCCATAAAAACTATGTATCAGGGAGTTGTAGCTTCCTTTGGATTGTAGCCCATAAAACTTGTTGTAAATCTACTTTAGTACTTGTGAGGATGGATTTGGATAGTAGATCCAAGTAGCTTGCTCACTATGATTATTCCCATCTATGGTTTTCCATGTAAATTTGGTGTTATGGTTGTGTGGATGTGTGTTTGTGCTTTGAATTGCTATTATTTGTTTAAGGTAGTAGAAAGTTTGGTTGATAAAATTGAATTGAATTAAATTGAAGTATATATTGATTCACCTCCCCTCTCAGTATATCAGTGTGTTCTAACACTTATTTCTACTCTTGAGGACTTGAGATTAGTAAGGAAGGAAAACAAAGAACAAAAGGTAAAGCTTAAAGAATCAAAGGAAATGATTGTTAGCTTAAAGATTCAAATTGAAGAGGGAAAAGGATTGTAGACATCATGAACACTGACCTCAAAGCCAAATCACATGAGTGTTTAAAACTTGAAGAAGAAATTGTTTCACTGAGAAAGGAAGTTAAAAAAATACATGCTCGGTTGAATAAGAATATCAAGTTTTGAAAGAGCTCTGAAATTATGGATGATATAATAAACATTCAAAGACCTCTATTCATAAAATCAGGTTTGGGTTATGATGAAGAAGTCACACAATCTTCTGCTCCTGCAAAGAAGACTAACTCAAAGAAGAGAATGCCAAATGAAGAAATCCCAATGAAGAAAGAGAGTAAGAAAATTGAAGAAGTTGATTTCATCCGTATCATCTCTCAAAGAAGAAAATTTAGAAGATCAACTCCTGCAAGACAAACATTCATGAATAGGTTTAATTATTCTTTCTCTAGATATTGTTTCATTTGTAATCAGTATGGTCACAAAGCCATTGAATGCAGATCTAGAATGAGAAGTGATTATGTAAGTAGAAATTATTTTTCTCCTTTGATTGATTTCAACATAATATGTCATATTTGCAACAATTTTGGGCACACAACAAGGTTTTGCAAAAGTAGCTTGGCAAAGTCAAAATCTCAGATGACCGATCTTTGTAACCAAGACAAAAGGATAGACATTCCTGAAAACCAAAAGACAGATCAGAAGAAGGAATGAAAATTCAAGAAGAACAATCATGAAGGTGAAAATTCAATGATTGTCCAAACTGCATTTCATGCACAAGGGCAAGCAAATCCTTGGGTTATAGAAAGTGGATTCTCAAGTCACATGATAGGAGATAAGAGCAAATTTATTAGCCTTGTAAAATGGAATGGTGGATCAATCAAGTTTGGAGACAATACCGCTATAATAATTTTTGGTAAAGGAACAATAAATATTGATGGAAAGACTAGAATAGAAGATGTCCTATATGTTGAAGGCCTCAAGAAAAATTTTCTCAGTGTAAGTCAGATGTGCAACAAAGGATACAACCTAATCTTACATGCACAAGGATGTGAAATTAGAAGAGCAAGCACTGACAAACTTGTGGTAGAAACAAGCAGGATAGAGAATAAATTATAGTATAATTATGCCGAGAGACGTTCTATAGTCACAACAGGGTGGGGATGAGAGCACTCATTTTTTCTACCTAAATTTATAAATAAAAAAAATTAAAATACCAAAAAGGAAAAAAAAACTTAAGAAAATCAAAGAAAAAAATCAAAAAAGAAATTAAAAACCATTGAAGGAGAAAAAGCTAAATCACAAAAACTATAGAACCAAAAAAGAATCTGGAAAAAATAAAAAATAAAAACTAAAAAAGAAATTGAAAAAAAAAACATGAAAACCAAAAAGAAATTGGAAACTGTTCGAAGGAGAAAAAGCTAGAGAAAATCACAAAAAAACCAAAAAAGAAATTGGAAAAATTATAAAATAAACCAAAAAAGAAATTGTAAACCAAAAAAAAGTGAAAAAATGAAAGAAACTATGGAAAAAGGATATCCCTTGGCGTACATTTAGATATATTTTTTAAAATATCACTATACTAGTCTTAGTGAAGTCAAGGGAAGGAAGATATTTTTTAAAAATATCACTACTCTAGTCTTAGTGAAGTCAAGGGAAGGAACTGTCTTCTAGGACAGATAAATGAATGTTGGTTGTGGCATAAGAGGATGGGACACATCAAATTTGATAGTCTTGTGAAGATCAGCTCTAAACATGCAGTTAGAGACATGCCAAAGATTATCAAGCCTACTAGCACCTTTTGTAAGGAATGTCAGATTAGGAAGCAAACAAGGACAAGGTTCAAGACCAAAGAATACTCTTCAACAAAACCATTAGAACTGATACATACAGATTTGTGTGGTCCTACCAAAATAAGGATTCTTCAAGGTGAAAGGTACTTTATGTTGCTCATTGATGATCACTCTAGAATGACATGGGTTACATTTTTGAAAGATAAATCAAAAGATTAAATTAATAGATTTAAGATCTTCAAGTCTATTATTGAGAATGAAATGAATGCTAGAATCAAGTGCTTAAGATCAGATAGAGGTGGTGAGTTCACATCAAATGAATTTAAAGAATTCTATGAAAAAATAGAATAAGGAGACAGTACTCTACTACAAGGACTCCTCAACAAAATGGATTGGTTTAAAGAAGGAACAGAACAGTTCAGAGATGGCAAGAACAATGTTGAATGAAGCCAAGCTGCCTGATGTGTATTGGAAATAAGTAGTCCATACTGATATCTACATTCTTAACATAGGACAAATAAGAATAAACAACACAAAGACGCCATATAAATTGTGGAAATCTAGACCTGCATCTGTCAAGTATTTCATAATATTTGGAAGTAGATGTTATATCAAAAGAGATGAAGACAACTTGGGCAAGTTTGACTCAAGATCTGATGAAGGATTTTTTCTTGGCTACTCAACAAGAAGCAAGGCTTACAGATGCTACAATAAGAGACTGCAGAAGATAGTTGAGAGTGCAAATGTTAGGATTGATGAAGACCTACATCATTCAACATATGATAGATAAGACAACTATTCAAATGAATCAATCTGCATTGAAGAAGAAGATGAAGTTGTAGAAGAAGAATCAAAAAAGGAAAACACAAAGGCACCTACAAAATATGTTCAAAGAAATCATTTTGAAAATTAAATTCTTGGAAACAAGGATGATGGTGTTCTAACAAGGAGAAGATTGGAAAATATGAAAGAACGAGTAAATTTCTCTTTATTGTCTAAAATTGAGCCTAAAAGTTTTGTAGAAGCTAGCAAAGATGAAAGTTGGATTGATGCAATGTAAGAAGAGCTAAATCAGATCAAGAAGAATGAAACTTGGGAACTTGTCCCAAGACCTAAAGACAAGAATGTCGTTGACACAAAGTGGGTATTTATAAATAAGCTAAATGAAGATGGAGAAGTGGTTAGAAACAAAGCAAGGTTGGTTTGCAAGGGCTATTCACAAGTGGAAGGCATTGATTTTGAGGAGACATTTGCCTCTGTAGCAAGATTGGAAGCAATCAAGATGTTTCTTGCATTTGCAGTTCACAAAGACTGAATTCAAGGTGTATCAAATGGATGTCAAATCTAACTTCTTGAATGGTGATCTTGTCATGCCCAAGGTGTCACACTTGAGCACGAGCCACAATCTTAGCTTTATATTAATACTTAATTGCTAAATATTTGAATCTAG
Source organism: Cunninghamia lanceolata (assembly GCA_027924645.1). Lineage (NCBI taxonomy): Eukaryota > Viridiplantae > Streptophyta > Pinopsida > Cupressales > Cupressaceae > Cunninghamia > Cunninghamia lanceolata. The sequence goes on along the minus strand of BSBN01001201.1, from coordinate 11,199,103 downwards.
TTTAAATATAATAAAATTTAAAAGTATAATATTTTAATCTAACATACAGTGTAATACCTGCAATGAACAAATTTGTACATCGAACATAATTTAGTGTCATTCATCATAAAGGATAATTAAAGGTTTTGTTTCTTACAGCTTGAAAATACATCTATAGTGAACACAATTCAATAACCATTTTTCAAGATAGGAAAATCTCTATTGCATCCAGTCCTTCACAAAAGGATTGAGAATACAATTACTCATATAAGATGACAAATGTACAATCCTTATAAAATGAATAATTGATTATCACCTTAAGTTTTCTAGATTACCTTACAAAGTTTATATAATATTGTCTTAGCACCTGTAACTGTCATGAACCTGTACAACTACATATAAACATTATTCTTCCAAGGTCAATAAATAAACATGTCAAATATTAATGCATGGAAAGAACGGGAATGAGGACCTAAGGGGCTAGCCCTGTGCCTCGAGGGCTCATCCATGATAGCCTTGCCTACGTACATAGTGCAAAGGCTTCATAGTTTGGTAACTTGAACTTGCAACCACAAGGTTGACTTCAATACATCTGTTCTAAAGGGGACAACAATTAATTGATGGTTGTTCAAGGTTGAATATACTATGCAAATACTATGTCATACAAGTACATAGTAGTACAGCCTATAGAGCTATTATATAATATGTGAATCGACATCATACAATTTAAATGCAATAAATTCTTTAAAAAATACAATAAGGAGGTTATTATAACAACAATCACTTTCAAATAATTCCAAACAACCTAATCCTACTACTTCTTGCAATGATACTAGGCACAAGTTCCACAAGAACATTCTATGAATGCAATACATGTAAATGACTATCATCTTATTTTATGCCAATTTAGAAATTAGCAACATACTATATAATGAGGATTTAAATAATATAAGCAAATATAGTTTAAATATATTTCTATCATTTTCTAATAAGCTAAACACACTATCCTTACCAATGAGGGTCTAATAGCTAAAACAATCTAAATGCAAATATATCACCCTTTCGAAAGATAGCTACTCACATTATGTTACACTAGAAAGCCACTTGTTTGGGCTAAACTAATGTGCATAGAGCAGCATTACAACAAAACTAATCTTATGAAATCAATCCAAACCCAGAAATACCCTTGAATGAAAAAACACCTATTTCATCAATGCCATCAACCTCAATACAATATCATCCCTTCTAGATCTATACCGCATAATGAATTAGTATGCATTTCAACTAAGTCAACAATAAAATTCAAAACATTTTACTCATTTATTAACTTAACATGTGTAGATACAATGTGTATGACTAATAATTTATATACAACCTTTCAAAACATAAAACTAAATATTCAATTTATAAGGGCTATGCTTAGGTGTTCTAACATATAAGGTTACATAAAACTACACCTATCTTTCTAACATAGGCTTATGATTATTTCCCCTATGCTTGATGCACATACAACATATTCTTCAATTAATAGTCAAAGCAATAAAAGGAAATCTCAATGGCCATGCACGCTTATGAAGGAAAGATCATATCTCACAATATCACAACATAAATAACTCACATAAAACTATTATCAACTATGGATAATGTAATCACAATTAAGGTTAGGGTTACAGTTACATTTATGGATAGAGTTAGATTTATGGTTATAAATATAATTAACAAAAAATAGGGTTAGGGTAATGGATAAAATTAAGATTATCAATACAATTACGGTTAGAGATAGAATTAGGGTTAAGTAGATCTAGGGATAGGGGTTTTATTAGGGTTAGGGTTAGAATTAGGGTTAGAATTATGATTAGAATTAGGGTTAAAACCTTGACCTTAACTATATTCATAAAAATAACCCTAATTCTAATCTAACCTTGGTTCTAACCCTAACCCAAATCCTAAGTGTAATCATAACCCTCAATCTAACCGTAATTCTAATTCTAACCATAATTAGATGATTACACTTAGCATTGATTTATAATCCTAAACCTATTTATAAGCCTTATATCATAAACCAATCCCTAAACAAACCATAATTCTAAATCTAACCTTCATTCGAAACTTAACAAATAATATAATTAGGGTAAGACCTTTATAGTTAGGGTTAGTTTAGTATAAAATATGCAGAGAGATATATTATAATATATAATTATAATTATTATATAATATTTTATATATTTTTTATAATATATAATATAATTATTATATAATACTATATAATAATAATTCTTAATAAGGTATATAATATAGTTAGAATTATGCTTGTGTTGGATGCTATTAGTATACCTGTATTTTAAAAAATATATCTGAGAGATATCCTTAATCAATTTACTACACATAGGTGGAAAATAGGTATACTAGTTAAAAAACATCAACAATTGTAGACACCCTAAAATGACCAAGTCGCCGCACCACTTGCTTTTTGTAATATGTCAAATCACCTGCATTTCACACATTAATTAAATAATCTAATTATTTAATTAATTTCACCAAATTCTTCTAAATCACAAAATTGTGACATTAATTAAATAAATCCTCGTTATTTAATTAATTAAATTAAATTCCTCTATTATTCTTCCATAATTAAATAATTTTAATTATTTAATTAGATTATTGTCACCTTCCAAAATTCACATCCACATTAATTAAATATATCCCATTATTTAATTAATTCAACAAATTCCCTCTTATCTACAATTAAATAATTCTTAAATTATTTAATTAAATCAAAATCATCTTCCAAAATCATGCATAACAATTAAATAAATTTATTTATTTAATTTGCTTTCAAATCTTCTAAATTAAATAATTCTAATTATTTAATTATTTCTTCCAAAATATCTACTTTAAATTTAAATAAATCAATTATTTATTTAAATTGCTTTTTCTTCTAAATTTGAGTTATGTCTAAAATAACTCAAGCTTTCTTGCTCATGAAATTAAATATTTCTAATATTTAATAAAGCAAAATATCTTCTTATTCTCATGCAAATCCCTTCTTCTTGTTTTAAATCACTTAACTGACTGTTATATTCTGTTAATTGCTTTAACTCATTCTTCTATTCTTGATAACTCCTCTCATGCAAAAGAAAGCAAGACACATGTCTTTTTCTCATTCGTTGCACATTCTTCAACTGTTCTCCTCCGTTGATTCTTCTAAATTATCTGGACCGTTGATCGATCTTCGTTGAAACCTATATAAACCCCCTCATCTCCTTCATTGAGCCTCTCTCTCTTTGATTTTATTCTCAGGCATACTTAACAGTGCTTTGAGCATACAACGATTCAATTGAGCAACCTCACGATCTCTTAACATTGATCTCTTGAGCACACTACTTGCTTGTTGCAGCTATGGGTTCGCAACTTCATTGAGCAATCCACACATCTCCAAAGGGAACAAATACAAATTTTGGTAAGAGCTTTCATTTGTCTTTGATTTTATGATAATGGACTTTACTTAGATTGGTTCACTTTATGTGATTGGTTTTTGGTTTTATTAGTTTAGATTTAATCAATTTTTTCCTCATACACAACAATATTAAGTTATAAGTAGCATACCAAAGACATGGGTATCCTCTCGTGGAAGTCATGCTCTTACACCACACACAAAATATACAGGACTCTAATTTCAATAGTTCACAATCGCCAATGAACTCCCAGCCCATGCCAAAATAGGAGCGTGGAAGATAGGTGTGAGAAGACAAAAGGTCTATCATGAACCTATTCACAACATCTGCATGCAGACATAAGTATATTTTAAAAAGTGATGCCAAACTCTCTACCTGCACTACTCATAAGGAAGCCAATGTGGACAAGAAAGATGCTATATTCTTGCACAAATACAAGCTAGGGATGAAATGGGAGCCTTGGAATAGGGTATATGTATCCATAAGAGCAAGGAGGATAGAGGAATTTTGTCAAATGTTGTAGTTGGAATTGCTCTGGTAGACACGTATGCAAAATGTGGAAACATAGACAAGGCACCCGAACTGTTTGAAATGTGGTCTCATGGAATTCTATGATTGTAGGATATGCACAAGATGGATTTTTTTAAAGACTTTAGAAACTTTCGAGCAAACACAACTGGAAGTGTAAAGCCAAAATTAAAAGGCCAAAAACTACGACCTTTTCTTATGCCCTATATGTCTGAGCGTGAGAGTTTTTAGCATGGGATTTGTGTACAAATCAAAACATGAAGGATAGAGGATCTAAGTCTGATGTTGAAGCTACAACTTCCCTAGTATGCATGTGCATCAAAAAATGGAAACAAGATATGCAGAATATAAAACAAAACACCTCAACAAAGTGGTCTCTTGGTAGCGAACTATTGTAGACTCCTTCCCACAGGTAAAAACTAGAGAAGATTATAGAACACAACATGATTCCCTTCATCCCATGGCAGCTTGGCTTGGGCGAATGATTTATTGTCTCTGGCTTCTTTGGAGTGAATCCCTCTTTGTCCTGTTTAGATCTGTGGCTTTTCTGGGTGGATTTTCTTTCTCTATCCCTCTGTTTCCTTGAGATTTGTGCCTTATCTCTTTGTTTTCTACCTATCTTCTTTTGGTTGTTTAGCTTTTTGTGACTTAGATAAACCCTACCAACTTGTCTTTGACAAAGAAGTTTCTATCCTCCTTTGGCATCCATTGTAAGGATAGTAAAGTTTCTAAAAAAACTTCATGGAAAGTGAAATCTTTCCCAAAAAAAGAAAGCTTTAAATCGACTTTAATTAGCAGGAATAAATCAGCTTTATTTAGCATAAATAAAGCTAAAGTTTGCATCCTTTGCCAACGACCTCACTTCCTATGTCAAATGGATGTTTTGGAATAGGGAATGAGAATATTTCATAGGAGAATCTTGATAGATTTTGTAGTTGATAAATCCCAAGTAGATAGGTATGCAAAGGCCACTAATACTATACAATTAAAAGGCAAGTACATTACATGCATTGTCCTCTAAACAAAAATAAGAAACTATTACTCAGATAAGGAAGGAAAGTGTAATTACTAACATAAAAACAATTTACTTTTTATCACAAGTAACTAGATTCTAAAATCAACTAATTGCTTCAAATATATACATACAATAATAGTCTTTATAAATGAAATATAGGTTTCTTAACTGCCACAACAAGGAAAATAGTCATTTGATAACCATATTTGTAAGTGCACAAAAATTAATGAACACACATGACACTTATACTAGCATAACCATGTTCACAACATGCTCCTAGCATAATCAACTATTGAATTCATTAGGCCATACACGTAAACTATAATTTCAACAATTTTTGAATTACAATAATTAAATGAATAATTCAAAAGAAAAATAAAATATAATCTATACTATAAATTAACTATATAATTATATAAACTATTTATTTACAAATAAAACTAACACATTTTCTTTCACCCATACCTCATATACATACTTATACAAATACCTAATTCAATTTCATAATGGAAATTACTTATACCTTCTCATACCTAGTTTACCTTAGTGTTTCCACCTATTCACCTAACCAAGACGTAAATAACTTCAATTGGACAAGTTTGTTCATAATATCAAGGCTCTTGTATCTATCTTTCAAGATTCACTTAAAGGAATGAATGAGTATTGATAAAATACATATCAACAAGAATATCTTAAATCACTAATATAGATGAATCAAAACTCCTTACAAAACATTTCCATAATTATGTACTATAATAAACATGCTAGTGATTTGATTAACAAAATATAGTCAACAATGTGTGTGTATATAGCAACCTGAAGGATTTCAGCTATTAAAAGATCAAAATATGGTATGCAGACTTAGAAAGGCTTTATATGGTCTCAAACAAGCCCCTAGGGCATGGTATGCAAGGTTAGACAAGTACTTACACCAACAAGGCTTCAAGAAAGGTATTGCAGACAGTAATCTCTACATCAAGGCAGTAGGTGAGCACATGTTGATAATAGTAGTATATGTTGATGATATTATCTTTGGTGGAAATGATGGGATGCGCAAGAAGTTTGTATAAGAGATGTAGAAGGAGTTTGAGATGTCTATGCTAGGTGAACTCTCATTCTTTCTTGGGCTCCAAATTGCTTAATCAAATAAGGGTATCTTTATTTCACAAGAAAAGTATGTCATGGAGGTGTTGAAAAAGTTTAGTATGAATGACTACAAACCAGTAAGTACACCTATGGTAACAAGTTGTCATCTTAGCAAGGATGATAAGTCACCTCAAGCTGATTAGACTCTTTATAGGTCCATGATAGGAAGCTTATTATACTTGATTGTATCAAGACTAGATATTATGCAAGAAATCTGTATGGTGGCTAGGTTTCAAGCTAATCCAAAAGAGACACATGCAAAGGTTGTTAAAAGGATTTTTAGATACTTGAAGAGCACATTGGACTATGGATTATGGTATGAGGAGGGAAAGGACTTCTCTCTGACTGCATATATAGATGCAAATTAGGTTGGCAACATTGATGATAGGAGAGGCACAAGTGGTGGAGCTTTCTTCCTAGGTGATAGATTGGTTTCATGGTTAAGCAAGAAGCAAAATTTAGTCTCTTTATCAACAGCAGAAGCAAAATATATAGTTGCAGTATCTTACTGTACCCAGGTGTTATGGATGAAGAAAACATTGAAGGATATCAAGGTAATAAATGATGAACCCATTCCTATTTTGTGTGATAACACAAGTGTCATCAACATATCAATGAATCCAGTGATGCATTCTAGAACCAAGCATATATCCATTTTAAAGTATCACTTCTTGATATAAAAGGTTACAAATTAAGAGGTAAAGTTGGAGTACATCACCACAAAAGATCAGATTGCAGACATTTTCACAAAGCCACTTCCTAAGGATACTTTTGAATATCTCAGGCAAAAGATAGGAGTTATTGCCCCTTCTTCTCACAAGTAAAGGTGTAGCTGAAACATCTATCTAGGGGGAGCAGCTCAAGGCATATTCTTCATCCCTAGTTGAATAGTGGCTAACTCTCAAGGGGATTGGGTAGATAGAAGACAATATAGATGATCAAATATGATATAGCAAAGGGGAGATATATAGTAAGGAGGAGCATTACAGTTAGGTGGAGCTAGTCATTGCAGTATCTATCAGCTCCGTGGAGAAGACAATTTAAAGATAGATTAGCTGATGAAATTTTTTTTGAGGTATAGAAAATAGAAAGAATCACATCATGAAGGAAAAAGGATTATTACATCCCTTTTCCATTGATGTCAAAGGGGGAGAAAGTTCAGAAGTTGTGTAACATTTCAGGGAGAGGTACAAAAGTGAACAATTCAGAGTTTATTTTTTGGTTGTCATTAATGACAAAGGGAGAGACTATTGGAAATATTGTCACTGATGTCAAAGGTGTCACAAAGTTTCTAAGGTAGGAATACAATAATGTTAAAGGGAAATTGATCCAAAAATATTCTAAGGCATAAATAAGACTTCAGTCGGTGAATTACGAGGTTCGCAAACTCTTAAGTTTATCGATGGATAGTTTTCCTGACAACTAGTTAGCCAATGAAAATATGACAAAGTAAGTTTCCAAGGCATGAATGATTTCTACCTTCGGTTGGTGAATCACTTGGTTTGTGAACTCTTAAGTTTGTCTATGACAAGTTTCCCTGATAGCCCGTTTGTCGATATGCAAGTTTAGTGATGAAGGCTTGAAGAAGAAAGTTTAAAGTTTAAAGAATGGTTCATATGTCGCTTAGTTCGTTGATTGATCTTTTTATTGATGAATTAAAGTTGGTTCGTGGTTCCTCAAGTTTGCTGATAGGTGATTTGTTTGATAAAGTATTAGAAAAGTCTGTAGTTTGCAAATTCCTTAGTTCACCAATGGCAAAGTTCACCGATAAGAGATTTTGTTGATAAAGAGAAATATAATGGTTTGTGTAGAGCTTAAAAATCTCTACATTTTATGTTTATATTTTTTAAATCGGCTAATGTTTAATAGTCGGAGCTAATATAATGCAGATGAAGGGTCTCTAAGTCATGGGTCGTGACAAGTGTCAGCACCACGGGCATTTGAAGACTCACGAAGGAAAGTCTTCTCCCAAGGAGCGCGAAGGTGCCATGTGTCTCAACGTTGGGTCGCTGGGCCAAAAGAAGTAAAGTATCAATGGTCTTTTAAAGTCTTCACGGAGAGCGACATGTTTCCCCACCATATATGCAATTCAATAACCACAACAGAATGAAACCGAACCTACCACTTGTCAGCATCCACACTAGTTTTTAGTTTCTTTCAAAAGGTTTCTAAGTTTCTGTGGAATGTGCCAAGTGTCAGTACCATGAGTGTTTGGGAGGTCTTTTAGGAAAATTTCTTTTGTAGGAGCACAGGGATGCCATGTGTCCCTTTTGCAAGAGTTACAGAGCTTGCCACGTGTCCAATGTGACATCGAGGTGGGGTCTCCTTTTCATTAAGTGATAAATGATGTGAAGTCTGTCATGTGTTAAAGTGGGACCTGATACTATTAAAGATTGAAGAGGCCGCGAAGTGTGCCAAGTGTCAGCACCATGAGTGTTTGGAGGGATTTTTGGCAAAGTCTTTCTATGTTGAGCGCGAACCCGCCACGTACCCCATTTTTGAGCTTTAAAGAGACCCGCAGAAGCTTCCATCTGTCCCTATGGTATTGTTCGTTAGAACCCTTGTTTGAAAGACCATTTATTGGTCGGAGCTATGATGATCAACCCGGGAGAAGGCAAGAGGAATTTTGGGTGCGCAAGATCAATTGCAATGGCATGGAGGAATTGAAGTTGAAGATCCTGCAAAGATTTTTGGCATGTGGGTCAAGGTGTAGATCACGATGGTTAACTAGACTTGCAGGTAGCGAAGTGGTTAGGATCTTAATAGCCTCAAAGAAGCTTTGTGCTTCATTTTTGTGCTATAAATAGTGAAGTCTGATTAGAAAGACATATGTAGAGAAATTTGAAATATCAAAGAGTTTTAGTTGTTGGATCAAAAAGATATTTTGCCTTTATAGGTGCCTCTCAGGAGAGGTTGAATATTGTAGATTTGTGTAATTTTTGCCTTGTGTACTTTATTCTCTTGACCATCAATGAAGAGAGAGTGGTGTTCTATGCATTTTTTGATGTCTTTGTGAATCTTGTTCTTTGTTTTCTATATTGTGCCTTTGATGAATCAGATATAAATATTCTTTATGGTTAATCATGCTTGATGCTCTTTAGCTTTATTAGAAATCTTACAAGTTAATCATTGTGCTGTTAATCTAGGTCTTAACATAAATCTGGCGCATCGCCTTAGTAGATTCGAATATTTCATTTGTAATCTTGTTTTTTCTTCCCTTTACATCAAACCCATATAGAAGAGCCAGCTTATTTAAAATCTAGAGGTTATCCTAAGAGTTAGGTCCTGCATTCTTAGGGTTTCCCATTATTGGTGATTATCTGCAAATTTAAACATCAACAGTTTTTGGCACGCCCAGTGGGATCATCTTTACAAATTCTTTGATAAGAATCGCATGAGTCGGCCTCCTGTAAGGACTCAGAGTTGTGGACCAACTACACAAGCCAGAGCTGCTGCTAATCTAGGACTCTTGATATCACCACTGACAACTACTCCAAGAAAAAGAGCTAATCAACAAAAAATCCCAAGAATATAAATGGGTGCCCAAGATCCGCCTCTAAATTTTGTTAACTGGAATAATAGTAGCCCACTCATACTTCCAATGCCCCCGGATACATGGGATCCAATTCCTACCAATGCCCTAAAAGCATTACCCAAGTTCTCAGGGGAGCATTTCAAGACCCCAGCTGAACACCTGCAGGATGTGGCGGATGTGTACACAGTGCACTATATTACAGAGAAGAATATCACCATAAGGCTATTAGCCTCATATTTCAAAGGGAGAGCTCTTGATTGGTACCAATCTTTACCAGCTAGTTCTATTGCAACTTGGGATCAATTGGGAGATGCAATCTTTGAAATATTTAATGAAAAGGGAGATAGATCCTCTCTCTTACAACAATTGGTCACCATAAAGAGAGCTCCCCAAGAAGCCATAACTGATTTCAATACTAGATTCCAGTTGCTATTAGACCCCTAACAAGTATGGCAATTGTCTTCTATTTTAAGGCTTTCAATTCAAACATTTCAGTTATGATTCAGTCCTTAGGTGGACAGACCCTTCCTACAGCATATGAGTTAGCGGTTAGGGTAGAGAACAGTCTAATAGATGCTAGGAAATTACCATCAAGACCTCCTATGCCAATGTTTCCTGAATTATCAATTCCCATTCAAGAAGAAACCCCTAGTGCTTCATCACCTCCTGTTTCCATGTACACTTTTCCTACACCTCAAAGACCCACAACTATGGCAACCTCTCCATCTAAAATGGATGACGTCAAGAGTATCCTTAGAACTTTCTGAAATGAAATTATCAATCTTAAAAGGCAACAAACTTCATATCAAAAACCTCCCTATCAAGGTGATGCAGGAGCATCCAGTGGTGTAAGGGCAATCTTGCATCACCCAAAAAAAGATGTGTTTCAAAATTGTTGATGTTCTTTCCATTTATTTTCAAGAATTTGTGGTTCTAGTTCCATAATCACTTGAATAATGATGTAAAACTTTCAGTTTTTCTAAACTGCTAAAAATAGTAACCTACTATTTTTAGAAAGTTTGCATTTGGGCATGGATTGAAGTAAAAATTTACAGGAAGCTTCATAACTAAAAAATAGGACCTTTGGCAAAGGAATCACGTAGAGATCATTTGTGAGCTGAAAGATATTAAAGTTTTTGTTTCTTGAAAAATGCCTAAAAATTATTCAAACTCAAGTTTGAGGCACTAAACGGACTTGTACGGGCCCGAAAATGGTCAGAACCGGTAGAGCTTGTTCTTAGTGCATAGAGAACTCAGCGAGTTTTCTAACGCATAAAATGGTTTGTCAATTGGACACCTGAATCAAAAGTTATGGCTCCTAGAAGTTGACCTATTTTTGGAGGGAGATGCAAATTTTGAAATTAGGTTGTTGGCCGCCAAAAAGGCTATTAATAACCATTTTTGGGAACCCCGGGTAGTAGTGGAGTTAAGGGTGAGTGTACAGTCAAGAATAGGCGGGAAAAGAAAAACCTTAGCTGATTTGGTATTACAGATGGTAGATAATTCCAGAGTCTTGTGAGAGGAAGTTGTAATGTGTTGCAGCCTATGGAGGATTGATTCCTCTTATTGTAATTGCACTTTTGTAATGTAATGAGTTTCCCAGATCAATAAAAGAAAGTTCTATTTTCTGTATTTAATTTCTGTTGTTGTGTGTTTTGTGATTTACCCCCTTCATCAATTGGTATCAGAGCAAGGGTTCCTAAGTGTGTAGATAGATCGCCGACCATGAGGTAGTTTGCACCATGGCCTGAGGTTGTGGGTTTGCTGTGGAGATCAAGATGCCTCCATGAAGAAATCGTATTGGGAGGAATGCTTTGATGGAACAGGGTTTTAGAGCCCTGCAAAGGCAAATTGATGCATTGCAAGAGGAGCTACGAAGAGGGTTTGAGCCGAGAGCAAGAGAAGAAAGTGAAGATGAAGCTGAAGAAGAGCTATCTGAGGAAGAACAAGAAGCTGTAGGAGATCATGCAGAAGTTAGGTTGTTGAGGGCCATTTCTAAGATTGGAAAGAGGCCCAAGATCAAAGTTTCTACATATTTTGGAGATTTGAATCTGAAATAGCTCATTGATTGGATCAATGACATGGAGGAATATTTTGAGTATGAAGATGTGGAAGACCCAGATCGGATCAAGTTTGCAAAAACAAAATTGAAGGGCCATGCCAATATTTGGTGGAAGGAGGTCTAGTTAGAGAGGAATAGAAGGGGAAAAGGAAAGATCACCAGATGGGATCGGATGGTGGAGAAACTGAAGAAGCAGTTCATTCTTGTGGACTATGAGATGGAGTTGCTGAAGAAGCTACAAGGATTGAAGCAAGGTAACAAGTTTGTCAAGGAGTATACAGAAGAGTTTTATAAGATTACTATCAGGATAGGCCATGCAGAGCCCACCAAGGAGAAGGTAGCTTGTTACATCAATGGGTTAAGGCCAAATATTCAAGTGGAGTTGAGCCTGGTCAAAATGACCACCATAGAAGATGCATACCAGTTTTCCCTAAAGGTGGAAGAGAAGTTGAATAAAAGATTTGATAGCAAGCAAAAGGGAAGAGGTCAAGGTGGAAGGACTAGTGGAAGACCCTATGGAGGTCGTAATGAAGATCAAAGGAAAAGTGAAGAAGTTGGCACCAATCATAATCAAAGAGGAGATAATGCCTACCACCCTCGTGACCAGAACAATGGTGAGCAAAGAGGAAGAGGAAGAGGAAGAGGCCGACCTAGGCAAGGACCTGGAAGAGGAGGTTTCAAAGGAACCTGTTTCCAATGTGGAGAAGAAGGGCATTGAGCATACGGGTGTCCGCAACATCAAGGAAGGACAAATAGAAGACCTGAAGGTAATGCACGAGTTGCACATGTAGATGAAGATACGCAATCTGAGCGTTCTGAAGATGCTGAAAGGGGAGAAACCCTAGTGGTCAGAAGAACTTTACTGAATGAGGAGAAAGAACCCAATCAGAGGAAGAGTTTATTCCGCACAAGGTACAAATGTGAAGGTAAGTGTTGTGACATTATTATTGACAGTGGAAGTACTGACAATCTTGTTTCAGAGGATATGGTTGACAAGTTGAAGTTGACAAGAAGAAAGCATCCACATCCATATCACATTGCATGGTTACAGAAGGACCATAGAGCTTAGGTCAATGAGTAGTGTTAGTGAAGTTCAAGATTGGGGACTACCATGATGAGGTACTATGTGATATCATATTGATGGATGCATGTCATATGCTATTGGGGAGGCCATGGCAGTATGATAGGAGCACTATCCATAATGGTCGTGCAAACATATATTCCCTAACAAAGGATGAAGTTCATCATAAGTTGAATCCCTTGAAGGAGGTGGAAGAAAAGGTATGTAGTATTGCTAGAATTTGCCTGGTAGATGGTAGAACATTTTTGGAGGGTATGAAGCATGAGCATCATTGCTTTGCATTGATTCCTAAGATTAGTCAAGAGAAATGTGAAAATGTACCAGCAGAAGTTTTAGTTATGTTGGAAGAATTTTAGGACATTATCTCTAATAATGTACCAGAAGGTTTACCACCAGTAAGGAAGATAAGTCATCAAATGGATTTGATACCAGGAGCTAGCTTGCTAAATAAGGCAGCCCATAGAATGACTCCAGCCGAGAGTGAAGATTTGAACAGACAAGTTTAGAGTTGTTGAGGAAGGGATTGATAAGAGAGAGCCTAAGTCCATGTGTGATACTTGCAGTACTAGCACAAAGAAAGATGGAGAGTGGAGAATGTGTATAGACTCTCGAGCTATCAACAAGATCACAATCAAGTACAGATTTCCATTACCCAGAATGGATGACATAATAGATTGTTTGAGTGGAGCCAAGTACTTCATGAAGATTGATTTGAAGAGTGGGTATCACCAGATCTGAATTAGAGAAGGAGATGAATGGAAGACAGCCTTCAAGACAAAGGAGGGTTTGTATGAGTGGTTAGTCATGCCATTTGGGCTAACTAATGCACTGAGCACATTCATGCGGCTCATGAACGAGGTACTGAAAGAATTTTTGGGAAGTTTTGTTGTTGTTTATTTGGATGATATTTTAATTTTCAGTAAGACTTGGGATGAGCATCTGATGCATATCAGAAGAGTTTTAGAGAAGTTGAGGGAGGAGAAGTTACTGATTAATCTAAAGAAATGTAGCTTTGCAAAGAAGGAGTCGGTATACCTAGGATTTGTTGTCTCAAAGGAAGGTCTTAAGATGAACCCAGAAAAAGTAAGGGCTATCATTGAATGGCCTACACCAAGGAGTGCCACAGAGGTACAATCTTTTCATGATTTGGCAAGTTTTTATAGAATGTTTATTAGAAATTTTAGTAGCATTTGTGTACCCCTGACTGAGATGATGAGAGGGGATATAAAAGAGTTTAGATGGACTAAAGGAGCAAACAAAAGTGACACATTGAAGATGAAAGTTACAGAGCAACCTATTTTGGCACTTCTAGATTTCAATAAGGTATTTCAGGTAGATTGTGATGCTAGTGGTAGTGCTATAGGAGCTATTTTGAGTCAAGAAGGTAAGCCCATTGCCTATTTTAGTGAAAAGATTAATGATGCCAAGAAAAAGTATTCTATTTATGATCAGGAATTTTAAGCAATCGTTCAGGCCTTGATGAAATGGAGACATTATTTGTTACCAAAGGAGTTTGTTTTATATACTGATCATCAGGGTTTGTAGTATCTTAATAGTCAAGGAAAGTTGAACCAGAGGCACTTAAAATGGGTTGAGTTTTTACAGACCTATACTTTTGTTTTGAAGCACAGAAGTGGGAAGTCTAATAGAGTTGCAGATGCCTTGAGCAGAAGGCAAAACTTGTTGACAGAAATGAAGATAGAGGTTGTTGGGTTTGATGAGCTCAAAAGTTTGTATCCTGAAGATCCAAATTTTGCAGAGGCTTGGAAAGCTTGTATGGAACCTATTACTTTGGATAGGACAAAATGGTTGGATTTCATAATCCAAGATGGCATGTTGTTTAAAGGAAGTCGATTGTGCATCCCAAGGAGTTCCATGAGAGAGAACCTAATTAAGGAGAAGCATAGTGGAGGATTGGCTAGACACTTTGGTCGAGATAAGACCATTGCTATTGTTGGTGAAAATTATTAATGGCCATAGTTGCAATAGGATGTGAGGAAATTTGTGCAGAGTTGCAGAGTGTTGGCAAGAGACACTATATGGATTCATGGTTGTTGTCATTGATGGCAACAAAGGTCATCCCACATATCCGCAAGTCATGGTGTGTCTCTACCAGAAGTCAGAATGAAGATTGTTGTGGTCCGGTGAATAAGAACAGAGCATGTGGCAAGGTTCGACAGATTGGTCTGAATCTCTCAGAGGAAGTGTCTTGGTGCAGTGCAGATTTAGGGAAGTCAAGAGGACTACCTTGAGTAGTATATTCCAAGGATTTAGCCTCCGGTGATGAACAAAGAAAAAGATATGAATAGTTGAGTACCAGATTCCTGAGAGACAGTGAGAACAGAGGAAGAACTGACTGACAGAGTATCAGACTATTTTCCGGATGTGTTACTGTTGATGGTAAAGGTTGTGAAGGCATGAATCATGTTTGGCTGACATGATTAATGATATCTACAAGTATATGCTTGATCCGCATTACTTGATATGCAAGGATTCAGCCGACAGAATAGAGTTTGTGAGAAGATAGATTATTCCGGGTGCCGACTAGAAAGATAATGAAATCACTAGTGCGGATATATATAAAGGATGGATTTTAGTTGTGAAAAGTGTGATGATGTGAAGGTGTATGCGAATAAATACAGAGCAGAGCAGAAGCAGTAAGAAAGATCCGGTATGTGAAAAGATAGCAGAATAAAGAACAGAGGAAAGATGAAGTGCAGCAGATCAATATACTGAGCCTAACCGGAACTGAACTCCAGCATATGTAGATGCTTCCAATCAGTTCAAGTATTGTATAACATTCTTTTGTAGACAGTGTGTCTCCTTGTAGGCAGTGTGCCTCTTTGTGAGCAGTGTGCTCGGGCAGTGAGCCCTAATTGGCAAGTGCCATTTTGTAATTCCTTATTCTTTTAACAAAGAATAATCTTTGGGTTAATCACCTCGTGGTTTTATCCCTTAACCGGGTTTCCACGTCAAAAATACTGTGTCATGTGTTTCTTATTTCATGGTAATGTTTGTTTGTTTGATTCAATGCTGCTTTGATTAATAAGAAAGTTCAAAAGAAGAAATAATTAGGATAACTGATTCACCCCCCCTCTCAGTTATCAACAATTGGTATCAGAGCCAAGTTCCTCCTAATAGAGCCTAACAACTTGAGGAAGATCTGGGAGTTCAAATGGATGCATATGGTTTAAGGGAGCAACTCAAGACTGCCCTTGAGGATCTTGAATAGTCAAATTCTGAAGTCAATGAATTAAAGGAAAGACTCAAACAGGCTGATGAATTCATGAGAGAACTAAAAGACAAATTAAGTCTCTCTATGAAAAAGAGAAAGGAGCTGCTCCAACAATTGGCAAGACAAAGTGAAGAAAGCAATACAGATGAAGAATTGACTGAGAAAACCAAGTTATGTGAAAAGTTATCAAAAGAAGTCATTATGTTAAGACATGAAATGGAATCAGGAACTATAAAGTTTACTCAAGAGATTGAAGAAAAAAGAAAAGCTGAAGACAATCTAAGACAATCTCTTAAAGAGAAATCAGAAGAATGCCACCAGATGGACAGGATTATCAGACATCTTGAATCTGATCTTGAAGATGCCAAAGATAATGAAGAAAAACTTGAGGATCAAATTGTCTCTCTCAAAAGAGATCTTCAAACAGCAAATGAATATAAAGAAAAATTCAAGATAAGTTCTGCCCAACTTGAAGTACTTCTTGGAAGTCAAAAGAGGACAGATGACAAGTATGTTTGGGATATGAGAAAGGAGAAAGCTCCGAATCCGGTCAAAAGAATTTTGGATCAGAAAATCCAAGGAATAGGCCTAGAAGTCCTCCGGTAAGGCAGCCCAATGCTCAAAGATATCCATCCTTCAATGGATACTGCCACAGCTGCAATCACTTTGGTCACAAAGCTAATCAGTGCAGAAAGAGAATGAATCAGACTAATTCATCCTTCTCCGGACAGTGCTTTAACTGCAAAAGGTATGGACACAAGTCTCATGAATGCAGAAATATGCAAATAAACAAATCATTCAATGGTAGATGCTTTGCATGCAATAGAGTAGGTCATATGGCTAATAAATGCATATCAAGAGGTTATCAGTCAAATATGCAAAGAAATGTTATTTGCCAAATCTGTAATAGGTCCGGTCATAATGCAAAAGTCTGCAGAAGCAAGAATCAGGACAAAAGAGGTCTGGTATATAATCAGAATCAAGACAAGGGTAAACAAAAGATGAATGTGGATGAAGTTAGGAATCAGATGAACAAGATTTGGGTGAAGAAAAGTTCAGAGAATGTAGAGGTTGGATCCGCACCAGACTCTAGTGCTGATATTTCTTCCAGAAATTAAAAAGTGAGCTCTGGCTCAGGGGGAGACTCAAAGAAAATCCTGTTCCCCCAGCCAATCAAGTGGTACTGGATGTGATACAAGATGCGGAGTAAAGGGTTTGAAGATATAAGTCCTGAGATGATCCAGACAAGATTTCAGAGGTCCGCATGAAGATGCAAAGAAGTTGTGATCGATCAAGTAAGACCTATTCCGGGAGATGCTTCAGAATGACAGAGGACTACAAAAGAGTCCAGAGAGATCCTGAAGTACATTATTTTGCTCTGCGGACTGGACAGAATGTTTGGGATGTTCTTATAATGTGTCATCTCGATTTATTCATGATTGAAAGATCCGCATGATGTTCATAGATCAGAACTGATCCGGGATACTCCAAGCTATCTGGATAAGGCAAACCGGAATAATATAGGTGAAGCATTTATTGCAAACAGATATTAGGGTTTGCGAAACGATATAAGGGATTTCTCAACAATCACTTGATCATTCCACATCCAAGAAGAAGTGAAAAGCAGAGCTCTGCAACAAAACTCATCAAGTTCACCGAAGATCTCCTGCCGAAATCATTACATACAGAAATCAATCCAGCCACTCCGTGCAACCGAAGACGCAAAAGGTATTTTCCACTTTCGATATCTTGCTACAAATCTTTTGAAGAAATGGCTACTCCAAATATAGTAAAAATATCAGATAGGCCCCGACCTGAATTTAAGAAACATCCATACAAGTCATTGGAAGTAGATCCCTTAGGAGCATTTTCCAGTGTTCCTCATGGAGTTTTACACACAGAAGACATTAGGGTTTACATACATGCAAGCATTGAGGAATTCGGGGAATTCAAATTAAGAGATCTCTATCACAAACAACTGATAGACAATGCTTTTGAGCTTAAACCAGAGTACAAGGGTATCCAGAAGAAACAGTTTGATCAATTCATTCATTTCCCCTGCTTTGAAGAAGAAGAATGGGTCCGATATGTATTGAGCAGAATGCATGACAACTTCCTATGGCTGGATAGACCTTACAAAATCACAAAAGAGGCAATCAGGGCAGTAACTGGTCTATACTCTTCCGGAGGGATACCTATCCTCAAATCTGTCAAGAACAACATTGTAACTGAGGCCACCGGATCAAAATTTGATAAGAGGGCAATGACCGTTGAAGATATTTCGGATCCGGATATCAAGTATGCATCCATGATAATAGGATACAAGATCTATCACGCTAGCAAGGAGAATTCTGTATCCGGAACTGCAGTGTATACTGCCTATGAAATGCTAAGGAAGAATGCAGAATATGATCTCTGTGAACTGCTCTTAAGCCAATTAATGGAAAATATACAGAAAATCAAGAAGGACAAGAAGAATTCCTTTAAGTATGGTACTCTTATATTATGTCTATTCTTCTACTTCATGAATGAGCTGCCCGGATCAAGTGGATGGGCATGGCAGAATGACAAACCTATTGCAGTCCAAATAAGAGACTATCTACATGGGCTTGGGGATGCCAAAGCAAGAAATACAGCCCTATGGGGATACTTCAAAAACTTCCAAAGCATGATGCAAGCAAGAGAAAGAATTCCCCAGTCTCTTGTTGAAAAATACAAAGACTCAGTGTGCTTTATGGTGGACACTGATCAGTGCCTAATGGAGGCAGTGGAGCCAAGGACTGTCTGGATCATGCCCATGGGGTATGAAGTGGATGAACAAATAGTGGAGCTGCTTGTTCAACACATGCTAAGTCAGCCCAAAGATCCAAAGGTAGAAAGGTTTGGAACCTTTGAGGAGCTGAGTGTAAAGATACATGTAGAACTCAGGGAACCTGAAATAAAGAGAAAGGTGAGAAAAGAAGTAGAGCATATTGCTCAAGGCCTAGGCATCTCAAAAGAGGCACTTGATGCCAGCCGAGAAAAGAGGAGAAAGGCTGAGGAAGAAAAGAAAAGTAAAGAAAGTGTTCCGGTTGAAACTTCCACCCGGACCAGATCATCAAAAAGATCTGCACCTCCCACAACCAAAAGTTCGAAACTGGAAGTCCAGGCATCCGGTAAAAGATCTAAGACAAAAGCCACAAGGGCTTATGTAAGCCAAAAGGATGAAGAGGAAACTGAGTCAGATGAGGGAGTAAAAGAAATAAAGAAGCAGAAGAAGAAAGGATCTGGGAAACCCTCCACAGGCCAAGACAAGGAAGAAATGGCAGAGGAATTTGCTGAAAAGCCCACTCTGTCTCTAGACAGTGTAGTCAAATCAGTCACTATGGATGGGAACCTTCAACCGGTGGCTGAATTCTATGATGACTACAATGAGGCAGATCAAAAGATCCTGCAAGAAGCTATAATAAGGTACTTGAACATCTACAATAAAGCTTTTATTGAGATTATCTCTGAAATCCCAAAGAGCCTAGAGATGGAATTAGAGATAAGAAAGAACAATGCCATGGCAAAAGACCTTGAGATCAGGGAACAGATAGCTATTCAGCTATATCCTTCAATTGATCACAAAACAATGAACATGGTATTCAAAGACTGCAAGGATGAATTCAGGAGCAAAGCAAGGATGAATCAGCTTATGCTTGGTGAGACCGACAAGGTAGCCAAGGACACTGAAGAGATTCTCCGGAAAACCTTCAAAAGGTTTAATCTTCCTGTTGTAGAGGACTTAGGTGCAGAAACAGCTGTGGACTTGGAATCATCTGCTCCGAAAGAAGTGGCCCTTGAACAGACTAACATCTCTCCTCCGGTTTCCCCTACAGTCTCCGGATCCCAAGAAGAAGAGAAACTATAGGAGAAAGAACCAGCAGTTAAAGAAAAAGAGGTTGACAGCACCAAGGATGCAGAGAAAGAGAAGACCCCAACAGAGAAAACCACAACTGAAAGTGGTAAGAGTAAGGAAGGAGAAAAGATTCCAAAGGACAAAACTGCAGAAGAGAAGAAACATCTGTCTCCGGCAAGAGACACTGCACAAACTGTTCAAGAATTCTTGACAAAAGCCACTATAGAAATTGATGAACCGGACCTGCTAAAAGGACCATTAGATTTTGACTCTTTGTCACCGGTACAAACAATGAAAATAGCCTCATTTGCAAATGAGAAAGTCAAAGAGAAACTACTGAAATCTCACATGGAAGACTATGAGCTTATGGAGGTAGCATCTGGAGTGCTGGAAAAGATCATCCCATCTTTTCAGAAGGATCCCACAGCCTCCTCTTCCGGTAATCTCAAAACCTTAGTCAGCAGTGTTAATACACATTTTGAATCTCTAGAAAAATCAGCCGAAGAAAAGGTCCGGAAGGAGTTTTTGGATAAAAGGTTCTCTGAGGTTTAGGGTTTGATCATTAATGATAGGAGAAACATGAACATTGGGATAAAGAGCTTAGAAAATGCTCTTAAGGATGGCGGTGAAATATACAAATTTTGTATCTCCTGGTCCAAGGTAACAGTGGACATTGAGAAGAAAATAAAAGAGCAAGAGGACACACTACTCAGCTTGTCTCAAAGTTTTGATCCTCTTTCTTCCTCTATAACAAATCAAGAATGTCAGACTATTGCAGTCTTGAGTGAAATCAAGAAATTGGAGAAGGAAAGGAAAAATAGAATAAGCAGGTTAAGTGAGCTCAGGGGGTTAATTGTCCCTAAGCTAGAGGCCATGCATGAGGCCATAGCAGAAGCTCAAATCACAGCCCAGACAAGTGATCCGAAAGATCTAAAAAGGGCAGATGCATTTGCATTTTTGTTGAGTGGTCACATTTCAATTTTGGATAGAATGAAGCAAAGTTGGGCTACAGAACTGATCCAACTGAAGACATCTTTTGTAGACATTCTTCAGTATCTGTGAGTATGTAAATATGCGGCTATGTATAGAAAATTTTTAAAAATTTTGGTGTGCGGACCCTACCCTTTGCCATTGATGTCAAAGGGGGAGTGAGGAGCAGTGAAAAATGAGAAATCCAACTAAGGGGGAGTTTTAGAAATTGTATATAAAGATAGAGCATCAGCCAAGGGGGAGCATAGTGTAAACACTTAGTCATTTTTCACTAAGTGTTGCCATCAATGCTAAAGTGGGAGATTGTTGGCAAGAGACACTATATGGATTCATGGTTGTTGTCATTGATGGCAACAAAGGTCATCCCACATATCCGCAAGTCATGGTGTGTCTCTACCGGAAGTCAGAATGAAGATTGTTGTGGTCCGGTGAACAAGAACAGAGCATGTGGCAAGGTCCGACAGATTGGTCTGGATCTCTCAGAGGAAGTGTCTTGGTGCAGTGTGGATTTAGGGAAGTCAAGAGGACTACCTTGAGTAGTATATTCCAAGGATTTAGCCTCCGGTGATGAGCAAAGAAAAAGATATGAATAGTTGAGTACCGGATTCCTGAGAGACAGTGAGAACAGAGGAAGAACTGACTGACAGAGTATCAGACTATTTTTCAGATGTGTTACTGTTGATGGTAAAGGTTGTGAAGGCATGAATCATGTTTGGCCGACATGATTAATGATATCTACAAGTATATGCTTGATCCGCATTACTTGATATGCAAGGATTCAGCCGACAGAACAGAGTTTGTGAGAAGATAGATTATTCCGGGTGCCAACTAGAAAGATAATGAAATCACTAGTGTGGATATATATAAAGGATGGATTTTAGTTGTGAAAAGTGTGATGATGTGAAGGTGTATGCGAATAAATACAGAGCAGAGCAGAAGCAGTAAGAAAGATCCGGTATGTGAAAAGATAGCAGAATAAAGAACAGAGGAAAGATGAAGTGCAGCAGATCAGTATACTGAGCCTAACCGGAACTGAACTCTAGCATATGTAGATGCTTCCAATCAGTTCAAGTATTGTATAACATTCTTTTGTAGACAGTGTGTCTCCTTGTAGGCAGTGTGCCTCTTTGTGAGCAGTGTGCTCGGGCAGTGAGCCCTAATTGGCAAGTACCATTTTGTAATTCCTTATTCTTTTAACAGAGAATAATCTTTGGGTTAATCACCCCATGGTTTTCTCCCTTAACCGGGTTTCCACGTCAAAAATACTGTGTCATGTGTTTCTTATTTCATGGTAATGTTTGTTTGTTTGATTCAATGCTGCTTTGATTAATAAGAAAGTTCAAAAGAAGAAATAATTAGGATAACTGATTCACCCCCCCCTCTCAGTTATCAACAGCAGAGTGTGTCAGATGGCAAAAGGAGCAAGTCAGAATACAGGTCTATATCAGCCACTACTTGTACCAAAGAAGCCATGGGATGATATTAGTATGGATTTTGTTCTTGGTTTACCAAGGACACAGAGAGGACATGATTCCATTTTTGTGGTGGTGGACAGATTCTCAAAGATGGCACATTTCATTCCTTGCAAGAAGACTAATGATGTTGTTCATATTACAGAGTTATTCTTTAGGGAGGTGGTGAAATTACATGGTGATGCAGAGCCAAACACCCTGACCTATATTTCCCTTTGTATGTCTACACTTTCCTTAACATACATTCTCTGATGTATATACTTGCACCTCTCGCCTATCAGCAAGACCATTCTCATCGACCACCTTACAAGCGATCAATCCGATCTTACTACCTTATACATGCATATCATGACCTGTGAACACCGGTCTCCTCCACCATCGTTGCTGGTCACACTTTGCATCCAATACAATGTATCTACGCAATGTATATGCTCAATATACATTCAAAACATACAACCCAAATATGCATTCGGAACATGCATTCAGAATATGCATTCAAAAGATGCGTTCAAAACATGCATTCGACCAACGCCTTAACCCAATGCATGTCCTCAACATAAAACTGAAAGATACATTTGCGGAATGTACATTTGACCATTGACTCCTTTGTATATAAACCTGATGTACATTTGCGATGTGCATTCACAACATGCAATTCAGATATGTAGTTGATGGGTTTGACTGAACCGTTGACTTCCTTGTATGCCGATTGGAAACTTCAACTTTCTCTCTCCTTTGTATGCCGATACACTTGTACATTTACAATGTTCATCTGCCACATACAACCACAATAGACATCTATGAGATACTCATGAATAGACAACTGTGATATACACATAGGATGTATATCTGACATACAACTGTGATATACACACAAAATGCATACTTAGTGAAACAACGCGGAACTTCATCAATTTGATCCATTGCAAACCCTGTGATTACACAAATCTATTTCTCCTACAATCATACATATCTTTGCACCCTACCAACCTAGCACATGACAATGCTAGGATCTATCAATGCATCCCATACCCGATCCTGCAAGCATGAAATTGAACAAATAGAAAAACAAAACAAAAAAACTATACAACCATTCCACCGATTTCAAAGAAATCTAACCAATGGAATGGATTAGCGATCCATCTTGATCCCAAAATAGAAAATCAATTTATACAGAGGAAAACCTAATGAGATCGAATAACAGAAAGTTGCACAACACAAAACAGGACCTTGTTATTTATGCTTTCAGAAATGTATACAGATGCGATGTTCTCACAATTGCACAACTCAACTTTACACTGATTACAACTATCTATCATATATCCCAATCGATCTAATCTCCTCTATTTATCTACTCGCCTGAGTAGTACCACCCAACTCCAAGCGGCTGGGAGACAAGCTCCAAGTGGCTAGGAGATCCAACGGCCTAACAACTTCCTAACTGTCTAACAACCTTGCACTTACATATTTGCCAAGTGTTCTTGGAACTTACAACACAAACCTAGATACAACCTAAATTAACATGCATTGGTCAAACAGACCTCATTACATGGATGGTCAGCTTAGGACCTTATTGAAAATAGCAAAATAAACATTAAACAGCTAATGCCGCATGAGGCCACTATGGATCAGGTGCTCCTGCACCATACACCCCACCACGAAAAGAAATCATGCCACATGAGTTAGGTCTTTGTCTTGCTCCAGCTATATACTCTGATGTCTCATGTCTTCCCCATGATCTCAAGACTGCATTGTAGGCTCATCTCATACCTATCCTTTACTTGCCATTCTGTCTTACTGTTATCGTTGTCTGAACACCTGCATGCAAAACCTTGTTTGATGTTTCTTGTACTGTTGTTATGGCAATATATGTTTGCCTTTCAACTCTTGTTGGCTCTAGAGGACAAACAATTGTCCCTACTATGATAACATCTTTGTCTTTCCAATCAACTTGTGGCTGCTTATAAACCTGCTCTTTGACCTTCTACTAATCAAAAACTGAAATTGCCTTCAAACTTTGATCCTGAGCAATCCCATTCCCTGAGGTATCCTCAACTGCCTTTATGCCTTCTGTTGTAGGAATCTCCACAAACTCTTTCTTTCCCACTAAGATGACCGTGGTTGCCTTCTATGCTGCAGCATCCTTCTGCAATGGTGTCATGACAAAAGTTCTCCCATCCTTCTTGATGGTGTATGTGTTAGCATAACCATCATACAATGCTCTCTTATCAAATTGCCATGGCCTACCTAAAAGTAGGTGACAACATTCCATGGGCAATATGTCACACAAAACCCTATCCTGATATTCTCCAATCAAAAAATCAACATATGCATGTTCATATACCAAAAGTGATTGACTATCACTCACCCAAGATGCCTTGTAAGGGGTTTGATGTGGAATCCTTTCTAGTTTCAACTTATCCATCATTTCCTGAGATACCATATTATCTGTTGAACCAGAATCTATTACTACCTTGCATTTTTTACCTTTGCTTTTGCAATTGGTCCTAAAAAGAGCTCTCCTTTGTAGCATGTCCTTGGATGTCTTCAAGAGTGTTCTCCTTAGCATCAATGCTTCTCCATCTTTAGCTAGGGCTGCACTTCCCATTGGAGAGTTAACACTTTCATCTACCTTCTCTTCTTGCACATATTGAACCCTCTTGTCATTCTTCCTATCACCTCCTGATGGTGAACCTTGCCTTTCTGGACAGTTGAAAAATGGGTGACCAATTTCATTACAATGATAACATCTCCTAGTGAAAACATTAGAACCTCTACCACCTCCAAATCTGCCTCTTGTTCCTTTCCATCCACCTTTGAAATTAGACTGCTCTTGTCCTTTACTAGTCTCTTCTTGGTTAGACTCACAACTAGGCCTCTGGTTAGGACTTCTTCCTCCAAAACTGCCTCTAAAATTTATTGCAAGTATGGGCCTAACCGGTGTTGTCATTGATGTCAACATACTCCTATTGCATTAACGATAAGGATTGGATGAGCTGTGTGCTGAGGATATTGAGAAAATTAGTCTCAATCAGGAATAGTGAAGAACAGTGATGACAATAAGGTAAAAGTCCAAGATAGGATGAGGATCAAAGGATACAGTTTAAAGGGTTTGTAGATATGTGTCTTAAGGTGGTCCAGTAGAGATTTTAGAGGTCCACATTAAGATCTGAAGAAGTTGTGGCCACTCAAGTAAAACCAGTTCCAGTAGATGTTCAATGGTGACAGAGTGATACAGATAGGTCCGGTGAGATCCAGAAATGCATTATCCTATTTTGCAGATTTGAGGGAGTGTTGAGGAAGTCTTTGTGAAGTATCAACTCAATTGGTTCATGGTTTGAAGGTCCACAAGCATATATTCCTTTGTGATAGTAATGACAGACTGTGTTCTTGAGGTTCTGGATGAAGGGAAGAAGGATTTCAGTAAGCAGATGAAGTGTGGATGTTCTTGGTAATTCAGGCAAGCTTGTGGAGGTCTTTGGATCATGTCTAGTTCGTGTTAGTCATCTACATTGAAGTTGGAGCTCGCAATTGAGGAATAACCTCCAGATGATGGTATTCTTCCTGAGATCAGCCGACCGGATGAGTTACACATCCTGCGGATGTTCTTGTTGATGTTTGCTAACTTAGATGAGCATTCCTAAGTTGATGTCTTGTATAAATAAGGGATTGTGAAGTCATTTCAAAGTTGTCCATGTGGTGATGAGAGTGTGGTAGCAAGGAGAAGAGTGAAAGGCAGAGCAGAAGTATTGGGCTTAAATGGAACTAACTCAAGCATGGTGAAGATGCTATTTTCAATTCAAGTAGGTGATACTTATTTCTTTGTAGACAGTGTGTCTCTTGTAGGTAGTGAGCCTCTTATGAGCAGTGTGCTCGGGTAGTAAGCCCTAATTGGCATGTGCCATTTTGTTCTTTCTATTCTTCTAACAGAGAATACAATCTTGAGTTAATCACCCTGTGATTTTTCCCTTAACCGAGTTTTCCACATCAAAATCGTGGTGTCTCATGTGTTGATGTGTTTCTGCTCTTGATTTGTTGCATTGTGCTTTCATGATTGATTTACTATCATGCTACTAAATAAGAATGTGGAGTTAAGTGTTTAAATTGGAAGAAAGTTTTGTACAACTGATTCACCCCCCCTCTAAGTTGTTTGCCCTAAATCTAACAATTGGTATCAGAGCCAAGTTCCTCTAAAAGGAGCTTAACCGCTTGAGGAGATCCAGGATGTCGTCTTACAAGAAGGATAGTCTGAAGTTTGATGGAATCAATTTTAATCTTTGGAAAGGTCGCATGAAATGTCACTTGCAATGTATGGGAATGGCATACTGGACCATGGCTACAACACAGTATACACCTCCACAGGGTGGTCCGAAAGCCCCAAATGAAATTACAGATGCTAAAAACAATCTGCGGACTATAGAAGCTCTTCTAAGCGCATTATCTGATTCAGAGCTCTTAAATGTTGACCTACCAATTACTTTTGAGATTTGGCAAAAACTAGAACTTTTGCGTGAAGGAGACAAGTATGTTAAATGTGCAAGGTTACAGAGTTTGAAAGGGAAATCTGAAAATCTGAAAATGAGAGATGATGAAAATATTACTACTTTTATGCCAAGAGTAAATGAGATTGTTTGTGGAATTAGAAATGCTGGTGGAATCTTGGATGAAAATGAGATTGTTGGCAAAATTCTCATATTCCTTCCTGCTTCTTATAAAATCAAGGTTGCTGCCATTGAAGAATTCAGAGCCCATACAACTGTCACAAGAGATCAATTGGCTAGCAAATTGGCTGCATTTGAAATGACAGAGTTTAGAGATGACCCCCCCAAGACTGAATCTGCATTCAAAGCCAATGCCTCTGTAAAATGTAAACAAAGGTTTGATCTAGGAGAGAAGTCATCAAGGAAACTGTCATGGTATGAAAAACCAAGAAAAGACCTAGAAGAAGAAGTAGAAACTGCTCAACTTGAAGCCCTTATTGCAAAGAGGCTGCCAAGAGGATCCAGGAAGTATGAAGGAAAATTGCCTTTTAAATGTTTTAACTGCAATAAGATTGGTCATTTTGCCTCAAATTGTCTGGAAAGATTTTCAAGGCCAAATCCTAACAGATCAAGGTTCCAAAAGAATTGCTACTATGTTCATGAAGAAGATGATAATGAAGGAGTAACAAATGATGAATCAAAGACAAGAAACAAATCCAGAAGTGAATGGGTGTTTATTGCCATAAGGGAAGAAGAACCAATATCCTTTGTATCTGTCAATCATAAAGTTGTAGAAAGAGCTCTAGCTGCCCAAGTTGAAGAAAAGGATGACTGGGTCATTGACAGTGGATTCTCTCACCATATGACAGGTGACAAAAACAAATTCATAGATTTGGAAAGGTATGAAGGAGGAGTGGTAAAGTTTGGTGATAATTCTACTATAGAATCAGAGGAAGAGGAATTATTTCTTTTGATGGAAGGAACAAAACCGGTAATGTACCATATGTTGAAGGATTGAAGCACAATCTTCTCAGTGTTGGACAGTTGGTGGACAAAGGCTATGATCTCTGATTCAAGAATAGAAAATGCAAGATCTTTGAAAATTCTGGAACAGAGATTGTATTTGGTACTCAAACTAAAGGTAATATCTTCCACTTGGTTGGTACTGGTAAAAGTTGCTTATTTGTTCAAGTTGATTAGAGTTGGTTATGGCATAGGAGGATGTTGCATGTGAATTTTGATAATATCATCAAGATAAGCAATACTCAGGCTGTAAGAGATCTTCCAAAGTTGGTGAAACCTACAAATAGCTTGTGCAAAGAATGTCAGTTGGGTAAGCTGAGCAGAGTAACATTCAAAAGTAAGGAACTATCTTCTATTGGATTATTGGACTTAGTTCATACTGATCTTTGTGGTCCAGAAAGAATTAGGAGTGTGCAAGGTGATAGATACTTCATGTTACTAATTGATGACTATTCCTGGATGATGTGGGTAACCTTTCTAAAAGAGAAATCAGAGGCTCTTGAGAAATTTGAAATATTCAAGGCTATGGTAGAGAATGAAACCGGATTAAAATTGAAATGTCTGAGGTCTGATAGAGGTGGAGAATTCACATCCAGTGTGTTCATAGAGTTCTGTGAGAAACATGGAATAAAGAGATAGTTGTTTGCTCCTAGGACTCCACAGCAGAATGGAGTAGTGGAGAGAAAGAACTGGACCATCTAGGAAGCTTCTAGGACCATGATGATGGAAGAAAATGTTCCTCAGATCTATTGGAGAGAAGTTGTTAGCACCGTAGTCTATACTCTCAACCGAGTTCAAATCAGAAGCAATATCGGTAAGACTCCTTATGAACTTTGGTTTGGCATCACTCCTACTGTGAGGTATTTCAGAGTTTTTGGTAGCAAATGTTACATTAAAAGAGATGAAGATCTAGGGAAGTTTGATGCTAGAAGTGATGAAGGAATATTCTTGGGTTACTCTACTCAAAGCAAAGCATACCGGTGTTATAACAAGAGACTGAGAAAAATGATAGAAAGTACAAATGTGAAGGTTGATGAGGGAATTGAGAAACCCTCAAGGTTTTATGAATATGATGAAGATGATCAGAATGATGTTCTGACTCAAGGAGCCTAAGCCTCATCTGTAAGTCAGATTCAAACTAATCCGGTAAACCAGGAAGAAGAGATGAGTTTCAATGAGCCTGATCAAGAATCAGAAGTGCAAGAAATTTCCAAAGTTTCCAAGTATGTAAGACTGAACCACTCTGAAGATCAGATCATAGGTGATAAAAGAAAAGGAGTACAAACAAGAAGGAGAATTGCTCAAGATTCAGAAGAGTATTGTCTGATTTCAAAGATTGAAACTAAGATAGTGAATGAAGCTTGCAATGATGAAAACTGGACTAAAGCAATGGAGGAAGAGCTGATGCAAATTGAGAAAAATCACACTTGGGATCTTGTTCACAGACCTAGAAACAAGAATGTGATTGGAACAAAATGGCTCTTCTGAAACAAACTGAATGAAGTAGGTGAAGTAATCAGAAATAAAGCCAGATTGGTCTGTAAGGGTTACTCTCAAATAGAAGGAGTTGATTTTGAAGAAACTTTTGCTCTGGTGGCAAGAATTGAAGCAGTCAGATTATTTCTTACCTTTGCTACCTTCAAGGATTTCAAGGTATATTAGATGGATGTCAACTCTGCCTTCCTGAATGGTGACTTGGTAGAAGAAGTGTACATAGAGCAACCGGATGGATTTCAATTATCTGATCATGGTGATATGGTCTGCAAGTTGAAGAAGGCACTGTATGGACTAAAGCAAGCCCCAAGAGCCTGGTATGAAAGATTGGACAAACATCTTTTGAAGATTGGTTTCAACAAAGGTACTGTTGACAGTAATTTGTATTTCAAAATTGATCATGAAACACCTTGATTGTTGAAGTGTTTGTTGATGATATCATTTTTGGAGGAAGAGATAGTATGTGTAAAACTTTTGCAAATCAAATGAAAAGTGAGTTTGAGATGTCCATTCTTGGTGAAATGAATTTCTGATGTAGAGGAAAAAGAACAAATCAACTTCTTAGAAACATGTGTCATAACAATAGGCTTCTGAGTGGCAAATTCTCCTTTCCACCAGCATACTTTCTAAAATAACTCATACTCTCAAGGGCACAATTAAGGATTTTGTTTCTATTCACTCACACAAAGGTCTTCTTACCCCTCATTAACTCCAACACAATGATCTCAAACCATTCCCAAGGTCTGTCTCATCATGCAAGCAACTATCTCTTCATAAACTATCATAACTCCTAGTAGCCCTATTTTAGGGACTGTCAGTGCATAACTTTTACCATAGCACTCTTCTCAAGATTGTGATGGGTGTTTTGAGTACCCATTAAGATGTTTTAAATCATATTAAGAAATCACTATATGTTACTTTGGAAAGAACTGTCCAAAAATGGACTGCAACAGTGCCAATTAGGCCTATTAGGCTTTACCCTACCAAGGGCTTATTGAAAGTGGATACTCCATGACTCCCCACACCTTACAAATACATGGAACACTTCACAAAAGGTCTACACATGCTCATTGAATCATCAAAAATATCTTTCCATATGATATTTTAAGAAAACCTACGCCTATGTCTCTTAACTGTCCCTGAACTCTATTTTCTGGACTGTGACATAGTCAAAAGCATCCAAGATTAATAGACATACACTTCTCTTGAATCTTCAAGCATCATTAGGGATTGACAACATTTAAAACATCCCCTTCCACACCCTTCTAGGGTTTACAAACTTTATTGGAACACAAAATAGTTTCATAACCAGTCATGATTGTGATTGTCAAACTTAGTCTTGACATGACAGAACAACACTAGGGTATCATCAAATCCAACATAAATCTTGACCATCGGGTCTAAACACAGGTCATAATGAAGATATGGATTGTTTCACAACATTTCATTCATGTATGGGCTCTTTATTCCATAAAATATCAAGAAACTTCATTCAAACTGCTCACTGCTTACCCTAAGACAGGGTTTTGACAGTTTTTACAAAAAATGTAATATCTTACACAAAAATCCATCAATCTGCATGAAATAAAGAGGGAATGGAGGGTGATTGGCTATACCATCATTTTCAAAAACTTTTACATGCATAAGGGTCCATACAAAGCCATACACCTATAGAAAATAGTAAATTTCTAAGGAAATACACTCAAAACAGTGCCTTTATTGATTCAAACTTCAAACCTAGAATCACCCATGAATTCTTAATGGTTACAAGGCCTTTTAAAGGCATTCCAACTTGACTCTTTAGTTTCTAACTTCCTAGGAATGAACCAAGAGCCAAATGACTCTTCATCTTCCAAGTTTGCATCTTTTTTTTTCCAATGTTACATTGAACCTTTACATGGTTTGCAATATTTTGCATATTTGAAACTCCTAATCTCCTAAACACATAAAAATGACTTGATAAACCTCATTACAATGTTGAAGCATAGAAATTTAATCAAACTCAAAGATTTGTCTAGGGCAACATTAATTTTCCAAGGTGCTCTTGCACCATACAACCAACCAACAAAATTTCTAAGTCCCTTGGAAATGTACCTGCAATAAAAGTCTTTTTCTACATCTCTGTCTTTAGCTTTAGCTTTAAATCTTCACATCTTCAGATTAATAGAAATGGGGACCAACCAACCAACAAAACAAACTACCATCAACTTTAGAGCTTCTTCAGGCTCCTTCTACTCCCATCAGTGGAGTACTCTTTAGGCTGCAACATCAAGTGCT
This sequence comes from Cunninghamia lanceolata, assembly GCA_027924645.1. Classification (NCBI taxonomy): domain Eukaryota; kingdom Viridiplantae; phylum Streptophyta; class Pinopsida; order Cupressales; family Cupressaceae; genus Cunninghamia; species Cunninghamia lanceolata. The sequence continues at coordinate 11,167,450 of BSBN01001201.1, read as the reverse complement.
TCTTCAGTCAGGTATCCATCTCTCTACTGCCTTACCACACCAACTCACCAAACCATTCATCTCACCCAACAGCAGATCCTGGTGATGCACCTACCACTCTCTCCTCAGTGGCTTCTCTCTGCACCCTTATCTAGCCTAATCTCCATTGGAGAATGGTCATGACAGACCTCATCTTTTCTATCCACACACACAACCTCAGAAAACATCCTTCTGTAGCTAGATGGAACAAGCACCTGCAACCAAACAACTTAGCAATAATGGTCACCAACCAAACATATTGTTTCAATTCTTCATCTTAGAAATAACATCTCCTCCCAGAGCTTTTTCTAGCTCTAATACCAATTTGATGTAGAGGAAAAAGAACAAATCAACTTCTTAGAAACATGTGTCACAACAATAGGCTTCTGAGTGGCAAATTCTCCTTTCCACCAGCATACTTTCTAAAATAACTCATACTCTCAAGGGCACAATTAAGGATTTTGTTTCTATTCACTCACACAAGGCTATCAAAGGTCTTCTTACCCCTCATTAACTCCAACACAATGATCTCAAACCATTCCCAAGGTCTGTCTCATCATGCAAGCAACCATCTCTTCATAGACTGTCATAACTCCTAGTAGCCCTGTTTTAGGGACTATCAATGCATAACTTTTACCATAGGACTCTTTTCAAGACTATGATGGGTGTTTTGAGTACCCATTAAGGTGTTTTAAATCATATCAAGAAATCATTATATGTTACTTTGGAAAGAACTATCCAGAAATGGACTACAACAGTGCCAATTAGGCCTATTAGGCTTTACCCTACCAAGGGCTTATTGAAAGTGGATACTCCACAACTCCCCACACCTTGAAAATGCATGGAACACTTCACAAAAGGTCTACACATGCTCATTGAATCATCAAAAATACCTTTCCATCTGATATTTTAAGAAAACCTACGCCTATGTCTCTTGACTATCCTTGAACTCTGTTTTATGGACTGTGACAGTCAAAAGCATCCAAGATTAATAGACATACACTTCTCCTAAATCTTCAAGCATCATTAGGGATTGACAACATTTAAAACATCCCCTTCCACACCCTTCTAGGGTTTACAAACTTTATTGGAACACAAAATAGTTTCATAACCAGTAATGACTGTGACTGTCAAACTTAGTCTTGACATGACAGAACAACACTAGGGTATCATCAAATCCAACATAAATCTTGACCATCGGGTCTAAACATAGGTCATAGGGAAGATATGGATTGTTTCACAGCATTGCATTCATGTATGGGCTCTTTATTCCATAAAATATCAAGAAACTTCTTTCAAACTGCTCACTGCTTACCCTAAGCTAGGGTTTTGACAGTTTTTACAAAAAATGTAATATCTTACACAAAAATCCATCAATTTGCATGAAACAAAGATGGAATGGAGGGTGATTGGCTATACCATTGTTTTCAAAAAAAATTACATGCATAAAGGGCCGTATAGAGCCGTACACCTACAGAAAATAGTAAAATTATGAGGAAATACACTCAAAATAGTGCCTTTATTGATTCAAACTTCAAACCTACAATCACCCATGAATTCTTAATGGTTACAAGGCCTTTTAAAGGCATTCCAACTTGAATCTTTAGTTTCTAACTTCCTAGGAATGAACCAAGAGCCAAATGACTCTTCATCTTCCAAGTTTGCATCTTTTTTTTTCCAATGTTACATTGAACCTTTACATGGTTTGCAATATTTTGCATATTTGAAACTCCTGATCTCCTAAACACATGAAAATGACTTGATAAATCTCATTACAATGTTGAAGCATACAAATTTAATCAAACTCAAAGATTTGTCTAGGGCAACATTAATTTGCCAAGGTGCTCCTGCACCAATTTCTTCTTGGGTCTACAAATCACTCAAACAAAGAAAGGAATCTTCATTTCTTAGACCAAATATGTGAGAATTGTTGAAGAAATTTGGGATGGAAGATTCAAAACCAATGAATACTCCCATGGCAACCAGATGTAAATTGGGCAAAGATGATGACTCTCCTAAGGTTGATCATAAAAAGTATAGGTTAATGATTGGAGGATTGTTGTATCTGACTCACACTAGACCTGACATTATGAATGTTGTTGGTCTTGTTGCTAGATTCCAAGCTGATCCTAGAAAATCTCATGTCATGGCAATCAAGAGGATTTTTAGATATCTAAAAGGGACAGTTGAGTATGGTTTGTTGTATCCTAGAGATCATTGTTTCTCTCTTCATGCATATACAGATGCGGATTGGGAAGGAGATGTGGATGACCAGAAGAGTACCAGTGGTGGAGCATTCTTTTTGGGGAAGAGATTGGTTTCTTGGATGAGAAACAAACAAGAGGCAATATCTCTGTCCACTATAGAAGCAGAATATATTGCAACAGCAAGTAGTTGCACTCAAGTTTTGTGGATAAAGCAAATGCTAAAAGACATAAGAGTGGAGTATGAGGAGCCTATCACAATCTTCTGTGATAATTCAAGTGCAATAAACATATCTAAGAATCTGGTGTTGCATTCAAAGACTAAACATATATCCATCAAGTTTCACTTTCTGAGAGAGAAAGTGAACAAGAATGAAGTCAAATTGGAGTTTGTGCCTTCCAAGGATCAGATTGCAGACATCTTTACTAAACCTCTACCTAAGGACTCTTTTGAGTATCTCAGGGAGAAGTTAGGAGTTATTGCCCCTCCGATGATGAACTAAGGTGCACTGATGTGCATCAATCCAGTGGATATCACAGTGACATCTTGTGGTCCAGATTGATGATGGGGAGCTGCTACTCAGGGAGAGCATCAGGTATGATTCTGAAGTGGTGGAATTGCAAGTATGTGCCCTTTGCCATTGATGTCAAAGGGGGAGAGAAGACATGTGAAAAAAAAGTGGTTTTTGATCAAAGGGGGAGTAGTAAAGGGAGAGAACACATGTGAATGGTTGTTGCTGATAGGGAGAGTTGTGACAGTGAGGAGAAGTTCTTGTCTTGATGGTTAAAATAGTTTTTCACATCATATGTTGCCATCAATGACAACGGGGGAGATTGTTGCAAGTATGGTGTTGTCATTGATGTCAACATACTCCTGTTGCATGAATGATAAGGATTAGATGTGAAGAATAGTGATGACAATAAGGTAAAAGTCCAAGATAGGATGAGGATCAGAGGATACAGTTTAAAGGGTTTGTAGATATGTGTCTTAAGGTGGTCCAATAGAGATTTTAGAGGTCCATATGAAGATCTGAAGAATTTGTGGCCGCTCAAGTAAAACTGGTTCTGACAGATATTTAGTGGTGACAGAATGATACAGATAGGTCTGGTGAGATCCATAAATGCATTATCCTGTTCTGTGGATTTGAGGGAGTGTTGAGGAAGTCTTTGTGAAGTATCAACTTGATTGGTTCATGGTTTGAAGGTCCGCAAGCATCTATTCCTTTGTGACAGTAATGGCAAACTGTGTTCTTGAGGTTCCAGATGAAGGGAAGAAGGATTTCAGTAAGCAGATGAAGTGTGGATGTTCTTGGTAATTCAGGCAAGCTTGTGGAGGTCTTTGGATCATTTCCAATTCATATTGGTGGTCTGCGTTGAAGTTGGAGCTCACAATTGAGTAATAACCTTCAGATGATGGTGTTCTTCCTGAGATTGGCCGACTAGATGAGTTACACATCCTGCGGATGTTCTTGTTGATGTTTGCCGACTAAGATGATCATTCCTAAGTTGATGTCTTGTATAAATAAGGGATTGTGAAGTTATTTCAAAGTTGTCCGTGTGGTGATGAGAGTGTGGTAGCAAGGAGAAGAGCGAAAGGCAGAGAAGAAGTATTGGGCTTAAATGGAACTAACTCAAGCATGGTGAAGATGCTATTTTCAGTTCAAGTAGGTGATACTTATTTCTTTGTAGACAGTGTGTCTCTTGTATGAAGTGAGCCTCTTGTGAGCAGTGTGCTCGGGCAGTGAGCCGTAATTTGCATGTGCCATTTTGTTCTTTCTATTCTTCTAACAAAGAATACAATCTTGGGTTAATCACCCCATGGTTTTTTCCTTAATCAGGTTTTCCATGTCAAAATCTTGGTGTCTCATGTGTTGATGTGTTTCTACTCTTGACTTGTTGCATTGTGCTTTCATGATTGATTTACTATTATGCTGCTAAATAACAATGTGGAGTTAAGTGTTTAAATTGGAAGAAAGTTTTGTACAACTGATTCACCCCCCTCTTAGTTGTCTGCCCTAAATCTAACAAAATTTCTGTCACCTCTTCCTCTATTGTTTTGTTCACCTTTTCTCTTCAGCTTCTCTTCAGCTCTTAAGGCCATTTGGAAACACTTATTCACTATTTCTAGTGCTAAAATGTTGTTCTCATCTTGGATGTTCATCCTTAGGCCATTCAAATACCTAGCTACTTTCTCTGACTCTTCCTCTTGTCTCTTTGATCTAAGACTGAGTTTATGAAACTCTTGTGTGTATGCATTCACATCAAGGTCTCTCTGTCTGAGGTTCTACAATTTCTTATACATCTGCACATCATAGTCTAGGGGTAAGAACTGTGCCTTGAGTTTGGTCTTCATCCTTTCCCAGGAGGTTATCATATTCTTCCCCTCCTTGACTCTCTCTCCTTATTCATAATTCCACCATGCAAGAGTGGATCCCTTCAGTCTTGCTTTTGCCGACTTAACCCTCTTATCATCAGGGATTTCTTTATATTTGAAATGATTGTTCAATGCCTCAATCCAATCAATCACCTCTTCAACTTCCATACTTCCACTATACATAGGTAACCCATACAACTACGATATACACACAGGATGTATATCTGACATACAACTGTGATATACACACAAAATGCATACTTAGTGAAACAACACGAAACTTCGCCGATTTGATCCGCTGCAAACCCTGCGATTACATAGATATGTTTCTCCTACAATCATATAGATCTTTGCACCCTGCCAACCTAGCACATGACAATGCTAGGATATGTCAATGCATCCCGTACCCGATCCTGCAATCGAACAAACAGAAAAACAAAATGAAAACACTGTACAACCATTCCACTGATTTTGAAGAAATCTAACTGGTGGAATGGATTAACAATCCATCTTGATCCCAAAATAGCAAATTGATTTATACAGAGGAAAACCTAATGAGATCGAATAACAGAAAGTTGCACAACACAAAATAGGACCTTGTTATTTATACTTTTAGAAATGTATACAGATGTGCTGTTCTCACAATTGCACAACTCAACTTCACACTGATTACAACTATCTATCATATATCCCAATCGATCTGATCTCCTCTATTTATCTACTCGCCTGAGTAGTACCACCCGACTCCAAGTGGTTGGGAGATCCAACAGCCTAACAACTTCCTAACTGTCTAACAACCTTGCGCTTACAGATTTGCCAAGTGTCCTTGGAACATACAACACAAACCTAGATACAACCTAAATTAACATGCACTGGTCAAACAGACCTTATTACATGGATGGTTAGCTTAGGACCTTATTGAAAACAACAAAATAAACATTAAACAGCTAATGCCTCATGGAGGCCACTGTGGATTAGGTGCTCCTACACCACATGGTCTACCAAAGAGCATAGTTTTAGATCGAGATACCAAGTTTGTTGGTTATTTTTGGAGGACATTGTGGAAGAAGTTAAAAATAGATTTGAAGTTTTTGTTCTGCACACCATCCACAGACTGATGGACAGACAGAAGTGGTGAATAGGAGTTTGGGTAACCTGCTACGATGCTTAGTAGGAGATAAGCCCAAGGGATGGGATTTGATTTTACCACAGGCATAATTTGCTTACAATAATTCTGTCAATAGGAGTACTTGTAAATCACCATTCTAGATTGTATATGGGAATAGTCCAAGAAATGCTTCAGAGTTAAGGAATCTAGACAAAGGAGAAAAGACAAGTGCTGAGGCTAAAGACTTTGTAGAACACATGAAGAATTTGCATGAAGAGGTGAAAAAGCACATTAATAAGATGAATATTCAGTACAAGGCTAAGGCAGATCAAAAGAGGAGATATAAGGAATTCCAGGAAGGAGATGAAGTCATGGTTCACTTGAGAAAAGAAAGGTTCCCAATTGGAACATACAATAAGCTAAAAATGAAGAAATTTAGACCATGCAGAATTTTGAAGAAACATGATTTAGGAAATGCATATGAGGTGGAGTTGCCAAGTGAGATCAACATTTCCCTTGTTTTCAACATTGTTGATTTATCAGAATATCATGAAGGTGGAATAGAGGACGGACTAGTAGAAGAACAGTGGAGTATTCTGGCATCTACTTCAATAGAGGAGATATAACAGATCTTGGATAGCTGTGTGGGAAGAAGTACTCAGAACATTCAATATGAAGAATATTTGGTGAAATGGAAAGGAAGGCATGCTGAAGATTCTTCTTGGTTGTCTAAGGTAGAAGTTAACCATTTAGGTTTTCCTCACACAAACACCTAAGACATGACAAGGTCACTTCTCAAATTACCCTGGGTGTCTGATGCAGGAGCATCCAATGGTGTAAAGGCAATCTTGAATCACCCAAAAAAAGATGTGTTTCAAAATTGCTGATGTTCTTTCCATTTCTTTTCAAAAATTTGTGGTTCTGGTTCTATAATCGCTTGAATAATGATGTAGAAGTTTCAGTTTTTCCAAACTACAAAAAATAGCAACCTGCTATTTTTAGAAAGTTTGCATTTGGGCACGGATTGAAGTGAAAATTTATAGGAAGCTTCATAACTAAAAAATAAGACCTTTGGTGAAGGAATCACGCAAAGATCATTTGTGAGCTGAAACATATTAAAGTTTCTGTTTCCCAAAAAATGCCTAAAAATTATTCAAACTTAGGTTTGAGGCGCTAAACAGCCCCGTACGGGCCTAAAAATGGTCAGAACTGATAGAGCTCATTCTTAGCGTGTAGAGCACTCCGCGAGGTTTCTGATGCATAAAACAGTTCATCAATCGAACACCCAGATCAAAAGTTATGGCTCCTGGAAGTCGACCTATTTTTGGAGGGAGATGCAAATTTTGAAATTAGGTTGTTGGCCACCAAAAAGGCTATTAAAAACCATTTTTGGGAACCCCAGGTAGTAGTGGAGTTAAGGGTGATTGTAGAGTCAAGAATAGGTAGGAAAATAGAAACCCTAGCTGATTTGGGATTACATATGGTAGATGATTCTAGAGTCTTGTGAGAGGAAGTTGTAATGTGTTGCAGCTTGTGGAGGATTGATTCCTCTAATTGTAATTGCGCTTCTGTAATGTAATGAGTTGTCCAAATCAATAAAAGAAAGTTCTATTTTCCTGTGCTCAATTTCTATTGTTGTGTGTTTTGTGATTTACCCCCTTCATCACAAGGATTTCAAGGGAATAGACCTCCATATCAGCCAAATCAGTACCAAGGGTCACAAGGGCCAAACTTCCCACAACCATCTAATCAACTTGTCCTTGTACCGACACCATTACAAACTATCCCAGCTAATCCAGGGAGGGAATTGGTTCTTGGACAAAATAATATGGTAGAAGAGGTAAATGCATGTTGCTTTCCTTGCAATAATGCACATATGCCCAAAGATTGCCCCAAGGGTAATTTACAAAAGAATGTAGTAGAACAAAGAAGAATGGGAAACCAGGTTGCTTCATCATCCAAAACATTCTCATATCAATCACCTGGTACTCAAAATGCAGCAATAGTAGCTCAAATGTAGGGCATGTCCACAGAGCAGGAAGGGGATATTGTTATAGAACATGCACTATTCTCATGGATAGAGGATGAAAAATCAGTGTTCATAAATGAAGCATTAACTTCCAAGAAATCTTTGGTACAATCTGATTATTACACTAGGTCCAATAGAAGGATGATAGATGCACCAAAAGTCATTCCTAATGAAACAACTAAACCAAGGAAAGGACCCTCAGTTCAAGCTCCTTATATTCTTACATCAAGGCAGGATATCCTAATGGTGACACAAAGTCAGGGAGTTTCTAACCCAGTGGTGGAAAGGGAAAGGTATCCTTATTATTTCAAAGAGCAATCACTAGGATCTATCAATGTGGTGGAACACTTGAAAAGGGCTCCTGCTAACATGTCTTTATGGGATATGTTTGTTATTCCTAAACAAAAGTTGTTGCTGCAAGAAGCTCTTGGGTGTCAAAATGAACATAAGACTACAGACAAAGGAAAGGACCCACCTAAAACACCTCAGCCATAATAGGGGTCAACTTTGGTATTTACTAAAGAAGAGGTGAGTAAGATTAAGCCTAATCCATTTTATTTGACTTTAATAGTAGGAAAGAAGCTACTACACAATTCAATGATAGACTTAGGAGAAAGCACCACAATAATGCCCAAACAAATAGCAGATGCTTTAAAAATACAATATGAGCCATTAGCTAAAGGAGTGATGCAATTTGATGGGAAATTAGTCTAGATTGTAGGTATTATCAAACAACTACCCTTGCAATTGTATACCTGCCCAAATATAACTGTATTACAAGATGTGGTGGTCACTGACATACCCCCTGTCTTTGGTTTATGCCTATCTAGAGACTTCATAGCTAAGATTGGAGGGTACATGTCTTTAGACTAGTCTCATCTAATTATAAGGACTAAATATGGTTCAAAGATGAAGGTACTATCTGAACCTCTGAGTAAAGAGCATATTACTGATGAAGCAACATCTAAATTTGAAGCATCTCATGCTATGATCAATAAAGAAGAAAGAGTCTTGGTGGAAGAGATAGGAGAATGGACTACAGAGGATGGAGAGCAAGAGGATAGTAATTACATATCACGGATAATGTAGGGTGATCCTTTTGAAAATTATGACTCTACTGGCTTAGGGACATATGTTATTTTTTATGAAGACCAAGAAATACTCAAGGTCATGAATCAACCAAAGAAGGAAGAAGAGGGTCATGATGGAGACTCTGAAATTTGGATACTAAATTTTGATGGAGCTAGAAGCAAGAATGGTGCTGGAGTAGGCATTTGCCTTACTTCACCAAAAGGAGAAAAGGTCCTTAGAGCTCTACGCTTCCATTTTGCCTACACTAATAATGAAGATAATATGAATCCTTAGTACATGGCCTGATTCTTACCAAGAAGAAAGGGATAAATAACTTAAGGGTCTTGGGAGATTCAGAGTTGGTAGTAAAACAGATAAGGGAAACACTTGTTGCAAAAAATGTGAGAATGAGGTCATATCATCATCGAATATGGGACCTAATTGAAGATTTTGATGCCTTCAATATACAAGTTGTACCAAGATCCCAGAATACTGAAGCAAATAGAATGGTCCAAATCGGATCTAAGTTTGACCGAACTAAAGACCTATTGGTCAATGAATAGATAGTTAAGGTTATCATCCACCCTACCATTCCTGATAATGGAGACAATTGGCAAGTTTTTGATAGTGACCTTCAGATCCTTTTATTCCTACAGCAGTTTGGGGAATTTGCAGATTAGTTACAACTTAAAATTGAAGAGACATATCGTGACCAGATCTTGCAGTTGAAATCAAATAAGCTTCCAAGAGGATTAATAACTTTGGAGAATCTTTTTTATCCTAATGATACAAGCCTAGACAAGAGGAAGTTTATGGCAAATAAAGATGATTACTCAGAGATTGAGGTCAGTAATGGAAGAAAGTTGAAATTAGGCAATGTCACTACAGAGGAAGAAAGAGAAAGACTGATATCTTTGTGTAATAAATATGATAAGGTAATCGCATGGACCTATAAAGATATTCATGGTTATAACAGAAATATAGTCTAACATACTATTGAGCTCACTGAAGGATCAAAACCTGTGCGCCAGAAACAGAGACCAGTAAATCCCAAGATTGAGTCTCTCATGGTAGAGGAAATCTAGAAGTGTTAGAATCTAAGATAATTTTCCTAATCAAACACTCAACATGGGTATCCAATTTAGTTCCTGTGAGGAAGAAAATGGAGAAATTAGGCTCTGTTTAGACTTCAAAGACCTGAATAAAGCCTCATTAAAGGATCATTATCCACTACCTTTAATGGAGCAGATTTTACAGACTGTGGCTGGTGTTGAAAGGTTTTCTCTACTAGATGGTTTTTCAGGTTACAATCAAATCTGGTTGGCAAATGAAGACCAATATAAGACTGCTTTCACAACTAAGTGGGGGACCTTTGTCTATGCTAAGATGCCTTTTGGACTTTCAAATGCTAGAGCAACTTTTTAATGTGCTATGGACATAGCATTCAATGGGTTGATAAATAAGATCATTCTGATCTATTTGGATGATTTAACGGTGTTCACAAAATTGGCTAGAGATCACTTTGATCATTTAGAGACTATTTTCGTCAAGAATTTGGGATTTCTCTGAATCCTAAGAAATGTGTGTTTGGAGTACCTCAAGGGAAATTATTAGGGCACATAGTTTCAAAGGATGGAATCTCTATAGCCCCAGACAGAGTTAAAGCAATCATGGATTTGTCTTTACCTGTCAACAAGAAAGAAGTTTAGTCCTTTTTGGGGAAGATTAATTTTGTTAGCAGATTTATATCTGGTAGTCATTAGTTTTCCACAATCCATGAATGTTCATGATCACAATGCTTCTGGATTTGACTGTGTTGGTTATTTTTCCCTCAATTTATTTTTGATTCTGTAGGATTAGTTAGACCGATCACCTTGATGATAAAGAAGGGTCTAAATTTTAAGTGGACAGCTGAAGGTAGACATGCTTTTGAAAATATAAAAAGAGCAATTTCTACTGCCCTAGTGCTGCGTAATCCAGATTTTTCCAAAGACTTTATAATGTATGTCTATAGGGGAGGCACAATATAGCAATTGTCTTAACTCAAAAGGATCGAGTAGATGAAGGAGAACATCCCATTGCCTTCTTTTCTAGGACCCTACGGGAATATGAATCCAGGTACAAATTTGTTGAAAAGCAAGCATATGCTATAGTCAAAGGATTGAAAAAATTTAGACACTTGGTAATAGGAAACAAGATTTTGATACTAGTAGCTCATTCAAGTGTCAAAGATTACATTATGGAAGGAGAAATCACTGAAAAGAGAGCCAATTGGATAACCAAGATTTTAGAGTATGATGTAGAGGTAAAACCCACTAAATTGATAAGAGGAAGGGGTCTTTGTCAATATATTTTTCAAGCCTCATAATCACCATCAATAGAAGAAAGGGAAGAGAATGTGTTAAAAATACAAGAGGGTGAATTAGACTCTTGGGTTAGCGACAGGACACATTTTATGGAGACCGGTCGACTCCCTAGTCTGCTCTCTCCTAAAAAAAGAAGATACTATAGACAACAAGGATCCAATTTCATTTTAATTGATCATGTCCTTTCCAGAAGGAATATTGCTCAGGTGTGTAGAAAAGGATAAAGCTCATAGAATTCTACATGAACTACATCATGGGACATCAGGAGGACATTTTTTTGCAAAGACTACTGCCATTAAGATCACCCAGACTGGTTACTATTGGCCCTCGATGTTTTCTAATTGTCATAAAATGGTTAAGGAATGCCAGACTTGTCATTTTTATGTTGGAAAAAGAAGGAATGCAACCTTACCCTTGAGTCCCATAGTGATTGAAGAGCCTTTTTCTCAGTGGGGTTTGGATTTTGTGGGAATGATTAATCCAATTTCAAGTTCAGGACACAAATGGATCCTCACTGTCATAGACTATTTCACTAGGTGGAGTGAAGTTGTTCCATTAAAAAAGCCATTGAGAAGGTTATATTGGACTTTCTTGAAGAAATAACTACCAGGTTTGGACCCCCACATACTATTATATCTGATAATGTTAAGGTATTTCTAGGGTCAAAGATATCTGAGTTTGCTTTGAGGAATGGCATTTATTTAAAGACTTCATCAAATCATTATCCACAAGGGAATGACTTGGTTGAGTCAACAAATAAGAACTTGGTCAAACTTATTAAAAGAATGGGAACAAAGCATCAGAAGGAGTTGTCATAAGCATTTGAAAGCAGCCTTATGGGTTGATCAAATCACACCAAAGTAGGTAATTAAAGTTTCTCCTTATGAATTAGTTTTTGGAAAATGTGCAGTAATGCCCCTGTGAATAGAGATTCCAGCTTTGCAGTTAATCAAACAAATTGAGATAGAAGAAAATGGTCCCATGGAGGTGAGGCTTGCTAAATTACTGGAACTTCAAGAGAAAAAGGGAGTTGGTACACGATTCTTTGATGAACTGACAATAGACTATTAAGACTTGGTTTGATTAGAACGCTTCTGAGCCAGGGTTTAAAGTTGGTTGTTGGGTCTTAAAGTGGGATGAAGAGCCTCAAAACTAGGACATCATGGAAAATTTGACTCACTATGGACAGGCCCCTTTAAGATCACTACCTATAAGCAATGTAATGCATATGAATTGGAGACTATGGAAGGAGAGCCATTAGATATTCCTGTCAATGGGATCTTCCTCAAACATTTCACATAAAGTCCAATCATGCTCCCTGTACTATAGTTAGCTTAGTTTCCCTTCTATATGTTTTCTTTTAAATGGTTTTTCCCGCTTTTCTTAATAAGTGTTCTTTTGAACACGTGTCCATGTCTAAAACTCCCAAAGATCTTCCAAGTGTCCTTTTTGTTGGTACCGTTGATAAAGACTTAGAAATCTAGGATGATGGCCAATAATATCAAAGAATGAAATATTAATGATAGGTCATCATGAGATTTGTTATAGATTTAAAAGATTTTGCTAATTGTCTTTTGGGTGCACTTTCCAGAGTCATTAATATGAAATGACGGCCCCATTAATATGGTCTCATTAATTCCTGCAATTGGAGCTATTTTAAAAGAAAGGCTCTATTCTTCATTATTGTATTGCTATGACATAATTTTTTGCAAGTACCTTTTCTCTTTGACTTCTTGAGCAAAGTATATACCCTAAGAAGAAAATTGCATAGATGGCTGAGGGAGGATAATCATCAAAGGGCGACAAACAAAAGGGGCTGTTCAAATTGCTAAAAAAATGGAAGAAGACTAAACCATACGCCACAGCTAAGGTGTAGCCTAGAGTCAACATACCAAGAACTAGAGTTCTTGAAAAAGGTAAGGTCGTAGACCCTTCTCAAGTCAAAGACTTTGCGGATGGCGGTTTTGATACTAGAATTTCTAAGAATTCAAAGACCCTAAGAGAAGGGGAAAAATGAATCTTTTTGTATGAGGATTTGGAGTTCTAAAATGGCCCAGTTCATGGTCCCATTTCATGGTCCCATTGGTGCATTCTTACCCTGAGCTAGTTCAATTATGTGCAATTAACTATGATGCTTCTACCGGGACAATCCAAAAAAAAAATGTCCAAGTTCATATCAATGCAAAGGCCATCCGTGATATGTTGGGGTTAACATACGACCCAAGTGCCAGTTTCTATGACATACCCAAAATGTAGAATGTTTGTCATCAGGTGGAAACCAAACAAAATTTCTTGAACCTAGATCTTCGTTTGGATGAGGACAATGTCAAGATTTCACCAATTCCCCTTGCTCACCATTTGCTGACCACAGATGTGCAGGATGCTTTCTCAATGCTGGCTTTCATTTTTGGCCAGGAAGAGGATGCCAATGTACATGATTGTCAATTTGGGGCCATTTTCTGCCTCAAGAAGTTATCATGGAAAAAGGAGCACACATTTGATTTCGTGAAGCATATTGCTCATGCGATGCATGATCAATTAGCTGATTTCACAAATGCACAGGTTTTTAGGTATTCTTCGTACCTCTTTCATTTGATTTTATATCAAAACTATCAACTATTTCTACAGTATATGCACCTGGACCTATATGACCTATAGGTTGATCCTCAAAAAAGTGATCCATGTGTCCACATGGACCCACATCTTGTCTGAAACCTCCAATCCCTATGAGTTTGCTGAATGTTTTTTGGCTCTCCTTGTTGAGCAATTGGAAAAAGAAGAGATCAAAGTTAGAATGACTGATAGGGTTAGGGGGTTCATAATAAATTCGCAGGTCCCCTATGATTACTTTTTTGGGGTACATTACACCATGATCAAGGTACACAATTTTGGGGCAGAGGCTTTTATGCTCCCAAAGGTTTTGACAGTTAGGGTCTTAGCCCTAGAATTGGCCCACCAATTATCCATAATTGACAATGAATTCAGAGCCAAGAAGTGGAAAAAGGCTTTATATGATTGCCCTTGGAGTAAGGGTGGCATTTCAGTAGTAAGGAGAGAATCTGAGTATATGTTACAGAAAAAATTAGCAAATTATGGGCTGATAATGATTTAGGACAAATGGAAGTACGACCCTGATGGCTTCTTAGCCTCTTGGTTGGTTGCTAACAAGGTCTATACTACTTTTATTCATGAGAACATACCATTCTTTGAGCAAAGGAGGTCACCCCAAAATGATACTTCTGAAGTCTATGTTGAAATAAGTGACATCCCCAGTGACCCGCCTAAGGTGTGGGAGATATTTAACACTCCAATCAAAGAGTATGATCTAAAAGGAGGATGACTCATGGTTTGAAGCAAACTCTAGTCAATAAAGGATGGACTGAAGATAATATATCCGCATGGTGGAAGTATAGGCAAGAGATCTCCGAGCCAGAGAAAGGATTTGAACAGGTTGTTTTAGATGAGAAATGGGAAAGTTTATGGGATGAAGCACACATGATGTCTGTCTCTAGTCCAGATACAAGTAATATCCAAAGACCTGAACATGAAGAGGAAGAGGCAGTGGTGTTAAGTCCTAAATTGATAGTATGGCCACAATCACTTAGCAGTATTGAACAACAAAAGGTTCCATAGCCACCTCTTGAGGGCCAAACAACTTCAGCATCTGGGGCCCTTGGAGTGGCAGTTTTACAAAAAATTAGAGTTTCAAAATCATTAGTCTCCCCACACCAAGTAATAATAGAAGAGATAGAGGAGGAACAAGCAGGTAGACTCATTAGGAGGAAGAGAAAATTGGTCTTACAAAGGGAAGAAGAAGAAGAAGTTGAAAATCCTAGAAAAATATAGAAACTAGCAACCATGACAATTCCTCAGGTAAGCCTTCCTTTACCTTCTTCAGTTGCTCAGCATTCTTCTACCTTGGGAGTGGCTAGTTAGATGCCCCAGGTTTCCATGTCTCCTGCTACTTCAGCTATACCTTTACAATATTTTTCACCTATATCTAGTGCCACAACATTTGTCACCACCCAAACATTGAGTTTGCCAATCCTTTCCCCATATGTGCCTAGAAGGCCTATATAATTGCAAGATCCAAGTTAGCAGATGATGACCATTCGTTATGGTCTACCTCAAGGATTCCCCTTTGCAGGTGGTCTAATTGCTTCCCCTCTTGCTTTTCAATGCTAATCTGAGGCTGCTAGGAAAGCTAGGGAATCAAGAAGAGAAAAGAAAAGAGCTAAGGAGGGAAAAGCCCCTGCTATTCCACACATGAAATCCCTTTTTGATCCTATTCAACAATCTTTGACCATTTCCCACATGAGCCCCAATGTAGTGAAGCCCCTTGAACAAATGCGACCAGAAGACTATACTATGAGTGTTGTAGCAATGGACTTAACTCAGTTCAGGCTGCAAGATAAAGTAGAATTAATGAATGAAACATTAGTGGCAATGACCATAGATTATCTTAAGGTCTCTAAGAAGTTGCAGAAGGCAGAGGTGGATTTGACTCAAACAAAGTCAATAGTGAGCCAACTCCATGCAGAGATCAAAGCCAAAGACCTAGAGATTGATAGATTGAACAAAGATATTAAGGTTGCAGTTTCAAATGAGGTTTTTCAAGCTTCACAGTTAAAAGTCACTGGATTGTAGTCTGAATTGTCTCAAGTCAAAACTGTAATGGACATGCTAGAACATGAAAAGATTCTTTTGGAGAAAAATATAATGATAAAATTGTAGAAGTTGTCCAATTGCAACAGACCCTTAAGGCCGAGAAAGATCAAAACACTTCTCTATAGACTCAATTTTTGGCTAAGCAAGAAAAGGTAAAGCAATTGAATTTAGATCTCACTCAACAGCCATAGAATGCTAGTGATGCAGGAGCATTCGGAAGCATTCAGAACAATTGAGATAATTGACAGTGAAATTGTAGAGTACTGGGAGAGTGACCTTGGATATTACTGCATTTTACCGCATTTGTATATCAGAGACTGAGGAGCTGGACTTAGCATCTAGACATAGTCATCTACAACATATCTAAAATTCAGATCATTTGGGTTCGATTATGGAGAGATATCGCTATCAGAAGATTACCTATTTTCACTTGTTTTCACAAAGCAGAGCTGATGGTGTTTAGTGAAGTCTAATCATCTTGCGGAGAAATTCTGTGACTTGTGGAACTGAAAGGAACATTATTCAAGGAAGTTTAGGACCTGTCCGACCTTCATGGAGATCCACACAAAGTTCTATGGATCAACAAAGCAATGCCTTATGTTTAGGTCTGACCTATCCGTGTCTACACATTACCTAATTAACTGTTACAATTAGGTCAACTTGTTAATGTTTGGAAAGCTTGCGGAGGATATAAATAAGAGATAAAGGATTGTTTCTAGGAAGTGATCGATAGCATGAAGAAAGGAAGCAAGATCTTAAGTTGTTTTGATCTAATTGAGTAGCATAATAGAGTAGAAAGAAGAATAGGAAGTAGAATGAGTTGCAGAGTAGAGAATTGAGATTAGAAGAAAGAAATCATGAAAGAATATTGTTGTTGTTAGGAATTGCATGTAGAAGATATCAATTAAATGCAAATAAAGATTAAATAGAAGAATGAAATTATATAGAAATAATAACAGTGAGAGACAATTTTTAACCTGGTTCACCCAAACTCGGGCTACATCCAGCAACAAGGAGTCCAATATTATTAGCCAGCAAATCGAACTGATTACAACCAACAATCCTTGTAATTGAACATCACTGCAAATGCTACAATACAATATCAACAGAAAACTCTAACCCTTAGCCATTTTATCAAGACTTATGTTAGTTACAAAATAGGTTTTTTTATGTCGACTAATAGAAAAAATAACTCTTGACACCTTTATAAAAGTGGGGAAAACTTAACCTTCGAGTTTGATTAGACTCCATATAACAACAGTCGTATGAATCTTTTTTAATCCCTGGGTTGCAGTCTAGCATCTGTAAAGCCCTTGAGGTATGTGTAATTTGATTTGAAGTTATAATATATGAGCAATGAGCTTTGACGGCTAGGTTTTTTCCTATTAGGGTTTCCCAGGATACATCTTGTGTTATATGTTCATGAATATCTTTTATCTTTCTATTGATTAGCTATTATCTTTCGTTGCATATCCATTATGATCAGGATGTTAGTTGATTAGGCTGCAAGGCTGGATAGTCCCTCACTAGACCCTCCTACCTTGACTGCATCAAGTAGTATCAGAGCTGGTTTTGAATCTGTTGGGCTGGTTGTGAATCTGCTGGGAAGGTGGTGAATCTGAAGGTGTTGGAAGAAGTGTGAAACCCTAGAAATAACAAGTATACCGCTGAAGAAGGTCAAGGCAAGAAAGATTTAGGTAAGATTTTCAAAATTAAGTTGTTTATCTGATTTGTTTTGATGGGGAAAATTGGAAAGAGGATGAAGAAGGAAAATGAAACCCTAATGTGCAAAAAGGATATTCTAGAAGAAAAATTGTGCGAAGTCAAAAGTTATAATCCAAAGTTGATGGAAATGATGAAAGAACTAGGAAAAGATAAATATGATGCCCTTGAAGAAGAATTGGAAAATGTAAAAAGGAGGAATGAAGAATTGGAAGTAGAGCTAAAGTTGTTTGAGGATGTTGAAAAGAGATTTGCAAAATTGGAAGAAGGTTTCAAGCTGTTTGGGAAGGTAGAAAAGAGGAATAGAGATCTAGAAGAATGTTTAGAAGAATTGAAAAGGGAAAACAATCTACAGAAGAGTGAAGTATCAGGGTTGAAGGAACATGTTAATCAGTTAGAGTAGTCACTTGTAGCATGTAGAAAGGAGAATGAAATTTTGAGATCTAAACCTAAACTTTATGATGTTTCTTGTGATACTAATGATTTGTGTGATGTTGCAGAAGTCTCTTTAAATAGTGAGATTGAAGATGACAATGTAACTAGACCTACAATTATTGGTGATGGTATTGGTTTCAAAATCATGCAAAGAATGGGATATGAAGGAAAAGGATTGGGAAAGCAGTAGCAAGGAATTACTAAACCTATTGAACTAGTAATAAGATCTTGAAAAGTGAAAGCCTTGGATATGACAAAGGTAAGGATGTTATAACAAATTTTGATGAAGGGAGTAAATCATAAAACACACAACAATAGAAATGGCACATAGAAAATAGAATATTTCTTTATTGATTTGGACAACTTATTTCATTACAGAAGCTCAATTACAATTAGAGGAATCAATCTTCCACAGGCTGCAACACACTACAGCTACACATCACCAGGCTCTGGAATCTTCTGCCTTTTGTAACCCCAAATTAGCTAGGGTTTCTATTTTCCCACCTATTCTTGACTCTACACTTTCCCCCTTAACTCTACTACCACCCAAGGTTCCAAAAATAGTCATAAATAACACTTTTTGGTGGCCTCCAACTAAATTTTGAAATTTGTAACTCCCTCCAAAAGTAGGTCAACTTTCGGGAAGCATAACTTTTGATCCGGGTGTCCGATTAACGAACTGTTTTAAGCACCGGAAAGCTCGTGATGTGAACTATCATGTCAAAAATTTATAAATAGATTTCTGTCAACTTTTTAGGATGTTATGGGATATTTTAGTGCCTCTTATCACTTTTCAAAAAATTTTAGGGGCTTTTCAGAAATCATAAACTTTAATATCTTTCAGCTCACAAATGATCTTTGCCTGATTCCTTCACCAAAGGTCTTATATTTCAGTTATGAATCTTTCTGTAAGTTTCTCTTCAATCCATGCCTAAATGCAAACTTTCCTAAAATGGCAATTAAACTTTCCAAAATAGGCAGGTTGTTATTTTTAGCAGTTTGAAAAAAATTGAAAGTCCTAAATCATTATTCAAGAGATTATGGAACCAAAAACACTAATTATGGAATGAAATGAAAATAACTCCAATGATTTTGAATCAACTTCTTTTTGGGTGATGCAAGATTACCCTTACACCACTGGATGCTCCTGCATCAAATTCAAACAAATCAAATCAGGGAAGAAGAGGTATGTATTGTTCACATTGTAATAGATATGGACATGTAAGGGAATTGTGTTGGGATTTACATCCTTGTAGGTTCTGTGGATTGAGGAATCATTCTGAAAATATGTGTTGGAATAAAATGAGGTCAGAGGAAAGCCTATGATAGATTGTATGCAGATGGATTATGGATGGATTGATGGATCAAAATGGAAACATGTTACTTGTATGTTTAGAAGGTTGCATAGATGGAAGTATTCATATCTTGGAAAGAAAATATGATACATGGATTAGGATACAGAGAAAGAAGACCTTATGCAGAGCAAAACAAGAATAGTAATTCAAACTACAGATAGAGAGATGACAAGAGTCATAATTCTTATCACAATGAAGGATACAAAAGAGATGAAAGAGGATTTGCTAGAAGAGGAACTTGTTTTCAAGTTTGGAGGAGAAAAGAATCAAGTAGTGAATGTCAACAAGAACTTGTTACCAGAGAGGATAATGATCATGAAATAATGATTGATGTAGAAGAAGTTTATGCAGAGGAAGAAGAACCTATTGACTCACTAAGTTTGATAGAGAAACCAGAAGAAGGTGAAGCATTGATCTTAAGAAGAGTTATGTTATAGATTAATCATCTGAGAAAGTAGTACAAGAGAGAATTTGTGTGGACAAGTGTGAAGTATAGCAAAGAAGGGAAATTCATGTTGCAGAGAAAGAAGAAATGACAAGATATTCTACCTAAAGAGATAGTATGTGTACCGGAGTAAGGGAAACATGGATAAAGAAATAGAGATAAGTATATCGGTAGTGTATGCAGAGCATAAACTGTAAGATTTTGATGTGTGTGAGAGAAATTGTGTATGAAAACAAAGATCAGAAAGCATTGCAGGGAAATTTAGAAAGTGTATGGATAGGATCAGGTAAGTAACTGATTGTTCTGGAGGATGAAAGTATGTATTGATGGACTCTTAACTGATTGAAGTAGAAATTAATCTTGAGGCAACTTGCAGAGAAGACTTGCTCAGACCGCTGACCATTGAGGCAGTGCAAGGCTTGCAAGTAGACTGCCAAACCTAGATCTTGACAAGATGAAGAACTTGAGGTAGCTTGTAGAGAAGACTTGCTCAGACTACCAATCAGTGAGGTAGTGCAAGGATTGCAGGCATAATGCCAAATCCATATTACACTTAAGGTAGTTTTGCAGGGTGGACTTGAACAGACCGTCGACCTTGAGGCAGTTGCAAGTACCTGAAAATAGATTGGTGAACCTATCCTAAGGGATCACATTGAATTTGACATAATATAGACCAAAGTGAAGAGACTCACTTTTCAAATAACCCCAAGAGTCTGATGTAGGAGCATCCAGAAGCATTCAGGACAATTGAGATAGTTGACAGTGAAATTACAGAGTATCAGGAGAGCGACCTTGGAGATTACCACATTTTACTACATTTGCATATTAGATGCTGCAGATCTACAATTAGCATCTAGACATAGTCATCTACAACATATCCAAAATTTAGATCATTTGGGTTTGATTTTGGAGAGATATCACTATCAGAAGATTACCTGTTTTGACTTGTTTTCACAGAACAGAGCCAATAGTGTTTAGTGAAGTCTAATCAGCTTGCAGAGAAATTTAATGACTTGCAGAGCCTAAAGGAACATCATTTAAGGAAGTTTAGGACTTGGCCAACCTTCATGGAGATCCACATGAAGTTGTATGCATCAGCAGATCAATGACTTATGTTTAGGTCTAACCTATCTGTGTCTACACATTACCTGACTAACCGTTGCAATTAGGTCGACTTGTTAATGTTTAGAAATCTTGTGGAGGATATAAATAAGAGATAAAGGATTGTTTCTAGGTAGTGATCAATAGCATGAAGAAAGGAAGTAAGATCTTGAGTTGTTTTGATTTGATTGAGTAGCAGAACAGAGTAGAAAGCATAACAGGAAGTAGAATGAGTTACAGAGCAAAGAATTAGGATGTAGAAGAAAGAAATCATGAAAGAATATTATTGTATGAATCTTTTTTAATTCTTGGGCTACGGCCTAGCATCTGTAAAGCCCTTGAGGCATGTGTAATTTGATTTTAAGTTATAATATATGAGGAATGAGCTTTGAAGGCTGGGTTTTTTCCTGTTAGGGTTTCTCAAGATACATCTTGTGTTATATGTTCATGAATATCTTTTATCTTTCTATTGATTAGCTATTAGCTTCCATTGCATATCCATTATGGTCAGGGTGTTAGTTGATTAGGCTACAAGGCTGGATAGTCCCTCATTGGACCCTCCTACCTTGACTGCATTAGCTAGGGTATTAGCAATGGTTAAGGAACTTTATGTTTCTTCTTAACAAAGGATCTCAAATGATGTGTCTAAATTGAAGCTTTCCCTTAAAATTCTTTCAAATGCTTAGCAATTGTGTGTGACGATAGAGTCTTCTATTGAAGCAATTTTATCTTCAGTGTCTATTAAAGTTTTAGATTCCTATATTTTGCTCTAAAAGTTTTATGATGCCCCTAATGAGATCTTGCAGGCAGCCAGAATAATTGACAAAATGACAGCAATAGAGAAGGTAAATGAAATTTTAAGTTGTAACAAAGTTACTACTAAATGTAAATCTTTGTTGATTTTGTTAAAAGGAGTCAAGGGGATGAAGGGACACATTGAAAACCTAGTCTAGTTAGGACTGTTAGATTTAGGGCAGACAACTAAGAGGGGGGTGAATTAGTTGTCCAAAACTTTCTTGCAATTAATCACTTAAATCCTTTTCTTAATTCAGTAGTATAATAATAAATCAATCATGGAAGCATAATGCAACAATTCAAGAATAGAAACACATTAACACATATGACACCAAGATTTTGACATGGAAAACCCAGTTAAGGGAAAAACCACGGGGTGACTAACCCAAGATTATATTCTCTATTAAAAGAATAGAAAGAATAAAATGGCACATGCCAATTAGGGCTCACTGCCTGAGCACACTGCTCACAAGAGGCCCACTGCCTATAGGAGACACACTATCTACAGAATAATAAGTATTACATACTTGAACTAAAGAATAGCATCTTCACCATGCTTGAGTCAGTTCCATTTAAGCCCAATACTTCTGCTCTATCTTTTGCTCTCCTCCTTTCTACCACACTCTCATCTCCACAAGACACATTTGATATGACTTTACAACTCCTTATTTATACAAGACATCGACTTAGGGATAATCATCTAAGTTGACATACATTACAAAGAAAATACATAAATACAACATGACTAATTACAAAAGACTTCATGTAGATCAACACACTATCGGCCACACAGATCTGAGACTTCAATCTTCCTTTAAGAACATGCCATTCTTCATAGAACATCTCCAAGATCATCCACATGATGTGTAACTCATCTGATCGGCCAGACTTAGGAAGAACATCATCATCCAGACGTAATTCTTCAATTACGAGCTCAATCTTCAATGCGGACTGCCAAAATGAACTAGATGCAATCCAAAGACCTCCACAAGCTTTCTTGAATCACCAAGAACATCCACACTACTTCTGCTTGCTGAAATCATTCTCTCCTTCATCTGGAACCTCAAGAACATAGTCTAATATCACTGTCATATTGGAATAGATGCTTGTAGACCTTCGGACCATGAACCAATTGAGTTATCAATTCACATTGACTTCCTAAACACTCCACCAAATCTGCAGAACAAGATGTTGCATTTTCGGATCTCACCGGACCTATCCATGTCACTCTATCACCTCTGAACCCTACCAGAACCAGTTTTACTTAAGTGTCCATCTAAAATCTTTACTGGATCATCATGTGGACCTCTGAAATCTTTACTAGATCATCTTAAGACACATATCTGCAAACCCTTTCATGCGCATCCTCTGATCTTCATCTTAGATGGGATCTTTATCTCATTGTCTTCACTGTTCTTCTCTGTTCCTAATAGGACTAATTTTCTCAATATCCTCAGCATATAGCTCATCCAATCCTTATCATCAATGCAATAGGAGTATGTTGACATCAATGACAACACTGGTTAGGCCCATACTTGCAACAATCTCCCCCTTTGTCATTGATGGCAACATATGATGTGAAAAACTATTTTAACCATCAAGATAAGAACTTCTTCTCACTGACACAACTCCCCCTATCAACAACAATAATTCACATGTCTTCTCTTCCTTTACTACTCCCCCTTTGATCAGCAACCACTTGTTTTTCACATGTCTTCTCTCCCCCTTTGACATCAATGGCAAAGGGCACATACTTGCATCAATTCAGAATCATACTAGCTGCTCCCCCTAAGTAGCAGCTTCCCATCATCAATCCAAATCACAAGATATGACTGTGAGGTCCACCGGACTGATGCACATCAGTGCACCTTAATTCAGAACCGAGGGGGTAATAACCCCTAACTTCTCCCTGAGATACGCAAAAGAGTCATTAGGTAGAGGTTTAGTAAAAATATATGTAATCTGATCCTTGGAAGGCACAAACCCCAATCTAACTTCATTCTTGTTCACTTGCTCTCTCAAAAAGTGAAACTTGATGGATATATGCTTAGTCTTTGAATGCAACACCAGATTCTTTGATATATTTATTGCACTTGAATTATCACAGAAGATTATGATAGGTTCTTCATATTCTACTCTAATATCTCTTAGCATTTGTTTCATCCACAATACTTGAGTGCGACTACCTACGGCTGCAATATATTCTACTTCTGCAGTGGACAGAGATATTGCCTCTTGTTTCTTGCTCAACCAAGAAACCAATCTCTTCCCCCAAAAAGAATGCTCCACCACTGGTACTCTTCTGGTCATCCACATCTCCTGCCCAATCCGCATCTGTATATGCATGAAGTGAGAAATCATGATCTCTAGGATACCACAAACCATACTCAACTGTCCCTTTTAGATATCTAAAAATCCTTTTGATTGCCATGACATGAGATTCTCTAGGATCAGCTTGGAATCTAGCAACAAGACCAACAACATTCATAATGTCAGGTCTAGTTTGAGTGAGATACAATAATCCTCTAATCATTGACTTGTACTTTTTCTGATCAACCTTAGGAGAGTCATCATCTTTACTCAATTTACATCCAGCTACCATGGGAGTACTCATTGGTTTTAAGTCTTCCATCCCAAATTTCTTCAACAATTCTTTCACATATTTGGTCTGAGAAATGAAGATTCATTTCTTTGTTTGAGTGATTTGCAGACCCAAGAAGAAATTCATTTCCCCAAACATGGACATCTCAAATTCACTTTTCATTTGATTTGCAAAAGTTTTGCACATACTATCTCTTCCTCCAAAAATGATATCATCAACAAACACTTCAACAATCAAGATATTTTCATGATCAATTTTGAAGTACAAATTACTGTCAGCAGTACCTTTGTTGAAACCAATCTTTAAAAGATGCTTATCCAATCTTTCATACCAGGCTCTTGGGGCTTGCTTGAGTCCATATAGTGCTTTCTTCAACTTGCAGACCATCTCACCATGATCAGACAATTGAAATCCATCTAGTTGCTCAATGTATACTTCTTCTTCCAAGTCACCATTCAGGAAGGTAGGCTTGACATCCATCTAATATACTTTAAAGTCCTTGAAGGTAGCAAAGACAATAAATAGTCTAACTACTTCAATTCTTGCCACCAGAGCAAAAGTTTCTTCAAAATCAACTCCTTCAACTTGGGAGTAACCCTTGCAGACCAATCTAGCTTTGTTTCTACTTACTTCACCATCTTCATTCATTTTATTCTGGAAGACCCATTTGGTTCCAATCACATTCTTATTTTTAGGTCTGGGAACAAGATCCCAAGTGTGATTTTTCTCAATTTGCATCAGCTCTTCTTCCATTACTTTAGTCTAGTTTTCATCATTGCATATTTCATTCACTGTCTTAGGTTCAATCTTTGAAATCAGACAATACTCTTCTGAATCTTGAGCAATCCTTCTTCTTGTTTGAACACCTTTGCTTTTATCACCTATGATCTGGTCTTCAGAGTGGTTCTATTTTACATACCTAGGAATTTTGGGACTTACTTGCACTTCTATTTCTTGCACAGGTTCATTCAAACTTATCTCTTCTTCTTGATTCACCGGATCAATTTGAATCTGAGTTTCAGAAGGGGCTTGGACTCCTTGGATCAAAACATCATTTTGATCATCTTCATCATATTCATAAAACCTTGAGGGTTTTTCAATACCTTCATCAACCTTCACATTTGTACTTTCTACAATCTTCCTCAATCTCTTGTTATAATACTGATATGCTTTGCTTTGAGTAGCATAGCCCAAGAATATTCCTTCATCACTTCTAGCATCAAATTTTCCTAGATCTTCATCTCTTTTAATGTAACATTTGCTACCAAAGACTCTGAAATACTTCACAGTGGGAGTGATGCCAAACCAGAGTTCATAAGGAGTCTTACCGATATTGCTTCTGATTTGTACTTGATTGAGAGTATAGACTGCAGTGCTTACGGATTCTCTCCAATAGATCTGAGGAACATTTGCTTCCATCATCATGGCTCTAGATGCTTCCTAGATGGTCTAGTTCTTTCTCCCCACTACTCCATTCTGCTGTGGTGTCCTTGGAGCAGACAACTATCTTTTTATCCCATGTTTCTCATAGAATTCTATGAACTCACCGGATGTGAATTCTCCACCTCTGTCAGACCTTAGACATTTTATGTTTAATCCGGTTTCATTTTCTACCATATCCTTGAATATTTTGAATTTCTCAAGGGCCTCATATTTCTCTTTCAAAAAAGTTACCCACATCATCTAGGAGTGATCATCAAATAATAACATGAAGTATCTATCACCTTGCACACTCTCAATTCTTGCCGGACCACATAAATCAGTATGAGTTAAGTCTAATAATCTGGTAGAAGACTATTCTTTACTTTTGAATGTGACTCTGCTCTGCTTACCCAACTAACATTCTTAGCACAAACTATTAGTAGGTTTCACCAATCTTGGAAGATCTCTTATAGCCTGAGTGTTGCTTATCTTGATGATATTATCAAAATTCACATGACACATTCTCCTATGCCACAACCAACTCTGATCAATTTGAACAAATAAGCAACTTTTACTAGTACCAACCAAGTGGAAGATATTACCTTTAGTTTGAGTACCGGATGCAATCTCTGTTCTAAAACTTTCAAAGATCTTGCATTTTCCATTTTTGAATTAGAGATCACAGCCTTTGTCCACCAACTGTCCAATACTGAGAAGATTGTGCTTCAGGCCTTCAACATAGAGATCATTACTGGTTTTGTTATTTCCATCAAAAGAAATAGTTCCGCTACCTCTGATTCTACCAGCAAAATTATCACCAAATTTTACCACTCCTCCATACCTTTCCAAATCTATGAACTTGTTTTTGTCACCTGTCATATGGTGGGAGCATCCACTGTCAATGACCCAATCATTCTTTTCTTCAACTTGGGAAGCCAAAGCTTTTTCTACAATTTTATGATTGTCAGATTCAGAGGGAATTGGATCTTCTTCCTTGATCGCAATAAACACCCAGTCACTTCCGGATTTGTTTCCTGTCTCTGATTCATCATCTGTTACTCCATCATCATCATCTTCATGAACATAGTAACACTTCTTTTGGAACCTTGATCTGTTAGGATTTGGCCTTGAAAATCTTTTTGGACACCTTGAGGCAAAATGACCAATCTTATTGCAGTTAAAACATTTAAAAGGCAATTTGTCCTCATACTTACCAGACCCTCTTGGCAGTCTTTTTGCAATAAGGGCTTCAAGTTGAGTAGCTTCTGCTTCATCTTCTTCTAGGTCTTTTCTTGATTTTTTATACCATGATAGTTTCTTTGAGGAATTCTCTCCCAGATTAAACTTTTGTTTTTTGTTTTATAGAGGCACTAGCTTTGAATGCAGATTCAGTCTTGGGAGGGGCATCTCCAAACTCGGTCAATTCAAATGTAGCCAGTTTACCAACCAATTGATCTCTTGTGACACCTGAAAAGGATCTGAATTCTTTAATAGCAGCAACCTTATATTTGTAAGAATTAGGAAGGGATCTGAGAACTTTTCCAACAATCTCATCTTCATCCAAGATTCCACCAGCACATCTAATACCACAAACAAGCTCATTTACTCTTGGCATAAATGTAGTGATATTTTCATCTTCTCTCATCTTTAGGTTTTTGAATTTTCCTTTTAGACTCTATAGCTTGGCACATTTAACATACTTGTCTCCTTCATGCAGAAGTTCCAGTTTTTGCCAAATCTCATATGCAGTTTTTAGATCAATAACATTTGTCAGCTCTGAATCAGATAAGGCACTTAGAAGAGCTTCTTTAGTCTGCAGATTGTTTTCATCATCTCTAATTTCATCTACGGTACACAGACCATTCTGTGGAGGATCATACTTCTTTAAAGCCATGATCCAATATTGCATTCCTATACATTGCAAGTGGCATTCCATGCAACTTTTTCAAAGAGTGAAATTGGTTCCATCAAACCTCAGACTATCCTTCTTGTAGGACGACATCCTGGATCTCCTCAAGCAGTTAGGCTTCTTTTAGAGGAACTTGGCTCTGATACCAATTGTTAGATTTAGGGCAGACAATTGAGAGGGGGGGCGAATCAGTTGTCCAAAACTTTCTTGCAATTAATCACTTAAATCCTTTTCTTAATTCAGTAGTATAATAATAAATCAATCATGGAAGCATAATGCAACAATTCAAGAATAGAAACACATTAACACATATGACACCAAGATTTTGACGTGGAAAACCTGATTAAGGGAAAAACTATGGGATGACTAACCCAAGATTGTATTCTATATTAAAAGAATAGAAAGAACAAAATGGCACATGCCAATTAGGGCTCACTACCCGAGCACACTGCTCACAAGAGGCCCACTGCCTACAGGAGACACATTGTCTACATAATAATAAGTATTACATACTTGAACTGAAGAATAGCATCTTCACAATGCTTGAGTTAGTTCCATTTAAGCCCAATACTTCTGCTCTACCTTTTGCTCTCCTCTTTTCTACCACACTCTCATCTCCACAAGACACATTTCATATGACTTTACAACTCCTTATTTATACAAGACATTGACTTAGGGATAATCATCTAAGTTGGCATACATTACAAAGAAAATACATAAATACAACATGACTAATTACAAAAGACTTCACACAGATCAACACACTATTGGCCACACAGATCTGAGACTTCAATCTTCCTTTAGGAACATGCCATTCTTCACAGAACATCTCCAAGATCATCTGCAAAATGTGTAACTCATCTGGTCGGCCAGACTTAGGAAGAACATCATCATCCGGAAGTAATTCTTCAATTATGAGTTCAATCTTCAATGAGGACCACCAACACGAACTGGATACAATCCAAAGACCTCCACAAGCTTTCTTGAATCACCAAGAACATCCACACTACTTTTGCTTGCTGAAATCATTCTCTCCTTCATCCGGAACCTCAAGAACACGGTCTGATATCACTATCATATTGGAATAGATGCTTGCAGACCTTCAGACCATGAACCAATTGAGTTATCAATTCACATTGACTTCCTAAACACTCCACCAAATCCATAGAACAAGATGTTGCATTTCCATATCTCACCAGACCTATCTGTGTCACTCTGTCACCTCTGAACACCTGCTAGAACCAGTTTTACTTAAGTGGCCATAACTTCTTCAGATCTTCATGCGGACCTCTGAAATCTTTACTAGATCATCTTAAGACACATATCTACAAACCCTTTGATGCGCATCCTCTAATCTTCATCTTAGCTAGGATCTTTATCTCACTATCTTCACTATTCTTCTCTATTCTTGATAGGACTAATTTTCTCAATATCCTCAGCATACAGCTCATCCAATCCTTATCATCAATGCAACAGGAGTATGTTGACATCATTGACAACACCATTTAGGCCCATACTTGCAACAAGGACTCCACTCACCATTCCCAGATAACAGCACAGTGTTGATGGAGGATCAGATAAAGGCCATGTTGTTAGTGAAACGGAATGATCAAACAGTTTTTCAAACCTTGAGTGATTCATTCAGTGTTGCTGAAGTAGAATCAGTTCTGCTCCCAATGGCTCAGATGGAATTTTAATTACATGTCGTGGTCTAGAGTTTGCATAACTTTTTCCATAAGGAGATCATTGAATTAGATCTTTCTTTTCAAGCTCTTCAAAAGAGAAAATGCCTAACGGACACAAAGTGGTTTGATTATCAGGCTGCTTTGCAGAAACATTAAAGCTACCAACTGGGTGTAAAATTTTGCTTTTATCTCTTCTTTTTGTGGGGATTTTGGGTTCTCTCAATGCAAGCATAGAGTCCCTTTTGGTCGCCAAGAACTGTAGAGCTTAAAAAACTCTACATTTTATGTTTATATTTGTTAAATCGCCTAAGGTTTAATAGTCAAGGCGAATATAATGTAGATGAAGGGTCTTGAAGGTGCGGGTCATGACAAGTGTCAACACCGTGGGCATTTGAAGACTCACAGAGGAAAGTTTTCTCCAAAGGAGAGTGAAGGCGCCACGTGTCTCAATGTTGCATCATTGGGCCAAAAGAAGTAAAGTATCGATGGTTTTTTAAAGTCTTCATGGAGAGCGACAGGTGTCCCCACCATATGCAATTCAATGACCACAACAGAATGAGGTGAAACCTACTGCTTGTCGGCATCTGCGTTGGTTTTTAGTTTCTTTCAAAAGGTTTCTAAGTCTCTGCAGAATGTACCAAGTGTCAACATCATGGGTGTTTGGGAGGTGTTTTTGGAAAAATTCTTTTGGAGGAGCACAGGGATGCCATGTGTCCTTTTTGTAGGAGTCACAAAGATTGCCATGTGTCTAATGTGACGTCAGGGTGGGGTCTCATTTTCATTAAGTGATAAATGTTACGAAGTCTACCATGTGTTAAAGTAGGACTTGATACTATTAAAGATTGAAGAGGCTGTGGAGTGTGCCAAGTGTCAGCACCACAGGTGTTTGGAGGGAGTTTTGGTAAAGTCTATCTATGTTGAGTGCAGAGCCACCACGCACCCCATTTTTGAGCTTTAAAGAGACCCCCAAAAGTTACTATCTATTTCTATGGTATTTCTTGTCGGAACCCTTGTTTGAAAGACCATTTATTGGTCAGAGCTACGATGATTGACCCAGGAGAAGGTGGGAGAAATTTTGGGCACGTAGGATCAGTTGTAATAGTATGGAGGAACTAAAGCTGAAGATCCTATGAAGATTATTGGCACATGGGTCAAGGAGCAGATCACATCAATTAATTGGACTTGTAGGTAGTGAAGTGATTAGGATCTTAATGGCCCTAGAGAAGCTTTGTGCTTCATTGTTGTTCTATAAATAGTGAAGTCTGATTGGAAAGACATATATAGAGAAATTTGAAATATCAAAGAGTTTTAGCTGTTGGATCAGAAAGATATTTTTCCTTAATAGGTGCCTCTCATGAGAGATTGAATATTGTGGATCTGTGCAATTTTTTTCTTATGTACTTTGTTCTCTTGACCATCAATGAAGAGAGAGTGGTGTTCTATGCATTTTATGATGTCTTTGTGAATCTTGTTCTTTGTTTTCTGTATTGTGCCTTTGATGAATCAGATATAAATATTATGTTATGGTTAATCATGCTTGATGCTCTTTAGCTTTATCAAAAATCATACAAGTTAATCATTGTGTTGTTAATCTAGATCTAAACATAAATCCGATGCATCGCCTTAGCAGAATAGAATATTTCATTTGTAATCTTATTTTTTCTTCCCTTTACATCAAACCCATATAGAAGAGCCAGCTTCTTTAAAATCTGGAGGTTATCCTAAGAGTTAGGTCCTGCATTCTTAAGGTTTTCCACTGTTGGTGATTATCTACAAATTTAAACATCAACAGTTTGTAAGAAAGTTGGTTCATGGAAGTAGGCTTTTACCAACAAGTTCATAAGTTTCAGAAATCTCTGATTTGTCAATAGGTGCTTGAGAAAAGTTGAAGTTTGTCGATTTGTGATTCTACCAATAATGGATAAAATGTCTGAAGTTCACAAAAAGTTGATTTTGTCGATAAAGGATTTTAAGTTGTGGTTCATGGAGGTAAACTATTGCCGATAAAGCATTTTGAGAAAATGTTCATGGAAAGCCACTTTTGCCGATAGTTAATGGAGAAGAGTCCTAGGTTCATGGAGATATAAAGTTGCCGATAGACTTCTCTATAAGACTATTAGTAAAATACATTGATTATTTATTTGGGCCGACTCCCTTGGAATTAAAGTGGAAATAGAAATTATGAAATATTTGAAGCCGGTTGACTTTCTAAAGAAGAATAAAATAAATATTAAAGTGGTAGACTCAGTTTGTTTACACTAGGCCAAAATTATGTTTTGGCAACATGAGAATGAAGTTGGGCCGACCTAAGTGTACTTTGAAATTCAAAATACAGAGGTTGACTTTTGAGAATGTTTTAATTTGATGCATTATATCCGACATGAGGATTGTATCTAATTGTACAAATTGATATTTAAAGTAGACCATTTTTCATTTTTTTAGTGTGTGTGGATATGCAAGCATTGAAGCAAAAAGTGAGTGTGCATACATGAAAATGTGATTTGAGTGCAAAAGAAATGAACAGAAGATAATTTGAGAGTCGCACAGTATGTATCCATGTTTGTAAGAGCATATTGTTTTATTCTAAATTGTAAAACAAAAGGGTTGAGAAGTGTGACAAAGAAGTTCTGAAATTGGATTGTGACTCTATTTGTGCAAATCATGATTTATCATTCATAGCAGAGGCAATGATTTTATTGTGTAGAGATTATTATTGATAGTGTATGTATATCATTTCTTTTATAATCATTTCAGAGATTCTAGAGGTTGGTGCCTCTCTTTATTTGGGTTGGTGCTTAGTTTAGGGGATTGCAGTCTCCTTTAGGTTAGTGCCTATAAACCTTGTATTAGCTAGGGGATTGGTGTCTCTTGAGGGTTGGTGCCTTCAAATCATATTGTAATAATTAATTTTCATTGTGAGATTAGATTTAGGTAGTAGATACAAGTAGCTTGCTCACTATGGTTTTTCCCTTCTAAGGTTTCCATGTAAAATATGGTGTTGTGTTCTTTTGTGTGGTTGTGTTCATTGCTTGTACTATTGATATGCTCTCAT
The DNA here is from genome assembly GCA_027924645.1 of Cunninghamia lanceolata. NCBI lineage: Eukaryota > Viridiplantae > Streptophyta > Pinopsida > Cupressales > Cupressaceae > Cunninghamia > Cunninghamia lanceolata. The sequence continues at coordinate 11,135,089 of BSBN01001201.1, read as the reverse complement.
TAATGTGTTGATAATAATTGGCAAAGTAGTTAGGGTTAAAATTTATTGATATACTGATTCACCCCCCTCTCAGTATATTTGTGTGTTCTACAAATGCCACTTCTAAATATATCATTGATTTAAATAGCCTAAGGGCCATCATTCTTGTGTAAAGGCTTAATGTATTAAAGCTTAAAATAATCCATAAAATTCCAAGAGGCCTTGTCTAATTAAACACCAAGTTAAGACACACATTTCAAAATGACAACTTAGATGTCTTAATGGATAAGGCTACAACCTTCAAGAAATGACTGATTGTTAATTAAAATTTCTAAGGTAAAACATTCTTTACATAATATCATCTTGATTTTCACCCAAAAGTAGAAATCCACTTTTCAAATTCATCGTCAGATGGCTAGTCATACTATAATATTCTCTAAATTTTATTCTGAATTGTAACATGCATGGAATCAAGTGCAATCATGAAATCCTACATAAAATTCTCTAAGCCCAACTCTAATTACAATAAATTGTCAATCCCATAATTACACAAAATTAAGTTGACTTTGCAACCATGAACTAATGACTTGATGATTGTTGGTGTTATCACTTGGAAATTAGCTTTCTAAGTGTCTAAGAGCTTGACATTTTCACCATCACCTTGAATAGGCAACAATCCCAGTTCCTCTAGCATCTAAAGTTATTTCTCTTTTCTTTTATAGTAAACCCAAGCTTGTTCTAAAATGATGACACTTCATTTAATAATTCTACCACCTCATTTGTGCTAGCAATGGTAGTAGGGGTACCTAGGTTATATTTTGCATTACTATAGGCATGTTTGACTTTTAGTACCATAGTTAAACATTTACTCATAATTTCACTCATGGCCAGGCTTTGTTGATCTTTCTTCTCTATGGCCTTAAGTAAAGTATTATAACACTCCTATGTGTCATCCACCTTGTTCATAATGCAATAAATTATGTTTTGAAAGAGATTGCTTACTAACTTAGATAAATTCCTTTCTACTTCTACTTTTATCCTAGTTTTTAACTCATGTGCTCCTTTGAGCTCTTCCTTTAAACTATTAATTTTTAGCATCATGGTAGCCCTATCTTGTTCTAAAGTCTCCTCATGAGGGTATGGATCCTACATAGATCTCTCTATCATACATAGGGTGTATGCTCTCTCAAATTTCACTTTATTGTACTTAAAGAGCAACTTGGTATGCTCCTCTTGTAACTTATCAAAATTAGCATGTAGCTTCTTTGTTGTTGCTTCTCTAAACAATACAATACTGATAACTAGGGAGGTGGTATATGGAGTAGTTGTATTTCTAATTCTTATAATAATTAGATTTCAACTCAGGTCATAATATTTTGAGCTACCAAAGGTTTTTAATATTTAGGAGCAATGGCCTAGATGATCAATGTTTCGTACTTTAGGCTAAAACTAGAGCCAAATTAGAACTCCTTTGTTTTCTCATATCCTTAAAATATATCACCTTCTATGATATCTCTTGTTGGATTCTAGATTGTGAGTCTTTACCAGATGGCCAATTCTACCAACCAAAAAATAATTGCTTATCAAACAAACTACAAATAAAATTGTATTCATGTTCCAAACTAGTGATTACAACAACATCATAAGGAGTAAAATTTATATTAATTCAATTTGTTGATTCTTTAGAGATCAAAACCTCTCTTCCTCCCCTAATGAAACCAATAGAATACAAAACCATCCCCTTTATACTTCAGTTCCAAGGAAGCTAACCATCAACAATTAAAAAACTAAAATGTTGCTATTTAAAATGCACCAACCGTTAGATGAGATTCTCAATCTAAATGTTCCAAGGACTCCTTGTTAAAAGATCCCTTCTTTCCACATGGAAAAATAGTGCATCACCTTTGGGTTGCCAATCTTGATTCATTAAAGAGTAGCGTGAAGACACTAAGTGTCCTGTTGATATGCCTCTATGACTTCTTTGGCCTTTCCCTTTGTATTGTGCCAACCATTAGATCTTGATAGTAATCTAATGGCTCAAAATGTCTCTACCTTATGGTGAGTATCCTATGACGCGTGTCCCCATGGTGCTTTACCTTTAATGTGTCAAGGATACGACATTAAAAAGTAGCACGGAAATGCTGCATGTATCTCTCTTCATTATTTCATCTTCGAAGACTCTTGTAGTATGAAACCAAGCCCACGTTAATGACTCATATAGTATCAAGCAATAGCACATCAAGAATCATGTGTTAGCACTATAGTTCTAAAATTGTGTATGGTTGTGACACTTGTAGACATCCTCTGTGAGTCTCTTGAGATTCACCAGCCATTGGATGAAATCCTTGATCAGACAATTCTAAGGATGCTGATGAGTGTCAAGTAGCACCCATAAAATACATCTTTTTACCTCTCTTTTTCTCCTTTCTGATCCCATCTTTCTTGATGTCTACACCTGAATAGGCTAGCAAGATTGTTCTAAATAATGATTAATTGAAGATAAATTACTTAAGATCATGATTTCTGATTTAAGGACTAATGTGCATGGAATTGATGGAAATATGCTGAAAAAATTCTCTTTTTGAATCAATAGGTGTAGATGTTTAGGATGGCAATTTTGTGCATCTCTGGAGGTAGTCCTAAATGGTCTTTAGAGAAAATACCAAAATACCACGACATCAAAAGTTTTGAAGTAAGAGGAAGAGCCTCCCCAGAGCTGGACTAAAGTCTAGAGCATCTCCGGAGCTGAGCAAGAAGGCCGCAATTATATCTCCAGAGCTATAGACATATCTCTGGAGCTGCAGACAGAGACATACATTTCTAGCACCTCTTTAGAATAGAGAATATTTCTAGCACAACTGTCGGTCAGGCACTTTCAGCGGTGATTGTGATACCCCTCATATTACTCAAATCATCACCTAAGTGATTAAGGGCCATCTTTAGTTAAACTGTTGGGAGTTTTTATCTCTTTTTAAGTTTTTGCATGAGTTACTGATGAAACTGATTTAATATCCATATTTTCAGGGCCTCGCTATCCAAATGTATTAAGAAAACTTAGATTCAGAGTGGACTTCTGTTCCACTCAATCTATTTTTATTGCATGGTTATTTTTCATAGTTACACAGCTAGTATAATAAAGAGATGGATGTCATCTCATAGAAGAACTGGTAGATAAGATAAGTGATATGTCATTACTCATTTTATATATACCTACAAAAGCAGCAGAAAAAAGGGAGAGAGACTTTTATTATTCTGATTTTCTGTAATCTCAATTGGGATATCAATATTTCTCTGAATGCAAAGCGAATGGAATTGGACCAAATTTAGTTGTGATCTTATTATTTTGTGCTGATTCCTTATTATAGCCTTCAGCCCTAAGGGTGTGGAGTAAGGGCCCACTCTCACCACCAAGGCAGAAGGCTAGTACCACTATTTTGTTGTTTCAAATTTTGCTTTATAGAATACTTACTAATTTTGATAGATAGATGCATGTTGCAGTTTATAGATTTTCTTTGAGTAATTTATTGTTCAATTTTGTTTTCATCATTCTTTGAATTCATTTAGTAATAAGATAGATAAATCTCTTTAAATTAGTAAAAGTCATTAGAATTAGCTAGAGAAAACTGGTAACTGTAGAATCCCTAATTACATATAGCTGAGGACACAGCCCTAGATTTTGACATCTGAAATATGATTAAATGATGAGGTACAATGACCCCTTGTCAGATGCCTCTACTTTGTGAACATAGAAAGGAACCACCAGTGATGTGACTCAATGCCACATGTCCTAATGGTGCATCTAGAAACTTGTAATAGTTTGCAACCTTTTGGACAGTGTGAGGCTCCACCACTTGGCATCATCTAGAAACTTTTGAATCAACAACTCTAGTGCTTCCTTCCACTGAATCTTGATACATGGGTCCCACCTCCTTGATGAATTGGTTGAATCAATAATAGTGCAATAGAAAATATTATCAAACTTGATGATGTTTCTTTGTTGCAGGATGCAGAAGAGTGGTAATTTTTCTGTAAATAAATTTGACAGCCTCTCACTAAAACAAAAGAAGATAAAATAGAATAGAAACAAGCTACCAACATGATCTAGATTGAATCTAAAATTCCTCTGGAAGCAAACTATGAAAGATAAATAAATTGAAAGCAACTAAAAACAAAACTAGAAATATTTTTGGTTGACACAGGATTGCTTGTGAACCCAGATGCTCCTACATTAGACATGTCGGGTAAGAGAAATGTTCCATGAGTAAAACTTAACTCATGAACATTTTGTGAAGTCTAGAATGGGAATTATGTACTTAACAAGTTTTGAGGCATTCACCCAAGTGGCTTCATCATCTACTTTGTTCTTCCAATGGACCATATACTCATATTCTTTCCCTCTTGTTCTTTTGATCACTCAGGAATCTATCACTTTGTCCACTTCTTTGAATTTATATTTAGGCAATTGATGTATCCATCCTTGTTCATCCTACAAATATGAATGTGTATTCCCTTGTGTACTTGTTTATCCTTCATAATATTTATACAAATCATAAACATTGAATATGAGAGAAATATTTATTCCTACTAGAGTTTAATTTCATATGCTTTGGATGAAATTTTCCATAATACTTTACATGGTTCTATCTTCTTCCACTTCAATTTATCATGTGTTCCCTGAGGGAACCTTTCCTTTCTCAAATGTTGCAATACCAAATCACCCACCTTAAATTCTTGTTTTCTTATGTTCTTATTGGCATGTTCTTTATATTTGAGGGCATTGTTCTCCAAGTTTTCCTTCACTTCTTTCTGAGTTCCTATAGATACTCAACAAAATCCTTTGTTACAACACTCTTTCTTTTCAAATCTACACTATCCCTTAATTCATCAACACCCCTGGGATTATAACCATAAATAATATGGAATGGGATTTTCCTAGACTCCTATTGACTGAATTATTATATGCAAATTGACCAATATCAAATACCATTGATTGGGTTTTCCCCTACCAAAAATCACAACAAATTACCAAGACTCCTATTGAAAACTTCAATTTGCCCATCAGTCTACAATTTACCCATCAATCTAGGGATGATAAGATGAATTGAACCCCAACTATGTTCCCAATTTCTTCCACAAAGTGCACCAAAAATGGCCAACAAATTTTGTATCCCTATCAAAAACAATACTCTTTTACAATCCATGCAACCTAACTACTTCTTTGGAAAACAATGTAGCTATATGTGAAGCATCATTAGACTTCTTGCATGAAATAAAATGAACCATCTTTGAAAATCTATCAACCATAACAAATACTGAATCATTACCTCATTGTGTTCTTGACAATCCAAGAACAAAATCCATTCTTACATGCTCCTAATGTCTCTCCGGTATAGGTAATAGCTAATAAAAGCTTGTATTCTATCTTTCTCCTTTGGTATGTTGGTAAATTCTACAACTTTGTATCATTTTCTTTACATTTGCATTCATCCTAGGCCAATAATAGCCTTCATTCAATTGTGCCAATGTCTTGTCCACTCCAAAATGTCCACTAAGACCTCCACTATGTTTTTCTCTTATCAAATTCTCCCTCATTCATCCCTGAGGTATGGAAAATCTCCTTCCCTTAAACAACAATCCTTCTTCTATGAAATACTTCAGCCATGGAGTTATGTCTATCTCTACTATACTTTTACATGCTACCTATGCTTCCTTGAAATCTGCATCTTCTTCATATAACTCCCTCATTGAATTAAAACCAACAACATTCACTCTTAATTCATTCAACATTAAACACCTCCTACTTAGTGCATCAACTACCTAGTTTGATTTACCACTTCTATGTTTCAAAACAAATGAATAACTTCGCAAAAATTCTACCCATTTAGTATGTTTTTGACTTAACTTACCATGAATATTTTTACACTACAGTGCATGATGATATGTGTACAACACAAACTCCCTAGGTAGTAGGTAATGTCTTCATTTCTTGAGTGCTTTCACTATTACATAAAACTTCTGATCATAAACTGAATATTTTATTTTTGCTTCATTCAAATTCTCATTAAAATAAGCAATGGGCTTACCTTCTTGACTCAAAAATCCTCCATTAGTAGTTCCACTTGCATCACAATCTACCTAGAACACTTTACTAAATCAGGCAATGCCAACACTAGCTATTATGTCACCTTTTCCTTCAATAACTAAAAACTCTTCTATGATGCAATTGTCCAGCTGAATTCTCTCCTACCACCCTTCATGGTCTTTGTGATAGGTGCACATATCCCACTCAAATTTTTGATAAACTTCCTATAGAAGCTTGCCAATCCATGAAAACTTCTTGCTTCAAATATACTTGGTGAAAGCCAATCTACAATTGCTTTGACCTTTTCTACATCCATTTTTAATCCGTTAGTTGAAACAAGCAGCCCTAAATACACCAACTCCTTCTTCATAAAAATACACTTCTTTAAATTTACTAACAACTTCTCTTCTTTCAACCTCTGCAAAACTACCTTAACATACAATAAATGTTCTTCTTTTGTTTTACTAAAAATCAAAATATCATCCAAATATACAATTACAAACTTACCAAGGAACCATTTCAACACTTCATTATCAACCTCATGAATGTACTTGGAGTATTTGTCAATTCAAATGGCATTACTGACCACTCATACAAACCATCCTTTATCTTAAAAGTTGTCTTCCGTTCATCTCCTTCTCTTATCCTTATCTGATGGTATCCACTTTTCAAATCAATCTTAGTGAAGTACTTGGATCCACTCAAACAATCCATCTTGTCATCCATCTAAGGCAATGGAAATATGTACTTTATGGTAATCTTATTTATGGCTCTTGAGTCTATACACATTCGCCATTATCCATCCTTTTGAGGCATCAATACTACTGGAACAACACATGGACTGAGGCTTTCCATGACTAGACCTTTATCTAATAACTCTTGCACTTATCTATTGATCTCTTCATTCTCCATTGGTGTCATTCTATAGGGTGCTTTATTTGGAAAACTAACCTAGGTATTAAAATTCATACAGTAGCTTATGTTTCTCATAGGTAGAAATCCACCTGGTAACTCCTTTATCATTATATCTACATAATCATCTAAAATTTCCTAAATTTATATTGGTAGTTCTTCACTCTTTTCTATTGTCCTAACTTTTGCAGGTGTAGGAATGAAAGAAAAACATGCCTTCTCCTTCTTTAACTCCTTAAATTTCTTCCCAAAACTCAAACAAACTCTAGGACTGCTCTCTACTTCTTCCTCTTTATCTTTCATTGGATTCAAAATATATTCTTTTTCATTTTTCATTATTTTGTATGTATTTGTCCTACCATCATGTACAACTTTTCTATCATATTGCCAAGGTATACCCAATAGGATATGACATGCGTCCATAGGCATCACATCACAAAGAATTTCATCCTTATAACTACTAATTTGAAAATTTACTAGACATTGTTCACTTACCACCAATTGATGTCCCCTTTGTAGCTAGGAAACTTTATAAGGACTTGGATGTTTCATTTTCTTTACTTTTAGATTCTCTACCGTCTCTTCTAACACTATATTTCCAGTGCTTCCACTATTCACAATTACTTTACAATAATTTCAAACTGATTTACATTTTGTTCTAAACAAATTTCTTCTTTGAATAGGTTTTTGCTTTGCCTCTTTAGGTTTCAACAATATTCATCTCAGCATCAAGGATTCTCCATCCTCAGGATCCTCTCCATGCTTTGGTGAAGACACACTTTCTTCTTCTACCTATGCCACATGAATTCTTTCATCTTTACCTTTTCCACTATTCTACTGTATTTGAGGACATTCAAATGCCATATTACCAATTTATCCACATAATTGATAACATGTACTAGTGAATCCTCTTCCTCTTCCAAAATAACTGATGTCTTTGGAGTAATCTCCTTTGCCTCTTGAGTAGTTTCCTCTTCCCTTATTATCTTGTGTGTAATTTCTTGTTTAAAAGGTATTGGCTTCTCCTTGTTTTGTTTAAAATCCTCTTCCACCATTGGATTATCATCTTCCATGAGAAAATCTTCCTCTACCTCATGAATTATTTTGTTTTCTTGTCAATTTCTCCTCTACCTTCAAGGCATACCGATAGGATTCTTCAACACTCCGTATAGAGACCATACTAATCTCATTGAATTGAATAATGTAACCATTTACATACCTTGACACCTTCTCAACATCATCATTAATGTGTCCAACCCTGATATCCATCTTGTAGAATTCTTCTATATACTCATGCACATTCTTCTCCTTTTGTTTCAAATATTTTAATTTCTTGAAAAAACTTATTTGATAATCTACTAGAAGGAATTTGGCTTTCAATTTGGTGACCATTCTATCCCATGACTTTGTTTTCTCTTTTCCCTTTCTTTTTTTTCTCTGTTTGTACATGTTCCCACTAGAGTGATGCATGTCCCTTCAACTTCGTACAAGCATATTTCACTTTCTTTAAGTATTCTATGGATTCAAAATTAAAATATTTCTCCATTTCTAAAATCCAATCATCGTGTTCCTCTAGATTCAAATTTCCATGGTAACTTGGTGGATCCAATCTAGGTTTACTACTAATTTGGATAGCCCACAAAATCTTCTTTCTGGTTCATTTCCATCTTCATCCTCATCCGCTTCTCTTTCCTCTATTTATTCTTCATCTTCACTAATGTCTTCCACATGTACTCTCCTTCTCTATGCCACTTCCATAAAATTTAATATTTCCATAAGGCCTCTCAACATCTCTTCTTTTCACCAACGCATAGTCCTCTACCTCATCCTCTACATGTCATGTCTCCACTTGAGTCCTCTAGAGTTGTAGGTATTCTCTCTTTCAATCACCCCCAACAATATTCTTAGAACTCTTCTCTTGGAACAAACCAAACTAGGCTCTGATACCACTTGGTGTATTCTAGATTGGGAGCCTTTACTAGATGGCCAATTCTAGCAACCAACAAAAAATTTCTTATCAAAACAAATTGCAAACACAATTTTATTCATGTTCCAAACCAATGATTATTACAACATCATAAGGAGCACAATTTACATCAATTCACTCTATCAATTCTTTAGAGATCAAAACCTCTCTTCTTCCCCCAATGAACCCAACCAAATACAACACCATCCCCTTATACTTTGGTTCCAAAGAATTTAATCATCAATAGTTAAAAAAATTGAAACGTCACCAGTAAAAATGTGCCAACCGTTAGATGAGATTCTTGATCCAATGGTTTTGAGGGCTCCTTGTTAAAAGATCCCTTCTCACCACATGGAAACATAGAGCATCACCTTTGGGTTGTTAGTCCTGATTCATTAAAGAGTAGTGTGAAGATGCTAAGTGTCTTATTGGTATGCCTCTATGACTTCTTTGGCCTTTCCCTTTGTATTGCGGCAACCATTGGATCTTGATAGTAATGTAACAACTTGAAATATCTCTTCCCTATGGTGAGTCTCCTATGACACGTGTCTTCATGGCACTTTACCTTGAATGTGTCAGGGATGCAATGTTGAAAAGTAGCATACAAATGCCACATATATGTCTATTTATTCTTTCATCTTCAAAGAATATTATAGTATGAAATGGGGCCCACGTTAATGACTCATATAATATTGACCAATAGTGCATCAAGAATCATGTGTCAATGTTGTAGTTCTAAAACCATGTGTGGTTGTGACACTTGTTTACATCTGTTGTGAGTCTCTTGAAATGTGCCAGCCATTGGATGAAATCCTTGATTGGATGGTTCCAAGGATGCCTCTATTTTATGAACATAGAAGGGACCCTCCAGTGATGTGACTCAGCACCATGTGTCTTAACAACACATGTACAGAAACTTGTAATATTCTGCAACCTTTCGGAGAGTGTGAGTCTTTACCACTTGGCATCATCCAAAAACTTTTGAATCAATAGCTCTACCACTTCCTTACATTGAATCTTGATACATGGGTCCTGCCTCCTTGATGACTCAATTGAATAAATGAATAACACAACAAGAAATATTGTCAAACCTAAAAATGTTTCTTTATTATGGGATGATGATGAGTGGAAATGTTTCTACAAATAAATTTGACAACTTGTCACTGAAACAAAATTGAAGCAAATTGCTACCATGATCTAGATCGAATCTAAAATTCCTCCAAAAGAAAACTAGAAAATACAACAAAATTGAAAGCAAATGAAAACAAAACTAGAAATGTTTTGGGTTGACATAGGATTGCCCGTGATTCTAGATGCTCATGCATCATCTCTCCTAATAGTATTTAAGGAAATTGTAGAGGATATGTACCAACAAGGTAGTAACAAGAAACCACTATCTTTAACAAGACTTCTTTGCTCTTTAGGGGCAATTTTTGCAATGTCATCATCTAGCCACTCTCTAATTCTTTCAGTTGCATTTTCTTTGTCAAACTCATTTTCATTGCATCCTTCCTCCTCTCTCCTTCTTATGTATACCTAAACTCTCATCTTGAGAACAAGTATTTATATTCTTTATACTTAATAAATTCATCATCAAAAAGGAATTTCTCATAGGATAAAGTTCTTGCATCCTGAATTGCCTACCCTCCCTCATTCACATTCATCAATGATATTCCCTATGGAACAACTTGAATAAATTCTCTGATAGGCGAGGCTAGCATTTGATTAACCTCTTCATCATACAAAGAGTGCTCACCAATCTCTTCAGTGTATGCATAATCTACTAGAGGTTGTGAAACATTAAATGATGGACCTATTGTGGGTGTAGGTTCACCAAAGACAAATGCAAATGATTGGCCCCATGTACAAGGAACAACAAGATATTCTAATTCTTCCACTACCTTGTTGTACATAGGTCCATTTCATTTTGTTTATCTATGACTTGTAATAAGGCTCTCTTAGGGGCAATTACTGGGGCATGACTTTCAAGGTATCTGTATTTTCCATCGACACCTGTATCCTCCAAAGGGGGTCCTTAGTCTCCATAAATTCCTATATGAAAATATTCTCTCTTTTATTCCTCTCTCATTTAGAAAGGTGTTGCTCATAGTCCCTCTTCTAGTCTCATTTTCTTCCTTAGTGAGGTTACCTCTGATTAAGTCACTGAAGTGAATAAACTAATGCTCATAACTTGACTTGTCTATTGATCTCCTCATTTTATCAATGAAATGATCTAGATCATATGTTCAACCCTCGATAAACTGCATCATGTATCATTTCAACTTATCTCTCAAAAGATCTAGGCCTTCTTTGGCTGAAATAGAGAAATCTAAAAATCTAATTGTTGAGGGAAGAAAAAATCCTTTCTTATCATACCTTATATGAATCCTAAAGTCATCTAGCTACTACATGCTTTCAAGAGAATCCATCCTTTTAGGAACTTTATATGGTAGGAAATGTGGGGCCACCTCAACACCATAAACCCTAATGATAGTGTGATGATTGTAGTAAAACTGGTCTCCCAGTTGTGGTTAATATGAGGGTTAGGAATCAAGGATTTTGGTCTTAGAAACCTCATAAAATTTTTGGAAGCCTTTCCATTCAATATACCAATGATTTCATAATAATTTCCAAAAAATAATATTCATAAACACAATAAATAGCATCCATACAATGGGACTCAAGAAACCATGTCCACTCCTAAATAGGAATAGGTTCTCCATATTATGTTGAATTGAAAAATCCTAGTGTTGGATCCCAAATATCCCTACTTAGATATAGCAAGATGTGGCCTGAATGTGAATACCGTCTAAAAAAGGGTACTATGTCTTCTCCCTTCATGATCGTAATCTCATATGAATGTTGTTAGCGAAAAGCGTTAGTCAAATGGTCTATTAACATACTTATTTTGAATATAATTTGCTATCACCATTAGAGCTACAGGAATTTGAGCTTTGTAATCTACCCCAAATATTTGAAATAATCCTTGATAGGTCATCTTGAAGTAATCCACAAAAGTGTCAATGTTGAGGGGTTCTACTTCATTTGTTGGAACTGCCACCCATTTTTCTACCACACCCTTAGGTCCATGAGAAGGGAGCCATTTCACCCTACAACTATGCCTATCCTTTTTGTATTCCTTGTTTAATTCACCCAAGTGTATTTGTTGATTATCATTTGGGTTGAGGTGGAAGACTATTCTGATCAAATATTTTTCTAAGCTAAAGATCACATTTTCCCTATAATCCTTTAACTATCTGGTCTAAGGATTGTATCTTGCAATTATTCTAGATAATAGATCAAACTTAACAAATAAATTGGGTACAACTAGTTTACTAAGGTCAAACCTTTAAATGTTCTAGAGAGGAATGGGCTTATCATCATGGTTCTTATAATATATGTATAAGTCCCAACCTATGGATATGAGAACTACATCCCTAATGTGCTTAAATATATCTTATAACCTATTTGATAATATTTTGGTTCCCTGGGCATGTTTTTAATTTTTGGAAGAACCAGGCAACTAGTCGAGTATATCTTGGTCTAAGGGTCTCTTGGACCAGGTTGACTAAGTACAAACTTGACTCATTTTGAGAATGTAGGGATTTCCTAGGGTTTTATAAAATCAAATTTGGTAATGGACAAATATTTGAGTAGTTTCATCAATTACAAATGAATTTCCTGAAACAAATTCTAACAAGCTTTAGAGAACATGAATAAAACCCTAATTATGACACCAAATCATAGAGGGTTTGCATTTTGTGACTTACCCATCTACCTTCATATAATTTTGCATCCTTTTGAAAATACAAAAGCAACAACACCTATAGAATATCCTTCACTCTTCTCTTAATCCTATTGTAGCACATATAGCTTTTCTAGCCTCAAAGAGTGATAGTAAATCAACTACAATTTGCTCTTCTAGTGCTTTTAAAGTCACCTAAAAAAATTTCCCTTTGCACTAACTTTTCCTCAAACACTTGTGCAAAACTAATGTCATTTATGTTGTCAATATTAATAATTTGATCTTGCTCAAACTTGGGCCATCCATCTTATACATGATAGGAATTAATAGTCAGAGATGACTCTATAGTGTATGCCCTTTAAAAGTATGATGTGAAATGCCTAGGTGACAAGAGGACAAGTGACCATGTGTCCATCCCTATCTTCATATTCTTTTGAAAATATTGAAATATCTTGTCACCCTACGAGCTAATGAAATTTGAGAAATTGGGAAGGCCAAGATGCATGTGGCACCTTGATGAGGGACCCTCATGACATGCCTCCTAACAACTAGGACTACTTTAGTGTGGGATAAATTGCTACCATTAGATCTCATCAACCTAGATCGATAGTCATCACACATCACATTCTCTATACAGGGCCCACCATCAAAGCTACAATGCAATAGTAATGTGCCATTTGTACATCCAATAGAGTCATCTCATACTTCCATCACCACCATGAAATATTATATCTAACCAATCAATCATACTTATGCATCTATGTGTTGTCAAGAGACAATTGGAGCTTCATGATTGTTGTCATTGATGGCAACAAAGTTCATCAGGACATGGTGTGTCTATACCGGAAGTCAGATTTAAGAGTGTTGTGGTTCGGTAAGCAAGAATAGAGTATGTGGAAAGGTTCGACAGTCAGGTTCGGATCTCTCAGAGGAAGTATTTTAGTGAAGTGCAGATTTGGTAAAGTCAAGAGGAGTACCTTGACTGATAGATTCCAAGAATTGAGCCTCCAGTGATGAAAGAATAAAGAGATATAAGCATTCAAGTATTGGGGTCCGGTTTGGTAGAACAGACAGAGGAAGAACTAACAGGCAGAGCATCAGAAGTTATTCCGGATGAGATGTTGATGGTGATAAAGGTTCCTAAGGTATCATTCATGATTGGCCGACATGATTGAAGACTTATACAAGCATATCCTTGATCCGCATTACTTGGTATGCAAGGATTTAGCCGACAGACTAGAGTTTGAGATAATATTGACTATTTCGGATGCTGACTAGAAAAGTGTTGAAATCACTTGTGCGGATATATATACAAGATGGATTTAGATGTGAAGAGGTGTGTTGTGTGTGTCTAAGTGTGAATAAAAGGAGAAGAATATATAAAAGGCAGAAAAATAGGTTCAGAATGTAAGAGGACAGCAGCACTCAAGGAGAGTCAGAATGAAGTGTTGCAGATCAGTCTATTGAGCTTAAACCGGAACTAAACTTCAGCATGTGTAGATGCTTTTCATCAGTTCAAGTTTTCTTCTTGTAGACAGTAGGTCTTTTGTAGGTAGTAAGCCTCTTGTGAGCAGTGTACTCGAGCAGTGAGCCCTAATTGGCAAGTGCCATTTTGTATCTTCTATTCTTCTAACAGAGAATAATATCTTGGGTTAATCACCCCATGGTTTTTTCCCTTAACAGGGTTTCCACATCAAAATCATTGTGTTATGTGTATTGGTGTTATTTACATTTCATGATTATGCTTGCTTATAGAATCTAATGTTGCAATAACTGTTAACAAAAGTACAGAAAGTTAAATTATTAGGATAACTGATTCACCCCCCCTCTCAGTTATCAATAATTGGTATCAGAGCCAAGTTCCTCCAAACAGAGCCTAACAGCTTGAGGAAGATCTAGGAATTCAAATGGATGTGTATGGTATGAGGGAGCAACTTAAGTCTACCCTTGATGATCTTGAGTAGTCAAATTCTGAAGTTAATGAATTAAAGGAAAGACTCAAACAGGCTGATGACTTCATAAAAGAACTAAAAGACAAATTGAGTCTCTCTATGAAAAAGAGAAAGGAGCTACTTCAGCAATTGGTAGGTCAAGGCGAAGCCAATGATACAAATGAAGATCTGAAAGAGAAAACCAAGCTATGTGAAAAGTTATCAAAAGAAATCATCATGGTAAGACATGAAATGGAATCAGGAGTTATGAATTTTACCCAAGAAATTGAAGAAAGAAGAAAATCTAAAGATGATCTAAGACAATCTCTCAAGGAAAAATCAGAAGACTGCCACAAGATAGATAGAATAATCAGACATCTTGAATCTGATCTTGAAGATGCTAAAGACAATGAAGAAAAACTTGAGGATCAAATTGTCTCTCTTAAAAGGGATCTTCAAATAGCAAATGAATACAAAGAGAAATTCAAGATAAGCTCTGCTCAACTTGAAGTTCTCCTTGAAAGCCAAAAGAGGGTAGGTGACAAGTGTGGCCTGGGATATGAAAAAGGTGAAAGCTCTGAATCTGGTCAGAAGAATTTTGGATCAGAAAATCCAAGGAACCGGCCTAGAAGACCTCTGGTAAGGCAGCCTAATGCTCAAATATATCTATCCTTCAATGGATACTGCCACAACTGCAATAACTTTGGTCATAAAGCTAATCAGTATAGAAAGAGAATAAATCAGACTGATACATCCTTCTCCGGACAGTGTTTCAATTGCAAAAGGTATGGTCACAAATCTCATGAATGCAGGAATATGCAAATGAACAGTTCATTCAATGGTAGATGCTTTGCATGCAATAGAATGGGTCATATGGCTAATCAATGTAGATCAAGAGGATATCAATCAAATATGCAAAGAAATGTTGTTTGCCAAATTTGCAATAGATCCGGCCATATTGCCAAATTCTGTAAAAGCAAGAATTAGGACAAAAGAGGTCCAGTACATCATAATTAGAATCAAGACAAGGGAAAACAAAAAGTGAATGCGGATGAAGTTAAAAGTGAGATGAACAAGATTTGGGTGAAGAAAAGTACAAAGAATGTAGGGGATGGATCCGCACCAGAATCTGGTGCTGATATTCCTTCCAGAAATTTAAAAGTGAGCTCTGGCTCAGGGGGAGACATAAGGAAAACCTTTTCCCCCAGCCAGTTAATTGGTGCCAGAACTGGCACAAGGAGAGTTGCAGATTAAAGGGTTCATAAGAGAAACATCCAAATAACCTATGGTTAAGATCTAGAAGATCCACAAGATATTTAGATCAAGATTGATCCGGTTCTTCAAATCATTAGAATAAGGCAAACTGGAAGGACTTAGGTCAAGCATTTATTGCAACTTGGTATTAGGGTTTGCAGAATAATATAGGGGTTTTCTTATCAAACCTTGTTCATTATGCATTCGAGAAGAAGCAAAAAAGAGCTCTACAACAAATCTCCTGAAGCCCATCAAAGGTCATCTGTAGAAGACAATTCATCCAACGAATCAATCCGGATCTCTTCACGAATCATAGACGTGCAAAAGGTACTTTCCGTTATTGAATATTTCTCTGTAAATCTTTTTGAAGATGGATACACTGAATATTGTAAAGATCACTAAGAGGCCATGCCCTAAATTCAAGAAACATCCATACAAATCCCTAGAAGTTGATCCCCTAGGTGCCTTTTCAAGCACTCCGCATGGAATTTTGCATGTAGAAGATGTTAGGGCATATATTCATGTGAATATTGAAGAATTTGGGGAATCTAAGCTGGCTAATATCTATCACAATCAGTTAATAGATGATTCTTTTGAGCTCAAACCTCAGTTCAAGGCCATTCAGGATAAGCATTTTTCACAGTGCATTCATTTCCCCTGTTTTGAAGAAGATGAATGGGTCTGGTATGTGTTGAGAAGAGTGCATGATAACTTCCTATGGTTGAATAGACCATTTAAGATCACCAAGGAGGCAATTAGGGTAGTAACTGGTCTTCACTCATCCAGTGTGATACCTGTTCTCAAATCTGTCAAGAATCAGACAGTGAGTGAAGCAACCAGATCAAAATTTGATAAGAGAGCTATGACAATTGAAGATATCACTGATCCGGATATCAAATTTGCATCCATGATAATTGGTTACAAGATTTATCACTCTAGTAGGGAAAATTTAGTACCAAGAACTGCAGTTTATACAACTTATCAGATGCTAAGAGAAAATGTTGACTATGATCTTTGTGAACTTCTTTTAAGCCAACTATTGGAGAACCTACAAAAGATCAAAAAGGACAAGAAAAACTCATTCAAGTATGGTGGGCTGATATTATGTTTATTCTTCTACTTCATGAATGAGCTTCTTGGATCTAGTGGTTGGGTTTGTCAAAATGACAGACCTGTTGCAATCCAAATCAGAGACTACCTGCATGGGCTTAGGGATGCTAAGGCAAGAAATATAGCTTTGTGGGGATATTTCAAGAACTTTCAAAGTATGATGCAAACTAGAGAAAGAATCCCTCAATCTCTGGTTGAGAAGTACAAAGATATAGTGTGCTTTATGGTAGAAACTGATTAGTGCCTCATGGAGGCTATGGAGCCAAGAATAGTATGGATCATGCCAATGGGGTATGAAGTGGATGAGAAAATTGTGGAGTTGCATGTTCAGCACATGCTAAGTCAGCCCAAGGATCCCAAGGTAGAAAGGTTTGGAACCTTTGAAGAATTAAGTGTGAAGATCCATGTGGAGTTAAGACAACTGGAAATAAAAAGAAAAGTGAGAAAGGAAGTAGAAGAGCTTGCCAAAAGGCATGGAATTTCAAAATAAGCACTTGATGCAAGTAGAGAGAAGACAGAAAGGGCAGAGAAAGAAAAAGAAAAAGCAAAAAAAGAAGGTACTCCAGTGGAAGTCCCCTCCCGGACCAGATCCTCCAAGACCTCTGCACCCACCACTGCAAGGAGCTCAAAGGCATCAAAACTGGAAGCAAAATCATTCGGAAAAGGAGAGAAGCAAACCAAGTTAAAGGCAACAAGGTCTTATACAAGCCAAAAGGATGAAGAGGAGACATAATCAGATGAGGAAGTAAAGAAGATGAAGAAGAAGAAGAAAGTATCCAGTGAAACCATGGAGGCAAAAGCAGAAGAGTGTGTTGAAAGGACCACCCTATCCTTAGATGATATAGTTAAGGCAATAACTATGGATGGAAATCTGAAGCCGTTAACAGAATTCTATGATGAATGTAGTGAAGTTGATCAGAAGATTCTGCAGGATGCCACAGTTAAGTATCTAAACATTTACAACAAGGCTTTCATTGAGATTGTATCTTTAATTCCTAAAAGCCTTGAGAAGGAACTTGATATGAGGAAGAATAATGCCAAAGAGAAGGATATGGAGATCTGGGAAAAGATAGCTATTCAGCTTTATCCCTCCATCACTCCTAAGAAGAAGAGTATGATCTTCAAAGATTGTAAGGATGAATTCCAGAGCAAAGCTAGAATGAATCAACTTATGCTTGGAAAGACTGACGAAGTAGCAAAAGAGATAGAAGAGATCCTTTGGAATGCATACAAAAGATTCAACATTCCTATCATAGAGGACTTAGGTGATGATCCCTCGGCTACAGATATGGAAGAAGAAGCTACTAAGACAGTAGTAGAAGAGGCTAAGGAGACAAGGGAAGATAAAGGTAAGGACTTGGAATCCTCTGCTTCGGAAGAGGTGGCCCATGAACAAACAAATATCTCTCCTCCTATTTCCCCTGCAGTCTTCAGATCTAAAGGAGGAGAAAGAATAGAGGAGAAAGAAAAAGAAGCGAAAGGAAGAGAAGAAAGTCAAGCTGAGAAGAACATAGGTGACAATGTAGAAGGGAAGAAATCTCTATCTCTGGCAAGAGACACTGCAGAAACTGTCAAGGACTTCTTGACAAAAGAAATGATGGAGATTGATGAACTGGAGTTACTTCAAGGTCCATTCAACTTTGATTCTCTCTCCCTGGTTCAAACAATGAAGATAGATTCATTTGCTAATGCTAAGGCAAAAGAAAAACTCTTGAAGTCTCACATGGAAGACTGTGAGCTAATAGAAGCTGCATCCGGCGTTTTAGAAAAGATCATGCCATCCTTTCATAAGGATCCCTCAGCCTCCTCATTTGGTAATCTCAAATCTCTAGTCAATAGTGTTAGCACACATTTTGATTCCCTAGAGAGGTCAGTAGAAGATAAGGTCCGGAAGGAATTCTTGGCAAAGAGGTTATCAGAGGTACAAGGGTTAATAGTTAATGATAGGAGGAATATGAATATTAGGATAAAGAGCTTGGAAAATGCTCTTAAGGATGGAGGAGATGTATACAAATTTTGTATATCCTGGACCAAAGTAACAACAGATATTGAGAAGAAAGTAAAGGAACAAGAAGATAAATTATCCAGCCTCTCTCAAAAGTTTGATCCTCTCACTATATCTATAATAAACCAGGAATGTAAAACTATTGCAGTCTTGAATGAAATCAAGCAGCTTGAGAAGGAAAAGAAAAATAGAATAAGCAGGTTGGGTGAACTTAGAGGGATAATTATCCCTAAGTTAGAGGCCATACATGAGGCCATAAAAGAAGCTTAGACCACAGCCCGGACCAGTAATCCAATAGATCTAAAAAGGACAAACGTGTTTGCATTCCTGTTAAGTGGTCACATCTAAATTTTGGATAGGATGAAACAAAGTTAGGCAACAGAATTCGTCCAATTAAAGACAACTTGTGTAGACATACTTCAGTATATGTAAGTATGCTATATGTATATACTTATGCGGCCAAGTATAGTTAAAATTTTGAAAATTTTGATGTGTGGACCCTACCCTTTGCCATTGATGTCAAAGGGGGAGTGATGAGCAGTGAAAAATGAGGAATCCAGCTAAGGGGGAGCTCCAGAAAATGTACATAGAGACAGAGCATCAACCAAGGGGGAAGTATAGTATAACACTTAGTCATTTTTCACTAAGTGTTGCCATCAATGCCAAAGGGGGAGATTGTTGGAAAGAGACACATTGGAGCTTCATGATTGTTGTCATTGATGGCAACAAAGTTCATCCCACACATCTGCATGACATGGTGTGTCTATACCGGAAGTCAGATTGAAGAGTGTTGTGGTCCGGTAAGCAAGAACATAGTATGTGGAAAGGTTTGAAAGTCAGGTCTGGATCTCTCAGAGGAAGTATTTCAGTGAAGTGTGGATTTGGTAAAGTCAAGAGGAGTACCTTGACTGATAGATTCCAGGAATTGAGCCTCTGATAATGAAAGAATAAAGAGATATAAGCATTCAAGTATTGGGGAGGAAGAACTGACAGGCAGAGCATCAGAAGTTACTCCAGATGAGATGTTGATGGTGATAAAGGTTTCTAAGGTATCATTCATGATTGGCCGACATGATTGAAGACTTCTACAAGCATATCCTTGATCTGCATTACTTGGTATGCAAGGATTTAGCCGACAAACCAGAGTTTGAGATAATATTGACTATTCCGGATGCTGACTAGAAAAGTGTTGAAATCACTTGTGCGGATATATATACAAGATGGATTTAGATGTGAAGAGGTGTGTTGTGTGTGTCTAAGTGTGAATAAAAGGAGAAGAATATATAAAAGGCAGAAAAATAGGTTTGGAATGTAAGAGGACAGCAGCACTCAAGGAGAGTCAGAATGAAGTGCTGCAGATCAGTCTATTGAGCTTAAACTGAAATTGAACTTCAGCATGTGTGGATGCTTTTCATCAGTTCAAGTTTTCTTCTTGTAGATAGTAAGTCTTTTGTAGGCAGTAAGCCTCTTCTGAGCAGTGTGCTTAGGCAGTGATCCCTAATTGGCAAGTGCCATTTTGTATCTTCTATTCTTCTAACAGAGAATAATATCTTGGGTTAATCACCCCATGGTTTTTTCCCTTAATAGGGTTTCCACATCGAAATCATTGTGTCATGTGTATTGGTGTTATTTACATTTCATGATTATGCTTGCTTATAGAATCTGATGTTGCAATAACTGTTAAGAAAGCACAGAAAGTTAAATTATTAGGATAACTGATTCACCCCCCTCTCAGTTATCAACACTAAGTGTGTAGGATGTATAGTTGATGCCACATCGTAATTCCCTTTTGGCATGTGATAAAGTATCAAGCCCACTTACAAACATTAGGTGAAAACTACACCATTAGATTTATTTCAAGTGAATTGATAGCTATCACACATCATAAGGAAAGGATTGGGCCCACCACCCAAAATTTCTTTGTGAAAATCCATCACAATACAACAAGACCATGCCACCTGTCAAGTGTGATTCCATCAATTTAATAACCTTTCAATTTCTTTGCAACATAGATGACGTAGAAAACAAGTGGGAATAAGTGAACCAATGGTTTCATGCCAACATGGGTCTAGAAATGAATGACTTGAATCAAAGGAAAAATAGATTAAGGGACATGTGACATGATATTTCATAGTTCATAGATGGTGAAGGGGCCTGCTAGGAAAACTATGATGTGAGGGGTGCATGCAATGCAATGGGAGATTACCACATAACAAAGTGCTAGCAAGATAGAGCACCTAGGGACCATGTGACCAAGTAATAAGTTACTAAGGTGGGGACATAGCAACAAGTAGTAAGAAATGCATGGGGCCAATAATGTTTATGAGCTTTTAGGGGATCAACTAATGACATTAAGTGACAATCTAGGTAGGTAGTTAATCAACAAAAATAATGAAAAGAAGGGATAAACCCTATAGATAAGAAGAAACTCATTACTTTCACTTAAAACCCTAAACCCTAGTAAATAGTAGAGATATCAGTATATGAAAGAATTTGTAGAGAAGGTTCCAACACACTATTCTATTTTTGTAAGGACAAAAGGAAGTGAATAATCTATTTGAGTGCTAAATATGAAAGGAACTAAGACTTATGATAAATTTTTAAAGAAGCTAAATAACATTAAAAATATTTAGAATTTAAATGTCAGAAAGATGAATAATTTCCCTAAATCAAGGACTCAAATGGAGAGGAAATCAAAAGGAATATCCCATGAATCAAGAGAGATTCAAGTAGAGATCAACACTTTTAAATGAGAAGGAAAATGGGAAAGGGGAGAAACTCACTAAAATGAAGAGGAGAGGAATAAATTCCCACATCACTTTTTCAAATTGAGAAGAAGAATAAGACACCTACAAAAGAGAACTTCCCCCAATCAATATTGACTACAAGAGAAGTAAAATCCTTTGGTAGAAAAGAAGAAGGAATAAGTGAAAGGAAAATGTTGGAGCTCAAGAGAGAGGGACTAAAATTCCACTTATCCTTTCGAGAATAGAAGAAGAAGAAGAAGATTTATTTCTTTTAATAAATATTGATAATTATGTAAATAAATGCTCAAATATGAGAGTAATATTATTAAAACCTTCACAATGATCAAAGTAGTATGTAAAGATAAACAAACAACAAATTTTACCCCAAAATAATTTGAAATCGGTAATGACAAATGATGGAAAAAACCCACTTCAAAAACCTACATTAAAATGGAACAAGAGCCTACAACAAGAAAATAAAAATCTACAACAATATAATAGCTTCACAAATACACCTCAAATATGAAATGGAGCTACAATATTCAAAAAATAGTGGAGAATAAATGGCTTCTTTGCATAAGAGATCTTGGAAAGAAGAGAGTAATGGAATTTTTTTAAAAGTTGTAGAATGAGAATGGAAGAGTTGAGAGAATATGGAAATAAAGGGAGGCATCTAGAGAAATAGAAGGGAGAAGAAAATGTTTCTTGAAAGGATTATTTATAGGCAAAAATGGAGTCATTGATGGAAAAATGTGGAAAATCAATGTAACTATTTGGGACTTTTGGTTGGAAAAATAGAAAAGACAATATTCTAAAATGTGTAGTATACCTTTTTAAATTAGGATGCTACTACAATCATGCAATTTTTTTGCCACTATCATGGTCATGCTAGTGTCCAAATAACATAGGTTTAGATAATGCATAATTTGATTAAAAAAAAAAGAAAAAATGTAGAATTTGGCAATTTGGTGAAGGTAAAAGGGCTTAGGAAATAGGCTAAATGAGTTT
Organism: Cunninghamia lanceolata; assembly: GCA_027924645.1. Classification (NCBI taxonomy): domain Eukaryota; kingdom Viridiplantae; phylum Streptophyta; class Pinopsida; order Cupressales; family Cupressaceae; genus Cunninghamia; species Cunninghamia lanceolata. Next base: position 11,112,350 of record BSBN01001201.1, on the reverse strand, counting down.
GAAAACATGCTAAGTGAATGAAAACTAAAATGAGTGCAAATTATAGGGTGGAAACTTTAGAGGGTATGTAATTTTTAACACTACAACCTAGGATTTCAAGGACACTTGTAGTTGGGTGTCTAAGTGTGAAGCATGCCAATAATTCATTATAAATCCTAAATTTGCAAGTCAATTTTTGAGACTAATTATCATTGAAGAACCATTTAAAGAATGGAGACTTGATTTCACTAGGACTCTTCATCAACATTAAAAATCTATACACACACATGTTTTCATAGCTATTGAATACTTTATAAAATTGGTAGAGGTTGTACCAATCAAAAACTACTTACGAGTCTATTTGTAAGTCCATTAAAGAAAACATTTTGGAAAGGTTTGGATTTCTTACTAAGATTGTTATGAGGAACACCTCCAACTTTTCACATTTTAAATTGGAGATATTTTGTTATGAATATCAATATCACTTTCACACTCTTCTAATTACTAACCTCAAGGAAATATGCAAGTAGAATAAAGTAAAAAAAAGCATTATTATAGTCACTTATAAGTTTTTGTTTAAAGGGGTAAAAAATAGGTTTTGAAGGGACCCTGAAACCATTCACAATAGGAAAAATCTTAGTGAACACATAGCTGACCCATAACAAAACAACAACCTAAAATTAGTAAAACAAAAAAACATAAACAATAGGAAAGACCAATACATAGTAGACTACATTATTTTGAGAGTATCAATAGCTTCAAGTTCAGCTAGGAAGAAGATATATTCAATTTCTTGATATTCTTAAGGTTTTTTCTTATCCACCTCATCATTTTTCCTTTTGGTGCTCCTAGTTATTGATGGGATAATATGGAAAATCAATGTAACTATTTGGGGTTTTTGGTTGGAAAAATAGAAAAGACAATATTCTAAAATGTGTAGGTCGCCTTTTGAAATTAGGATGCTACCACAATCATGCAAATTTTTTGCCACTATCATGGTCATGCTACCAAATAACATAGGTTTAGAAAATGCATAATTTGATTAAAAAAAATAGAAAAATGTAGAAATTGGCACTTTGGTGAAGGTAAAAGGGCTTAGAAAATAGGCTAAATGAGTCCAAAAACATGCTAAGTGAATGAAAACTAAAATGAGTGCAAATTATAGGGTGGAAACTTTAGAGGACATAGCTGACCCATAAAAACAACCTAAAATTAGTAAAACAAAAAACATAAACAATAGGAAAGACCAATAGATAGTAGACTACATCATTTTTAGAGTATCAATAGCTTCAAGTTCAGCTAGGAAGAAGCTACCATCAATTTCTTGATAGTCTTGAGGTTTTTTCTTATCCACCTCATCATTTTTTCCACCTTATCACTAAGACATTTCATCTCCATAGAATTGTTCTTGACAACCTTGTTTATGTTTTCCTTTATCTTGGGCAAGTCCTATTCTGAAACCACCAATATTGCATCTTGATTCTCCTAACCTTTTGTGAGCTCCTCCTCCAACATAGCAAGTCTTTCCTTGTAATTAGAGATATCATCCAACATCTTATTCACTTGGGGGATAGTCTACTAGGTCTAGAAAATTCTAGTGTCTTCTACAACACAAACATGGGTCTCCCCTTCTACTTATTAACAATGATTCCCATCTTAATATTAAGCCTATTAATCTCAACATAAAAACACTTAATAAGATTGTAATGCACCTTAAAGTTCTAATGAAGACTCACCACATTTTGGTCAAGCATGTTTAGATCATTAGAAATCTCCTCTAGAGGCAGCCACCTAGAAGTTAGTTGATGATAATCAAAGAAATTGAAATAATGGTTATATGATGCACAATAGACTAGTCATATCACTCCCAAGAGATCTATAAATACCTCTCTATTCAATATTTTAGATGGATTTGATGCTCAAATTCCCATTTCTTTAGAGTTGCTAGCACTTTGTCTTGCAAAGGCCATTAAAGATCAACAATTTATGGATTCAATGGTTAAAATAAGCATGTACCTAAATAAACCTAAGGAAGAAAGGGAAGAAGTGGTGGAAAAAAATTTAGAACACCTAGTGAATGTCAAGGACATCTTTGATAGAAAGGTTGAACAAAGAAATTTCTAAATTGGTGATTTAGTGTTGGACAAAAAATAAGAACCTAGAGGTATCCATGGCAAGTCAAATTCCCTATGGATGGTTCCTTTAAGGGATTTTCACTTCTATAGTAGCAATACATTTTATCTAGCATACTTGAATGGTACTCACTTGCCCCTACCATATAGTGGGAAGTATATGAAGTTGTTCGAGAGATGAAAGAAAGTTATATCTTACTATGTAGATAGGGATATTAGGATTTTGTTGTGCTATTTACTATTTTTATTTCATTTTGTTCTCCTATTTTTACGTCTAAGTATTTTTCTTCATCTTTGTAAATTTGTTGACTCTCACCCATTGGATAAGGAACTATTCAAAAATTGATATTCTAGGTTCATATTTCTTTTTTATAGTCCTTGTCCCCAGTTAGTTCTAATTGTTGTTATGAAATTTTCCATGTATATAATAAAATTTCGTGCCTTCCATTCCAGTCAAGTTATCTCTTACTTTTCCTAGGTCATTGAATTACAAGGTCTGGATTCATTTTTCAAATCTTAAGTCTAGATAATTTGTGTAAAAAGTTGCAATGCCAAAATTCTCAAGTGTCTAATTGGTCTTGAGGAATGTTGGGTCTTAAGAAAATTGAAATTTCTAAGTTAAAAGTTGAAAATTTTCTTTTGGTAGAGTTCTAGAGTTTTGATGCACCTATGTAGTCTTTATCAAGTTACAAAGAAACCATAAAACTTTTCACCTTTTGTTTCATCTATATTTTTAAGTTTCTGTCACACATTTACAAAATTTATAGGCTTTCCTTATAAACCCCAAAGTCCTTGAGGTTATATTGTATCAAGGATCCAAACTTTTTTGTAGTCTTGTAGTTGCTACCAACCTACACTCAAAACCTAAATATCTAAATTATTGATAACACCCAAGGTTATAGATTTTTTCATGACATTGGAAATTACTACATGATTACATAGAATCCCCATAAGTCTATGTGCATTCTATTTTTTAATGTTTCTTACTTCTCTTGGAGTTATTACAAGCCTACATGAGTACCCTAGAAACCTGCATGCATCACTCCTCGAAGGGTTTTTCTTCCATCCTGTAACTACATATCGACTCCAAAACCCTTAGACCCTAGTGGTTACAAACCCTAATAAGCTCATTAATTTCCCACACATTTGCAAGAAGTTATATTATTCTAGTGACTTCCTCATCATTTGCAAAGCAAACTTTATTTTTCTTCTTACATCCAATGTTCATACCAACTCTACAAAAAGATCACAATCCTTCTAGCACTATCATTGAGATTTCATGATTGATTCCATAGAAAATTCCATGTTTATTGTCATGGGGGAAATTTTATAAGATAGGGTTTCCAAGTTATTTTTGATTGTATTATGCACATCAAAATTTCAAAGGATTTTCTTTCAAATCTACAATCACACTAAATGGTTTCTTTTTTCAAGTATTGTCTCTATTTCCTAGATACCCTTTACCACATTTAATCATAATATTTGTATATTTTGATTGATTTTTTTAAGGTTTTCTTCTTTTAGACTTTTGAGATCACCTTGCAACATTTGATAGATTACATTATGCCCCCCTAACTCCACCTAAGTCTTTGCCTCGGGATTTCAAGCTTTGCTTTTATCCTTGTATTTTTGGTTGAGATATATTTCATCCCCTAAACCTTATATTGACCCATATTTGTAGAGTTTTAGACTTTGCATGCACTTTTGTAAGTACTACACTACTATATCTAAACCATAAAACCTCATGCCTTTACACATCCTTAGACTATAAACTTTTTAGATACATTTACAAGTCATGCACAATTAAAAAACTTCAGAAATTCACCCTATTCATTTATTATAGAGTTATAGACTTTCCAAGGTCTCTTATAATCTTACAAAGCTAGACAAAAATCCCAAAAGTTTATGGTAATCCAAAATATATACTTTTGAAATTTCTAAACAATTACAAGCTTGTAGAAAAACCCCAAAACCCTACCTAAGAAAATATATGTTGTTTCTCTCCCTCTCCAAAAATAAAAGGATTTATGGGCCTATGACATATACATCAAAGATGATAATGAGTTTAAAAGGGTTGTGTTGGTCATGATGTTCGTCACAAACAATCATAGAATAAAAGTACACATTAACCTTTATTCATCTTGAAAGATACGATGAATTTAGAGAATTCATGATCCCAAGTCTCCGGTGATTAGGTCTTAATTTTCTGATGTTACTCAAAGGTTAATGTGAGTTGTTGTTTCCATTTTGGGGCCTTACGTGAAAGTTCATCATCATCATGATACTCCTGCAGAAATTCTTTATAGAGAAGTCATATTATACAGTTATTTGATGAAATGATGCAGAAATACTTCAATCTTTGCCTGATATTCTTAATTATGCATGCTCTGTATTCAAATATGCTAAATATTTGCAATTATCTATGAGATGTCCACATATTTGTGTTATTTGCTTAAGATCATCAATTGTTTGCAATTATGAGGATGAAATGCTTTGAAATTTAAAAGAAATTGGAAGAAATGCTTCAAATTAAAGTTGAATCTTTAGCTTTTGAACCACATGTATATTAGATACTATCATGAAGAGAAGAAAACCAAACCATATTTTCACCAGGACATTCCACAGCTAGATATAGTTGATGCTAACTTCAAAGGGAATTTGTACGAAGACAACACATGTAAGTAGACTTGCACTCCAAGGGACGCAGCAAATCACCACATATGTCCAGAATTCATACACTAATTACTCAAGATTTACTATGAATTGTAATCAACACAGTCTTCTCATTCATTAAGCATGCAAAATATAAATGTATACAAAAACTTTGAAATAAGCTCTGAATGTTTTAGCAGACAGATTTCAATTAAGTTTCAAATATTTACAATAAGGCATTCCATCACCTTTTATAGAACAAGGTGAGGAATCCGTTACAAAAGATCCACGATCTTGATTTATCAATGCATATCTACGGCCACCATTCTCTCTGACTTTGTTAAACCTATCAAAAGTGGCACAAGTTGCCAGCTGGCAACTATCTAGATCACTTACGCTTATACCTCCCTTTATGATGTATCCTCATCATGTTCCTTGTCTGATTCATGTGGATCATCATCATGTGCATCACTTTCTGAACTTTCATTATCATGATGATGATGCCATCGCATATGAGGCTACATGTTGCTCTGGATCTGTTCATATGACTGCACAATTTTATCTATTTCTCCGCCATCCTGAGTCTTTGCTTTGATGATGGCGTGCTTGTGTGCCTCATATTTGTTTCTACTGCTATCTAGTTTATCTTTTCTGTCTTGCAGTGTCCCATTGTAATTTTCCATCTTGACTTTGATTCTCATTATTTTATCTATGACTTCTTCTATCAAGTGGACAAGTGGATCATCCGCTACTGATTAGAAGTTGCCATGTAAAGCTTTGATGGCAAACTCTTCATCTTGATTTTCTATTTTCCCTTCCACTTTTCCTTCCAATGTTTCCAATATTTCTACTTCAACAGCCATTAAATCGTGCAGCTTCATGCTGATATCTCTCAATTTGTTATTGCATCTTCTGAGTACTCCACATTCAAATTGAATGTCCTTGTACCATATGTCAATCAACAAGGCGGTATTACTGTTCAATACCTGCTTATTGATAAGCAGCTGAGGATTTATCCTCTTTATTTCTCCCAGGATGCTTAGTACTTTTTCCAATTTGTAAGACCTTTTTCCTGTCTGCATTTGCAATTTGTCTACTTTGGTCTTGGAGTCACTAAGAATGCTCCATCTCTTTAAACATGCCTTTACTACTTCCTCTGCATCACCCAATGTGGATGACATCCATCTCTTTAGTACAGATGCCTCATGTTTCATGAGATCTAATTTATTCACCTCCTCTTGAGAAATAGCAGTCAATGGGACAGCATGTTCAGTTGAAGCTTCTTCAGTATTAGTTAGCCTTCTTATGTAAGAATGCAACTAAGCAATGTGCTCTTTGTGTTGCTTATTTTTCTCTTTCTCTCTTTTCACCTTTTGAATCAAAGAATCAATAATGTCTTTGCCCTCCTGACCCTCTTGGTCTTTATTGGCAAAACCCAGATCCACTGTGCTAATTTGAAACTCATCTAAGGTGATTTTACCTTTTTCTTTCTCCACAGTACGTACTGCAATCTATACAGTCCTTCTCCCAGTTGTTGGATCTCTTTTGATGGCCGAAGTCATTCTAGCCTTCCTCTTAGGCTTCATTATATTCTCAGTAAACAAAGTAGATACGTCAAATTCCTGAATTTCAAATTCTACTTCTGTATTTACCTCTTTCTCCAACCATGGAGGTACCTGATCATGTTTCTCTGCATCATCATGATGTTCATCTTCATCTCCCATTTTTGTTAGCAGGTGTGGTGGAGAAGGCAATTTTCTCAATTCTTCTTCATGATGCTCACTTTGTTATTGATCCTATGGCGTGTTCTCTTGTTGAGGAACTTCTTTCTCTAGAGGGGTACCCTCCTGGGGTGGGGGATCTTGTGATGTATCTATCTATTAATCATGATGATCATGATCTTTTTCTGTCATTACCTCATCTATTTTTGACTCTTCCCCTTGTTGAGGTACATTTTCACCAATGGACATTGTGGCATCCTCCTTTGGCTTTTCTATTTCTTGTTGCATATCCACCACATTGGATATTGTGGAGTCTGCCTGAGGTGCTGGTGTTTGTTTTGAAGCCATTATTTGTTCCGCACCTGTACTGTCAACCTCCTGAGCTTTGGCAGCAGGATCTTCTATTCTTTTCTCCTCATCAGCTGCCTTCTCTTGAACTTCTATTATGGCAGGCTCCGTGGATGCACCTTGTGCGATTGGTGGGCTTACTTCTGAAGTATGTCTCTCTGGTTCTGCCACCTTTATTTCTTCTATAGGGTGTCCCCTATCAGGTGATCCTGCTGGATGTTCAGGATTCACATCCTATTTCTCTGTTAGGTCCACCGCTACAGGACTTGTCACCTGGGTAATTAATGTTTCCAGCCCTATTTCCTAAGCTATCTGCTCTGGGCTCTTTTCTTGTTCTGCCTCCACTTGCTTCATCTCCTCCAGTATAGTTTGAACTGGTGGAGGCTTGTGAGGGGTCATGCTTGTACTAGCAGCAAGTGTTTCCATCTTTTGTGCAGTCACTTCCTGTACAACTTCATCATCAAACAAATTTATTGTTTCGTCTAACGAGATGTGCCATGCTTGTGCCTGAGAAGTTTCTTTCATCTGTTCCTCTGCAAGTTCAGTTTTCAACTTGACGATGGTAGGAAGTGGAACATTATGCTGAAGTTCCCTAGGCACTTCACTACCTGCCCCTTGTAACAATGTAGGAGGTTGTCTTATTTCACCTCTCATAGAGGTTCTTTGTTTCTTAGGTGGGGTAGACACCACCACCTGTGGAGCTCTTCTCTTCCTCTTTATTATCAAAGGAGCCTCTTCTTCTTCAAGCTCTTCCTCCATGAGGATATCCTCTTCATCATGTTTTCTCAAGGATTGACCCTCTTCTAGGGTTTCGGTAATTCCAACCTCTGCTATCTTTTCTTTCTTGGACTTTCTTTTGCTTGTTCGTGGAGGTGATGCAGATTCTGATCCTGATCCTTATGCTGCTGCCTCCTCGGTGTTGAACATTGCTCTTTCAATAATAACCCCTTTGGGTTCCTTATATATTTTCTTGCCCCTTTGGGGTCTTTTGCTCTGTTGTTGTTGTGGAGGGAGTCTATCTCCCTTAGTCTTCCTCTTTTCATTCAGGAAGTCATCATACTCATCCCCAGGAATATCCTGCCCCTTCTTCTTGTTGTCCACCGTAATGGCAACACCCTTCTTCTTCAATACCTCTATCTGTTCATCAACCCAAGCTTGGGTTAGTTGCATGGTCCTGGCAATGAAGGGGTCCGAGGATATATCCTACTGTATAGTGAGGTCAGGTGCAGAGATGGTATCATTATATATTTTCTTCTGCTCATACTCATCTGCAATTATCCTGCCATCATCCTTCTTTAATTGTTGAGGGATGAGGATGCAATCAAAGGTTCTGATTTGATTTAATGTTAACCTTTGATACCTTCTTCTCCTTGCCTCTGCTTCATCCTCGCAGTCAGCCCAGAAATCTTCTAGGTGCCTCTGATGAATAGGCTTTCCTATTATTTTCTGCATCCTACCGTAAGGATCATATGGTCTGGTCAGTGGAAAAGGCTGTAGATTCATCTTATTCAAGGTGATCATCACCTTCTTTATGTTCTCTGAATCTGGGCACATGTACCAACCAATGGTGACTGGAAACAAAATTGGTGGCAACTTCTTTGCATCCTTGTATGTTTTAATCATTGTGGAGCTCTGCCTGATGAACTCCATAAGTACCACTGCATCAGTGGGATACCTGGGCAGCATGATGGGAGGTCCTTCAAAACCCTCAATCCTTATGTAGGAAAATATGGCAAATTGTATGTACCAGGCTCCATGCCTATAGATAATTTCTTGAGCTTCCATGCTCAATCTCTTTGTTCTGTCCTCCTCCATGGTCCTCACTAGATGCATAGAGAATGCATCATTGACCAGTTTGTAGTCTTGGAGGTAATTGGCTCTTTGCAGTTGGGGATGATGATCCCAGATATGCATAGCATTTGTACCTGTAAGCTTTCCATCGGTAACTAGTGCATCAAATGTGCCTTGGTATGCACAGGAATAGACTGTAGACACCCTAAAATGACCGTGTTGTCAAATCACTTGCATTTCGTCATTTCTTCCTAATCACCTGCATTTCACACATTAATTAAATAATCTAATTATTTAATTAATTTCATCAAATTCTTCTAAATCTCCTAAATTCAACATTAATTAAATAAATTCCCTTTATTTAATTAATTAAATTAAAATCCTCTGTTATTCTTCCACAATTAAATAATTTTAATTATTTAATTAGATCATTATCTTCTTTCCAAATTTCACATCCACATTAATTAAATAAACCCAATTATTTAATTAATTCAACAAATTCCCTCTTATCTAAAATTAAATAATTCTTAAATTATTTAATTAAATCAAAAATCTGTTCTTCCAAAATCATGCACAACAATTAAATAAATTTATTTATTTAATTAGCTTTTAAAATCTTCTAAATTAAATAATTCTAATTATTTAATTACTTCTTCCAAAATATCTTCTCTAAATTTAAATAAATCAATTATTTATTTAAATTGCTTTTTCTTCTAATTTGAGTTATCTCTAATATAACTCAAGCTTTCTTGCTCATCAATTAAATATTTCTATATTTAATAAAGCAAAATATCTTCTTTTCTCATGCAAATCCCTTCTTCTTGTTTTAAATCACTTAACTGATTGCTTTTTTCTTTTAATTGATTTATCTCTTCAGTTAACTCATTCTTCTATTCTTGATAACTCCTCTCATGCAAAAGCAAGCAAGACACATGTCTTCTTCTCATTCGTTGCACGTTCCTCAACTATTCTCCTCCGTTGATTCTTCTGAATTATCTGGACCGTTGATCGATCTTCCTTGAAATCTATATAAACCCCCCTCATCTCCTTCATTACTCCTCTCTCTTCGATCGTATTCTCAGGCATACTTAACAGAGCTTTGAGCATACAAAACACGTCGATTGAGCACTATCATGATCTTTTGGTATTGATCTCTTGAGCACACTACTTGCTTGTTGCAGCTATGGCTTTGCAACTTCATTGAGCAATCCACATTCAATCCAAAGGAAACAATACAAATTTCGGTAAAAGTCTTTATTTCATTGATTATTTGTCATGGCTTTTATTTAAATTCTTTTTCTTTATGTTATTGGGTTTTTTGATTTTATTTAGTTTTTATTTAATCAATTTTTCCTCATACACATTCTGGCACGCCCGGTGGGACCCACTAATCCCTTTGTTTCTTTGAGAAATTTTTTTTTTTTAAGTCACAGTACGGCACAGCGCAAACGACACCTCACAGCACTCTTGGCAGGATCTTTGAGCGCTTCTGGAGGCACAGTCAGGCGCTCTTGGAGGCACTGCGGTGCTTTCGACAGCGCAGCGCAGCGCTTTTGGCCTGACAGAACGGCGCTTCCAGCAGTATTATACAGCACTTTTGGCTAAATTAGGTTTTTTACTTTGTTTAGTGTCTTGCAGGATTTTCACGCTATCCATCTTATCAATTTATCTGACAAGCTATTGTATTTGTCAGACAAACCTTTTTTTTTGGACATCCTAAACGGATTTATTTAGGAGTACCTTCGTTTGTTGTGTTAATCTTCGGTGTTGTTACAGCTTCTGAGTTTCCCAGATTGCAGAACACAGATCTCTCAGCTACCATTTTCTTAGAGAAGTTAATCAATCATGGAATTTTACTTTAGATCTGATTATTTTGGAAAAGTTCCCCTTTTTATGATCTAAGACAGCGTGGTGCTTTTGGCTATATATTATCACGCGTTTGGTAACACAGCTCCACGCTTCCAGTTATTTGTCGGCACGCCTGATAATATTCTGCATCGCTTCTAGTCTGCATCACAGCGCCCTAGAAAACACAGTGCAGCACTTCTGGTTATTTTGCTGCACTTTTGGTAATATTCTGCATCGCTTCGGGTCTCTGTTACAGTGCTTTTGAAAAACAGTAAGTCGCTTCTGGTAATATTGTGCAGCGCTTTTGGTCAAAGTTGATTTTTGGCTAACTGGTGAATTTTTGGTGGAACTAACTCACTTGTTGCAGCTTCTTATTACTCACACAGAACCAATAGGTGTTTTCTTAACATGTTCATGCAGGACAAGCATTGAAGACCTCTTTGATTTATCTCACTAGGTCTTAGAAACACATTACATGCTTAAAAGGATAATTGAACAAATCTTTTCTTGCAATCTAAGTCTTAGGAACATACTGCTTTTCTTAAGGGACAATGGACATGTATGAACAAACACCTCAATTTTCTAAAGGACAATGGACATGAATGCCAAACACTTCATTTCATAAGGGACAATTTACAACTACAAACGTGTGTGTGCCTAGCTTAGTTGCACCTTATTTTTCTTATAACAGGACAATTGAACCTTTGTTTGCCGTGCTTGCTCTTACTTTTTTTGTACTTCCCTTAGAAGGGCCTGCTTTTGGATTGTGCTTCATCCAAAAGGGACGACCCTAAGCGGAGTTTTCCTTTGAACCGCTATATAAGAGGGATAAGGCGAAAGCCAAGTCCTAACCGACGTCAGCCTTACCTTGTGGTGCCAAATTGAAAAGAGGTGTACTAGCTCTTTGTGGAAACAATTTTCTCATTGAGCGAAGTGTTTGAAACTCTTAGTAGGATTGGTTAAAGCTTTTAGTAGCTTGTCGCATTGCTCGTAAGGCGTTGGTCCCTCAAAGTCACTAAGAACCATTTTAGATAGAGACTACCCGACCTACCTCTGAACATTGCGGTAATCATCAGTGCAAGGGAAATCAATTTAAACCCTTAAGATACTCACCATTGGCTCCCTTGAGAAGAGATAGTAGTCCCTTGGACATAAAGCTCTTGTGACCTACTTGAGCTTTCCAAGGGGAGGGTGAGATATCCCTACCTATCGTCTCTCGCAAAGATACTAAATATCCGACACCTTTATGGAATGATATTTTTATCGACAGAGTATTAAGCTGTGAGCTGATCTACTGTAATGAAACCTTGTCTCTAGGGATAAAAAGTGCTTGTTATTGATTGCAATTGTCTTATACCTGTGGAAACATTGGGCTTGTTTGGAGCCTTAAATATACACTATCTGTTGTGTCAGTCCTTGTGCTTTTTGACCACTTGTTTGCTGTGTTTTCTCTTGCCAAACCAATCCAATCAGAAACAGAAATAATCTACCAAAATTTTGCCTTTGAAAAACATCAGACACTACTTTAGCACCCCTGGTATTATAGCAGCTCGCCTTTGGTAGTACAGTAGATCGCCTTTGGTACAGCAGTAACCCGCCTCTAGCAACAACTCTACTTCAGCGCCCTTGGTATAACAGTAGCTCACTTTTGGTCACTATAGCTCGCCTTTGCAATAGCAGTAACTCGCTATTGGTAGCTTAGTCTGTCGCCTCTGGTCCATAGTAGCACGCTTTTGGTTGCACAGTCCTGCGCCTCTGGTCAAACAGTATAGCACCTTTGGTCCAGTACTTTGTGCATCAGAAGTTTGTCTGTTTCTTAAAGCATCTCACAGATTCCAGCATTACATTTTGTCCTAGTGTATCCCATGGTAACCACTAGGCTACAGCAAACTATGAAATCCAAGCAAGTTGTCCCTAAGAAGTGCAAGTCGCCTCCTCGCACACCACAATCAGGTCGTCTCAACATTACTCCCAAGGTGACTCCTAGTACACCCACGACAAAACCAATCAGCTCTCTGAACATGCCGCACATTGAACAACCAAGCAATCCTCATGAGGATAGAACCCCTTTGATAAATGCGCCTCAGTATACCACAGGCTTGCCTCCAGATTTTGTCCCACAAGGTTATATCATAGATCAAACCCCATCTCAAGAAGAGCGACACTTTGAAATAGGTCAATCCTCTCAAGAAGATGGGCAAGATCTTGATGAATTTATACAAGATCCTAGAGCTATAGCTGCCTTTGGTAAAATCCTTAGTGAGAACCAGGATCATTTCTTTCGCTTGCTTGCAAAGCAAGGCGCCAAGTTACCTCAAGATTTTGATGTGTCCACTCTCAAGGAGAGCAACAACACCCAAGAAGCCATACAAGTGGTGCAAACCATGTCCACGGTAACTACGCCCTTACCTACTCAAGGCTTGCAGTATAGGAATCCCCTTTTTCAAAACCCAACAGGGGAGAGGCCCATATCACCGCTTTTGACTCCTATGGAGATCTATCAAAACCAACAAGAAACTCTCCAACGTCAAGCAGAGTTAGCTAAGCAAGCCACCTTAGCTCGATCGAATGTGCAACCACCTCCTAAAGTGTCCACCCCAATCGCAAGTGGAATCTTGGTTACCCCATCACGCGTAGGTTTCCCACCAAATTACAATCGGGGAACACTTATGTAGCCATGCAACAAGGGTCTCAACAAATGCCACCTCCTATATCATCACACCTACATGTCTCTCAACCAATTAGAGTCACGCAGCCCCAACCACAACATTCTTCTACTCTCGTCCTCAAGCAGCCCCAACCACAACATTCTTCTACTCTCATCCTTAATCAACCCCAACCGTTGCAAATCACTTCTACCTATGTTCCTCCTCCACAACGTCCATCCTCGCTCAACTTCTTTCACACATTGCCTAGCCACTCTCAACATTCCCAACATCAGGTTTCCCAAAGCTATGTGCCACCATCACAACCTAATCAAACGCATTTTAGCTTTCCTCCCCCCAATACTTTTCTTCAACCATCGCAAAGCCAACATTCTTACCTAGCGCCACCTCCACCTCTGCCTAATCAAGGCCTCCAATTCCAACCCAATCTGAACCAATCGTACAACCCATATGATCCCAATCAATCTTATGACCCTTATAATACTAGTGCGCATGGCTTACACTATAATCTTCCATATGGGCAACACCAACCACTCTTTGGACAACAGGAGATGTTACCAACCCCTCCCACGACTATGGAGCTAAAGATTGCAGAAGTTCAACAACAGCTATCTGATCTTACGTTTGGCCACACCAAAAAGACCTTCTCTTTGGAGGAAGTGTGTCCTTATCCTTTTGATCGGTCGTTACCAATGATCCCTTTTCCTCAAAATTTCACTATTCCCAAGTTCGATAAATATAAAGGAAAAGGTGACCCTAAAGACCATCTTAGGGAATTCTATCTTGCTTGCTTCGAGGTCTCTCACAACGACACATATCTTATGCGTCTCTTTCCTCGCAGTCTTGGAGGTCAAGCAATAGAATGGTTCTCACACTTACCTACGGGTATCAAGTCTTTCAACGAGCTAGCAGAGAAGTTTGCCACCCATTTTTCTTACAACGCAGAGCATGAGATTTCCATGACGGACCTATGCAACAATAAACAGAAAAATGGGGAAACTTTCATTTCTTTCCTTCAACGATGGCGACAAATGGCTAGTAAATTCCCTTTCAAGATTCCAGAGAAACAGCTTGTTAGCATATTTGTGCAGAACCTCAACCAAGAGTTAGGTTTCCATTTGTAAATTCTTAGTGCTACAACCTTCGATGAAATCACATACAAGGGTATCAACATTGAGAAGGCCCTCATTGCTAAGGGTGTGATCAAAATCTTTAAGGAAACGAAAGATAGCACTTCTGATCAACAGTCGAACGATAAACCCAAATATTGGAACAAGAACAAAAACGTGGTCAACGATGGGGTGGTCGATACTAAGCATGTCCAAACGTTGCAAACACCGCTGTAGCTCTCCAAACCAAGTCAAGCTCCACCTCAACAACAGCAGCAACAAAGGCAGCCTTATCCCAACCAACAGCAACGACAACAAGAGCGGCCCCAACAAGATTACCCTCCGCGACGTCAATTCACTCCCTTGGGAGTGCCCATCGAATCAGTCTTACAGCAAGCTTTGCAGAAGAGGCTCATCACTTTACCTGATGCTCCCCCATATGGCGAGCCTATTTTCAAAACTGCACGTTACAGAGACAATGAATATTGTGAGTTCCATAGGAGCAAAGGTCATAGAACTGCGTCTTGCATGAAACTTAAGCACCTCATCCAAAACCTCATCGACGGTAATCAAATCACTTTTGAGGATGAATCACCAGCGCAACACACGAACAAGGATCTAGATATGTACAAGGAACCATTCCCTCATCATGGCCCACCTCCTCCTCAGGATAGAGGTAAAGGTATCAATCACGCTTCCATGTCTTTCAATTCCATTGTAGGTCGTTTTAAAGAGAGTCGAGTGTCTACCCTCACCATCAAAGGCAAATCTACGGATTGTGTTGTTACTACTCGTCGAGGTCATGTCACCATCCATGCACCTACACCTAGGCTTCCAGTTCAGTCTGATTATAATCTTGTCAAACATCTAGGGAGAACACCAGCACAGATCTCTATTTTGGACCTTCTACGGTCATCACCTGTACATAGAGTGGTGCTAGAAAAAGACCTCCAAGAGTCTTCCGTTCCTAACAACATAGCAGTCGCAGATTTCCAAGCTATAGTGGGTAATATTGCTTCACCTTACAATGTGGTCTTCTCTGAGAAAGACCTCCCCTCCCATGATCCTTGTCACAACGATGCCCTTCATATTGAAGTTCTCATCCATAAGCGCAAAATCAAACGCATACTCATAGATGGGGGTGCTGGTCTCAACATCTGTTCTTTAAAGTTACTAAAGCAATTGGGATACTCTGAGGATCATGTCAACACTGATCATAGTATTACAATCAAGGGGTATGATGATGCAGAACGCCATTCAGAAGGTGTTATTCACTTGCCTATACAATTGGGCCCAGTCATGCTTGATACTAGGTGCCAAGTTCTTGATATTGAGCTGCCTTACAACATTATCCTAGGCCGCCCATGGATCCATGCAATGAAAGCTGTTCCCTCCATGTACCATCAGTCCCTCAAGTTCCCATACAATGGTACGGAGATCACCATCCCAGGAGACCCTAATCCTTTTGAATTTTGCCGTGTCTTGCAAGGAAGCTATAAGAATTGCAACCAAGTGCCTAAAAATGACAAAGCACTTGAATCCCCTCTCTATGTTGACCCTGAAACTCTCACGCAAGCCTCTACAAGTGAACCTACACCCCTCCCCAAAATCACAGCTCACGTCCGAGATATAGGCTTTGGCACTTATGATATCTCAGAATCTTGTTGTGTAGGGCGGATGCCTTTATCTCCAAAATCTTACGGCAAACCACCCATTGCCAAAGTAACCAAAAAAGCAGCTATTCCTCCCCCAACATTCCTAACCCAATTCCAACATGGACGGTTATTGGAAGAGGAAACTATTGAGGACATCTCTTCTTGGCTCTACAAGGAGAAAGAACCAGTCACGATACCAGTCAAGCAATATGGCAATGGCTTAAGGATAGTGAAAAACATGGGCTATAAAGGCAAAGGTGGCCTTGGGAAACAGAATCAAGGCACTATGGAGCCCATTGTGGTAACAAAGAAGCTAGACAAGAAAGGATTAGGATTTGGTAAGAAGGTACCACGCGCCTTGGACATCGAGTATATCCTCGATGAGGTAGCTGACACTTTTCCCGCCGATTCGACGTCTACAGAGGATATCATCGACGACTCTTCCCTCCACATGACCAATCTATTCACAGAATCCTCCATTTTTACACTATCCTCCGTATCCTTAACTTCCACCACCAGCACCCAGAATGTCACGCTTGTCTACCCTGAACTTATCGATTGGGACCAACAAGGGGCCCCCGTTATAGATGTATTTCAGAATGACGAAGCTCTAGCTGAGTTCATGGGACTTCGGGAAGGTATCCCTCTTGGCGATCACAAAGTAGGTTTTGTAATGGAACTAGAGCCCACGGCTTATTTTGGTGAGAATGCCAAATCCTCCAGTCGCAAAAGTGCAAATAAAGAAAGATCTCTTGGTGAAAACCACACTGTGGCACCTCCTGATCCCAAAATAGTAAAAATAAAGGACGTATCCAAGGGTGAAAACCCAATTGTGGCACCTGAGGATGGAGGATTTGACCTTCCCTTACCATCTAAGTATCAAGAGAAATCAGCTCTCTTAGTGGAAGATTCTACAGAAATAAATCTTGGCACAGAACAAAATCCAAAGACAACATTCCTAGCAGCATCCTTATCTGACACAGAGCACAGAAATCTTAACAGCTTCTTCTTGCAATGAACCATCAACTTTGCATGGACCTATGCAGATATGCCAGGGCTAGACCCTAAGCTGGTAGTTCATTATCTCACAGTTGATCCCAAAGTGAAACCAATAAAGCAGAAGTTGAGAAAAATGCACCTACAGATAGCTCTCTTGGTGAAGGTGGAAATACAAAAGCTGTTAGATGCAAAGTTCATACGACCCATTGACTATTCAGATTGGGTCTCAAACATTGTACCTGTGTCTAAACCTAATGGGCGCATCCGCATGTGTAATGATTTCAGAGATCTCAATAAGGCATGTCCTAAAGATGACTTTCCACTACCAAACATTGACATTATAGTGGACTTGATAGCAGGTCACGAGATGCTTTCTCTCATGGACAGATTATCGGGTTATAATCAGATAAGGATAGCTGAAGAAGACCAACATAAAACAACCTTTACTTGTCCTTGGGGCAATTATTGTTGGTGTGTCATGCCGTTTGGTCTGAAGAATGCAGGAGCAACCTATCAGAGAGCAATGACAGTGATCTTCCATGATCTGTTTCATCACATCATGGAAGACTATGTTGATGATATATTGGCTAAATCTTCTAGAGTGGATCACATACAGGTCTTAGGACAGATCTTCGACAGGCTTGAAAAATACCAAGTAAGACTCAATCCAAAGAAGTGTGTATTCGGCGTAACATCAGGGAAGCTATTGGGACACATTGTATCTTGTAGAGGCATCGAAGTAGATCTAGTGAAAGTAAAGGCTATAGTGGAGATGCCTCCACCAAAGAACCTAAAAGCATTAAGGAGCCTCCAAGGAAGGTTGCAGTCCATCAGGCGTTTCATCTCACAGCTAGCAAATAAATGTCAACCCTTTCAACACTTGCTCTGAAAGGATGTTTCATTTCGATGGGACAATAAGTGTCAAGCAGCATTTGATCAACTTAAAGAGTATCTAGCTACACCTCCTATATTGGTTCCACCAGTTGCGGACAAACCTTTGATCTTATACATCTCCACTACAAATTCAGCCCTAGGGGCCCTGCTAGCACAGAATGATGACACAGGAAAGGAGCATGCAATTTATTACATTAGTAGAACCTTGGTGGGATACGAGCTCAATTATTCACCAATGGAAAGGGCTTGTTTAGCAGTAGTGTTCGCCTCCCAAAAGTTGTGACATTACATGCTGAACCAACACACAAATCTGATAGCCAAGATTGATCCCTTGAAATATCTACTAGCAAAAGCAACTCTCACAGGCAGACTAGCTAAATGGGTTATGATCCTTAGTGAGTTCGATATTGAGTACATGGATCATAAGGCAATCAAAGGACAAGCCCTCGCGGATCAACTAGCAAATGCACCTATGAAAGATACACATCCTATGGTAGCAGACTTTCCTGACGAGAATCTCTTCACTCTTGCTACCTCCATAATGTGGAAGTTGTACTTTGATGGTTCTTACACACAGCATGGATCAGGAGCTGGCATCTTATTTGTTACACCTCAGAATGACTACATTCCAAAGTCATATCGGCTAGCATTCCCTTGCACCAACAACATAGCCGAGTATGAAGCACTCCTTATAGGTCTCAATACAGTAGTTCAATGGGACATCACAGAATTACAAGTATATGGAGACTCACAGTTAGTCATTTGCCAAGTCACGGATGAATACCAAACAAAGGATGAAAAGTTGGTCCCCTACAAACAACTAGTGGATGCCTACAAACCACACTTTTCTAGCATCATATTTGAGCAAATTCTAAGAGAGCATAACAAAGCTGCAGATTCTATGGCTTCTGTAGGGTCACTGATTGACATGCCTGCTAATACACAGAAGTGTGAATTCTTGATCGAGCAATTGTTGATACCAGCCGTCGATGTTCCAGTTACTGAAATCATCTGTGAACTTGTTGGTCCCAATTCCCCATGGTACGAAGATATCTATGAATACCTCAAATACAATACCTTTCCCCCTGACCTCTCCTCCACCCAATGCAAAACCTTTATCTGTCGATCCTCTCATTATACCATTCTGGGTGATACACTATATCGCCGGAGTCTCGATGGTATCCTCTTACGATATCTTAACGCGGAAGAAGCCGAAGCTACCTTATGAGACATACATGAAGGTGTCTGTGGCGCACATTCTACCGGTCCTAATCTTGCTAAGAAGATACTCAGAACATGTTATTACTGGCCTACAATAGAGCAAGATGCTGCACAGTTTGCTAAGAAGTGTCTACAATGTCAGCAGCATGGAGATCTGATTCATGCACCAGCTCATGAGTTACAACCTGTGACTACTCCATGGCCTTTTTCTCAATGGGGTCTCGACCTCGTAGGACAAATCCACCCTTCCTCCTCCAATGGCCACAAGTTTATCATTACCGCCACTGAGTATTTCACGAAGTGGGTGTAAGCCATTCCTATGACCTATATCACCGGTAAACAAATAGCCAAGTTTATCCTAAACTACCTCATATGCCGGTATGGTATTCCCCAAGCCATTGTCACTGATAATGGGAGACCATTCAAGAACCAAGATGTCCGTGCCTTGTGCACACAATACAATATCCAACATCGCTTTTCAACTCCCTACTATCCGCAGAGTAACAGCCAAGCTAAGGCTTCCAATAAAACCATTCTCAAGATCCTCAAGAAAACGGTCAATGAAGCTGGTCGTGATTAGCACTTACAACTCAATCCCGCCCTATGGGCCTACTGCACTAGTATCAGAACACCAACTGGTGCCACACCATATGCCTTGGTCTTTGGCTCTGAAGCCATCCTACCTATAGAGGTCAAGATCCCATCCCTCAGAGTATCCATGCAGGACCTGATCGACGGAGATGAGTATCGCACTTCCAGATTAGCTGAGCTTGAACTACTAGATGAGAGGCGCCTTGCTGCACTTAATCATCTCCATGTCTATCAAAATCGCCTCCGGCGTAATTACAACAAAAAGATCAAAGAAAGATGGTTTCAAGTTGGTGATCTTGTACTTAAGGAAAATCAGAGAAATCAAGTAGATCGAGCAAAGAAGGGTAAGTTTGAGCCTAACTGGTTAGGTCCCTTCATTGTCACAGCAGCGTATGGATCAGGAGCTTATACTTTAGCTACACCTGACGGCATTCCTCTAGATGAGCCACTTAACAATGTCCATCTCAAGAAGTTCTATGCCTGATCCTCAAAGTATTCTAAAAAAAAAAAATCCGTCCTCTGGTGAAAACCTGGCAAACAGGCGCCTTGGATAGGTACCATAGTGAAAACCTGGCAAATAGGCGCTATGCGTAGAGTCAGCATCCATTGTCTATCGAGTCCTGTCCACTCCTTGTCCAGTTCACAATGCGCCTCATCCATCCATCCATAATAAAACCATTGACTTTGTTTGCATTTCCATCTCCCTATCTAGTATAGCTTGGAAATTTGTCAGTGTCCATCATCGTCTTCCCATGTCTTGATCTATGTCTACAGTTAACACTGTCTTGTCCTAGGTCAAGTCTTTCTGTGTCTTCTTCAGCAGTCACCCCTACAGTTTCCTCTACCAGAATGGGGGCAACTCTTTCCTTAACTTAGGTCTAGGATTGGTTCCTTGTTCGTGGTTCACAGCACATACTTCGATCTTTTCTCATTTCCACAAGTAACACCCTTTAACGGACACAGAGTTCCTACAATAAGGCTGTTATCTTCTCAACACTTTTTCTACATCATCACCCTCACCAGAACTACATATTATCTCTTCTCAATCTTAAGGTACCTTGAGCCCGTGGATATGGGTATGTAGGCAGTCTGGAATACGTAGGACGTTTCCAGTACTCAGGTACATAAGATCTCCCCCTTCCACCTTGACCCATCTCATCACTCTATCCAGAACTACATATTTATCACGTTCCTCTTCCATCGTAAGTGTGCCTTGATCCTGTGGATACAGGGTATGTAGGCAGTCTGGAATACGAAGGATGTATCCAGTACTCAGGCACACACGATCCATCATTCTCCACCCGTCCCAATCCATTAGCACTGTCATCCTTCTAGTCTTCCGTTTGTCAAAATCCATTCACCTCAACTTGACTAACTCAAGCAACCAGCTAGCGCATCCTTTCAAAGCAAAAGTCCTTAACAAACTTGAAGCAAAGAGGCCTACTTCCAGAGTCATCTACTGTCCTGCATACCGATTACCAACATCAGCTACGTACCGCTTAACCAAATCCCTAGATCAACAAGCTTGTCTTCTGCAAAGTGTTCCATGATCGAGACCAACACACGCGTCTCCTGCGACATGTGGCATTTCTCGCAGCGAGACATTGTCTTTTAAGTAAATAGCACCCTTTAACGGACACAGAGTTCCTACAATAAGGTTGTTATCTTTCCTATCCAATCTATCCTGAGCAACCTCTTTGGCAAGAGAATATGTTGGCTGTATGTTTACTTTGTAAGTCAGTCAATTTGTGTTATGGTTTATCTTTTGTTCCTTTTCCCATACCTATTCAAGACTACCTTGATTTATCTATAATCTTGGTATGTTGCGACGTAGTACGGATTGGGGGCATAGTCATTGCTTTCTGTGTGCCGTGTTTGAGGAATGATCTTTAGTATCTTTCTTGGCATTCTATTTATCTTGTGTGTGTTAGGACCTAGCATCTTACATATTAATAATTCTTCTTGCATTTACATGTATTGAAGTCTATTTTATGTTCAAGACTATGGCTTATTCACATGTTCCAACAAGGTCATAGTATGTCTAAGGGGATCTAAGTTCAAACCGCTTGCTTGCAGAGTCAACGTACACACACTTGGATATTACAGCACCTTGGTCTTTTATACCTTGGTGGCAAACTATCCACGTGCTATATCAAAAATAAGGATTGCTCTTTATAAACAAATGTGAAACCATTGCAACAAGCTCATCCATTTACACCATCCATTTTTCCATGGCTTATATAGTTTTCCAGAAAAGATCAATCAACAGTCTTTCTCTTATGTTCTCTTCTATCTCCTTTCTTCTATCTATCATCAACCCAACCTCGCCTATCTCCAACAAATCTTCTAGTCGAGCGTCAACACAATTCTTCTGTCGCTTCCCTATCTTTCCTCTCGAGGGGGCACCCTACGCCAGCTATGCTGGGGCAACTACCTACACTGGGGCATTAAAAAAAATTGTATTACATCTTCAACAATCGTTTTCTTTGACGCAACGCTACACGCTGCATTGCATCAAAGAGGGGCAAAATGTAGACACCCTAAAATGATCGTGTCGTCAAATCACTTGCATTTCGTCATTTCTTCCTAATCACCTGCATTTCACACATTAATTAAATAATCTAATTATTTAATTAATTTCATCAAATTCTTCTAAATCTCCTAAATTCAACATTAATTAAATAAATTCCCTTTATTTAATTAATTAAATTAAAATCTTCTGTTATTCTTCCACAATTAAATAATTTTAATTATTTAATTAGATCATTATCTTCTTTCCAAATTTCACATCCACATTAATTAAATAAACCCAATTATTTAATTAATTCAACAAATTCCCTCTTATCTAAAATTAAATAATTCTTAAATTATTTAATTAAATCAAAAATCTGTTCTTCCAAAATCATGCACAACAATTAAATAAATTTATTTATTTAATTAGCTTTTAAAATCTTCTAAATTAAATAATTCTAATTATTTAATTACTTCTTCCAAAATATCTTCTCTAAATTTAAATAAATCAATTATTTATTTAAATTGCTTTTTCTTCTAATTTGAGTTATCTCTAATATAACTCAAGCTTTCTTGCTCATCAATTAAATATTTCTATATTTAATAAAGCAAAATATCTTCTGTTCTCATGCAAATCCCTTCTTCTTGTTTTAAATCACTTAACTGATTGCTTTTTTCTTTTAATTGATTTATCTCTTCAGTTAACTCATTCTTCTATTCTTGATAACTCCTCTCATGCAAAAGCAAGCAGGACACATGTCTTCTTCTCATTCGTTGCACGTTCCTCAACTATTCTCCTCTGTTGATTCTTCTGAATTATCTGGACCGTTGATCAATCTTCCTTGAAATCTATATAAACCCCCCTCATCTCCTTCATTACTCCTCTCTCTTCGATCGTATTCTCAGGCATACTTAACAGAGCTTTGAGCATACAAAACGCGTCAATTGAGCACTATCACGATCTTTTGACATTGATCTCTTGAGCACACTACTTGCTTGTTGCAGCTATGGCTTTGCAACTTCATTGAGCAATCCACATTCAATCCAAAGGAAACAATACAGATTTCGGTAAAAGTCTTTATTTCATTGATTATTTGTCATGGCTTTTATTTAAATTCATTTTCTTTATGTTATTGGGTTTTTTGATTTTATTTAGTTTTTATTTAATCAATTTTTCCTCATACACATAGACAATATAGGATGTCATATAGAAAGCACAATTTGAACCTCCTAGGTTCATCAGCTACTCATGCAGAGCATCACCTATTAATTGGCCCCACAATGGCTTGATGTTAGAGTATATGCACATCATAATTACACCATACATCCAATCCTTAAAGCTACCAGCATCAGGCTAGCCTGTGACTCTGCTCAATAGTGCCATCATGTACTGGTATTTTCCACTAAAATTATATTTGAACAAGTGCACAGGAAGTTTGGCGGCTACTGGATATGTGTTGTTCTCAGCCCTCCAGTGGTACATGTTTTTCCTAGCTTGTTTTTTGTTATTCTCATATTCTTTCTCTGATTTCTTCAGGTCTACACTCTTGACCTTCTTGCCCAATGGCAGTCCAAATGTCCTAGAAAGACCTTTGATGGACAGGTCTGCATATATCCTCCCATGCTTCATCACCTACCTGGTCTCTAGATTATGATTCTTAGCACACTCAATGACCAGCTTCGGAGTCTCCATGGAGTACGGGAAACCGACGGCATTCCACATCCCGGATACAAAAACTGCATCGAGCACAGGACTTCTGTTTTTCTTGTCATTCAGCTTAGCTGACCAGGCCTCCAAATTGGTATCCCCCTGATGGGTATCTGTAATGGCGCCGTATTTGAACAAGACGCCCCTCTGAGATGAGAACATAGGCTTACTGAATTCAGCCTCACACTTAGCCAACCTCTTGTCAGCCATGACTACCTGCAATTGACAAAATTTTGCCTTACAATGGGTCCTCACAAGCATGCATATAACAATTTATCTTTAATATTCATCATGCGTATTACATTCATTCAGCATAAGCCCATCATGGGGATGCGTAAACCAAACTTACAACATCACACCTGACTGTTACAGAAACAACATGATGAGGGTTTCATTTACTTACCTAGTTATGCTGATTTCTTTTTATACCAATGGAATTCTAAAAGTGCTCTTAATTCTTGCTGATGATCACGCGCTTTCTACTGCTTACAAACTTCACTCGTTGTAATATCACCTGCAGGAGGATATGGAAGCTGTGCTCTGTAAAAAGTAATTTCTACGCAAGGTAAATGTGAAAATGGCGTTAGATTTACCTTTTAACCTTGCAATTAGGGTAAATTTAGGGCAAATCCTGACAGATTAGATTTTATTCATTGATTTTCTGCACGACAAGTCATGATTTCGCTAGGTGTTCCATTGGGTTTAATGATCGGGGGGAACCACCTACCATGTCTACGTGCATTTAATACTAATGGCGGCAACGAGAGCGGGGTGATATCTAAACGACAGGATGATATTTGAAAACATTGGGTTATGTTTAGATATCGGGTGATGTTCGCGCCATTAGGCTGTGCTTTAAACGTCAGGAGGATATTCGAAAATATCGAGCTGTGTTTTTGGATGATGATGATGATCGAAGTCATTCTTTCTAACTCTTGGGATATCGGGGTGATGTCATCTAGATATTCGTTCATTATATCGAAAAGGCATCATGACATCATCGTCATGTTATGCAAACATGATCATGTTTAGAAAATATCCTGCCGAGAGGTAAATGTGATGATGATGTCATCGTCATACCGTTTCTTCATTTATCAGACTTGAATGACATCATCAGGATATTAGCTTAGGGTGATATTTCACGGCAGGATGATATTTGAAATATCGGGTTACATTTAAAAATACGACGCTCGCAAAATATAAGGTTGTTTGACGGTTAAGGGGCACCATCACTTAAAGTTGACGTCTGGATATTTGGACCGCATGACTTATCGGGTGATGTACCAAGATCAAGATGATCTTTGATAACATGACTGAGGTTATAAAATATGATCCTCCTACGAATATCAGGTTTGACCAAAACTTTGACTGTTCACAACTCTCACATCCTAATGAATATCAGGGTGATGTAAAAGGCAAACCTGCATGGAATTTAATGCTCTTTCTAAATATGAGGTCACAGAAATGAAATATGAATTTTGACAAACTGACCTCATAATAATGACTTACCTCATCTTGATTCTACATGATGATGCACATGACTTACTTTTACCAAACCGCCAGAAAGCAGACAACGCAAGCCAAGCCAAAAGTTGGGTCCCTGTTTTGCCAAGTCAAAATGGGGCGTGTTGTGTAACCACACAACAGGTTGTTCCACCTTCTAATATTCTCTTAGATCTAGTACAAACATTAGATATAGATTTAGGCCATGCGAGTCTAACAAAATCTTATAAAAGGATGGAAGAAATAAATAAAACAAGATCTATGGCTTGAAACCTTGTAGCTAGTGGCTTCATAGAGGAAACTACTTTTCCCATATTTTTCTAGTCTCATGAGCTTGTGGTCTATTACAATTTTTACAACCCAAAAAATAAGGAAATCAAGAATTCCTCAAACCAAATAATCCTTCAAATTATGCTCAAATACATAGAGTAAATGTTGGATATTATAGAACACACAAAATATACTCATCTAATGGTATATTACTCTTGGATATGTTCTTTGAAGAGAATTCAAACCAATATATGAAGATAATAAACAAAAATTGGTTAAAGAAAGAAAGGATAACTACAACTAGAGTACCCAAAGTTCTCTATAGAAATTAATTTCATGAGGAATTTAATGGCATAGTCAAATTTATTAATAGAATATATAGAAATATAGATGCTAAAGAATTTATTTCATGGATGATCTAATTTATTTCCAAAATTTTGGAAGGGAAAGAATACATTGATTGGTCAGTTATCTAATTTGCAATAATTTGCATACCTATTTAGTAGAAGTTAGAGAGTTAAAGTTATTTTATATGACCTTGTATTTAGTATATGCTATTAGAAGGAGACTAGTTGTTCTTTTTCTAAAGAAATAAGTCATGAATTTAGATAAAAATAAATTTTATGAACATTACCCTCAGCTTACACTTAAGGAGAGATAAAAATGTTTTAGGAGGGTAAATTATGCCTTTGTTTTCTTCTAGGTTGCTTGATGAGGAAGGTATGGAAGCTACCTTGGATGAACAATTGGAGGAATTGGAATCCAGGTATTTTCAATCTCTACTAGCATCCCAACCTATTAATTTCACCTGCTTGAATAAGAAATGATGTTGAGTCCTATTCCCACACTTTTGTTTGAGGAGTATAACTACCTTTTGACCAAACAAGTCATGGAGGAAGAAGTTAGAGTTGTGGTTTATCTATGGGGACATTCAAGGCTCTTGGTCTGGATGGTTTCCCCTCACTTTCTTCCAAGAGTTTTGGTAAATTGTTTGAAAAGATGTTACTAATGCTTCTAAAGATTTCCTTAGAATTGATAAGCTTCTACGGTAGTTGAATAATACATTCATAGCTCTGGTCCCTAAAAAGCCTGATCCTACTTCCATGACTGATTTTAGACCCATAAGTCTTTGTAATATAGTCTACGAGATATTTACTAAGATCATGGTGCTCATACTGCAACCTCTGTTAGACAAAATTATTGATGTTAATCAGAAAGCCTTTGTCCCAGGCAGACAAATTCTTGATGCTGCCATATCCACCCATGAAGTTATCCACTCCATATCCAAGAGTAATATCCTAGGTATGGATTTTAAACATGATATTTTTAAGGCTTATGATAGAGTCAGCTAGGATTTCTTGCTAAAAGTTCTCAGGAGATATAGTTTTCAAGAAAGAGTCATTAGCTTGGTTAAAGACTATGTTTCCACTGCTAATTGTTTGTTCTTGTCAATGGAATCCCTCATGGGTTCTTTCCTATTGGTAGGGGAATTAGACAAGGGGGCAAATTATCTCCCTATCTTTTTATTATCATGGAAGAAGTCTTGGGAAGAAATGTCTGTAATATGTTGAGGGAAGGTTCCCTTCAAGGGGTCAGGCTGACTTCAACAGCCCAACCTTCAATCATACATTAGTTTGTTGATGATACGATCTTGTTTGAAATTGCTTCTATAGTTGAATCTAGAAGGTGGAAATATCTTCTCAATGACTATGAGGTTGTTTCTGGTCAAAGTATCAACTTTGAAAAGAGCCAAATTTACTTCCTTAACACCCTTGATGATTTGCAGCTCAAAATTAAGGGTATCTTGGGATGCTCTAGTCCACTTCTGTCATCTGCTTATCTTGGGTTCCCCTCACTATTAAAAAAGTTAACCCTGACTATTGGCATTCAGTCCTTGAAAGAATTTAGAAGAAATTGGTAGGCTTCTTAGTAGTTGGGAATTTTTAGCTTCTAAAGGCTTCTCTCACTAGTAGAATTTGGCAAATAAATGACTAGGTGACTAAAACTTTTAGTCACGACAACTAAAAATGACTAAATTCTACTTTTTTTTTGCAACACATCTATAAATGACTAAATAAATGACTAATTTGATTGTCAGGTAAAAAACTCAACTAAATAATTAGTCACACAAATAAAAATGACTAAATAAGTAGTCACACAAATAAAAATTAGCAATATGATTTAAGGCAAGAGGTACTTTTACCCTTAAAAACTAAAAACCCAGGAAAATGAAATCCAAATTTAAGATTTTCCCGCATCATGTAAAAGGAACTAGGTAGAGAGTCAAAACGTTATTTTTCTTTATACAGTAAAAGGGATGCAAGAAAATCTGAACTAGGAAAGGGAACAAGAAGAGGTCAAGTTCAATAGTTTTGGTATACAATATGTGTGTTACTTGGCGAAGAAGCATTCGCAGGCAATGAAAAGGGAAGAGGGATTTCAGTGGTTGTGTGATGGAGTGTGTGTTTGGACTGGTTGGGGATAGGTTTTCTCTGGTTGTGGCCAATACATCTGTCATGCAGAGCATTGTAGTTTAGAAGACGTCCGAGGACAAAATAATGATCCTTGATTCTCACAAGCTCATGCGTGCCAATGGTGAGGGTGGAGATAGGTACACATTCATCGCACTTTAAAAAAATACTATAATCCTTTTCATTTTTTTGGTTTCTAGGGTTGTGTTTCTACGTGTGATTAGTAGCCATATTTCTAACTATGATTTACAAAGTGCAATTCACAAAATGCATTTAGAAGAATGTTCATCTTTATCAATTTCACAATGGCATCTTGATATTTGGTTTTGTTTTTATTCTATATTATGTAAATTTCCCTTTGTACAATAACATCTGGCATCCACAAGACCCAGGCTTCTTTTTTAAAAAAAAAGAATAAATCACTTATTCATGTAAGTGCAATTACATATTTCCATGGGAGTATCCTGAGAGTAAAATTAGGAGCCCAAACCCTCTATTATAGATTATCATAGATTGCAATGACAATAAATAGAGGGTAATTTTTTTCCTCTCAATAGCTTCATCCATAAAATGCTTCATCCCATTGCACTATTTTTTTTTTAAACTGCTTTAATAGGATGTGAAATCTACAAATCCATTCATAGTAGCCAATCAGCTCAAGTAGATAGGGAGAATGTAAATGGCTCAGAAGGTCCACCTTAACTCTGAATTCACGTTCTCCTTGCTTTCCACCTCTATCAAGTTGTTTGATGGCCACTATTGTGCCATCAGGCAAGACACTTTTATACACTAACCCAAATCCTCCATTGCCAATAACAATAGTAGGGTTAAAATTATTTGTATAAAATTGAAGCTATATGTAAGTGAACACTTGGGCTTCTTTGTGTGTTATAACATGGATGGAAATGACAGGAGGATTGATGTGTTCTGATGATAAACTTTTCCTCAAATCTGGGCTACTGTTCTCACTGGGATGCCTTGATATATTGCCATTACTGTGATTTTTTGAGGATTCATCAATTTTCCTTGCTATATGGCTTCTTCTACCTACATTGCTTCTTTTGCAATGGTAGAATTCAATCAATAATAATCCCAAAGAAACCAAGATGCAAACTGTGGCTACTATTACAATAACTACATGGTTTCTATGTGCTCCTCTATGTTGATCAACATGCAACTTACCCCATAATCTTAGTATGTTTGCAACAATTTGGATAGGCAATACTCAAATTGTTTTATTTTCTAATTTAATGTTTTTTTATGAATTTATTTTCATGGTATGAATTGAGCTCATAAGATTTGATTTATCAAGTTTGTGAGGTTTTCCATCTTTTAGGGTTTTGATTAGTATCTTCTCACATTTTGGATTATTCAAGATTAGTTACATATTTGCACTTTGTGCTATTACTGTTCAACATTGGCCACATCTGTCCTCTAATTTGTGCTTCTAGAAATGAGAAATAGGAAATGAGATGGCATTGGCAACATGATGGGAAATTGGAATAGGTTCAGGTTGATTTATGCTTAGGCACAATAAATGCTTGTACATTTAAACACCTATTTAAATATACAATTTATGGTGCAAATTACAACTGCAAACAAAAGACATAACACATTGTCACCTCCAAGCACACCCTGCCATCTGCCCCAACAATGTTTAGCTCCATCAATGTTCCAAACATTACTGACAGTCCTCATAGTCATTCAGTAGTCTGCATTTGCAATTGAAGGAGGTAGTGCCATCACCTTTTAAGGTCGATGGGTTTCAATCTGGAGACTTAAATCCTTACTACAACCCTGCCACATGGACTCTTGCCTATAATTCTTTCCCTATTTGTCCATATCAACAACCGTCTACCTCAACACTTAGTTCTTTGTGAAAGCCATCTCAAATGCCTGGGTCAATTTACTCTACTAATGTTGATGTTAGAAAAGACAACAAACCTTCCATGGAATCAATGCAGAGTAAACAATCTCAATTTCACCCACCTAAAATAGAAGACACACTCACAATGGACAAGGGGCTCAAAGGAAGAAAAAGCATTTAATTTAATTTACCAACAACTCTCCACCCTATAAACAAGACCCCGCAGCTATTAGTTACCAAACCGTTGGCCTTTATATCTGTTGTCATAAAATTTCCCAATTCCAATTTTGAAATTTAATGTCTTCCATGTAAGTCAAAGTTGTCTCATGTATCTCTCAAGTTGTCAATTTACCATGTCAACTTTCATAATTCAAATTTTAAGTGTGGACAATTTGCATAAAAGGTCACGATATCAAAATGTTCAAATGTCTAATTGGTCCTAGGGAAGGTTGGGTCTTGTGAAAAGTTAAAATTCCTAAGTTAAAAGTTGGGAATTTGCCCTAGGTGGAGTTTTGGGGTTTTCATGCACTTTTGTAATTTTTCCCAGACTATGAAGGAACCCTAAAATTCTGTGTTTGTATTATGGCAGAGCTCATGAAACTAAAAGTCTTGTGTGAAGATTTTGACATGACATTGAATGAGTACTACAAAGTACCTCATAAGATGTTGGATATTTACATAGCCAAAAATGTGTGCTATAGGTACTTTGATGGCTTAGATCAAGAAACAGCCTCATGCCATGTGTTGACACCTTACTCATCAGACAATCACCATTGACCTTTCTCATGGTTCCCTCTTTGTCCATCATTCCTAGGCTTAACCACCATACCGTAGACCCCATTGCATGACTGTCGTGGTGTTGCAGGTTATACACCACACCACCACAAGGCCATTCCATTGACCATCGTGAATCGACAGTATGTATACTGCACTACCGGAAGGTCATTCCATTGACCATCGCGGGATGGTGGTATGTATACCGCACTACCGCAAGGCCATTCCATTGACCATCATGGGATGATGGTATGTATACCGCACTACTGCAAGGCCATTCCATTGACCATCGCAGGATGATGGTATGTATACCGCACTACCGCAGGCCAACTTGATAGACTATTGCAAGGTGGTGGGTTCTTCACCACACTACTACACAGACTATCAAAAGACTCCCATGGGATGGAGGTTAACACCACCAACCCACACCTCTCTTATCTGCACTCAGTGCTAGTATAGTAAACACTGGATTTGATAAAAATGATGGGACTTTAGGGTTTGATAGACCTTATTAGGGTTTAATAGAGCTCTTAGGGTTTAATAGAGCTCTTAAGGTTTACAAAGACCTTGAAAATATTATGCAAACCTTCCTAGGTTATACATATTCCTAAAACTCTTGACAAACCTTCTTAGGGATATAAAAACTTTGAATGCTTGATGGGGATCTTACCCCTGTATGCATTACCAACATTACCCATTATTTTTGGGAATGAAGATCATTTGGTGATTGATTTTTCTTCATTACTTCTCACTTGATAAGCTTTTGGTACAACATCCTATGCTTTACCCTTCCACTATCTTTGATCCCTTTGTATGGTCACTCTCTACCTAGTTGACATTTATTTCTCCATATGATGCCACAAGTACTCCAAAGATAATCACATACACCAAATGCTTCACAAACCCTGTATAAAAGTTTGACATACTTAGAAATGTTTGGTAGACCTTTTAATAGCTTCAAAGACTCTTCATGGCTTAATAAACCTAATGAATGACTACAAACCTTTCTATTCTTGTCTTGGCTAGGCCATGTACATGCATGTTATGGGTTCCATAGGGTTTCTAGAAGTATATCTATATAGACCTTACAAATGTCTCATAAACCCTTAGAAAACTTCACAGACCCTTAAAAAGCTTGTGCATACCTTTAATGACTTGATAGAGTTCCTAATGATCATGCAGAATTTCTCATGGTTTATGTAAGGTCTTCAAGGTTTTATAATATGTATTTTAGACAATCTCATGCTTTACAATAGATCATAGACTCTTAATGATTTGATAAAGTATTTTAAGGTTTAACAAGGTCTTAAGATTATATAGAGATTCAATAATCTCTGCATGTTTTTAAGACTCTTCACAAACATTACAATGGTTTTCATAGATCCTAACAGAACTTCACAGACCCTTAATGATCATACAGAGCTTCTTTGAACTACATAGACCCTAACATGATTTGATATACCTGGCATGGCTTAAAAAGACTTCTTAATAGTTATATACGCCTCTTTACACTTTGTAGACCTCCTTTAAGCTTCCATAGTCTCCTTAATGCTTGATGGACCTCTGATCTCTAATGATTTTCATAGTGTTTCTAGGTTTGACAGAGCTCTTGTTGGCAATATAGTCAAGAGAAATTGCCCTGTTGGTTAATGTAGAATGTTGGTATTGATGGCAACAAGGTTTGGTAAAGGGGATTTCAGTCCATAAGACTACTTAGCCAGAATGACTAAGTATGGACAATATACATAATGATTGACAATGATAGGAATGGTATGCCTCCGTAGTTGAAGATCATAGTGTCTAGTTTAGGTATGTTGTTTGTAGTTGTTTGAAGGTATTATATTAAAGTTTACAAGTCTCAAAGATCTCTAGAAGACATATTGTGATTTAGCTAAGTTAGGGTGAGAAAACCTAAGTCAGGAATAGTATACAGTACTAGAGCAAAAGGGTCTTCATTTCTCCATTGTTGCATACTTTGTCTTGTGGTTATGAGGTAGTAAAGATACTTCTTATGACTACCTAAATCTAGAGTTATAGCTTTTGAAGTTCTTTTGATCACATTCTACAAGTTATTCTTTATTGGCTTACAATATGATAGTGTTTCACAGTGACAGAGTGACAGTTCTGACATCCACATTTGTCTGTAGTTGAATATTATGTTATGTGGTTCTAAAGGTATGATAAGGGATCGGTAATGAATCACTAACAAGGATTTTAGATTTTCATAATGATCGCATTTGAAGTTATGGGCCGATAGATAAAGCAATCAAGTATGCTCTTAAGAACAAGGCTGACACAGAAGGTAAATTGGTATGTGGTTGAAATCTATTGATTGGATTGACTTCTTAAGTGGTTCTATAATGTGCTAACATCTAAATGAAGATACTTAAGAGTTTACATAGGTCTGCATTGAAAATTAAGTTAAGCTCTAAGGCTGACTTGGTATTACTTTTATATACAAGCACTATTTGTTTTAGGCTGACCTAATCAAGATCCAAATCTATGTGCGGATATATATATTGGATGGATTGCGATGCAAAAGGTGGCAAAGTGTTGCGAATAATGTGAATGTGTGAATTAAGTCTACTTTTGTGATCAAATCAATGTGAAGAAGAATAAGGTTTTGTAGAACATGGCTTATGTGAACAAAATAGAAAAGCAGAGTAGTAATGATGAAGAGTTTTGAGTCTATATATTGAGTGACCAATAGAACTATACTCCAGCATGTTGTAGATGCATTTACAATAGTTCATAACTAGTAGTGAGCCATTCTCTTATCTCTCTTCTATCTTTCTTTCTCAGTGGACAGTGAGTCCACCTGCAGTGAGCACTTCTTTGGATAGTGAGTCATTGGGTAGTGAGCCCTATGGCAGTGAGCCTTTTTGTAATCCAATATTGCTGTCGTAATATATTGTGAGCTAACACTCACCGTAGTTTTTCCCTTTTTGGGTTTTCCACGTAAATATCTTGGTGTCTATGTGTTATGTCTTTATGGTTGTTGTTTCTATGTTTATTCTTCTTTCATATTATTGAATTTGGTAATTGGATCAATAAACATGTAAAGAAGTGGTTTTGTAGAATACTGATTCACCCCCCCTCTCAGTATTCCTTGTGTTCAACAACTCTCACCTTGATTTAATACCCTATACAAGCATGTATGGCTCTGTTGGTCTTGTAGAACTCTTACAAATCTCCTCCATGAGCATACATTCTTGAAATAGACCTTCTAATGCTCTACAAACCTTCTAGGATTGTGATACTTATATCATAATGTATGTATGGATATGTATCACCTATAGAACATTGTAGGAGAATCACTGTAGAAGATGAATAACTACTCTATCATTGGACAATTACTAGAATTGATGTTTGTTTGAGATTTACACAGTGGTCTAACACAAACATGGTATAGTATAAAAATAATTTCATTGTCTCATTTATTGACATTGTTAAGAGGGTCTTATGCCCTACTCATTTGAAAACATGATGTGATTATGTCTAAAGTCTTTTGTTTGGATTTCATGCTTTCTCAATCACTTATTGAAAGTTGAAACAATTGTATCTATTATATATTTTTTTAATATTGATATTAGTCATGCTTCAGGGTTTAAATTAGTTTGGTGGTTGAAATTGTTGTACAGTTTCCAAGCATGGGATCAATGCAAGCAGCTTTGCCAAATTTTAGTGGTTCTCCACTAGCAATACCTAGTCCTGCTTTAGGACCTCTTAATGGCCAGTGGACATCACCTTCACAACCACCAGTTCCTTATCCAGTTGCTACTCCAGGTAAATAATCTCCTTGTTGATGGTGAACTTTTAGTTGTATTTCACCTGTTATGAAACCATACATACTTAAGTTTGTCATGCTATTCAAAGGTAAAATTTTAAATCCTAAATGAGACATTATGGGCTGATTTGTAACTTATATAATTATTGAAAGATTGGAGTTAAATATAAGGCCTTAGTTTCTTTTGGTCTTTGTCTTTTGGTTGAATCAGTATCCAACAAAAGCAGTGCATGCTTGCTGAAGCAATGAAGTATTTTTTAAAAATTTAGGTCGTTTCTTTTAGGTTGAGTGCTTTTGTAGAGTTTATAGCCCCGGGCCTAGGCTAAAAGCTTGAGTTTGGGAAAATCAAATCAAAATCTTATGGATTTTATTATTAGGTTGGGGGTTGTATATATGTAGCTGAATCTAAGTCTTAGTGATATTTTTTTATGTCTGCAACTGGAACTCTGTGAGATATCAGTCCCTGAATGTTCTTTTATCAAATGCATGTATAGATGTGTATCACCTGTAGAACATTGTAAGAGAATCAGAAAAATCCATTTTAAACATATCTTTTAATCACGGCATTCCATGATATCACATTTCTTTGAGGCATTTTTTGAAACAGTTCGCTTGCCTTGTCTATGCTTCCACATTTTCATGTAATTCTAGCAAGGCACTTGTAACTACAACATATGACAAAAAAATCCTTGTTGTTATGCTTTGATGGATGTCCCTTCATTATTACTGGATATCTGATGTAGCGCACATTACTATAGTGCAAGCCCATTTTTCATAATGTTTCATTTAGCATCACCAATATTCTCCACAAGAACATTGTCCCTGTTTAAAATGATGGAAATGGTTCACATCTCTCAAAACAATTTCTCTTGCAACAATCTTGGAGATGAATTTAGATGCAGTGTGAAAATCATAACATACTCGAAGGTTCTTAACAACTCTAATGGTTGTACCAGGGGCCATGTTTAACAAACCAAATACAATTGCTAACTTTTCACTATGGTGGAAGATATATGATTATTTTTTCTTCTATTCCACAACATTAAGTAAAAGTCTTGAATATGGAAATACCCTAGTGCCTTCATTTGCCAAGCCAATTTCTCTAATTTTGCATAGCTCTCCCATGTTTGTGGATGTGATCTGTCTCCTACACAAAAAAAGCATGTACCATTTTATGCCCTTCAATCCAACTACATGCAGGCATCTTTTTAATTCATCTATCTTTCATCAATCTCCTTACTATTTGAACCTCACCACACCTACCCACTTCTACATAGATGTTTTAGAGAAGAACATAAGTTGCAGCATTTTTAGGATCCAACTAAAAAAGTAGTGTTGCTGGAATACTCAGCCTATATTCATATATGATCCACAGGCACCAAAGGTTTAACTGGCATCTTAGTAATAATGTTTAGGGTGTCCTCAAGATAGCTAGCATGGGCACAAAGGTCAACCATGCACACCTAATGTTCAACTATATATGTAATACAATAAGGGTTACTAATGTGTGAAGTATGTGCAACCCTCATCCACTAAACCTGCATGACTGCATGCATCTAGAACACAAGCAAAACTTACAATATTGGTATTCTATAGTGCTTCATTAATTCAAAGATTAATTTTGAGAGCTTCCTTGTAAAATCTATTTTGTGCACTTTCTGCAATCATATCATTTCATTCCATGAGATGACATCTCTTTGAGACATTATGTCAAACAATTCATTTTGTACTACATTTAGGTGTCAAATCTTTGGTAATTATGGTTAGTTTCATTACATTCAAATTTTGAATTTTGGGAAATTATATATAGTAAATAGATTGATGGTTGTTTGGATAGTGAAATTAGCTTTCTTAGAAATTAACTGAAATATCCTGTCTTGAAATATATAGAAGGATTATTTTAATTAAAGAAGATTTTGTGGTTATTTTTGTAACAATGATTTTATAATCTAGCTAGCTTGCTATTTTCATTCAAGATACAAGTCATCAAAGTCAAGCACATACCAAGAAGATGGTACTCTACTTCAAACCCTCAACCTCACTTAGTTTAGTCTACTTACATGGGGATATTAAGGAAGTTGGTAAACAATTAATATATATCATTTGTTGTTTGTAAAGGAGAATCATGTGAGATCTAATATGGCAATGGATCAATATCTGGTTTCTTAAGTAAAGATGGTGTCACAGTTGGGAAACTTGTTGTGAAACATCAAGTTAGTAATTTTTGGATGTTAAGGCTTCCCACTTGGATATCAAAGATCTTTTCTCATCAACTTAATTTGGAATTTATGTATAAATGGATTCTTTCATGGTGCAGGTCTTTACCGAGACAACACATGAACCAGGGTTGACATTTTTGTTGTCTAAGTCTAATGTCATTCTTGGGCTTCATTTCAAAGAAATTTCTATTGATAATGTTGTTCCTATCTGGTTAGTGTTGATAGCCTTCATTCTATAATCTGAGTGTATCACCTTTCTTAAACTTTGAACAAGGTTCTAAAATCAAGGGTTCAATATGCATATTTTAGGCCTATGTTGAACACTTTGTTTAAGGCATTTGTTGACAAGGCTACAATTTTTTAATTGATTTATCTTTCTGCTATGTTTGGAATTTTTTAAACTTGCAATATACAATGCACTTTTATTCTTTCTGAATTGAGACTAATAGTAATTTTGTTGGTTGTATTGAGGCACAACTTCATTCATGCAGAAAAGGCAGCACCTTGTTGCTCATATCAGATGGCACATTACATATAAAGGAGGAAAGATTCTAGGGTTATTGTTGGCTGCATTGAAGGAGAGAGCTTCATATATGGGACACGATCAACACTCTCCTTCTTGGATTCTACACATTACAGCTTGCTCCAGGAAGATTACCCACATTGAAGAAGTTTTAAGAGATGAAAGGGGCATGTGCTTGCATTGAAGGGCTCCAAGCATGCATTTCCATCATTGCAAAAGTTTTTTGGAGAAGTTTCTTTCTTAGCATTTTTGTGCATTGTAACTCAGATTTTCAGTCTTGTGACTAAAAATAAACATTGTAATACTCTATTTTTAAGCATTTTTCAAGAAAGATAGATATTTCAGACTTGTGCAAGCTGTAAGAACACCTTTCTTTTAATAAATTTTAGCAATTTTGCCTTCTCAATGGCTGACTTATTGTGTGCAATTGATTATTGATGTGTATTTCTATGTTTTTTTATTTATATTGAAGAAATGCAAAGAATTACAATACAGAGAACAGTCCACAAGTGAATTGTTAAGGACAATAGCAAAACCAAGAAAAAATAGCTACAATACAAACTATACCAGCAGACAGAAACAACAGATCTAGAACCACTGAAGACCACACTCTGTACAAGCAATAGAACAGACTGCCTAAAACTAATTTGCCAAAAAACTAAACTTCACAATATAGACATTCCATAATAGGCCCAAACATAGAACATGGAATAAATAACAAGGCTGCCATCCATCTGAGGAATCAAGTAGAAAGCACACTGTGAATTGTATGCCTGAGAGGCCCTCAATGACAACACTGAGTAGCTGGCCCTGAAGATAGAAATAATATGATGATTAAATATATGACCATTGAAATCAATGAATAAAAATGACTAAATATACTACCAAATTGATCAAAATGATGATTAAATTAATGACTAAATACAATACCAATGGACATAAATCAGTGAATAAAAATGACTCAATAAGTGACCAGTTAACAACAATCAATGACTAAATTAACGACTAAATATATCAGTGAATAAAAATGACTAAATAAGTGACCAGATTACAACAATCAATGACTAAATCAATGGCTAAATATACTACCAAATTGATCAATCAAAACAACCAATAAATGACAAAAAATGGTTTAGTCATCAATTTTGTCATGTTATAAATGACTGGAAATAAACTACTAATGGTCACACAATCATGTTTGGTCATTTATATGCAATTTTTAGTAGTTTTTAAAATCATATATTGTTGTTTCTATACTAGTGTCTTCATGGAATATCCACCTATTTTCTCAGTCTCTTCAAAATCCCTAAATACTTAGTTGAGAAGTTTGAATAGATCCAAAAAAAATCATGTGGTTGGGTGTGGAGGAAAAAAGAAGGCTAGCCTTGGTCAGTTGGGACAATATCTATTTGCCCAAAACCTAGGGTAGTTTGGTGTAAGAAAAATCCACCTCATGACTAAGGCCCTTCTGGCTAAGGTTGGATGAAACTTGATCAATGGAAACAAAGATTAGGGGGACATCATGAGAAATAAATATTTTAGGGGGGGCAGGCCATCAATTTCCTCTCAAAACAAAACTTCTCCAAGGGATCGGTCATTTGGAATAGTACTCTAAAATCTAGAGGGCTCTTGCGTAAAGGTATCAAGCGGAAGGTGGGTAATGGCAAGAATATCAATTTTTTAGGGGATAGATGGTTAGGGGAGCAACCTCTCAAAAATCTAAGTTTTGGTAGGTTGGCTAACATAGCTAGCTATTTCTTTGGTTCTATTTTTTATGCTTACATTAGTCACAATGGCTACTCCAAAAGTTGGAAATGTCTATTAGATTGTTGTCCTGATTAGAATGAGGCTAGACAACTTGCTTTATATCTTCAAAGGGAATTAGACAACTATAGACTCTCTTTGCTCCCTAGAGAGGATCAAATTGTCTAGGAGAAAGACATTAGAGGTCTTTTTACTATGAGAACAACATATGGTCTGCTGTTAGACCCTGCTAAGGATAGATTTCTGCATAAAGTTTGGAATTTTAGACTCATCCCTAAAATAAATTTCTTCTAGTCGACCACTAATCACAACAAAATTCTCACTTTGGACAACCTTAAGAAAAGGGGATTACAACTCCCTAATAGGTGTGCTCTTTGTCTTAAAGATGAAGAGATTGTTCCCCATATGTTGTTTTCTTATGAATTTTCTAGGGAAGTTTGGGGTTTAATGTTGCAGAGGATGGGAGTAGAGTGGGTGTTCAATGAAAATCTAAATGTTTTTGTTAAAGAATGGGTGTCCCCCTTTTCCTTCCCTTTGGTCAAGGAGCTCTAGAGACAAATCCCCCTCACCTTGGGTCTTAAGGGACACCTCTAGAACCCCCCTTTAAGTCTTCTAGGCCTTTTCCAAATTTCTAACTAAAAATTTGACCACTTGTAATTTTGAGTTTGCTGAGTCCCTCCTTATCTAGGCTAAAGTGGATCTTTTGAACTCTTGGGATATTTCTAAGGGTCTCTATCAAGTGGATAACTCTAGGAATCCTACATGATCCAATACTCATCGAAAACCCCCTCAGAAGGATTGGTACAAATTAAACTTTGATGGGCAGCCAAAGGCAACCCGGGACAGCCTAGTGGAGGAGGTATTATTAGATTTGACATGGGTGTTTGTATGGTTGCTTATGCTAGAGGTTTAGGGATCAGTAGTAATAATGATGTTGAGGCTCTCACTATGTTATTGGGGAGTTAAACTAGCTCATTCTTTGGGTATGAAAAAATCCATGTGGAAGGAGATTCCAAACTTCTTTTTAATGTTTTCCTTGGCACATCTAAACCCAGTTGGAAATTGTTGGATGTGGTTAGGGACATAAAAATGCTTCTAAGTGGATTTGAGGAATTTTCTATCTCCCATATCTATTGGGAGGGAAATACTATTGCAGATGCTATGGCCAATGTTGGCATTAATAGCTCATCTTGGAGATGCTGGAGAAAGGCTACTAATCTACCTAGTAGAGTTCAAGCCCTCATTATTAAAGATAGTAGTAGCCCTAGATAACAATTTGGATCTCAAGCCTCAAAGTGGGAGGATTGATAGTAGGGAGAGACCTAGTTGGGTTATCTAGATCATGTTCCTCTGCATGGGTGTTGGGAGAAGTGTGGGAGTCTTGAAAGGGAGGGTTGTTGATAGGACCACAGGGGGCAAAAATGTCCTTAGGGATACAATTCAAATGGAAAAAGAATCCATTGTTAGTAAGATTCAAATCCAAGAAAGTGGGAAGGCTAACATGGAATGGCAAGTCACAAGTCAGTAGTCTATTGCTGACTAGACTACTAGCATGGAAGGTGGCCCACTTGTCGACGATGACTAGCGAATACGTTGGCATTATAGAAATCATCATGATATCATCTCCTATCACCTCTACATTGAATTCAACATGAGGTGGCAAGCATATGTTCTTCCCTTGGCGGCAAATCAAGGTGAAGCACTCCCATCAAATCTAGTGAAGCACTCATTGGGGTGATACGGGGTGCACAGAAGGATTGAGAATCCATCGCGCCATTTATCACTTAGCTTGGTTCAATTCCTACAAAAAAGACAAACATATTTCCACGACGTATCTATTATTGTGTGAAATTAACTAGAGTGCTGCCATGGGAGGAGATATCGTGAGAACAGAACCCTCTTCCCCTAATGAATTTAAGCACGACCCTACCATCTGGTATATCCTTCAGGAAGGGGGTTGACTTCCTTTCTTGAAACTCTAAAAGGGCATAATGAGAACCTCTCTCATTAGTTTGTAGATTCTTGGGACAACTGGTATGTTTGTCTCAGTGGTATAGGCTTCGAGGTCACTGAAGAGGTCATAGGTCAAGTAACATGGATGTCTACTAAAGGGAGGAAGCATTTCCGCTAGAGCAGGGTCCCAAACCCAAAAAGTATGGTGGCTTTCTTCAAAGAGGGGGAATCTAGGACCAAAATGTAGGGGGTTTTGAGTGGGAGAAGCTTTCGACTCCATGGGACTATGTGTGTTTGATGGTTATGAAATATTTTATGCTTGAAGGGTGATATAAAGTTTACTTTCATTATCATTTTTCCTTGCTTAATCAATTTTGTCATAGTTCTGAGATTAGCTTTCCATTTTTCCTTTTATCCTCCTTGGAGAACTCCATTAGGGTGGAAAGGGAAGCTCATGCTAAGAATCCCAATACCCCAGTGATCCCCCTCCACCAGGGCATTATCTTCTACCTCTACCATTTCCATTTGGCTTTGTTTCCCCCTAAGACCATTAAGGTTAGTGTCCTCCATGACTCCCCTCTGAACCTTGTTGTTGTTAGCCCTAGTGTTAAGGGTAAAGGGAAGCAGTCTATGGTGTTCCAAAAAGAGTTGCTTTCTCCTTCTAATGTCGCTAGGGATTAGCCTAGAATTGAGGTAATCTAGGATTCCCTACCGACTGAAACTCCTAATCCTAAACTTGGTTCTAAAACCCCCAAAAGAAAAACCACCCCGAAGAAGCAAAGAAAGAGACCTAAACCTCAAGCTACTACTGTCAAGAAGGGGGAGGTCTCCTCTTCTAATAGAGTGATTGAAATGGAAGAAGGAAGGTCCCACTCCCATAAAAAATTAGAGGAGAAGGAGGTTGTTCATTATGAGGTGGTTGTCTAAATTTATGGACATGGATGTTGTTGCTATGTAAGGTGGAGGTGGCGAATTGTCAAGAATTGCTAGTAAAACTGCCTAGTGGGTTAGAAGGTCTATCTATATTGCAGGTATTCCTTCTGTAAATCCTCAACAAATTGAGCTATCAAGTGAGTATGTATTTGAGGAAGAGACTCTGTGAGAAGATGAAGGGAGTACTCTTAAGGGGTCTATACAAGAGGAAGAAGGCACCAGTCACTTCCCATAAATGAACACCCCCTACTCAGAGGATGAGGAGGACACCCATGTTTAGGAGGAGGACAATATTAAATGTACTTTGTGTGAGAAGACTATGGATGAGGTTTCTAATCTCAGGTCTAAGCTGAGGGAGCTACAAAAGAATTGGAGAGTGATGGTGGAGTTCACTTCCAAAGTTCTGCACTATGTTGCTACTGCCTTCTCTACACTGAAGGAGTTTAACGACAAGATCTAGGGCATTGGGATCAATAACCTGGAGGACTATGAGGAGATGTTCAAGTTACTCATTAAACATGTGATTGATGGCAATCTTTACTTGTTTCTTATATGTTTTATGCTATTAGTTTTTGCTTAAGGTCAGTTTGGTTGGGTTTTTTAGTTACTCTGTGTTATGCTGTTAGTCTACTGTTAAAGCACCGTATCTTGCCTATCTGAGGATTTTGCTCTACCCTTTGGGTTGTTTTGTACAAGGTTTTGGACCCTTTTCTTCCAGCTAACTTTATAAAAAATTAATGTTGGAGAATGATAGTAAACATGTGCCATTAGAACAAATTATGGATATCACTTTATGGGTAAACTAATTTATCTAATTCCATACATTCCCATATATCAAAGTTGGTGGAATCACTAGATCTCCATATAGGTTACCAAAGTATGTTAG
The DNA here is from genome assembly GCA_027924645.1 of Cunninghamia lanceolata. Classification (NCBI taxonomy): domain Eukaryota; kingdom Viridiplantae; phylum Streptophyta; class Pinopsida; order Cupressales; family Cupressaceae; genus Cunninghamia; species Cunninghamia lanceolata. Next base: position 11,069,575 of record BSBN01001201.1, on the reverse strand, counting down.
TGAAAAATTGGTATTGTTGGACCTAAGTTGATAGTTAGCCATTATTTAGGAAATATTTTCAAATAAACATGAGGAAAGCATATAGTTTCCTCTTTCTATGGGTAATTACACATGTCCATCCTATACAAATGCAAAATGTGTAAAAGTAGAATTACCATTGGTAACTTATCATCTTTTCAAGACAAGGCCTATATTTTATCCAAGAGAGTTTATGGAGAAGATGGTAGGGTTAGCTTTCATGCATAATCCAAGTCTTGAAGACTTTTAGGTTGATTGTGATGATGAACGTGAAGTTTGAAAGATAAATTATTCTAACTAATATCTTCTTAGAAATGATCTTTTAGAATAAAATAATTTATTTATGATATATCAAATAATGGTAATGCTATTGATCCTACACATGAGGAGAAACAAATTTTAGACAAGTAGATTCTCTAAGGAAAGAGTTGAATGATGCTTTGAAGAGGGAGGAAGTTTATTGGAAACAGAAATCCAGAGTGCAGTGGCTGCAGGAGGTAGATAGGAATACTACCTTTTTCCATCAATCTACTGTGAGACATAAAAAGAGGAATAATATAAAAAGGTTGATAGATGAGCATGGTTTTGAAGCTAACACTGATATCCAAGTGGGACAGGGTGCTTCCAGGTACTTTTAAAAAATCCTGGCTTGTCAAAAGACTTCTCATGTTTTTGGTTTGAATGAACATCTTATGGAGCATATTCCCTCTTATCTCTCTAGGGAGGATAATGATCTTCTCACTAAACTTATTTCTATGGATGAAGTTATAATTATTCTCTTCTCTATGGGGGCTTATAAATCCCCATGACCTAATGGTTTCCCCCAGCTTTCTTTCAAGAGTTTTGGGGTATTGTTGGCAATGATGTAATAGAGGCTGCCAAAGATTTCTTTAGAACTGGGAAACTTTTGAAGCAACTAAATAATACTTTCATAGCTCTGTTCCCCATGAAAAGTGACCCTACTTCCATGGGGGATTTCAAACACATAAGTTTGTGTAATACTATTTATAAAATATTCTCTAAAATTCTAGTTTTCAAACTACAAACTCTGCTTGAGAAGCTTATAAGTGGATGTCAAAAAGGATTTGTCCTTGTTAGACAAATTCTTGATGCAGCTATATCTACTCATGAAATCCTCCACTCTATAGATAGATGCAACCTTCCAAGTATGGTTTTCAAACTTGATATTTATCAATCATATGATATGGTTTGGTGGAGCTTTCTTTTCAAAGTTCTTAAGAAATTTGGTTTTCAAGACAAAGTCCTCAACTTGATTAAGGAATGTGTGATGATTGTCAATTTCTATGTTCTTGTTAATGGCATCCCTAGATGGTTCTTCAATGTTGGGAGAGGTCTAAGTCAGGGTGATCCTTTATCCCTATATCTCTTCATTATCCTAGTTGAGGTCATTGGAAGAAATATTATGAGGATGTTGAAATCTAGAGAGCTCAAAGGTATTAAACATGTTACTTTGATTGACCTAGCTATCATCCAATAGTTTGTAGATGACACCATCCTTTTTGGTTTGGCTTTAGTGGTGGAGACTTGAATGTGGAAGAGGTTGTTGATATTGATTTAAGACAGACAACTGAGAGGGGGGGTGAATCAGTTGTCCCAAAACTTTCTTTTCTTTAAACACTTAATTTCTTCTTGTAATTCAACAACATAATAATAAATCAATCATGGAAGCACAATGTAATAATTCAGGAGCAGAAACATATTAACACATATGACACCGAGATTTTAACGTGGAAAACCTGGTTAAGGGAAAAACCACGGGGTGACTAACCCAAGATTGTATTCTCTTTTAAAAGAATAAGAAGAACAAAATGGCACATGCCAATTAGGGCTCACTACCCAAGCACACTGCTCACAAGAGGCCCACTGCCTACAGGAGACACACTGTCTATAGAATAATAAATATTACATACTTGAACTGAAGATTAGCATCTTCACCATGCTTGAGTTAGTTCCATTTAAGCTCAACACTTTTGCTCTGCTTTTCGCTCTTCTCCTCTCTACCACTTCCTCATCTCTAAAATCACACTTTGAAATGACTTCACAACTCTTATTTATACAAGACATCGACTTTGGGATAATCATCAAAATTAGGACAATACATACTTTATTTTATTATAGAGCAAATACACAAATACAACTTGAATTATTACAAAAGACTTCATGTGAATCACCACACTACTGGCCACACATATCAGGGACTTCAATCTTCTTGGAGGAACATGCCATGCTTCGTAGAACATCTCCAAGATCATCTGCAAGATGAGTAGATCATCTGGTCAGCCATGATTATGAGGAACATCATCACTGGAAGTAAATCTTCAATTACGAGCTCAATATTCAATGCGGACCACCAACACGAACTGGACACAATCTAGAGACCCGCAAAAGCCTGCCTGAATCACCAAGAACATCCACACCACTTCTGCTTACTGAAATCATTCACATCTTCATCCGGAACCTCAAGAACACATTCTGTCAACACTGTCATATTAGAATAAATGCTTGTGGACCTCTAGACCACGAACCAATTGAGTTTTCAATTCACATTGGCTTCCTAAACAATCCACCAAATCTATAGAACATGATATTGCATTTTCAGATCTCACCAGACCTATTTATGTCACTCTGTCACCTCTAAACATCTGTCAGAACTAATTTTACTCATATAGCCATAACTTCTCTAAATCTTCATGCGGACCTCTCAAATCTTTACTGGATCATCTTTAGACACATGTCTACACACCCTTAGATGCACATTCTCTAATTTTCATCTTAACTGGGATCTTTACTTCATAGAACTTCATTGTTCTTCTATGTTTCTGATAGGACTAATTTTCTCAATATCCTCAGCACACAGCTCATCCAATCCTTGACATCAATGCAATTGGAGTATGTTGACATCAATGACAACACCAATTAGGCCCATACTTGCAACAGATGAATGAGTATGTTGCTACTTCAAGTCAATGTATTAATTATGAGAAAAATCAAATCTACTTCTTCAATAATAAGGTTGATTTATAGTAGAAAATCAAAGCTAATTTAGGTTTTGTTGCTGTTGAGCTCCCAGGTTCATACCTTGGCCTCCCATTATCTATTAAGGAATTTCCCCCCATGTTTTGGAATTCTATCCTTGAATGGATCTAGAAGAAGCTTGTTGGCTGGAAGGGTAAACTTCTAAGACAAGATGGTAAATTCCATCTCCTTAAGGCCTCATTGCAAGGGTTTCCCATCTATTGTCTATCTCTATTTAAGATTCCTAAGTACCTAGCTGAAAATTTTGAAAGAATACAGAGCAAATTCCTTTGGTTTTAGTTGGAAGAAAAGAAAATAATTACCCTCATAAACTGTGACAAAATTTGTCTACCTAAGCACCAAGGGGGTTGGGTATAACGAAAATCCATCTCATCAATAAAGCTCTTACGGCCAAGGTGGGTTGGAATCTCTTGAAAGAGAGTAAGGATTGGAGTATTATCATGAAGGCTAAGTACCTTTCTACTATAGACCCTAGTAGGTTTATTGTTGAAGCTGGTATACCTAGAGGTTATGTTATTTGGAACAATGTTCTCAAAACTAGGGCCCTATTGTAGAAAAGAATCAAATGGAAGTTAGAAAATGGGAGAGTGATCAAATTCTACAATGATAGCTGGTTAAAGGAGCAACATCTCTCTAGTTTTCAAAATTTTAGGAGATTAGCTGATACTTCCATTAGCTTCTTTGGAGCACTGACTTCTAAGTACTTTTTGTAGCATAGAGGAGTTTATCATTGGAAACAACTTTCAAACTGTTGTCAGAGTCATGGTGATCTTATCCAAATTGCCAATGACCTACAACAAGATCTCCAAAGGTGCAGAATACCATTGTTTCCTAGGATGGATGAGATCCTTTAGGCCAAGGATAAAATGGGTGCTTTCTTAGCTAAGTTTGCTTACAATCTGTTGTTAGACTCTGCCAATGTCAATAGTTTTTGAAGAAAAGTTTGGAATCACCAACTTATCCCTAAGGTGAATTTATTTTGGTGGCTAGCTTCTCACAACAAGATTCTCACCTAGGAAAATAAAAAAATTAGGGGTTTTCAAATGCCTAACAGTGCATCCTATGTCTTAAGGATGAGAAGTTTGTCTCCCATCTCTTGCTTCACTATGACTATTCTAGAGAGGTGTGGAGCATGGCCTTTCAAAAGCTTGGTATCAGTTAGAGTATGAATGAAGATGTGATCTCTTTCATTGAGAATTGGATTTCCTCTTTCTCTCACCTGACCAACAAAGAAGTGTGGTATCAGATTCCTCCTCTCCTCACATGGGGCATGTGGAAGGAAAGAAATAATAGAATCTTCAGGGATTGCACTAAGAATGCTTAGGAAGTCTTTTGTATCTTCCCCAAACTACTAGATGAGAATGTTTCTCATTGTATATTGAAAACTACTAAAGCTTCTCCTAACAATTAGGAAGCCAATATCCTTTAGGTGGAATGTCTCTTTGCATAATTGCAAGTTTGATAATGGTAAAAAGTTAGCTCGGAAGAACACTAAATGGACCCCCTACTAAAGGTTGGATTAAACTAAACTTTGACGGGGCTACTAAGGGAAACCTTGAAGCTGCAAATCGAGGGGAGATCTTGATGTCCTATAAGGGTGAACTCGTTGCTACTTATGCTGGTGGGATAGGGATAAACTCCAATAATGTGGTTGAAGCTATGGCTTTACTATGGGGTATTAAAATTGCCCTCTCCATTGGAGTTAAAAACTTGCAGGTAGAGAGAGACTTGAAACTTATCATGGATGTTGTTCAAGGTAAAGCGGGGGTGGGATGGTAGATAGCTTATATTATCAATGATATAAAATACCTCCTCTTAGGGCTAGAAAATTTTAATTAATGGACATTTATAGAAAGGGTAATGGTGTTGTTGATGCTATAGCCAATATTAGGGTTACTCTTAACTCTAAAGATGTTGGAAGGACATAAATAATCTCCCTAGTAATATTAAAGATTGCCTATAACTTGAGATGCAACCTCTCCCTTCTTAATGGATGTGATATACTTGGATAATACTAATTTGAATATATATTTCTATATATTCTCTACACTCATTTGAGATTTTTCTTTGTTAATTGGCTTTCTCTAGGGGAAGGTCGTGTGGTTTTGATTAGATAGGGAGACAAATACATCTACTTGAACTAACTCATGATGCCTCTGTGGAATGGGATGGTGTGGGAAATGCTATGTACAATGAAGGATGACCACATCATCTCCTGTCATCTCCTTGTGCTCACACAGTTTTGGATGACGTGGTCATTGAGATATTTTTAAATTCTGGTTGTGTTTCCTTACAATGATCACCATCTAGAGAATGGTTATAATTATAGTAATTATGAAATGGGAGGTGAAGGGATTGCCAAGCCAGTTTGAGTATCTTCCCCCAACTTTGGCATAGATTTCATAATTGTAGGTTGTATCATTTGAAGTGAAGGGTTAGAAAAGAGAGAGGTTTTATCTTTTGTCATTGTTTCATACTGCTATAGTTTGGCCACCTTTTTTGTTGCTTCTTGAAAAGTTTGATCATAGGGGTAGATAAGGTTAGAATGGAACCCAACTCTTGTGATGAGTTTAGGGTTGATTAATTGTTGTGGAGTATATTCTATGAGGGAGGAACCACCCCTTTCATGGGATGTTTAAATGGGTTTGATCAAAATCTTTTTGTCTAGTTTGTGATGTCATGGGACAAGCGAATGGTTCAAGTGGGTGGTGTTCAATTTGAATTGAGTGAGGAGATCATAGCTCAAGCTACTGGTATGTCATGCAAGGGTAAGAAGTTGAAGAAATAGAGTAAATTCCAAGACAATGACAATATGGTGCTTTTCTTTGAAGAGGGTGAAACTCTAGTGAAGCTATAGGGGGTTTTGAAAGGGATAAGATGGTTTCACCATGGGACAAGGTATGTTTCATGTTGACAAAATATGTCACTCTAGAAGGTTGATATAAATCTTTTTACCATTATCACTTTGCTCTTATAAATCATTTCAGACATAAGGTGATTATCATCTTTTCTTTTTATCTTCTATCATCTTTGGAGTCCTCTATCAAAGCTACAAAGGATGCTTATTCTAAAAACCACAATGTCATATTTGTTCTCCTGCATCAAGGTTTAATCATCTACATGTGTTAGTTTCATTTGGACCTCTGCCCCCTAAACCTATAAAATCCTACCTCATTAAGCACTCTCCTTTGAAGGGTTTGGTGGGTAAAGATCCTCACTCACCTGCTAAGGAAGAGTCTTCTTCTAAAACTAAACTTAAGAACTCTCATGCTAGAAGGGATGCACCCTCGGTTAAAATGTCCCATGTTGTTGTTAGATCCCCCCTTGGGTAAGTTCCCTACTACCGTTGGGTCCCCCTTAGGTAAAAATTCCCCTATTGATGTTGGATCCCCCTCACCTACCCTAAATGAAGAAAGAAAATGTCCTCTATGAAATTCTCCTTCTGAGGATGTCATCGATGGCCATTCTGAGGAACCTGATACAAAACCCTCCCCTCCCTCCATTATTTCTTCCTCTTCTTGTACCCTTGGCTCTTCTTCCTAGAAGGAGGTAGTTGTGGGGCTCTATAATTTGAAGAATAGCCTGACCCCTTCCCAAGAAAAAGATGAAGCAGTTGGTGAAGTGTAGCCTAGCAAACCCCGTGAGGAAGACCAAGGCTAAGAAGCCTAAGGGTGAATTAGTTTTGAATAAGGAAGAGGAATGTAAGTTTGTGGGGACAACGGTGTTTACCCCTAAAGGGAAACCCAAGAGTGATAAGGTGGCTTCTTTAGTTGACACAGATGTGGAGGATAGGGAGAAGGATATTGTCAAAGACATTAGTGGTAAGTTGGTGAAGTCTGGTGATATAACTATTAGGAAGCCGTGCATTAGACACTCCAGCAAACTTGGAGGTATTCAAACCCCTAAAGTTGAAATTGTGGAGGATTACAATGATTCTTTTTAGGAAGATGATGTGGAAATTTAGAAGGTGGTTCTCACCCCTAAGGGGGAGGATTGTCAAGATGGGGCTAGTATGTTTGGGGAACTGAATACCTCCCTCTACGAGTTTATTGATACTAAGATTGAGAAGGAACCTAAAGAGGCTGAACTGGTGAAGGAGAATGAGCTCCTATGTAGAAGGAGTGTGTGAAATACCATTAGGTCACTGGTGAGATTATTGAGCTAAGGTCAAGGGTGAAGTCCATGAAAGGGAAACTGAAGGTGATGGTTTCTTTGAGCTCGAAGGTGATGCATAGGTCTGCTACTATGTTGGCAGTGTTGCAGGACTTTGAAATTAAAAGACATGGTCTGGATTCTATTAATACTTTTGTTAACTATGAGGAGATGTATGGATTCCTCAAAGATGACTAGAGTCAGCTATTCTCATAGGTTTTCTTTCTACTTTGGTTCTTGTTTCTAGTTATGGTATAAGTTTGTAACTCTAGACTATAGTATGCTATACTATTGTTAGTGTGTTATTTCTCTGCTCTTGTTGGTCTATTTGGCCTGTTTTGTTTTCCATTGTGGCTTTTTGTTAAACAGATCTACACCCTGGTTTGCAGCTTACCATAATAAAAAACAAATTTTAGACAAGCCTATTCCAAATATTAATTAGTCTTTACTAAAGAATAAATCAATCAAGGATAGAACCCAACATGTGGTCAAAAGGATTTTTGCATGGTTGTAAATGAAGATTAAAGAGTCAAAGGAAGAAAAAGGAGAATCAAACAAGAAGAAGTTATTAAAAGAGACCTTTAAATAAAAGAAGGTTACTTCTATATCTATAACTTAGTTTTCTTAAGTGACACTAGATAAAGTGGTGAATGCTAAAGATTTAAAACAAGAACATTTGAATGATAGATATATCAGTAAGGAAGAAGAATCCTAAGATAAGTGGTATATAGAAAAGTGAAGATGTTCAAAACTTAGTTTCCTCCTCATCTCCACAAAAGTCTCCTTCCCCTCCAACTAAAATATGACTAGAGTTAGCTATTCTCTTAGGTTTTCTTTCTGCTTTGGTTCTTGTTTCTAGTTATGGTATATGTTTGTAACTCTGGACTATAGTATGCTATACTATTGTTAGTGTGTTATTTCTCTGCTCTTGGTGGTCTATTTGGCTTGTTTTATTTTCTGTTGTGGCTTTTTGTTAAATAGATCTACACCCTAGTTTGTAGCTTACCATAATAAAAAACAAATTTTAGACAAGCCTATTCCAAATATTAATTAGTCTTTACTAAAGAATAAATCAATCAAGGATAGAACCCAACATGTGGTCAAAAGGATTTTTGCATGGTTGTAAATGAAGATTAAAGAGTCAAAGGAAGAAAAAGGAGAATCAAACAAGAAGGAGAAGTTATTAAAAGAGACCTTTAAATAAAAGAAGGTTACTTCTATATCTATAACTTAGTTTTCTTAAGTGACACTAGATAAAGTGGTGAATGCTAAAGATTTAAAACAAGAACATTTGAATGATAGATATATCAATAAGGAAGAAGAATCCTAAGATAAGTGGTATATAGAAAAGTGAAGATGTTCAAAACTTAGTTTCCTCCTCATCTCCACAAAAGTCTCCTTCCCCTCCAACTAAAAAAAACCATCTTATAGTGAACATCCTTCTTTTCCTACCAAAGAGCCTCCAGTAGTACAAAACCCCCTTCTCTACTAAGCTAATGTCCTCTTTCTAAGCCTCCTCCACCTCATAAAAGTTCTCCATATCCTCCAACTCAAGAGTATCAAGAATTCCTCCACTTTAGAAATCCCATGTATCTCCAAAGCACTATCCAATGAAAATTCATTTGAAAGAATAGGTTAAAAATGAGGCTACTACACAAGAATATGTTTCAACTCTTGATATTCTAATATTGGTTAATCAAGTTCCTATGGAAAGGAAAAGGGTCACAAAGCCCATGGTGGAAGATTTTTGAAATCTTGCATCTCCCTTTACACAACTTCCTCCACCCAAGAAGGCTAAGGTAACATTTTCAATTACCACCAATGCTTAGGGCCTAAAATATGTTCAAATTTCTACTCTTTTTGACAAAGAGGAAGTAAACATTTAGTTATTTGGTTATCAAGTCACTAAAACTGTACTCTGAGAGTAGACACGAGAAGGTGTGAAAGAAAATATTAAGTCCGCCATAGAGACAATGATCCAAAATATGGATAGGGATAAAGAAACTGAGGCAAATAACATATTATGTTCATTATTTTTTAGCTCCTATTTAGTCCTAATCTACAGCACCAACTCCATTTATTATGTTGCAGATAAAGATTTGCATCCTACTAGAAAAATTACAAACATAGAAAAGGCTACTAAGTCTTGGACTAAGAACTTGATTTCATTTGGATCTAAACTTATTGATCATTTTTTTGTTATATATCTTAGGATCCAAAATAAATTAAATTCTATAAATTATTTGGAGGAGAAATTTAGTGGTGTTGCAAACATTAGAACACATCTCTCATCATATCCAAGAGATGGTCAAAGTTGATTTTTATGATATCACTTGAGAGGGATATTTTGATGGGATTGATCTTTTCCTACATATTGAATGGAAAGAAGCTACTCAATGGAGGATTAAAATTTTACAAGAGTTAAAAGATAAATTTTAGGACAATGCCTCATAAATCCTTAGGGCATATTTAGTGGTTTATTGAAAATATTCCTTGCAAGTTCTACAATGAACACAATTTAATTGATATGGAAAATGTTTTAAAGGAAATTTTTGAAAAACTAATAAAGGATGAATCACAAATAATTAGGATTTGATGCTATGTTTATTAACAAATTCATAAAATTGAAAACATTATGTAAAAAATTTGAGAAGAAACTAAAGAAATGTCATGGAGTGCATCCCAAGATGTAAGATATCTACATATCCTATGATATGTGTTGTAGGTATTCTAATGGTTTGAATTTTAAAGTAGTCAAGGTGGCAATAGATAATTTTATTTTATATTAATAGTCTAGTCAATGCCTAGAAAGAGATACTATTAAGGTTGAAGATAACCAAGTAGAAGAATCTCATTGATTGAAGCACAAAATGTTCAAATGAACATTAATATAAAGTGATTTTATAAGGTTTATGATGTAATATTTTAATGAGCGACAAATGTATGCTCATTTTGAACTTTATATTTTATTTCTTTAATTTTTATAAAGTTCAATGTAGTAGTTAGTTGGTTCTCGAGAAGGATGAATAACTTTCACCTATTTATTGTAAATTTGAAACAATATACAATACTTTTGAAAAAGATTCTTAAAAAATTGATATTGAGAAGATCAATAAAATCATTATGGGAACTTTGTGTCTTTCTAGTGTTTTATTAGGATTTGTAAAATTGTTATGTATAATATAAATCTTGATGCAGGTGCATCCCTGGGCAACTTTGTTGGAATTAACCCAGACAACTGAGAGGGGGTGAATCAGTTGTCTCCAAATTTTTCTTTTAAACTTCTTTCTCTATTGTCAATTTGATTAATGATGTAAACATTAAAGCATATGACATTAACACAGAAGCAAAAACATAATCAACACATTTGACACCAAGATTTTTTGACGTGGAAACCTAGTTAAGGGAAAAACCACGGTGGGGGTTAACCCACAAATATTAATACCCTGTTAAAAGTATTTTTACAAATGGGAATGCACATGTATTTGGGCTCACTGCCTATGGAAATATTACAAGAGAATGATAGAGATTTGAACTGATTAATAGCATCTACCCATGCAAGAATTTCAGTTCCGGTTAAGTACAAAAATTGATCTTACACATTTCATCTTTGCTCTGCTCTTCTTACTGTTCTGCCTTCATTCGCACTTTGGATTTCTAATCTTCTCACATACACCTTATTCACATATCTCCCACACACTGAATCACCCAATTCCATCGGCTATATATATCCGTAATCATGATCTGCAATCATTTTATCAGTCAGCTTCAAAAATAGTTAGAACTTTGTTGAGCACCTTACTTTGTCGGCTAGATACATACATAATATGAGATGTGGACCAAAACTTGCACTCACAAATCATCAATTAGGTCTGCCACTATCACTGGTCATCACCATTTTCCCAATGAACAACTTCTATACATCTGGAATTAAGATCATTCGTAAAGTCAGCCTTGTCTTCTTCTGTCTGTTCTGTCAAACTAAAACTTGATTCTCATAAGCTAATATATTTTGAATCCTTCATCACTGAAGGACAAAACTCTAGATTTAGAGTGTCTTGAAAATACTTTCAACTACCTTAGATCTGCAACAAACCATGCCTTTCCACCAGAGAGATCTAGACCAAGATACCGGACCGTGTTACTGCTCTGTTCCTAACTACCCAAACTTAGACAAATTCTAATTTTGGATTTCAGTATGAACAGATTGTGTTATGTGGATGATTGGGATGATCTTAGTTGCCATCAATGACAACACCTATCAAGCAAAGCAGTGTCTCTTGCCAACAATCTCCCCCTTTGGTATTGATGGCAACACTTAGTGAAAAATGACCAAGTGTCTTAGTGCAACTCCCCCTTTGTCTGCACACTCATGCCCTTCACTTATTCTGGTTCTTCCCTTTGCTAAATTCCTCATTTTTCACTGCCCTTCACTCCCCCTTTGACATAAATGGCAAAGGGTGGGGTCCGCAAGCCAAAAATCTCCAAAAATTCTATTTAAACTGCTGCATATGTACAACAAATCATCAAATCCTATTTACATAAACTTTAGGATATCTATAAAACTAGTTTTTAATTGAGAAAGTTTTGAGGCCCAATTGCTCTTTATTCCATCCAAAATGGAGATGTGCCCACTCAGCAAAAATGCATATGCTTCTGCCTTTGCCAGATCCAGAGGATCACTTATCTGAAGTGCATTTTGGGCTTCGGATAAGGCATTATGCATGGATTCCAACTTGGGGACAATCAATCCCCAGAGTTCACACATCCTCTTCATAGTATTGCTTTTCTCTTTTACCAGTCCCTTTATTTCATCTATCAAGATAATAACCTAACATTCCTGGCTTATAGGAGAGGCAGTTAGTGGATTAAAATTTTGAGATTTAACTGAAATTTTCTGTTCTTGTTCCTTTATCTCCTTCTCAATATCGTCATTGAATTTAGACCATGATAGGCAAAATTTATATATATCTCGTCCATCACTTAGAGCATTCTGAATACTCTTTATGCTAATTCCTAGTATCAACCTATCACTCCTTATCAGATTCTTAACTTGACTGAATTTCTTATTCAGGAACTCTTTCTGAACTTTTGCCTCCGCAGATTTTTCAAAAGACTCAAAATGTGAATTTACTAAACTTACAAGATTTTTTAGATGTCCGGAGGGGGAATCATTTTAATTCTTCTGATAGGTTGGCATTAATTTCTCCAAAATTCTGGTTGCAAGCCCTAGTAGCTCATTGTCCTCCATGTGGGACTTTAACATCTTTTCTCTAGCCTTTACTTGGGTGAATGATGCTATTTTCATCAATTGAACTGGAGAGAGAGCATCTGGATTGGCTAGACCTTGGAGTAGCTCAGGCTCATCAAGTTCAATCATTTCTTTTTCAAGAAGACCTTTTACTGCATCTGTAATGTCTCTTGGAACCATTTCAGAGCCATCCTTTTGTTCATCTGATTTCTCAATATCTGCTTTAGGTGCTTCAACATTTGCACCATCTTCTTCTACCTTATCTTTCTTTCCTTTTTATTCCTTTTTCTCTATTTTACTCTTCTCTGTGTTCTCATCAGAGGGAATCTTTCCTATTTGCTCACTGCTTGCTACCTGATCTAGAGGGCTTTGTGTGGTAGCAATTTCCTCTTCTTTTCCAGAGTGATCAGGTGGAGTAGTTACTCCTACATCAACTATTTTGTTTATCATTTCTATGTCCTCCTGATTAACTTGTTCCTTTTCTTGAACTTCTCCAATATTTAGATTTGATGAATCAAGTCCATCATTAGTCTCTTCATAGGTTAATTCTGGAGGATCTAGAGTAGTACTTTGGTCATTTATTCTCTTGTTAGTTTCTTCTTCTGGAGCTTCTTGTTCTAGAGCAGGAGGATTGTCTTCCTCAACTTGTTTGTCTAAAACAATATAGTATTTATCTTTGTCTAAAGCCTTTCTCAGAATTTCCTCTGTTTCCTTTGTGATTTCCTCAGTTTCACCAAGCATTAGCTTGTTCATCCAGACTTTGCTTCTGAATTTTTCTTTAACTTCTCTAAGGATTTTATCTGCTTCTTTTCTGGTCATCATAGGACACAAAGTGGAGAGAACATACTATTTGAGCTCTAAGTCTTTATCCTTGGCTGCTTCTTTCCTCATTTCCATTACTTTCCTTAAACTTTTAGGAAGTTCTTGTAGAATTTCCAACTGGGCTCTATTAAATTTATTCAAATATGTGATAATGCCATCTTCCAAAATTTTCTTATTTGCTTGATCAAGATTATCATAGTAAACTCTAATAGGCTTTAAATTTCCATGAACAGTGATTGTTTTTACAATTTCATTAATAGACATAGTGACCTTACCAGTTGCTTGCTTTTTACTAGCTTTATTTCTTCTAGAAGGTTGGTCTTCAGAAGTCTTTAAAGTTCTAGCTTTCTTAAATCTTCTTTCTTTTACTTCTTCATATGTTCTATCTCCTCATCATCTTTTGTGCTTTTGTGGATTCTTGTGGCCTTGGTTTTCTTTCTTTTTCCTCCTTCACTGGATGGAGTGGCTTCCGGTTTCTTGGTAGAAGTGGGCTTAGGTTGCTTAGTGAGATTTGCAAAACTCCTTGTCTTCCTTGAGGAGCTTGGAGGGACTTCTGGAGCGACTGTTGGCTCACTTTCTACTTTTTCTTCTAAAGTATGCTCAATGCTCTTCTTTATTTTTTCAATCCTTTCTCTGTTCTCTCTCACTACTTTTTTAATCCCAATTCTTTCTGCATACATCTCCACTTGCTTGTGCACTTTTCTTTTTGTTTCCGGCTATCTGAGTTCCACATGCAACTTTAAGCTTAGTTCCTTGTATGTTCCAAACCTTTCAATAGAGGTGTCTTTAGTTTGCTCAGAAGATGCTGAGCATACATGTCTAGAATTTCCTCATCCACCTCATAATCCATTGGCATTATCCATATTGTTCTTGGTTCTACAACTTCCATCAAACATTGATCTGTGTCGACAATAAAACATATCTCATTTTCATACTTTTTGACAACTAAATTAGGGATTTTTTCCCTTGCATGCATCAGACTCTGAAATTTTTTGAAATATTCCCAGATTGTAGTCTTTTGTACACTTGAATCTCCAAGACTATATAGATGGTCTCTTATCTGGATTGCCACTGGACTGTCATTTGTCCAGTGCACACCTTGCACTCCAAGCACTTCATTCATGAAATAGAAAAATAGGCATATGATCAAGGAACCATATTTGAAAGAGTTTTTCTTGTCTCTTTTGATTTTTCTCAGATTCTCTACTAGCTGATTCTGAAGCAATTCACATAGATCATAGTCTGCATTCTCCTTTAACATCTTATAGATTGCATATATTACAGTCTCGGAAACTGAATTTTCCCTGCTGGAGTGATAAATCTTGTACCTGATCACCATAGAGGCAAATTTAACATCCAATTCTATGATATCATTGATGGTCATTGCCCTTTTGTCAAACTTGGCACCGGTAGCATTAGTTACTATTTGGTTTTTAACGACTTTCAACATGGGTAATCTACCAAAGGAGTTTAACCCAGTTACAATCTTGATAACATCCTTTGTAATCTTAAATGGTTTCATTAGCCATATGAATTCATCATGTATTCGGCTTAAGATGTAACAAACCCATTCATTTTCATTGAAAGACAAAAATGCAATCATTTACAGAAATAGTTTACTTTCAAGGGCTTCAAATTCAGGTCTCAGTTGGTAATTGTCATCTTTCAGATGATTCTTAAACAACTCCATCAATTTCAGATTCCCAAATTCTTCTATATTACAATGAATGTATGCCCTAATGTCTTCAACATGTAAAACCCCATATGGAACACTCAAAAAGGCACCTAGCGGCTTGACTTCAATAGATTTATAGGGATGCTTCTTGAATTTAGGACAGGGCCTCTCAGTGACATCAACAAGTAAAGGTGTAGCCATTTGTAGAGATTGAGAATTCAAGAAGTTTGACAGAAAATAGAAATACCTTGTTCCGTAGATTAGGGTTTTGCTTGGAGATCCTCTTTGTGCTTCAATTCTTGGGAATTCTCAGCTCTGAACTCATTCACTTCTCTTCTTGATTTCTTTTGATGCAAAGTGATCTAAATGAGGAATGAATGATCTTTTTATGTTCCGTAATACCTAATTTGTCTTTGTAATAAATGTTCTGCTCTAATACATCCAGTTACTCTATTTGTTGAACAGTTTCTCATAAATTACATTGCAATTTTCCATATCCACCTCTTTTCTTCAGGAAATCCCTTCAACTATTCTGAATCAATTAAAGGCACCTTTTCTTATTGTGCTAGATCTAGGCACTCACTTACTAGCTGGGGGAATTTGATTTTCAATGCTGCTCCCCCTACGCCAAGGCTCTCAAATCAATTCTCGGAGGAATTTTCAGCACCAGATTCTAGTGCGGATCCATTACTGTCATTCATAATTATTTTCTTGACCCATATCTTGTTTATTTCATTCTGAATCTTAATTGCATCAATTTTTTCTTTACCTTTGTCTTGTCTCTGCTCATCCAGTTTTTTGTTTACCAAACCTCTTCTTCCATTGTTCCTATTTCTATAGAATCTTGCAATATGACTAGATTTATTGCAATTAAAGCACACAACATTTGCTTTCTTCTAAACTTGATTTCCTCTTGATCTGCACTGATTAGCAATGTGTCCAAATCCACTGCAAGCAAAGCAGTAGCCATTGAAAGAATTGCCATTAGAGTTATTCATTATCATACTTCTACATTCATTGGATTTATGACCATACCTCTTGCATTTGAAGCATTGACCGGAGAAGGATGGACCATTTTGATTTGCTCCTCTTCTGCACTAAGTAGCTCTATGACCAAATTTATTGCAATTGAAACAATTTCCATTGAATGATGGATATCTTTGAGCATTAGGCTGTCTTACCGGAGGTTTTCTAATTCTATTTCTTCTATTCCTTGGTTGAAATTTTTTCTGTCTGGATCCAGAGCTTTCGCCTATCTCATATCCAAGACCATGCTTGTCATCAACCTTTTTCTGTCCTTCGAGCAGTGCTTCTAGTTTTGCTGAGCTTATCTTGAACTTCTCCCTATATTCATTTGCAACTTCTAGGTCATGTCTGAGAATGACAATTTGCCTTTCAAGTTCTCTCTCATTGACTCTACTTTCTTGTAGATTAGATTCTAGATATTTAGCTATTCTATCCAATTTGCAATATTCTTCAATTCTTTCTCTTAGTTTTTGATTCAGATCTTCTTCAATTTTCTTCTTATATTCACTTTCTTTGGTTTGCCTCGTTACCTCGGATTCCATTTCAATTTTCATAACAGCAACTTCTTTTGATAGCTTCTCACATTCCTTTGTCTTTTTTTCCAAAGCTTCATTCATGCCATTTTCTTTAGGTAAAATGGATAGCTGCAGAAGTAGCTCATTTTTCCTTTGTAGAGATTTCTTTAATTTATCTTTTAACATTTTAATGGTATCATCAGCATCTTTGAGTTCACCTCTTAGATTGCTAATTTCTATTTTCGACTAAACAAGCTCTTCCAAGGCCACTTGAAGTTGATCTTTGAGTGAACCCATTTGAAACTTCTTCCAAGATCTTTTCCTCAAGCTGTTAGGATTTTCAAAGGAACCTTGCTCCGATACCAATTGTTGGAATGAACCCAGACAACTGAGAGGGGGGTGAATCAGTTATCTCCAAATTTTTCTTTGAAACTTCTTTCTCTATTGTCAATTTGATTAATGATGTAAACATTAAAGCATATGATATTAACACAAGCAAAAACATAATCAACACATTTGACACCAAGATTTTTGACGTGGAAACCTAGTTAAGGGAAAAACCACAGTGAGGGTTAACCCACAAATATTACAACCTTGTTAAAAGTATTTTTACAAATGGGAATGCACATGCATTCGGGCTCACTACCCAGAGCTCATTGCACAAATGGAGGCTCACTGCCTATGGAAATATTACAAGAGAATGATAGAGATTTGAACTAATTAATAGCATCTACCCATGTAAGAATTTTAGTTTCGGTTAAGTACAAAAACTGATCTTACACATTTCATCTTTGTTCTGCTCTTCTTACTGTTCTACCTTCATTTGTACTTTGGATTTCTTCTCTTCTCACATATGCCTTATTCACATATCTCCTACACACTAAATCACCCAATTCCATCGGCTATATATATTCACAATCATGATCTACAATCATTTTATTAGTCGGCTTCAAAAATAGTTAGAACTTTGTTGAGTACCCTGCTATGTCAGCTAGATCCATACATAATATGAGATGCAAACCAAAACTTGCACTCACAAATCATCAATTAGGTCTGCCACTATCACTAGTTATCACCATTTGCTCAATGAACAACTTCTATACTTCTAGAATTAAGATCATTCGTAAAGTCAGCCTGTTCTTCTTCTGTCTATTCTGTCAAACTAAAACTTGATACTCAGAAGCTAATATCTTTTGAATCCTTCATCACCGGAGGACAAAACTCTAGATTCAAAGTGTATTGACAATACTTTCAACTACCTTAGGTCCGCAACAAACCATGCCTTTCCACCAGAGAGATCCGGACTAAGATACCGGACCCTATTACTACTCTGTTCCTAACTGCCCAGACTTAGACAAATTCTGATTTAGACTTCCGGTATGAATAGATTGTGTTATGCAGATGATTGGGATGATCTTAGTTGCCATCAATGACAACACCTATCAAGCAAAGCAATGTCTCTTGCCACCAAACTTGAGAGTTGGGTATCATGTCTAAAGAGGAAGACTTAGTGATTTACTTTGGTAGTTTATGTATTTGTATGGGAGTAGTCAGTAGTCTATGGTAATAAAAGTAGGTTAATTTTACTACATTAATGAATTAGCTTCTACAGTTGGAAATGTAATTCTAAGTGTTTTTTATTCATCTATAGTTGAAATTTGAGGTTGATTGGGTGAGCGAGAGGCCATGGAATTGTTTCAGAAGTTATCTGTGGAGTGGAAATATGAGTTTCTATGTATAGAAGACTATTCTAGGTTTGCATCAAAGGAAGAATATTTGAGTAATATTCAGTAACCGTTGTGCAAGCTTGTGATGTGTCATGTGGAGGATCTCCACTATTAGACCCTTGTAATTTATGAATTTATTATAACAGAGTTGGTGACACATTTCATCTAGTTTTGATATTTGCACCAATTTGAGGTTGATGTAGATCATGTGGAAATCTTGAGGGAAGTATAAATAAGAGAGTTTAATCAAGAGAAAGTAAGTGAAGAAGACCAAGAGGAAGTAATAGCATAGTAGGTAAGTTAAGCAGTGAGGGAGTGAGATCTGAAAGATAAAGTGTGGTGATTGTCATTATGATGTGGGATACAATTTGAGGTGCCCAATAATACACAAAGCTAAGTGATGTGGATATTAAAATTAGCCTTGTAGATTGGAATTAATTGGAAGGTTACCAGTAATTGGTCTAGAAGTGGTGTTACATAGCAAGTAGCATTTGTGTAATTTCAGGTAATCTTTATGTAATGAAATGGTTGTGGCCTACCATGTAAGAAGGCCCATTGGAGAAAAAATTTGATAATGATTTAATGATAATCTCACAAGCTATCTAGTAAATGTGTGCATTCTTTCATTTTGCACTAAGGTTTGAATGAATCTTTTTTGTGGGCTGCTCAATTGGATAGTCCTTTCTAGACCCTCCAACTAGGACTGCATCAAGTGGTATCATAGTAAGTTTGGATCATAGGAAGATCATTGGTGTGGATGTGAGTTCATCTGATTGATCTGATTTCTTAAGAATGTGTTTGAAAAAATCCTAATATATGGTGGTGAAAGGTAATGGAAGTGTAATCCATTGAGGCACTCAAATTTGGATTTTGCAGGGATTAAATAAAGTTTAGACTATAGTAGTCCACTAGATTGTAGATAAAGCATCAATTGTAAGGTAATTTACAAAAGGGTAAGTGTGGATAAATTATTGACCCAAGATGTCACCAAGGAAGAGGAAAGGTATGATCAATGTTACAAGTAGAGTTGAGAAGATGTATGAGACATTGAAGGCCATGCAGAGTAGGATAGACACACTAGAGTAGGACCATCGAGGAAACCCTAACCTTGAAACTAAAGAAAGTGATGTAGAGTAGGAAGTAGATCCTATGGAAACAAGTGGAAATGAAGAGGACAAGGAATAAAGGATGCTCAAGGCCATAACATGCATTGGTAAGAGGACCAAAGTGGATATCCTAAACTATTTTGGGAACTTGGACCCTGAGGAATTGATTAACTAGATCACCAATCTAGAGGAACATTTTTAGTATGATCAAAATGCAGAACTAGATAAGGTACAATTTTCCAAGACCAATTTGAAGGGTCATGAAATGATCTAGTGTAAGGAATCCCATATAGAGTGAAATAGAAAGGGAAGTCTTGTACTACACAATGGGACTGGATGGTGGAAAATTTGAAATCTAAGTTCATTCTCAAATACAACTAGTTGGATTTATTGAAGGAGCTACACAATTTGCTATAGGGGAAAAGATTGTAAGGAATACACTAAGGAGTATTATCAACTAACAATTAGGTTAGCCATCATGAGGAAGATGATGATAAAGTGACCAAGTACATCAATGGACTAAGGGAAACCATCTAAGGGGAGTTAGATATCTAGATTATCTAGATAGTTGAGGAAGCCTACTAGTTAGCTCTCACTATAGAGAAGAAAATAAACTAAAAGTAGGAGAAAAGGCATCTAACTACCAAAAAGGAAGAGAAGAGAATAATTATAATGGTTTGATGAGATGTGGTGATAAGGGAGTAACCCAAAGAGGCCAAGGAAGAGGTAACCAATACCACACTGAAAGGAGAGGTCATGATAACCATCACTATGAGGCCCGCCTATTTTGTGACTTGAGACTTTATCCAGACTTGTTGATGATAGTTATTTATGGATTCTTTTATAGACTACATGAGATTAAGTGAATGTTGGTATAATGGTTTAGTAAATTTTCTTCTAAACATTAATATATTGACATATGATTATAGTTTATTAATATAATGTGATTTTATTTAGATTAATAAGAATTAAACTTTACAACTTTATCAGTATAAATGGATTCTGGTTATATTGTGATGAAAATTGGAAATATTGAACAATAGAGTAATGTTATGTCAATTAGGTAAATCATTTTTAATGATTTTAGATGCATATGTGACTATGGTACTAATAGATGTGTTGAGTTTGTAGGTACTAGCAAGGCTAATGGAATATTAAAGATTTCTAAGAAAATAAATGTTGGGCAAGAAACATGAGTTTAAAATGTGATGTTGATTTCAAATTGATGTCATTAAGTGGGTTAGAAAGTTTTGTTTCATGTTATTTTTCTAAAAATATGTACCTGTGGGTTGGTGGTCTATTTGTGCATATAAATAATTTTATAACAAAGTTTTGAGTATTCTCAATTTCTATAGGAAGAAAGTGGCAAAATTTCTTGGGAAGTGAAAAGTCATCCCTCTTTCAAGGTGAAGAGTCATTTTTATTTTCTTTTATTTGTGTTTGTGAATAGTGTTAGGGGATTCATTATTTTTGAAAAAAAGAAGAAGAAACAAAAAATAGGAGGGAAATACTAGTTTGTGGTAGTTAGATTTTGGGATTTGGGAGGCACAAGAGTAGGATTGAAGAGGAAGATTTTGAAAGCAAAAGAGGTAGTTTCTGAAATTTTTTGTTTATTTTGTTGCATAATTTATAATAAAAATTGGATATGTGATGTATATGTATGTAATTCATGAGTATATTTTTGGTGTGTTTATTGCATAAGTGTTGGGAAGGGAATTTGTGTGAACTGGGTCCAATTCTCCAAGTCCGATTGACAACAT
Organism: Cunninghamia lanceolata; assembly: GCA_027924645.1. Lineage (NCBI taxonomy): Eukaryota > Viridiplantae > Streptophyta > Pinopsida > Cupressales > Cupressaceae > Cunninghamia > Cunninghamia lanceolata. The sequence continues at coordinate 11,048,466 of BSBN01001201.1, read as the reverse complement.
CCCAAGTGTGGGGTTGAGAGAGAGTGAGCCTTTCTTAGATTGGGTTGTGTAATTCCTTGTGAAGGAATTTTATATTTTGTCCTAAACCACCATATGTGATTTGAAATGGTGGTTTGGTGAACATTGTTGAAGAGGTGGAGTCCTCAACTAGGAAAAGTTTCATAATTGGCCAATTATGTATTTGATGGAGTGGGATGTATATGTGTGGAGTTGTTGGGAGCTTGAATTTTGTGGAGTTTTAAAACTTAAACTCTAAAGAGATGATTTCCTTCTCACCTCATCAAAGTGGGTTCCCCTTGACTTCCCCTTCTATATGAATCTACCAAAGATTCATATGTGTTGGTAAATGTTGGGGTTTATTTGTGTTAATATAAAATTATAGTATGATTGTCACATTCATATTACAATTGTTGGAATGTACAAATATTACAGATGTTGACGAGCATTAGCAATTATATCTAAAAATATGATCATGGGAAAAAAAATTATTTTCAAGGAATACAAAGAGTTACAATTTCTTTCCAGATGTGTTTTACTTCTTTCCACAATTGTAACATTGTTTTGGAAAATATATTCCTATAATTTCCTACCCATTTGTCAATGCATTAATATAGAAGAAATCACAAAATGAAATTTATTTTTATCTATGTATCCATTTTGTTTATTTAATTTTTTATAGCTAATGAAATTAACAAAACTTAGATATCAAAGCTTAGGTAGATCTAAATTCTAAATTCTGCTTGTAATTTCTAGAATGTGTGTGTACATATATATACATTTTTGGGGCTTCTCATTTGATGTTAACCATTTTTGGTATTTTATGCTTAGTTAACTCTTGCAACATAAAATAGAATATTAAACTAAGGAGTATTGAGGAATTCATAAAATAATATTTATTATGGTTTACTTATAATCATTTTATAAATACTTGAAGTTTATTGTATCAAAATGACACAATTTCTGCAAGAAATTGTATAGATTTAAATTATGTATTTGTAAATTTTAGATTGATTACAATTGTTAATGATAAAAATTAGTTTAAAAAGGAATTAAAAATAAATGAAATCTTTACAATAAATAAAAAAGACTATTTTTTAAGCAGAATTAAAGCTACACTCAAAGGAATGGGGTTTCCATTCCCCTTGGTTGTGGCCTTGAGGAAATGGAACCCCAAGTCCCCCAAGGGTGTGTCTCCTTGGAGGAGCCACAAACCCTTGAGGGGGTCATGTCTCCTTAGGGAGGCTGGCCCTGAGGGGGATTGTAATTTTTTTACATAAAAAAAAAAGTATATATATAATAAACAATGAAAATTTAAATTAATTATGTGCCTCTCTCTACTTGTAGAGATATTGACAAAAGCAAAATCCTCCATCACCAGTAAGAAATCCATCTGCAAGAGAGAAATTTCAATAATAAAGAAGAATTGAGAGAAATAGAATAAAAATGGGTTTAATAATTATTTTATAAATAGTATGAAAAAAAAATATTTTCTAGTTTTCTTTCGATATTTTCTTATCTTGTTTCAGAAAATCATATATTGGAGATCTTAATTGTCTTATTTTTAGAATCTTGTTTTTTTAGAAGATAAGGATATTTAGGAATTAAATAAAATTTTAACCATTAAATATTTATGTTACAATTTAAGATTCATAAGAAGAAGATGGTATAAAATTTAATTGTATTAAGATATAATTTCAGAGTAGTTAATGTTAAATTTTATTGAAGAGTAAGGATGGATGGCAATGCTTCCATGAAAATATAATTAAAAAAACTCTATTTTAATTACTTCTTTTATTATTAAATGTTTGAGTTGTACAACTTGCAACTAACATGGGCTTTTTAATTTATGATCTAGTCACCATATTCTCTCACCCCATCCGTTTTGGGACCTCAATGATCAAAAGTGCTCAATAATTAATTAAATTTTTTATTAAGTTAGAAAAATATTAAAGTTACTTTATTGTTTTTAATTTTATATCAAAATAAATTAATATACAAAATTATATACATAGTTTACTTTCTTGTATATCAAGTGAAATACAATAATAATGTGTTTTAGTATTTTTTTTATCGAACCTAAGTATTATTTTTTTTATTTTTCAATATTTGATTAGTTGTCAACAAAAGTTTAGGTTGAGCATGTGTGCTATGTCTAAGTAAAATTTGGGCATGACATTTGGTATCAGAGCCAAGTTTCCACACTAGGAACTTTGGGAAAATGAATGAATTTTTTTTAGTGCTTTAACAACTTTAATTGGGTTTTTGTAGGATGCCATCTAAATGAAAGAAAAATAATTCTCACCATCACTTAGTTGGGGAAACCCAAACTTAAGAATCATAACCCACGTCTCCACCTTCAAAAGCTAATCAGGAACTCCCACCTGAGGTAGGGACATATATATACTTTAGACATTACAATAGTTTATTGATGTGGTTAAAGATTGGTTACCTCCCACAACAAAGGCTTCTCGCATATCTTAATCACAAAATTATCTTGATGAATGCACCTCTATGCATAGAGAGTCTAGTAGGAGACCTACTCAAGACAATATTGATCACATGGGAGAAGTTGGTGGAGATTTAGCGCATCATATTTCACCACCTTAATATAAAAAAATAGGTCATAGGAGGGTCAATGAAGGCATTTTTATCAACTAGGACTGCACCTGTGATGCAAAGCTGGAAAGCTTAGCAATCCTGTGTAACATGGGAATACCTTCAGGTTGTGGGTACCCTATGATGAAGGTAAACCTCCAAATCATGGGTTGGTTCCCTTATGATTTTCTAATGAATGAATGACTTTGCAAGAAAAGGGTTAGAAAGGTTTCTAATGGATGTACTAAAAATGGATTTAAATGGGTGGTGATGCACCTAAATGATAGAAACATGCAGCCCTAATTCACAACTACTTTTAGAATATATATCCACATAAATCAATTTGGCAATATGACAACAAAAATAATTCAAAGGTAGGCTTCAATAAACTATCTCTTGGAGGAAAACTGGGTTTTCACAACATGGAAGAAATGATTATTTGAACGCACAACCTAAGACCTATGATTCTTCACTGCTTTGAATGCATGCAAGTATGAATGACACAAAGATTTAAAGGTTCTAATGCTAAAACAATAAAATTCCATCCAGTCATTCATAAACTAGCACAATCGAGAAGGTAAATACTTGATCTTAATGAAAATGAAGGAATATCTATATAGATGACAAAAAAATAACCTATAACCTACTGTACTATATAAATCTATAAAAATGAGTTACAAACACTCCTCTCTGCAATACACAAGAGAGTAAAAAGGCAAGAATAGAGAAAAAAACATAACTTTTTTCTCCTATATACAAAGACATCTCCAAAGTGTAAGGTTGAGTGGACTGAAGTTAACTCAACATCCAAAATATCTGCAAGAAACTCCCCCACGAGCATAAATGAAAAGCCCCAAAAAAGGGGGTTAAAACTGATATAATCTGAGGTAAAATAACTCCAAACTGTATCTCTCATTCTGTTTGAACATGTGGAACTCCAAACTCACCCCAATTTGTCTATAAATCAAGAAAAACACTCCAAAATATCACAGTTGCACTTTAGTTTAACTCTCTCTCTTCTTCCTTCTCTTTTGCATGATTTGAAGGCCATTACAAGTTTACTTTAACAAATATTAGAGGCAATTTATGGTTATTAAATTACCTCAATAGGTGTTACGGTAAATATAATGATTATTTTATTAGTTTACTTCAACAATTATCAAGGTAATTAATAATTATTAAACTTCCCTTAATCTATGCTAAAGTAAACTAATAATTTCTCTTTGATTTGTGCAAAAGGGGTAAGGTCTCATAAGGCAATAATGATGACCTCCTTCATCTCTAGCTTATCAAAAGCATACACATCTGTTCAAAATGACATAAGTCTTTTGACAAAACCTAAAAAGCCAACACACCCAAACCTCAGTCATGACTTCACCTTTGTTTGACTTGAGGTTAAAAAACATTATCAAAATTCCCGAAGTTATCATACTTCTTACTCCCATGGGCCACCCTTATGCATTAGGTCTTCATGATTTCATGTTATTTGACCACGTTCACCATTTAATATGCAATGATTTTCTTAAAAAGAAAATAAATGTCAAAAGCCTCCAAAAATCATGAGCTAGGGCTCCTTTGCAATACACACACTCAAACCATAAACAAATCACTTTGCTTTTCACCTTTTGGACTTCTCCTTATTACTGTGCCACCATGGAGACTTGAGGGTTTGTTGTTGCTTCTTTAGGCTCCTGAGGGTTTGAAGGCTATTGTTGTAGCTTTTGTATGGGCTCAAATGGTTCCAGCTGACTGTTCTAGACTTCACTTAGAAGGTGAGTCTCCTCTGCATATTACGATAGAATTGTGAAAGGAAAACTGCTTGTATTCTCATTCATGCCCTTCACACTCTATAATAGAAGAAAATTGTAGATGCATTTGCTATCTCCTTTCTTTCTCAGTTAAAATTTTTTGGGAACAAGCTGCCTTTTGTCTGTATTATGCTTTTTTGGTGAAAGAGAACAGTGAAAAGTTTTGCTTCAATGATCTATCTTCCCTAAGAGAATAATGAAAGGAATTTTGGTTATGGGTGGACTTGCATTATCTCTGCAACTGTGACACTTTTCATGCCTTCTGGCTCAATGTTCTACATTTTTTGTTCTTATGATACAAAAAATATAGCATACTGCTCCTTTCATGATGATTTAAGGTTGTTGTCCCTTCTATGATGAAATGATTATTTTCTGCAGTGTCTATGGACTGTTCTCTTATATGACTTCTTCATGTTGAGCAGACTTTCTTCCTATTGTTCTTCTGTAGCTGCATATATTGTCATATACATTCTCTTTTCTTTGCATACTCTTTAACTTTGAATGATAGTGATTGTAATGCCCCTCCATTTCTCATCTTGGATGTGCAGATGGTCTAGCTAAGGAGCATGAAGATGAAGGTAAACTAATAGGAATATTTAGGGTATGTTAGATAGTTGATGTTGTACATTATATAATGTTGGTAGATTCTACATTCATGTTGATGACATTCCTGATTATGATCATGTATGGTTTCATATGATAGTTAGTATGTTTTATCGATAATCTTTGTTGCGACACTGATAATTTATATGCTCTGACATTGTTTTACATTCAGGTGATTATGATGTTGACCTTACTATGTCATATGTTAGAATTGATTTTTATGCGACTGATTTTGTATCATAAGATGTTATGTTGTGATGTGTTGTGTGGATTAATCTTATTATGTGTATCATGTGATTATCTGACGATGGTTCTTATTTAGTCGTTTAGTAACTGATTGCTATGTGTGTTGTGATTATGTGTTTAATGTGTTAGTGAAAGGGACAGTGTCGTATTACTCATGCGTGAGTACCCTGCTATGCTACGATTCCCTTTCCACAGTGTATTTGACTATATGATTATATATATGTATATTTGTTCAACTATTTGGTTGTTGTCGGATGTAGGTACCAAGCATCGACTCCACCTAAATTGATAGGTCTGAGAATGCCTTAAACACAATGGAAGCTGTTGAATGGAGATAACATATGGTCCCCTAGCTTAGCTATCATCCTTGAAGAGGATGAGTATTCGGTTTTGCACCCAGTCAGTGTTGTCAGTATCAGCATGATAGTCGGTCATTGTTGTGGTAGTCTTGCTTTCTGATCATGCATAGTGGTCAAGTATTGTTTGGTATTTGGATTATTGAGTTTGGAATTGTTTGATTAGTGCTTTGGTTAGTTGTTGCATTAAAATAAAATTATTAAGTTACAAAGGCACTTTTAATAAATAAATAAATATAGATGCTTTTATGTAAATTATAGTTGTGGGGAAATATGTATTATTATGTCTGAAAAAGATCTTCTTTCTTTATTATTATTGTCTTGAGTAATTATTTTCCATTTTGGCCACTTGGAAGAAGTGGCAGTTACGCACCTCAAGAGGGAATCTTAGAAATAATTGTTTCTTTTGAGTAAGAGACTAATTTTAGAAAAGTAGAAAGAAACTTATTTTGTTTGGTTGTAAATGAAATAAATAGCAAATTCTAAAATAAATAAAATCAGAGGGAAATTATTATTTGGTTAATAATAGCAAATTGTAAGAAAGTAATAAAGGAGAATCTTCTGGAAGAAATTAGGGGGGTGGTTATGCATGGTCAACTTTATTTTGAAATCTCAAGACATAATTTGGGGAAGGGCATGCATTTGAAAAGGGAGAATATGTTTTATGTTTTGGGGATCTCTCTCTCTCTCTCTCTAGAAGTTTTCATTTTTCTTTTTGGCACCATAAACCATAGCTTCCAGAAGAAAAGACTTGGGAAAAATGGATGCGAGCTAGAAAATTTAGTGAAGATGTGATAGAAGCAACATTCCAGGTATGGACTGAGATATGAAACTAATTTATTGTTGCATTTATTGTTGGAGTAGAATAAAATTGCGGAGTAGAGGAAAATAATTAGAAAGATAACAAGATTTTTTTCAACTAGCAGTAAATTCTCTTAGGACCTACTTTTGTGAGAGGGGGGCATGCACCTAAGGGGATGAAAAATGGAAAGGAGGAAGGATCTAAAAAGACCTGTGAAAAGATGTAACCATTCAAAATTAAGATGACCATGGGATACATAAGGATTAATGAAATATCATACCTAAAACACCCATGGCAAAATGGGATAAAAGGAAATTAAGAGAAATTAGTGACACAATAAAAAATGGAATGGAATTAGACATGGAAGAAAGGAGTTTGAAAGAAACACAAGAAGGATAGGAATGATATCGTAGAAGGATGGAAAAAGTAGAAGAGATAAGGAGAGAACATGTCATAAAGGTTTTGGAAGAAAATGAAGAGCACACCAAGAAGGGTGCTGCCAAGCACACTAAGGTGGGTGTAGTCAGACAAAAAGATGTAACAAATTTAGTGATAGAAAAAGAGTGCACCATAAGGGTTGCCACAGAAATAACAGAGACTGATACATATAAGAATCTAGGACTAATAACAATACATATTGATAAATCCAAAGAAATGCTTAGGAATCTGTAAGGAAGCATTACTATTTATGATGATTCTAGGAGGACATGGGAAGAATACTATACTAAAATCCTAACCCTACCACAATTTGATAAATCACCATATGTTCACCCTGACCTCACCAATGCCTAGATTAAGATCAATGAGCAATGAGAATCAATATTGAACCCCATGAAAAATATTCAGGCTTTAAATTTTGATGAGGAATACCTAGATTATTTGGTGAATCAGAGTGTGATGAAAATAAGAAAAAGAGGAGTAGATGTGATACTGGATAACATTGATTTTGACAGTATAAGACACTCAAGAGAACCATAATTAAGAACTAACTAAATATCACTAACAATTAAAAATACATCCCCTACAATGACATGTCAATTTGAAAAGGTACAACCCACCAACCAGGAGTTAGCCCCAGTGCCATACAAATCAAGAAGGATTTTGGTGTCTAAAGAACACAACAAAGAGATAGACATGTTAGACACACCAGTATAGTGAGAGGGGGTGAATCAGTATCTAATCAATCTTTAAATTTAACAACTTCAACTTATCTGGAGCAGATCAGAATTTAAGCATCACAACATTAACATGCACATGAAAGATTAACACAATGCACAACACATAACACCAAATATACATGGAAAACCCTAGAAGGGAAAAACCACAGTGAGGATTAACTCACAATATATATTAAGCTCAAATAGTAACTTTGTTTTAGGGGCTTTAACCCAAGGAAGCTGCTACTCCCTAAGTAACTTTGATTTAGGGTCACTCCCAAGGAAGCTTCTACTCCCTAATGACTTTGTTTTAGGGCTACAACCCAAGGAAGCAACTAGTCCCTGATCTGAGAACAAACTCAGAAATGATTACAGTATGACAATCTTTCAACTGTCTGAAAACTACCTTTGAAGCTCACACTTGATGATTGCACTTCTATCTCTTCACACTTTCTTCTAAAGATCTGATCAATTAGGCACACTCTATACTTGATCACTGTCACAAATATGTCTTCAAGAGGAATCCAGATAGCATCAACAACATCTACTTTTTCTCCCACAGTCACACATCAATAATACCTTTATTCTGCCTTTATCTACTTGCAAACCTTGTTTATCAACTTGCAATCATATCCTCTGCATTCAATTTGATCTACTATTTATACATGATATTACATTGACCACATATCTTGTCAACTAGATAAAATATGAAAAATACATTTCCAGGTCAGCCATACAACACACAATATGAACCATGTAGAAGATAGGTCTAATTAGGACAACACATTATACTAGTAGAAGAATCAAGCCTTGCAAACCCCAACACTTGCTTAACCAGGTCCAAAACATCCTTCATAGATTCAAACAAAAAGGAATTACATCTGCAAACTCCACTCATTTGAAAATAGGATAGCTTTAAGAAAAACTCATGAAAACTTGAAGTGTAATAACCATATCAACTGGAAAACCTTGTGTGGTACTAGAAATAAGAAAGATCTTCATGAAAATCTTCCAGATGAGTTAACATGACTCATACAACATCCCAAAACACTCCTGTTGATGGGTGTTTTTGCACTCAACAACGCAGGTGTGATTGCTGGTATCACACCTCTCTTGAAAAAGGTATCCTATCCAAGATAGGACTGCCCCAAGGATAATACAGCTAGGTCTTAGCTTGCTTGGAATGACTCAGTGGTATGTTCTAGTTGTGCCAACAAGAGGTCTTACATAAAATGTAGGGTTTATGGAATATGACAGCAGTATGTATGCAGAAACCCTATGATACTTTCAGCAGATTTGAGATTTGTTTGCTACTATGAGACCTAAATCTAACAACTTGATGTAAATAAAATGCAAAAGGAAAAGGAGAGGAAGAAGGGATAAGAGATCCTAAATGACAGTCACAATGGGGGTAAAATGTTATAGATAGACAAATACTTTCAATAAACCATTCCCTGTTTCACCAGGATAGGAAACCCACAATGTTGTAAGAAATGATGCAATCTTCAAAGGATCCTTATGATTTTCAAATTGCATTCACTCATTAAACACCTGGACAATGACGGAGCCTAACTAGTGGAATGTAACCAAACTATATTCAATGACAGGGTCTAGGCTAACTATGTTAGATCTAGGGCACACAACTGAGAGGGGGGGTGAATCAGTTGTACAAAAACTTGCTTCTACTTCAAACACTTGATTCTTCTTTGTTAGTTAATAGCATATCAATTAACCATTTATGAAAGCATAAGCATGAACACCGGAGCAAATAAACATCAACACATTAGACACCAAGATTTTTGACGTGGAAAACCCGGTTAAGGGAAAAACCACAGGGTGATTAACCCAAGGATTATTCTCTGTTAGAAGAATAAGAAAAATGAATGGCACATGCCAATTAGGGCTCACTACCTAAGCACACTGCTCACAAGGAGGCACACTGCCTACAAGAGACACACTGTCTACAAGATAACAAGTATTACAAACTTGAACTGGAGAATGACATCTTTACCATGTCTGGATCAATTCCATTTAAGCCTGAGACACACCTGCTCTGCCTTTCGCTCTCTCACTATGCCACACACATCCGCTCCACACCACACTTTGAAATGAATTCACAAACCTTCATTTATACAAGGCATCGACTTAGGAACAATCATCTAAGTCAGCAATCAACCACAAGAACATTCACAAGATGAATAACTCATTCGGTCGGCTAGTCTGAACAAGAACATCTTCATCTGGAAGAATATCTCCAATTTCGGGCTCTAACACTAATGCGGACCGACAACACAACCTCAACATGATCTAAAAACGTTCATAGGCTTGCCTGAATGACCAAGTACATCTGCACTTCCTCTACTTATTAGAATCTCTTCCCTTCTTCATCCGGAACTTCAAGAACATAGTCTACCGCCACTGTCATACCACAAAAGGTGCTTCTGGACCTCCAAACTATGAACAAATCGAGATGACACATCACAAGGACATCCCAAACACTCCTTCCAATTTGTAGAATAGGACAATGCACTTCCAGATCTCACCGAACCTTTTTGTAACACTCTATCTCTCTGGAGCATCTCCTGAAACTAGTTCTACTTGATCAAACACAACTTCTTCATAACTTCATGCAGACCTCTGAAATCTTAACTGGAACATATCAAGACTCATATCTACAAACCCTTTAATCTGCATCCTCTAATCCTCAACCTATTGAGTACTTTTGCCTTCTTCTCATCACTGTTCTTCACTGTTCCTGATTGAGACTGATTTTCTCAATATCCTTAGCATACAGCTCATCCAATCCTTCTCATTGAGCAATATGAGTATGTTGACAACACTGATTAACCTCATACTTGCAACAATCTCCCCCTTTGTCATTGATGGCAACATGTGATGTGAAAAACCATCAAGACAAGAACTTCTACTTTTTGTCACAGCTCCCCCTATCAGCAACAACTCTTCACATGTCTTCTCTTCCCTTACTGCTCCCTTTTGATCATCAACCACTTGTTTTTCACATGTCTTCTCTCCCCCTTTGACATCAATGGCAAAGGGCTCATACTTGTAATTCTAACACATCAGAATCATACCAGCTGCTCCCCCTTAGTAGCAGCTCCCATCATCAATCCGGATCACAAGATATGACTGTGATATCCACCGGACTAATGCACATCAGTGCATCTTAGTTCATCACCGGAGGGGCCATGACCCCTAACTTCTCTCGGAGATACTCAAAAGAGTCCTTGGGAAGAGGTTTAGTAAAAATATCTACAATCTGATCCTTGGAGGGTACATACTCCAATCTGACTTCATCCTTGTTCACTTGCTCTCTTAGAAAGTGAAACTTGATAGATATGTGCTTGGTCTTAGAATGCAACACCGGATTCTTAGAAATGTTTATTGCACTTGAATTATCATAGAAAATTGTAATAGGCTCCTCATATTCTACTTTAATGTCTCTTAACATCTGCTTCATCCATAAGATTTGAGTGCAACTACCTACTGCTACAATGTATTCTACTTCAATTGTAGACAAGGATATTGCCTCTTGTTTCTTGCTTAGCCAAGAAACCAACCTTTTTCCCAAAAAGAATGCTCCTCCACTAGTACTCTTCATATCATCCACATCTCCTGCCCAATCTACATTTGTATATGCATGAAGAGAGAAATCCTGATCTCTAGGATACCATAGACCATACTCAACTATTCCTTTCAAGTACCTAGAAATTCTTTTGATTGCCATGACATGAGATTCTCTGGGATCAGCCTGAAATCTTCCCACAAGACCAACAGCTTGCATTATATCTGGTCTAGTCTAAGTGAGATACAATAGTCCTCCAATCATTGATCTATACTTGGTCTGATCTGTCTTAGGAGAGTCATCATCTTTGCTCAACTTACATCCGGTTGGCATAGGAGTGTTCATTGGCTTTGAATCTTCCATTCCAAATTTCCTCAACAATTCTTTCACATACTTAGTCTGAGAGATAAAGATTCCTTTCTCTGTCTGAGTAATTTGCAGACCCAAGAAGAAATTCATTTCACCAAGCATTGACATTTCAAACTCACTTTTCATTTGATTTGCAAAGGTTTTACACAAACTGTCTCTTCCTCCAAAGATCATATCATCAACAAATACTTCAACAATCAAGATGTTTTCATTATCTATTTGGAAATATAGATTACTATCAGCAGTACCTTTGTTAAAACCAATCTGCACAAGATGCTTATCCAACCTTTCATACCATGCTCTTGGGGCTTGCTTCAATCCATACAGTGCTTTCTTCAACTTACAGACCATATTATCATGATCAAACAATTGAAATCCATTCCACCAAGCATTGACATTTCAAACTCACTTTTCATTTGATTTGCAAAGGTTTTACACAAACTGTCTCTTCCTCCAAAGATGATATCATCAACAAATACTTCAACAATCAAGATGTTTTCATTATCTATTTGGAAATATAGATTACTATCAGCAGTACCTTTGTTAAAACCAATCTGCACAAGATGCTTATCCAACTTTCATACCATGCTCTTGGGGCTTGCTTCAATCCATACAGTGCTTTCTTCAACTTGCAAACCATATTATCATGATCAGACAATTGAAATCCATCCGGTTGTTCAATGTATACTTCTTCTTCCAATTCACCATTTAGGAAGGCAGACTTGACATCCATCTGATATACCTTGAAGTCTTTGAAGGTAGCAAATGCAAGAAATAATCTGACTACTTCAATTCTTGCCACCGGAGCAAAGGTTTCTTCAAAATCAATTCCTTCTATTTGAGAGTAGCCTTTGCAGACCAATCTAGCTTTATTTCTGATTACTTCACCAACTTCATTTAGTTTGTTCCGGAAGACCCATTTGGTTCCAATCACATTCTTGTTTCTAGGTCTAGGAATAAGATCCCAAGTATGATTTTTCTCCATTTGCATCAACTCTTCCTCCATTACTTTGGTCCAGTTTTCATCATTGCAAGCTTCATTAATTGTCTTAGGTTCAATCTTTGAAATCAGACAGTATTCATTTGAATTTTGAGCAATTCTCCTCCTTGTTTGTACCCCTTTGCTTTTGTCACCTAAGATCTGATCTTCAGAATGGTTTAGAGTTACATACCTTAGAACTTTGGGAGTTTCTTGCACTACTGTTTCTTGATCAGGCTCATTCAGACAGACCTCTTCTTCTTGATTTACCAGATCAGTCTGAATCTAAATTTTAGAGGAGGATTGAACTCCTTGCACCAGGGAATCATTCTGATCATCTTCATCATATTCATAAAACCTTGAGGGCTTCTCAATTCCTTCATAAACCTTCACATTTGTACTTTCTATCATCTTTCTCAATCTCTTATTGTAACACCGGTATGCTTTGCTTTGAGTGGAGTAACCCAAGAAAATTCCTTCATCACTTCTAGCATCAAACTTTCCTAGATCTTCATCTCTTTTGATGTAACACTTGCTACCAAATACTCTGAAATATCTCACAGTGGGAGTTATACCAAACCAAAGTTCATAAGGAGTCTTACCGGTATTGCTTCTGATTTGAACTTGGTTAAGAGGATAGACTGCAGTGCTGACAGCTTCTCTCCAAAACATCTGAGGAATATTTGCTTCCATCATCATTGTCCTGGATGCTTCCTGGATGGTCCGGTTCTTTCTCTCAACTACTCCATTTTGCTGTGGAGTCCTAGGAGCAGACAACTATCTCTTTATACCATGCTTCTCACAAAAGTCTATGAATTCACTGGATGTGAATTCACCACCTCTATCAGACCTTAGACATTTCAGTTTCAATCCGGTTTGATTCTCTACCATAGCTTTAAAGATTTTGAACTTCTCAAGGGCTTCTGATTTCTCTTTTAGAAAGGTGACCCACATCATTTAGGAATGGTCATCAATCAGTAACATGAAATATCTATCACCTTGCATACTCTTGATTCTTGTTGGACCACATAGATCAATATGAACCAATTCCAATAATCCAGTAGAGGACTGATCCTTGCTTTTGAAGGAGATTCTGCTCTGTTTACCTAGCTGACATTCTTTGCACAAACTATTTGTAGGTTTCACCAATTTTGGAAGATCTCTTACAGCCTGAGTATTGCTTATCTTGATGATGTTGTCAAAATTCACATGACAATCCTTCTATGCCATAACCAACTCTGATCAACTTGAACAAACAAACAACTTTTATTTGAACCAACTAGATGGAAGATATTACCTTTTGTTTGAGTACCGGATGCAATCTCAGTTCCAGAGCTTTCAAAGATCCTGCATCTTCCATTCTTGAACTAGAGATCATAACCTTTGTCCACCAACTGACCAACACTGAGAAGATTGTGCTTCAATCCTTCAACATATAGTACATTACTAGTTTTTCTCTTTCCATCAAAAGAAATAGTTCCCTACCTCTGATTCTAATAGCAGAATTGTCACCAAACTTTACCATTCCTCCTTCATACCTTTCCAAATCTAAGAACTTGTTCTTGTCACCTGTCATATGGTGAGAGCATCCACTGTCAATAACCCAATCATCCTTTTCTTCAACTTGGGCAGCCAAAGCTCTTTCTACAACCTTATGATTGATAGACTAAGAGGATATTGAATTTTCTTCCTTGATGGCAATAAACACCCATTCATTTCTGGATTTGCTTCCTATTTCTGATTCATCATCTGTTACTCCTTCATTATCATCTTCTTCATGAACATAATAGCAGTTTTTTTGGAACCTTTGTCTGTTAGAATTTGACCTTGCAAATCTTTCCAGACATCTTGAAGCAAAATGACCAATCTTATTGCAGTTGAAGCACTTAAAGGGTAATTTTCCTTCATACTTACCGGATCCTCTTGGCAGTCTCTTTTCAATGAGGGCTTCAAGTTGAGTTATTTTTGCTTCTTCCTCTTCCATGTCTTTCCTTGCTTGATCATACCATGACAGCTTCCTTGAAGAGTTCTCTCCCAGATCAAATATTTGTTTGCCTTTCACATAGGCACTGGCTTTGAAAGCAGATTCAATCTTGGTGTGATCATCTCCAAACTCGGTCATTTCACATGCAGCCAGTTTGCCAGCCAATTGCTCTCTTGTGATAGTTGTATGGGCTCTGAATTCATCAATGGCAGCAACCTTGATTTTGTAGGCAGCAGGAAGGGATCTAAGAATTTTGCAAACAATCTCATTTTCATCCAGAACTCCACTAGCATTCCTGATTCCACACACTAGCTCATTTACTCTTGGCATAAAAGTAGTGATATTTTCATCATTTCTCATCTTCAATCTTTCAAATTTCCCTTTCAGACTTTGCAACCTTGCACTCTTAAGAAACTCATCTCCTTCATGTAGAAGTTCCAGTTTAACCCAGATCTCATATGCAGTTGGTAGGCCAATAGCATTTGAGAGTTCTAAGTCAGTCAATGCACTTAAAAGAGCTTCTTTGGTCCGCAGATTGTTTTCAGCATCTGTGATTTCATTCAAAGTTGTCGGACCACCCTGTGGAGGTACATATGCTTTTGTGACCATGGACAAGTATGCTTTTCCCATACACTCCAAGTGACATTTCATGCGACCTTTCTAGAGAGAGAAGTTGGTTCCATCGAACATCAGAATATCCTTCTTGTAGGACGACATCCTGGATCTCCTCAAGCGATTAAGCTCCTTTTAGAGGAACTTGGCTCTGATACCAATTGTTAGATCTAGGGCACACAACTGAGAGGGGGGTGAATCAGTTGTACAAAAACTTGCTTCTACTTCAAACACTTGATTCTTCTTTGTTAGTTAACAGCATATCAATTAACCATTTATGAAAGCATAAGCATAAACATCGGAGCAGATAAACATCAACACATTAGACACCAAGATTTTTGACATGGAAAACCCAGTTAAGGGAAAAACCACGGGGTGATTAACCCAAGTATTATTCTCTATTAGAAGAATAAGAAAAATGAATGGCACATGCCAATTAGGGCTCACTGCCTAAGCACACTGCTCACAAGGAGGCACACTGCCTACAAGAGACACACTGTCTACAAGATAACAAGTATTATAAACTTGAACTGGAGAATGACATCTTTACCATGTCTGGATCAGTTCCATTTAAGCCCAAGACACACCTGCTCTGCCTTTCACTCTCTCGCTATGCCACACACATTCGCTCCACACCACACTTTGAAATGAATTCACAAACCTTCATTTATACAAGGCATTGACTTAGGAACAATCATCTAAGTCGGCAATCAACCACAAGAACATTCGCAAGATGAATAACTCATCCGGTCGGCCAGTCTGAACAAGAACATCTTCATCTGGAAGAATATCTCCAATTATAGGCTCTAACACTAATGCGGACTAACAACACAACCTCAACATGATCCAAGAACCTTCACAGGCTTGCCTGAATGACCAGGTACATCTGCACTTCCTCTACTTATTAGAATCTCTTCTCTTCTTCATCCGAAACTTCAAGAACACAGTCTACCACCACTGTCATACCGCAAAAGGTGCTTCCGAACCTCCAAACTATGAACAAATCGAGATGACACATCACAAGGACATCCCAAACACTCCTTCCAATCCGCAGAATAGGACAATGCACATCCGGATCTCACCGAACCTTTTTGTAACACTCTGTCTCTCCGGAGCATCTCCCGGAACTGCTTCTACTTGATCAAGCACAACTTCTTCATAACTTCATGCGGACCTCTGAAATCTTAACTAGAACATCTCAAGACTCATATCTACAAACCCTTTAATCCGCATCCTCTGATCCTCAACCTATTAAGTACTTTTGCCTTCTTCTCATCACTATTCTTCACTGTTCTTGACTGAGACTGATTTTCTCAATATCCTCAGCACATAGCTCATCCAATCCTTCTCATTAAGCAATATGAGTATGTTGACATCAATGACAATATTGATTAACCTCATACTTGCAACAAACTATACACAACAACTTACCATCGGTAAGCACTAATAGTATGGACCAAAGCATTTATCAGATATCTTAACATTTACCCATCATTGCAAAAGCACAACTAATTAAATTTAGATTGATATGAACCATGAAAACCAAAGAGGATAACACAAGAACACAAATTCCCAACAACCTGCAAAACTTGCTTCGTATTAATCACAATTTGGTAGAGTCTCAGCAATTCAGTATCAAATCTTACTTACAAATGAGAGAAAAGGATGGCCCTTTTATAGACAAGGCACCATACCGAGTTTTTCAATGGACGATGGAGATTAACTCAACACCAATGGTCCAGATTACATGGCATTTAATTTGGTCAGTGGGTAGTTACAATCTTAGATTTGTCTTTGTCTTGTAGGAAAAAGACAAAATACAGCTTGCAAATACATTGAATCTGGACAGAATGGATGCCCATTTGGTTGTACATGATGAAAAGTCAAATTTCAAGGCCTAATAAAGCAAAATGGAGTCACATGACACTTGAAAATTTGAGCTAATGTGAGTTCACGGGATTCCAAGTGTTGAGTGGACCAAGAGGAGTATGTGGCACATTATTAGTGAAGATATATCCAACTGGATGCTTGCTGGACTGATTCTTGATGACTGGACTGCTGGAACAGCTATATGCATGTCTTGGTGATCCAGTCCATGGTCATTTGAGTGGTATTTTTGGGAAAATATCAAAAATATAATTTTTGGTATTTTCTACATCATAGTAAATTGCATTTTCTGAGGCCTTTGGAGCAGAATGGGGGCTCGAAACTTCCCAGTTGCTTGGCGTTAGGCCTTAGCAGTTGGGTAGCTCAAACTAGATAATCAGTTTATCTTTCCAACGAGTCCAAGAATTTAAATTATGATAAAATAGCTATAAGTTATGACCCCCAGACTGGATCGCTTGGACATTGGATTGGATCTGCAAGAACAACAATGAAGTAGACTCGATCTTTTATATATTTAGCTCCTGTAGGTCATCTCCATCATCTTGGACATCATACTGACTTCCTTTTGCATGTGCAGCTACAATTTGTGTTCACCCTTCCAAGATGGCTCCAACAAGCTCCTTTGTCCTCCAAGACCTACAATTCACAATGCAAAGCATCAATTTCATCATAAAAAGTCATTTCCCATCATTTTGGATCAAAATATGTCCATTTGTTGTCATGGATCAGTCAAACACAGCTCATTGTCAATGTTGCTTCCTTATAGTCCTATTCACAAATCCAGTGATTTTTGCATGATTTTCTAAGTTTTTAACCATTTTCAAGTACCCATTTGGCCAATATATTGATCTAGGAAGTTTGTTTAGTCATTAGGATCCATTTGGGAACTTTTATTTCATGTTTTTCTAGACTTTTCTATAAAAAGCGAGATTTTTGGGGGTCACAGACTTTTTATGTGCAGTGGCATTAATTAACGTAAAACATGCCAAAAATCCATACAAACTTGGTAAAATGTTCATCATGATATGATAAATAGATGTGCAATTCAAATCCATCAAGAAAATCTAATTTGCTCCTTGAAATACTCTATTTTTGGCCCAAAACACTAAAAAGCGCTGATTTTGGGGGTCACTGACTTAGCGTTGATTTTGCTTCCAACTGACCTAGCAGTGATTTTGGGTCCATCTGACCTTAGCGTGGATTTTGGGTTCATCTAACATTAGCATGGATTTTGGGTCCATCTGACCTTAGCGCGGTTGGGTTCATCTGACCTTAGCGCGAATTTTGGGTCCGACCGACTAAAATGATGCTTCATGAGGTCAGTCGGTTCCATTTTTAGTGTAGGTCCGTTGGGTCTATTTTTAGCGCAAAGTTTATTTGATGGGGTTTTTCAAAGTGACCGACCTGCATGAATTTTAGCACCGACCGACCAAAGGTAGTAGAAGTGAGTTTTAGTGCAAGTCAGTAGGAAGTCGTTTTAGCGCAAGTCTACTAAATGGGTTTTTAGCGCAAAAGTCTGCAAAGGCTGTTTTTAGTGCAAAAGTCGGTAGGAGGCAGTTTTAGCGCTTTTTGCAATTGGGGTCATTTTTAGTGCCAGATTTTGAATTGGCCAGGGTGAAAGTATATTTAAAAATATATTTAAGTAACTTATACTTTAAATATTTTTAAATATACTTTCAGGATGTTTGAGATGGGTTCCAGATCCATAGGATTTCATATGTAGATTCTAGAATTTGAGGTTCCACCAAATTTTAGACTTAGCCATTTTTCAGGATTTTCAGGGTTTCAAACTTAGCCAAATCGGGGCTTCAAGACTATGTGTCAGAATGAAAGTATGTGAACCCCTTAGTAAAATCTTGTGGAATTTGACATGATTTTGCAACTGTAAGACCTAGAAACTAGGAGTTTCAACATGACACATCTTGCAATAGCAATTTCAAGGGCAACATCTCGTGACATAGGATTTTAGACAAAAGTGCAGTAACACCTAATTTCAGTGCAATGGGAAACAAATGGCTATTTCTTAAGCACAAGATCACTCAAGACACTTCCAAATCAATCATGAAAGACATCAAACGACTCCAAACATGTAAAAAACAAAAATTTGAAGCAAATCCTGCATTCTAAGCACAATTTCACCTTCTCATCATCATAAGGGAAAAAAGGTTGAGACTTCAAGCTAAAGAAAAAGAGGGGGTCTCCATTTGGCAAAATGGGGTGTGTGTGCAAGGCACAACAACTCCTTTGCCACCACACATCAAAGAATTGTGCCACACAACTTCAAAAATTAACACAAAGAACACTCTGTTATCCAGAGCACATTGCATCATGCTGTCAATTGAAAACCTAAGTTGCAGACCACCAAGAAGCTTGAAATAAGAAAGAGGCATGAATGCACATCCAAGAACATGTCCATAAAACCAAAAGGTCAATCATTCACTTCTGGAGGAATGCAGAGCATTCCAGTAGGTCTTCCACACTACTCTATTCTGCCATAGGACATACCAGTGCTTTATCAATCATAACTTTCACAGCAAAGGAAAAGATGGTCTAGAACTTTTGAAACAACACCTTTTTCACCTACTGAGAACATATCCAAAACTGCATATCCATATCTACAAATATAGAGGAATGTGAAGAATTCCATTCACTCTTCATCATCACATTATATTGTCAGAGCCTGAACTAGAACTCAGTCTCTTATATTTTTCACTGTGGAGGAGCAAACACTCTAAAACTTAGGATTTAGCACATTTACATCATACTCAACTTAACTCTTGAACTGCAAGACCATATCTTCAAAATTAGAGGAGTGTGGAGCATTCCATTGCCATGCTAGAAACATCTTCACAGAACCAACACTGTCTTCAAACTTCTCTCGGAGGCCATGTCTTCTTTGCATCACCATATACAACTCAAGATCAGTAGGAATGATCATACAACATGCTTCAAATCAACAGGAGCACATCCGCAGCATTAGCAACACAACTTATTCTTCTAATTTAGATTGATCAAACTTCAAACTCAACTCTTCTTTGATTAGGAATGTAACTTTTTAGGACCTCCAATGATGAGCTTTCTCTTTCTTAGGAATATGACATCCAACCATGAATAGTCTCTTACTCTTGTGATAGTGTTGACATAAGTGTATGCCGTTGGCAAGAGACACTGCTCTGGTATTGACTTGTATGTTGTCATTGATGGAAACAAGGCTTAGAGATCCTATCACCATGACAGGAAGAGATATCTTTGGAAGAACATACTAGATTCCAGGTCCGGTTGATAGAAAATGGCTAAGTATGGAAAGTATGCAGAGTAGAAGGATAGTAAGCTGGACAGTATGCCTCTGTAGATGATGATCCAGTAATGCAGTTTAGGTATGATGTTCTCAATTTTTTGACAGTGTTATGCCTCAAAGATTATGTCATGACTTCCTCTGGAAGTCATCTTGAAGAAATGTCTAAGTCCAGGTAAGCAAAGGCTTAGCAAGAACAGTGAACAGGGCATAGTGCAGTGGTCCGCATTCCTCCGCAGATAAGTATTTTGTGATCTAGTGTTGAGGTGTTGTAAACACTTATATGGAGTGTCTTATTCCAAAGTTAGGAGATCTAAAGTCCACCGAAAGGTTAGCTATAAGCTACTAAGTTTCGGCATAGTGTTTGACAGAGCTTGACAAAGACAGAGTCTGAGTTCTGATGGTCCGCATTTCTCTACAAGATGATATAATGCCTTGTGGTTCTAAGGGTAAGATTGGGAATGTGTAAAAAGTCCTTGCTATGATTTGGAAGGTGTTTTGAGATCCTTAGTAAAACTTGTAATTTAGCAGATGAAGTTGTTAAGCATGCTTTTGAGGAACAGGCCAATTAGTGAGATAAATCATGATGCGGAGAAAGGATAGTGTGTGAAAAATCCATTCAAGTATTTGAATGATTAGAGCCAACCTATATGAACACGTTTGGGGGAAGATTTGGGTCCGTCCAACACATAATGCATTGGATTGAGCGACAAGGTACATCTTTCTATGTACACGTTTCACTTCTTAGATGCCGACCTGATTATGGATTAAATCATGATGTGGATATATATAAGAGTGATGATCTTCAGTTGAGTTGTGTGCATGAGTAGAGGTGTGTGTGTTGTGCGAGCATGAGAGTAGAAGAGCAAAGTTAGAAGAGAAGCAGGGATGAAGACTTGGGATTTAGAATTCAGTTGCTAAATGACTACACCCTGGCATAGTGGCAGATGCTTAAGTAGTATTTAGTTATCATGTGTAATCTGATTGGAAGCAAGCTTTTGTCATCAAGGCAGTGAGCCTTCAATAGGGTTTAACAGTCCTCAAGGTTTAATAGCCCTCATTGTAATCTTGCTAGGTTTAGGGTTGAGGCAGTGAGCCTACTAAATCTAGTTGTACTTCATGGTAGTAAGCCAGCATGTTCTAGGCCCATGGAGTGACCAAGACTGAACATCATTTTTGTAAAGATTACAATATATATATATATGAGAGTTAATCCTCTCTGTGGTTTTTCTCATTTTGGGTTTTCCACGTAAAATCTTGGTGTTATGTGTCATGATTTTGTGGATGTTGTTCAATTGTATATTTTTCTTCTATTGGATTATTCTTTTGAAATTGTTAAAAGTAAAAGTGCAAGAAAAGATTTATAAAACACTGATTCACCCCCCCCCCCGCTTAGTGTTCCTAACAATCAACAATTGGTATCAGAGAAAGGTTCCTTTGAAAAAGTTTAATAGCTTAAGAAAGATCTAGGATAGTACGATCATGGTAGCAAGAAGGTATGGAAATTATGAGAGATACAACCAACTAGAAGCAGCTCTTATGGATCTTAAAAATTCTGAAGCAGAGGTCAGGGATCTGAAAGAAAACTTGCAACAAGCTGATGAATGCATCTTAAAGTTGAAAGAGCAAGTCAAGAAATTCAAAGACAAATACAAAGAAGTCAATGACCAATTATTATCGGCAAATGAAGCCCTAAATAATTTGGAAGTAGAAGTGACAGAAAGAACATAAGCAGAAGATGATATAAATTTGATTGTGAAGAACAAATCAAAAGATTGTGCAAACCTTGAAAAGGAAATTATAAGTTTGAAAATAGATCTGGAAAAGGCCAGAAGTTTTGAAGAAAAATTCAGGATAAGTACTGCAAAGCTTGACAAAATGATTGCTAGCCAGAGGAATGCTGATGACAAACATGGTTTAGGATTTGAGAAAGGAGAAAGTTAAAACTCTGGACAAATGAGCACAAAGTCAAGGGAAAACAAAGGATACTAGCTCAGAAATCAAAGAAGAAGACGTAGAAGACCTCTGGTCAGACAACCAAATGTTCAAAGGTACCCATCTTTCAATGGTTATTGTAATTCATGCAATAAGTTTGGTCATAGGGCTACTCAGTGTAGGAGCAGAATAAATCAAAAGATTCCATCATTCTCTAGTTAGTGCTTCAATTGCAAGAAAGTTAGTCATAGAGCAAATGAATGTAGAATCAGATCAAAAAAAGTTTCAACAATGGAAGGAATGAATAGTCATTCAAAGGTAAATGCTTCACTTGCAATAGGGTTGGTCATAAAGATGTTGTATGCAGAAGTAAAGTAAGTCATAATTCTATTAGGTGCAATGCATGCTATAAAATGGGACACATATCAAATGAATGTAGAAGTTCGGTAAGAACTAATTTTCAAAATATTACGAATAGTCAATCATTCAATGGAAAATGTTTTGCATGCAATAGATTTGGACACATGGCTAATCAATGTAGATCAAATTCAATCAATGGAAGGAATCAAGGTCAAAAGAAAGTGGTATGTTTTAATTGCAACAAATCTGGACATATTGCAAGATTCTGTAGAAGTAGGAATGTGAAGAGAGATCACTATTCTAAAGAAAGGAAAACAACTCAGAAGAATGAGAAGGGAAAAGAAAAGGTTGATCTGATTGAGACTCAGGAAGAAATGGACAAGATCTAGATTGATAAGGAAGTAATTTTAATTGAGGATAGATCCGCACCAACATCTGATGCAGATACCTTCTTTGAAGAGTAAATAGAGAGCTCTAGCTTAGGGGGGAATAGTATTGAAAATCCAATCTCCCTAGCTAGATAATTGGAGCTGGAATCCAGCAATGAGTCATGTGGTGAAATCTAACAAGTAAAGTCTGTTGAAAGAAAAATTAGAAGAAAAAGGGTCAATGCAGAATATTGTGGAGCTATTCTAATTGGCTGTGGTCTACACTGAAGAGTCTTGACAGTTTTTTGGGAATGAGTATTTAATGATGACTAGGTCAAGCCGTGTGGAGGATAAAAGGAACTTGTTTAGTTTTAAAATCACTTTGCACTTAGAGCTATTAGAAATTCAGAGAGATCGAAGCTAAACTTGAGCAGCGACAATCAACATTTGAAGCATTCAAAGAAAGAAACCCCAACTCAGCGAAACAAGGTATTTTCATTTGTGAATCTGTTGAATCTCTAAAATGGCAACCCACAAGTCGTATACATCTCTGATTGACCTCGGCCTAAGTTTAAGAAATATCCCTACAAGGCATCTGAAGTGGATCTAATGGGTGCATTCTCAAAAATACCCTACGAAGTCCTGTATGTGGAAGATGTTAGGGCATACATCCATGTGGCCCTAGATGAGCTCGGCGGTGACAAATTCTCAGATTTATTCCTGAAACACTTAAGTAATGATCAATTTGATTTAAAGGAAGAATACAAAGCCTTGAAGGAGAAGAAATTCATTCAGTATGCAGAGTTTCCCACATTTGTAAAAGACGAATGGGTCAGGTATATCCTTAGTCGAATCCATGACAAATTCATGTGGTTAGGGAAAGGGCAACCCTTTAAAATAACAAAAGAAGCAATTCAGGAAGTCACTAGACTAAACTCCATTAGAGGAGTGCCATTATTGAAAGTAGTCAAGAACCAAACAGTTACAGATGCTACCAGAGCACAATTTGACAAAAGGGCATTAACGATAAATGATATCATTGATCCTGCAGTAAAGTTTTCCTCGATGGTCATAGGTTACAAAGTTTACTTCTCAAAATAGGAGAACTTAGTTTATGGTACTACAATTTACACTGCCTATCAAATGATCAAAGAGAATGCAGATTATGATTTGTGCGAACTATTACGAACCCAACTACTGGAGAATCTAAAGAAGATAAAGGAAAGCAAGAACTATTCATTCAAGTATGGTACACTAATTATCTGTCTATTCTTCTATTTCTTGAATGAATTCCCAAATCATAAGGGATTGATTTGGTTGAGTAATAAACTAGTAGCTATGCAAATTAGAAACTATCTTAACAACTTGGGAAATTATAATGAGCAAAAAGTAGCCCTATGGGGGTTTTTCAAGAATTTTCAAAGTATGATGCAATCTAGAGAAAGAATTGCTGAGAAAATTGTTGATAAGTACAAGGATACAATCTATTTCATGGTCACTAAGGATCAATGCTTAATGGAGGCTATGGAACCTAGAACTGTATGGGTAATGTCCATGGGTTATGAGGTAGATGAACGAATTTTGGAAAACTATACACCTGCTAAGCAAACCTAAAGATGCCAAGGAAGAAAGGTTTTGAACATATGAGGAGTTATCTGTGAAACTCCATGTTGAACTTAGACAAACTAAATCCACCAAAAAGGTGAGAAAAGAAGTGGAAGTAATTGCCGCAAGGTATGGCATTACTAAAGATCAACTCAAGGAATCAAGAGAAAATGCAGAGAAAGCAAACAAGGAAAGACAAGAAAGGGAACAGGCTAAGGTTCTGAAATAGCCTATAAAGAAGCAAAGAGAGCCTAAAACAACACAAAGGACTACCATAAGCTCTGCTACTTCATCTAGTACAACATCATCAAAGAAACCCTCTGACAAAGATACAAAGAGGAAGAAGATGAAGGGAAAAAGATTGTATGTAAGTGTGGGAGAAAAGGATGAAGAAGAGACAGAATCAGATGAGGAAGTAAAGAAAATGAAAGTTGAGGCTTCTAAAGTTTCCAAAAGTAGCAAGGAGAAGTCATCCAGAAGAAATATACCCAGCAAAAGATAGAAGGTAGATAAGTCTCATGCCACATTAAAAATTGAAGATGTATTAAAGTATGTCACTGTTGATGGTAACTTGAAACCTGTGGCTAAATTTTATGATGATTATAATGACGCTGACAAGAGGATTTTGGAAGAAGCTATTGTAAAGTATTTGAACATATACAACAGAGCCCTCATTGAGATCATTGGTGATCTCCCAGATACCTTGGCCATCATTCTATTAGTTAGGAAGGAAACTGCTATGGCTAAAGATATTGAACTCAAACAACATGCACTAACAAGGTTAAGTTTAGAGATCACTTCTGAAGAAGAAGTCAAAATTTCTAAGGAACTCAAGGATGCCTTCAGGACCAAGAAAGGATGAATTCATTGATGATAGGTGAAATCAACAACGTGGTCAAGGAAACAAAGGAAATCATTTTGGAAATATTGAAGAAAAACAACATTCCTACCATCTATGACAATGAAGAAACAAATCCTGGAGATGACACATCTATTCCAGAAGTTAGCATGGGTCAAGGTTTGGAGCAAACTGATACAAATCCTCTGGTAAAAGTTAGAGTAACAGAAAAGAAAAAAGAAAAATCTGGTCAAACCCCTACTGCTAAAAAGGATCAAACTGAAACAAGTCTTCTTATAGGACAACAAACTAATGATCCAGAAAACAAGGAGAAAATTGGTGAGCAAACCAAAGTTGACAATCAAGAACTTGATTGAGCTGATCAAAACCCTACACTGGAGCAAATTATTGGTCAACAAGAGAATATGGACATGGAACCTTCGAAACAAATTCAAGAAAAAGAAGTGTCTGAAGAAGCAGCAAGAGACACTACGGAGACTATAAAATAGCTTTTGGAAAAAGAAGAATTAGTTCTAGATGAGTCTGAATCAATCCAAGGTCCAATAAATCTGAACACAATGTCTCCTACTCAAATGTTCAAGTTGGCTTCAGTTATCCAAGCTAAAGCAAGAAAAGAGATTTTGAAGTCCCACATTGAGGATAGTGAACTCATAAATCATGCATCCAGCATTTTGGAAAAGTTGGTGCCTGCTTACAGGAGGGATACCTCTTTGTCTACCACTTGTCAACTCAAGGGACTAATTCACTTTGTAAGTACACACTTTGAATCTCTTGAAAAATCTGTTGAAACAAAAGTTAGACAAGAGTTTAATGAGAAAAGGCTAGGTGAGTTGACAAAGTTGATAGCCCATGATAAGGCTCAACTAGAAAATGGAATACATAATATTCAGAGTGCTATTGTAGAAGTTGGTGATGTATATAAATTTTTTCTATCATGGCCGGAAGTTACAAAGAAGACAGAAGAAAAGATCAAGGAATTGGAAGAAAAACTAATAGATATTTCTAAGAATTTTGATCCGGTACAAGAATCAACAAGCAACAAGGAAGCTCAAGTCATTAACATCCACAATGACTTCAATAATTTAATAAATCAAAAGTATCAAATAAAGAGTAGAATGGGACAATTGAGAAGACTGGTTAGTCCTAAACTAAGCTTGTGGCTGAAGCATAGTTTGCTGGACAAACTGTCTCACCATCAGATTTACAAAAGGTAGAAACCATAGTTTTTCTTTTCAATGGATACATTCAGATTCTAAATAATGCCAAGAATGGCTAGGATATTGAGTGGACACAGATCAAGAACTTATTCAATGACATTCTCAAATACATGTAATACAAAGAGGTAGATTGCACTTGTAAATATGCGGCTGAGTACATCAATTTTTGAAATTTTTGGATTCTGGATCACACCCTTTGCCATTGATGTCAAAGGGGGAGAAGTAGATCAGTGAAAAATGGATAATCATCTTAGGGGGAGCAATAAAGTACAATGTATATAGTAAGGGGGAGCAGTCAAGCATTTTTCACTAAGTGTTGCCATCAATGTCAAATGGGGAGATTATTGGCAAGAGACACTTCTCTGGTATTGACTTGTATGTTGTCATTGATGGCAACAAGGCTCATAGATCCTATCACCATGACAGGAAGAGATATCTCCGAAAGAACATATTAGGTTCTAGGTCTGGTTGACATAAAATGGATAAGTATGGAAAGTATGCAAAGTAGAAGGACAATCATCTAGATAGTATGCCTCCGCAGATGATGATCTAGTAATGCGGTTCAGGTATGATGTTCTCAATTATTTGATAGTGTTATGCCTCAGAGATTATGTTTTGACTTCCTCCGGAAGTCATCTTGAAGAAATGTCTAAGTCTAGGTTAGCAAAGGCTTAGCAAGAATAGTGAACAGGGCATAGTGCAGTGGTCCGCATTCCTCCGTAGATAAGTATTTTGTGATGTGGTGTTGATGCATTGTAAACACTTATATGGAGTGTCTTATTCTAGAGTTAGGAGATCTAAAGTCCACCGAACGGTTAGCTATAAGTTGCTAAGTATCGGCATAGTGTTTGACAGAGACAGAGTCTGAGTTCTGATGGTCTGCATTTCTCCGCAAGATGATATAATGCCTTGCGGTTCTAAGGGTAAGATTGGGAATGTGTAAAGAGTCCTTGATATGATTTGGAAGGCATTTTGAGATCCTTAGTAAAAGTTGTAAGTCAGCAGATGAAGTTGTTAAGAATGCTTTTGAGGAACAAGTCGACAGGTGAGATAAATCATGATGCAGAGAAAGGATAGTGTGTGAAAGATCCATTCAAGTATTTGAATGATTAGAGCCAACCTATATGAACATGTTTGGGGGAAGATTTGGGTCTACGCGACACATAGTACATTGGATTGAGTGACAAGGTACATCTTTCTATGTACATGTTTCACTTCTTGGATGTCGACCTGATTATGGATTAAATTATGATGCGGATATATATAAGAGCGATGATCTTTGGTTGAGTTGTGTGCATGAGTAGAGGTGTGTGTGTGGTCTATGCATGCAAATAGAAGAGCAGAGTTAGAAGAGAAGAAGTAATGAAGAATTGGGATTCAGAATTCAGTTGATAAATGACTATGCTTAAGCAGAATTTAATTATCATGTGTGATCTGATTGGAAGAAAGCTTTTGTCATCAAGGCAGTGAGCCTTCAATAGGGTTTAATAGCCCTCAAGGTTTAATAGCCCTCATTGTAATCTTGCTAGGTTTAGGGTTGAGGTAGTGAGCCTACTAAATCTAGTTGTACTTCATGGCGGTAAGCTAGCATGTTCTAGGCCTGTGGAGCGACCAAGCCTAAACATCATTTTTGTAAAGATTGCAATATATATGAGAGCTAATCCTCTCCATGGTTTTTCCCATTTTTGGTTTTCCACATAAAATATTGGTGTTATGAGTCTTGATTTTGTGGATGCTATTCAGTTGTATATTTTTCTTCTATTGGATTATTCTTTTGAAATTGTTAAAAGTAAAAGTGAAAGAAAAGATTTATAAAACATAGATTCACCCCCCCCTCTCAGTGTTCCTATAAATCAACATATGCTATGTTGGCATCAATGTATGTTGCTATGTTGACATCAATGACAACACATATGACCAACAATCTCCCCCTTTGTCATTGATGGCAACTTGTACTCCCCCTTAGACTCTCTCCCCCTTTGACATCACGGACAAAGGGATCTAAAACTTTCTCATTCTCCCCCTGTTGTCAATAATCATTTATCGGTAACCTTTTTCTTGCAAGCTCCCCCTATCATCAATCACCACTACCTGCTCCACTGAGAGGTAGCCATCATCCGTCCAAGATAAATATATAGCATGAACTCCCCCTAGATAGATGCACCATTTTGCATCTTAGCAAGAAGGAGGGGCAGTTACCCCTAGCCTCTACTGAAGATTCTCAAAAGTGTCCTTTGCAAGAGCCTTTGTGAAAATGTCTGCAATCTAATCCTTAGTTGGGACATATTCCAACTTCACTTCCTTGTCTGCAACCTTCTCTCTTAAAAAGTGATACCTGATTGCTATGTGCTTGGTTCTAGAATGCATCACTAGATTCTTAGAAATATTGATAGCACTTGTATTATCACACAAAATGGGAATAGGCTCATCATACAATACCTTGATATCCTTCAGAGTTTGCTTCATCCATAACACCTGTGTGCAACAGAAAGATGCTGCAATATATTATGCCTCTGCAGTAGATAAGGACATTGAATCTTGCTTCTTACTCTACCATAAAACCAATCTTCTTCCTAGAAAGAAAGCACCACCACTTGTACTTTTATCATCAACACAACCAGCCTAGTCAGCATCAATGTATGTACTCAAATCAAATTCAATACCTTTTGGATACCATAGATCATAGTCAGGAGTTCCTTTCAAGTATCTAAATATCCTTTTTACTACCTTCTCATGTGTTTTCTTAGGATTGGATTGATATCTGGAAACCACACATACTACATGCATAATGTCAGGTCTAGAAGTAGTTAAGTACAATAGTGCTCCAATCATAGATGTATAGACAGTCTGATCTACCCCTAGAGACTCATCATCTTTGCTCAAATGACATCCAGTGACCATGGGAGTACTTATTAGTTTTGAATCCTCCATACTGAACTTCTTCAACAATTCTTTAACATACGTAGCTTGAGAAATAAAGATACCACCATCTAGCTAGTAAATTTTAAGACCAGGGAAGAATGGCATTTCACCAATCATAGACATTTCAAATTCTTTTTGTATCTCCTCTGCAAACCCCTTACACATATCATCATTTCCTCCAAAAATGACATCAACAGAACTATCAAGATCATGTCTCCTTCCTTTATGTAAAGACTACTATATGTAGTACCTTTCTTGAAGCCCTATTGAAGTAAGTGCTTGTCTAATCTTGCATACAAAGCCCTGGGTGCTTGCTTGAGCCCATACAAAGCCTTCTTGAGTCTACATACCATGTCTAGATATTCTGATAACTAGAAACCATCTGGTTGCTCAATGTACACCTCCTCCTCTAGGTCACCATTCAGAAATGTTGACTTAATATCCATCTGATATACCTTGAAGTTCTTGTGAGCAGCAAGAGCAAGGAACATTGTGATTGCCTCCATCCTAGCTACTTGATCAAAAGTCTCCTCAAAATCAATGTCTTCTACTTGAGTATATCCTTTGCATACTAATCTTGCTTTGTTCCTCATAACATCTCCTTTATTTAGCTTGTTTCGGAACACCCACTTTGTTCTTATAACCTTCTTATTGGCTAGTTTGGGAACCAATTCCCATGTCTGATTCTTTTCAATCTGATCCAGTTCTTCTTCCATTGCTTTTATCCATCCATCATCTTTGTTGGCTTCAACAAAGGTCGTAGCTTCTACTTTTGATATTAAACACAAGTTTTCTTTCTCATGTGTCTTGGCAAACCTTCTCCTTGTCTGCACACCTTCATTTTTATCTCCAATGATTTGTTCTGCTTAGTGATTTTTCTGAACATACTTTGTTGGAGTCTTAGGTATCAGTTCAGGTTCATGTTCCTTTTCTTCTTTCACTTCTACTTCTTCATCTTCAATGCAAGGAAATATATCAGATCCAGTGTCTTCTACATCTTGTGTGAATTGATACAAGTCTTCATCTACTTTGACATTTGTGCTTTCAATCATCTTTCCCAACCTCTTGTTGTAGCATCTATAGGCCTTGCTTCTGGTTGAGTAACCAAGAAAGATTCCTTCATCACATCTTGAATCAAACTTTCCTAGGTCTTCTTCATCTCTTCTAATATAGCAGTATCTGATAGAGGGAGGTCTTCCATACCACAACTCATAATGGGTCTTAGAGCTATTGACCCTTAATTGCACTCTATTAGTTAGATAGATAGTAGTGTTAATTGCTTCCTTCCAGTATACATCAGGTAGATCTGCATCTTTCAACATTGCCCTAGACATTTCTTGCACAGTCCTATTCTTCCTTTCCACTACCCCATTTTACTAAGGGGTTCTAAGAGAAGACAAGTGCCTCCTAATACCATGATCTCCACAAAACTTTTCAAATTCATTTGAAGTAAACTCACCTCCTCTATTTGACCTTAAACATTTGATCTTAGTATCCATCTCATTTTCAACCAAAGCTTTCAAAACTTTAAACTTATCAAGAGCATCATATTTTTCTCTTAAGAAGGTAACCCAAGTCATTCTAGAATAATCATCAATGAGAAACATAAAATACCTTTCACCTTGTTGACTCTTTACTCTTGTAGGTCCACATAGGTCTATGTGAATCATCTCTAATGGCTTTGAAGAAGAGTAATCCTTGCTTTTAAAACTAGTCTTTGTCTGCCTTCCCATTTGACATTCCTTGCATACAGTGTTTGCAGGCTTGATTATATTAGGCATATCTCTCATTGCATGAGTTGAGTTGATTCTTACCATTTTATCAAAGTTATTGTGTCCCATTCTTTTGTGTCACAACCAACACTCACCAAATTGAGCTAACAGGCATGTTTTTCCATTTGCTTCTTTCAAGTGATAAATATCACCACATGTATTGATAACTTCTGCAACTAGCTTTCTGGGTCCTGCCTTCCTAATTTCACAACCATTAGCGTGAAAAGTAAGAGTGTAACCTTTCCAACACATCTGACTGACACTGAGAAGATTGTGTTGTAATCCTTTGACATAGAGAACATCCTCAATCCTATTCTTTCCATCAATAGATATGACACCTTTTCCACATATTTGGGTTGACTCATCACCCCCAAACTTAACAGCTCCACCATCCCACTTCTTAAGACTGATAAATTTTTCTTTGTCACCAGTCATATGATTTGAACAACCACTATCAATAACCCAGGCTTTGGTTTCTTTTTTTGAATGGAAGTCAGTCCATACAACCATTGATTTTTCATTGTTTTGAACTATTTGCAAGGTATCAATTTTTCCACATTTTCCAACCTCATTCTTTTTGTCACCAACACTCATGGCCAATAAAAGTGATTCATCATTTGAATCATCATGATCCTCATCTTTTGAAGAACAACTATCTTCTATGGAAAATAGACTCCTTTTGAATCTACTATTTCTGTTACTTCTCCTAGTTTCTTTAAGAGGACATTTAGAAGCAAAGTGGCCAACCTTTCCACAATTGAAACATTTGAAGGGAAACTTACCTTTGTATTTGTCAGAGCCTTTCCTTAGAATTCTTACAAAGTTTTCTTTAGTATCATCAAGACTTTCATCTTCATCAGCAGTCTCATCCTTTGTCTTTTTACTGACTTTGAAAGCAACTTTTTTCCTTGGAACATCACTATCAAACTCTCTCATTTCAAAAGCAGTAAGGGTCCCAAACATTTGGTCTAAAGAGTATGTATCCAAGTCAGTAGTCTCTTCAATGGTAGATACTTTGGAGTTGTAAGATTTGGGAAGAGATCTCAAAACCTTTTTCACAACCTCATCTTCTTTTATTTCGCCACCAAGACCTTTGACACCATTGACCACTTCATTCACCCGGAGCATGTAACTAGCACTATTTTCATCTTCTGACATCTTTAGGGATTCAAATTTGTTCTTGAGTATTTGTATCTTGGCTTGCTTAACTTTCTTATCTCATTCATAAATAGTTTCAAGTTTATTCCAAACTTCTTGAGCTGAGCTACAACCTATTACCTTTGAAATTTTTGAATGAGTTAATCCACTCATGATAGCAAACTTGGCCTTCGAATTATTATCATACTTCTTGATTTCATTTGCATCTATTGGAATAGAAGCAGGGATAGTGTAACCTTTCTTGACATAATCCCAAACTCCACAACCTAGTGAATTGATGTAGCCTGCCATCCTTACCTTCCAAAAAGCATATTATATTCCATCAAACTTGGGAATCTTGTTGGATCCTCCTTGTGCCATCTCAGACCTTCCTTAAGAGGTTAAGCTTCCTTCAAAGGAACTTGGCTCTGATACCAATTGTTAGACACACCAGGCTACTAAGAGGGGGGTGAATCAATATCTAATCAATCTTTAAATTTAACAACTTCAACTTATCTGGACAAGATAAAAATTTAAGCATCACAATATCAACATGCACATGAAATATTAACACAATGCACAACAACACATAACACCAAATATACATGGAAAACGCTAGAAGGGAAAAACCATGGTGAGGATTAACTCACAATATATGAAACTCAAATAGTAACTTTGTTTTAGGGGCTTTAACCCAAGGAAGCTGCTACTCCCTACGTAACTTTGATTTAGGGTCACTCCCAAGGAAGCTTCTACTCCCTGGTGACTTTGTTTTAAGGATACAACCCAAGGAAGTAACTACTCCTTGATCTGAGAACAAACTCAGAATTGATTGCAGTATGACAATCTTTCAACTATCTGAAAACTACCCTTGAAGCTCACACTTGATGATTGCACTTATGTCTCTTCACACTTTCTTTTGAAGATCTAATTAGTTGGGCACACTCTATACTTGATCACTATCACAAATATGTCTTCAAGAGAAATCTGGATGGCATCAACAACATCTTCTCTTTCTTCCACAATCGCACATCAATAACACCTTTATTCTGCTTCTATCTACTTGCGAACCTTGTTTATCAACTTGCATTCATATCCTCCATATTCAATTGGATCTACTATTTATATATGATATTACATTGATTACATAGCTTTTTGGCCAAAAAAAAATTAAAAAATACATTTCCAGGTCAGCCATACAACACATAATATGAATCGTGTAGAAGATAGGTCTAATTAGGACATGTTATACTAGAAGAAGACTCAAGCCTTGCAAACCCCAACACTTGCTTAACCAGGTCCAAAACATCCTTCACAGCTTCAAAAACAAGGAATTGTTGCAAGTATGTGCTAACCTGTGTTGTCATTGATGCCAACATGATTGTGTTGTCATTAGTGTCAACTATGTCTTCTGATATTGTTGATTCAGTTGTCATGTCAAGGATACTGTCTGAGTTTTTTCTCTACATTTCTTCTATGTTGAAGACCAGACTATGAGATTTGGATATCTTTTAAAGAAGTGTTTGAAGATGCTAAATCTAGAAGTTGGTGGTCCAGATCGCTGTACAATGGAAATTATCTTCACCAGTTTGAAGACTGTATTTAACAGGGTTTCTGAGTTGTGCAGAGGTGTCTGGGAGAAAGTATTTTTCTCCGCATTTCTCCACAAAATAGTTTTAGGTGATGCAGTTCTAGACATATGTTCATAGTGTTCGTAGATATCTCCATTCCAAAGGATTTGTGAGTTGGTGCTCCAGAAAGCATGTTTTTGTGTAGTAGAGTTTGATAGTGTTAGCTATGAGCAGACAGTAAATCCTTCTCAAATGAAAAGTGTTGCGGATGTTTTTGGTGATTCTCAGGTGACTGAAGATTGCTTGTGGATGTCTCTAGAATGTATTGAAGGCATGTTCTTGATCTGCAAGTTATAATGAAGCTCTTGGAAGCATGTGTCTAAGTATTCTTGATGTTTGCACCAGTTTGGTTGACTTGGGTGCTAACACTCTTTGCGGATGTGTTTCATGGATTATAGAAGCATGATGAAGTGTGTGAACATGTATTTGGGTCTAAGATAAGTCATGAAGTGTTCTTCCTTTATTCATTTGCTCTACAAGTTTGTTTAGGTCTAGACCTAATTTGAATTATGTATGTTTGACGACCTTGAAGACTATTCCAATGGTTATAGATTATATTGCCAACCTTGATGAATGTTCCAAGGTTGATGATTGGTATAAATAAATGTAATGAATCTATGAGTGATGTGTGAGAGTTTGAAGATGCAAAGATAAAGTGTGTGTGTTGTAAAGACAGCGAAGGTGATATGTGTTACACTTCAATGGAACAGAACTCAGGCATGTTGTAAATGCTATTGTATCAGTTCATGGTAGTGAGCCACCTATCCTGGTAGTGAACCACCCCTTCGTAGTAAGCCACCCCTTGGCAGTGAGCCTTTTGGTAGTGAGCATTTTGGACAGTGAGTCCTTTTGGGTAGTGAGCCCTAGGTAGTGAGCCCTAAGGCAGTGAGCCTCTTCTGTAAATTTGGTATTGTTACTACATTATATTGTGAGCTAACACTCACCATGGTTTTTCCCTTTTAGGGTTTTCCACATAAAAATATGGTATTCATGTGTGTATGGTGTTAATGTGTTTAAGTTTTATTTCTGTATTTCATGTTTAATCTTCATAACAAATTAAGGGTTTAAAGTAAGTGAATGTGGATTTAATTTTGTTTAAGAGGGTTTAAAGTTTTTGATACAACTAATTCACCCCCCCTTCTTAGTTGTCTTGTGCCTTCAAAAATTGGTATCAAAGCAAGGTTCATTGGAAGAAAGCCTAACAACTTAAGGTAGATCCAGGATGGCACACAAGGAAGACATTCCTTAGTTTGATGGATTTGACTATGCCTACTAGAAGGTACGAATGCAAAGTTATCTTGTTTCTATCAGTTATAATGTCTGGAAGATGGTTAAAGATAAATACACAACACCTAAAGATGGTCCATAGTCTGATGAAGAGATTAAGGCTTATGAGATTTACCACAAAGCTAAAAATGCTCTATTAAATGCTTTGTCTAACACTAAAATGGCAAAAGTTGTGGATCTGGAAATTGCTCATGAGATCTGGGACAAATTAAAAAACATCTATGAAGGTGATGAATTTGTCAAAAAGGCTAAGTTGTAGAACTTGAAGACCACATATGAAACCATGCGAATGTCTGAGGATGAGAACATAACAAGGTACATATAGAAGATTGATGAATTTGTCAACAACATCAAGGGTCTTGGTGGAAAGATAGATGATATGGATGTTGTAGATAAGATACTCAAAACTCTTCCCAAATCTTATAGTCACAAGGTATTTTCCATTGAAGAATTGTTTGATATGAATAAGCTTTCAAAAGATCAATTACTTGGTAAACTAACTACCCTTGAGATGAGAGAATTTGGCACTACTGATGGACCTGTGAAAACTGAGACTACTTTTAAGGCCAAGGAAGAAAAGGCTGCTAGATCAAATAAATATGTTGTGCAGTCAAATGAAGAAGATCTTGATGAGCTTGAGGTAAAATTTGCAAGCAGAATGAAAAGAGGCAGTGGAAAGTTCAAAGGTAAGTTACCCTTCAAATGTTTCAATTATGGTAAAATTGCTCACTATGCTCTAAGATGTCCTAACAGAGCTTTGAAGATCAAAAACAATGAGAGTAAAGGAAAGATGGTAAGAAAGAGTTACTATGTTAGAGATGATGATGGTGTAACTGATGATGAACCTAATTCTGATGGGTAATGGTAGTGAATGCTTGTTTATTGCACTAAGAGAAGAATGTGTTTCTGCTAACCTTTCAAGTCGTGTGAAGGAAGGAAGTCCAAGAGAGTTGTCTGCATTTCATGTTGAAAAGGAAGATGAATGGATCATTGACAGTGGATGTTTAGATCAAATGACATGAGATAAGAGTAAGTTTTTTAAGTGTGAAAAGTATGATGGAGGACTAGTTAGGTTTGGTGATGATGTAGCTGGTAAGGTTTGTGGAAAAGGATCAATTACTTTTGATGGAAAGCATAATATAGATGATGTTCTTTATGTCAAAGGCTTAAAGCATAATCTTCTAAGTGTTGGACAAATGTGTGACAAAGGATATAATCTGGTGTTTAAGGACAATGGGTGTGAGATAAGAAAAACCTCCGGAACAATAATTGTTGCTAGAAAGAAGACTCATGGTAATGTTTATCATTTGAAAGGTACTGATAATTGTTGTTTGTTGGCTCAAACAAATGAAATCTAGTTATGGCATAGGAGAATGTGTCACATTAACTTTGACAATTTGGTGAGAATAAGCATAGTACAAGTTGTGAGAGACATGTCTAAGATTGTGAAGCCTACCAATATTATGTGCAAAGAATGTTAGTTTGGGAAGTTGACAAAGACTACTTTCAAGAGAAAAGAACAATCCTCTACCGGTTTGTTGGAATTGGTGCATACAAACTTATGTGGCCCTACAAGAACAAGAAGTCTGAAAGGTGATAGGTATTTCATGCTTCTTATTGATTATTCAAGAATGACTTGGGTTACCTTTCTTAGAGAAAAATTAGAAGCCCTAGACAAGTTTAAGGAATTCAAAGCTATGGTTGAAAATTATTTGGATTTTGAGAATCAAGTGTTTGAGATCTGACACAGGTGGTGAGTTTACTTAAATGAGTTTAATTCTTTTTGTGAAGAACATGGAATAAAGAGACATTTGTCTGCCTCCCAGACTCAATAAAATGGAGTGGTTGAAAGGAAGAATAGAACTATTCAAGAAGTTGCTAGAACAATAATCAAGGAAGTAGACCTACCAGAAGTATATTGGAAAGAAGCAATACACATTGTTGTTTACATATAGAACAAAGTGCAAGTCAGAGCAAAAGGAACAAAGACACCTTATGGGCTGTGGTATGGAAGAACTCCTACTATCAAATATTTCAAAGTTTTTGGAAGCAAATGTTACATCAAAAGAGATGAAGAATTAGGAAATTTTGATGCTAGATGTGATGAAGGCATATTCCTTGGGTACTCTACTAAGAGCAAGGCTTATCGGTGCTATAACAAAAAATTGAGAAAGATCATTGAAAGTGCAAATGTGAAGGTAGATGAAGATATTCAAAAAACCTCAGAGCTAGATGGATATGAGTCAGATGAATCTGCTGATACAAAGAAAGTTGAAAAAGACAAAGACAAGGAAGTTCAAACTGAAGTGCAAGCTACTCCAGAAGAAGTTCAACTTGAAGCTTCGGAAAGAATTCCTAAAACACCCAGGTATGTGCAAAGAGATCACTCTAAAGATTAGATTATTGGTGACAAAAGGAAAGGTGTGTTGACAAGAAGCAGAGCTACAGAAGAATAAGTAAATCTTTGTTTACTCTCAAAGATGGAACCTAAAACAATAAATGAAGCATGCAATGATGAACATTGGGTCAAAGCAATAGAAGAACTAATGCAGATTGAGAGGAACAAGACTTGGGAACTTGTCCCTAGACTTGTAGACAAGAATGTGAATGGAACAAAGTGGGTATTCCAGAACAAACTAAATGAAGCTAGAGAAGTTGTGAGAAACAAGGCCAGACTTGTGTGTAAAGGCTACTCACAAGTGGAAGGAATAGACTATGAAGAGACCTTTGCTCCAGTGGCAAGACTTGAAGCAATCAGACTATTTTTGACATTTGCAGCACATAAAAATTGTAAGGTATACCAAATGGATGTGAATTCTACTTTCTTGAATTGTGAGTTAGAAGAAGAGGTGTACACAGAGCAACCAGATGGATTCCAACTATCAGAAAAAATAGCTATTGTATGCAAGTTGAAGAAGGCTTTGTATGGATTGAAGCAAGCTCCCAGAGCTTGGTATGCAAGACTGGATAAGTACCTATTGCAACAAGGATTCAGTAAAGGGTCCGTAGATAGTAATTTGTACACAAAGATAAGTGGAGACCAAATCCTGATTGTTGAGGTCTATGTTGATGACATTATATTCAATGGAAATGAAGGTATGTGTAAGAAATTTACAGCTGAGATGCAAAAAGAGTTTGAGATGTCTATGTGTGGTGAGATGAACTTCTTCCTTAGACTGCAAATCAATCAAACTAGTAAAGGTATTTTCATTTCTCAATCCAAGTATGTTAAAAAGTTGTTGAAGAAGTTTGGAATGGAGAACTCTAAACCGGTGTGTACTCCTATGGTTATTGGTTGCAAGTTGAGCAAGAATGATGAATCTCCTAAGGTTGATCAAAGCAAATATAAACCAATGATAGGAGGACTGCTTTATCTAACTGCTACTAGACCAGATATCATGCATGCAGTCGGTCTTGTGGCTAGATTTCAATCAGATCCTAGAGAATCACATGTTGTGACAGTGAAGAGGATATTCAAGTATTTGAAGGGTGCTCTAGATCATGGTTTGTGGTATCTTAAGAACAATTACTTATCCTTAAGTGTCTATACAGATGCAGATTAAGCTAGATGTACTGTTGATGATAGGAAAAGCACAAGTGGAGGTGCATTCTTCCTTGGAGATAGGGTGGTGTCCTGGCATAGCAAGAAAAAAGAATTAGTTTCCTTGTCTACTGCAGAGGTAGAATATATTATTACAGCATCATGCTGCACTCAGGTGTTGTGGATAAAACAGACCTTGAAGGATATCAAAATTGAGTATGATGAGCCAATCCCTATTCTTTGTGATAAAACAAGTACCATAAATATTTCAAAGAATCCAGTGATGCATTCAAAGACAAAGCATATTTCAATTAAGTATCACTTTTTGAGAGAGAAAGTTGCAAAGAATGAAGTGCAGCTTGAGTATGTGCCTACAAAATATCAAGTTGTTGATACATTCACTAAGGCTAGATTCCAAAGGATACTTTTGTGTTTCTCTGGGAGAAGTTAGGGGTTGTTGCCCCTCCTTCTTTAAATTAGATGCATAAGGAGATGCATCAGTCTAGTGTGCCTCAAAGTACATTTCTCCTTTTTGACTGATATTGGAGGCTACCTCTCAGGGGGAGTAGGTAGTGGTTTGAGATGATTGTTGTAGTTAGGGGGAGTAAAGAATGGCTCCAGATTTATCAGAGCAGTAGTGTGCAAGTATGTGCAGTGGAAAAGATGTGATTCCCTTTTCCATTGATGTCAAAGGGGGAGACTTAGGGGGAGAAAGAGTTCAGATGTGTAACAAGAAAGGGGGAGTTATGATGCAGAGTTGTGTCTTGATGGAGGAACATATTGTTCAGTTTTTCACATCATATGTTGCCATCAATGACAAAGGGGGAGATTGTTGCAAGTATGTGCTAACCGGTGTTGTCATTGATGTCAACATGAGTGTGTTGTCATTAGTGTCAACTATATCTTCTAATATTGTTGATTGAGTTGTCATGTCAAGAATACTGTCTGAGTTTTTGCTTGGTATTTATTTTGTGTTGAAGACCAAAGTATGAGATTTGGATTTTTTTAAGATGCTAAATCCAAATGTTGGTGGTTTGGATCATTGTACAGTGGAAATTATGTTCACTAGTTTGAAGACTGTATTTGACAGGGTTTCCGAGTTGTGCAGAGGTGTTTGGGAGAAAGTATTTTGCTCCACATTTCTCCACAAAATGGTTTCAGGTGATGTAGTTCTGGACATATGTTCATAGTGTTCTTATCTATCTGCATTCCAAAGGATTTGTGAGTTGGTTCTTCGGAAAGCAAGTTTTTGTGTAGCATAGTTCGACGGTGTTAGTTATGAGCAGACAGTAAATCCTCCTCAAATGAAAAGTGTTGCGGATGTTTTTGGTGATTCTCAGGTGACTGAAGATTGTTCATGGATGTCTCTAGAATGTATTGAAGGTGTGTTCTTGATCCACAAGTTATAATGATGCTCTTGGAAGCGAGTTTCTAAGTATTCTTGATGTTTGCATCAGTTTGGCTGACTTGGGTGCTAACACTAGTAGAAATATGGCAAATAAATGACCAAGTGACTAAAACTTTTAGTCACGTGACCAAAATTCTACTAATGTTTTGCAACACAGCTATAAATGACTAAATAAATGACTAATTTGGTCATCGGGAAAAAAACACAACTAAATAATTGGTCAGACAAATAAAAATGACTAAATAAATGACTATTACTCCTCTATTCTTTTTTCTTTCCAGTTTGATCATAATCCATGAATTCAAAGACAATACAAGGCAAGGCAATAAATGTCTGCTTAGACCAAAGGAATAAAGGGAGAGAAAGGATTAAACAAAGGGTTAAGAAGAAAAAAGGCAAATCATACAATAGGAAATATACAAAAAAAAAAAGACAAGAAAATAGACAAACTGGATAGATACAAATAAAATAAAGACAAAATTATTAATTATAAAACTTTTAAATATACTATAATATTGATAAATTATTTAATTTTGCAAGTCCAAGATGAACAAGTATAATTTAAGTTAAATTAATTTAAATTATATAATTTAATAACTTAAGATGACTAAATAATTAGTCACACAAATAAAAATTAGACAATATGATATTAAAGTGGATAATTAAAAAAAATATTTCAAATTGGTACATTTGTAGAGTGTTTGCAATGTTATAAATTATACTTTAAATATAGTTATTGATTAACCTTTCATAAGTACCTATAAATGTTATTTTATTCACTTCTTTGATGGGTTGTTGCACTAATAATCAAATGTAGGCCCGAGCCATTCTCATTGCACTTGAGAAAGCTTGTGAGTTGGGTTGGAAGAAGGTTATTTGTAAAATAAATTCTTTGATCCTTGTTTCTCTTTTGAACAAAGAGAAGTTGCATGAGCCTTTTTGGTGGTTGGCATCTCTTGCTAAGTAGATTCTTTGTGTCACCTTAAATTTTGATTCCATTTTCTTTGTTCATGTTCATAGAGAATAGAATGTTGATGCAAATTTCTTATCTAAATGGGCCTTTGATGTTGATTGTGACTAGAATGTCATTGATAAACCTAGGCAACTTCTTTAGCTCATTCATAATGATTGGGATTAACTCTCGGTACTTGTAGTTCTTGGAGAATGTGAGTTTTTTTTGGATCACTAATTCTTTTAATTCTTGGGGATGGTGGAATAAAGGAATCCCCTTTGGATTTTTCTTATTTTGATCTTATTAATTACTATTGCTATTTCGAAATCTTTATGTTGTAATTTGTTTTAAATTCCCTTATAATATGATTTTATTTTTTACCTAAAAAAGCTTATAAGTAGTCAAATCATACTTTTTTTTGTACTGATTGAAAATTTAAGATCACTATTAAAAACCTAATTCCTATCCCTTTTCTTCACACCTAAAATTATCAAATTATAAAATTTTATATTGATTAAAGTTTTGAGATCACAATCAAAGACCTTGTTTCCATAAATTAAAAAACTTGAACACGTTATCTTGAAAACTATAACAACTTACCACTACACAACACTTACCTACACTTCAAATTATATTATTAAATATCCTCTAATTATGTATAAGGGGTTGGACCATGAACCTTTGTTCCCATCTGGCATAAAATCAAAAACCATAAATAAAATCAAAATATGGAAGAAAAATACACCTTTTTTCTATGATCTGGTAATCACCCAAGCCCTGGAATGGCCTTCGCTTAGGGTACAATGGCTACCTGAGCAGGAAAAAATGATATTGGGGACTCACACTTCCAACAACGAGCCCAACTATATGATGCTAGCGCAAGTGCAGCTTCCGCTCGAGGATGCTGAGAACGATGCCAGGCAGTATGATGAGGAGTGTGGCGAGATTGGAGGATTTGGTTGTGCTAATGGCAAGGTAGGGTTTTCGTTTACTTCTCTTTTTGTTTTAGTATAGGTAGCCTTGGTTTTGGATGGCTTGACTCTGTTATGGTAGGGAAGGATTTTTTTTTATTGATAAAAGTTGGGGAGGCCACAATACCTCGTCTCATCTCAGCATTGAAAAGGATTAGAATAAACATCTCAGACGATAATTTATGGCTACACTGCATTAACGTGGAATGGAAAGGGTTTATTTTGTGTTTTGGTAGTTTCTCATTCTTTCTATTTTTAGGCTTTGTTATTTTGTTGTTTATTTTGTTTTGGTTTTTAATGTTGATGTATTCTTTGGGGGAGGCTATGGATTTGGTTTGGATTGGGATTTAATGAGTTCAGCTGAACTAATCAGGTTGTTGCCTATGGGGGATAGGGTTATAGGTTAGGTTAGTGGAATATGATATTCTTTTATTCAGATTTTGTTTGAGATAAATTATGAACAAGAGATATTTTGGTGTAGTTTTATGTCTTTGGGGGATAAATTTTACAGTCTGGATTTTGTTTGCAACAGTTAATGTAATAGTTTGGTTTGTGGAATATGGTTTTGTTGTTGATTGGTTTTGCTGGCAAGAAATGATTATAACCATATCTATTGGCCATTTTTAAATGTTATGGTTTGGGTCTTTTCTTGGGTCCAAATGGTACAACCTTTATAAATGTGGGATAGTTATGTAAGGTTTTAAACTTTTATATACATTTATCTAAGACCAATATTTGACATGGTTTTCTTTGGGGTTGGTT
This sequence comes from Cunninghamia lanceolata, assembly GCA_027924645.1. Classification (NCBI taxonomy): domain Eukaryota; kingdom Viridiplantae; phylum Streptophyta; class Pinopsida; order Cupressales; family Cupressaceae; genus Cunninghamia; species Cunninghamia lanceolata. Next base: position 11,005,463 of record BSBN01001201.1, on the reverse strand, counting down.
TTGTATATTTTTTGAGTAAATGTTTGCAACTTTTCTTGGTATGGATTTTGATTTTCGTTAATGGCGTTGATGAGAACTTATGGCATTCTTGCCTAGTATTATGGTTTTTGTCTTCATTGAGATTAAAGTATTTTGGTAGATTTGATCTGGTTTTACTTGGGGAGGTTAGGTTTTTAAGTCTAATTTAAATCAAACTTGTCTTATTATTTACTGTTCTTTGAACCAAAGAAGGGATTTTGATTGGCGGGGACTTTTGGGATTGGTTTTGTGTTATCTGGAGTTGAAATTTGCAACATTTTTTTATTATAAGACCATCAAGTGTAGAGTTTAGGATTTTAGCTTTTGCATTGGTGAATTGAGAATTATTTTTCTATTTCTGTTTTGGCATTTTGTGTTTATTTGACTTAAAGGTCAAGTGTGTCCTAGGTTTCTGTTGGGATTTTATTCTAATGTTTCTATAAGTCAGACTGTTGTTTCATTTTTCATTAATCAAATCTTACTTCTCCTTTCTTCACACAAGGTTGATTTTTAAGAAGAGTTTTGAGTAAGAAGTTGATAGCCTTCTCTTGAGGAGCTTCATAGATGATAGTTACCTAGAAGTAGAATGTTTGGAAGAGCCTCATCCTGCAATTAAGAGTGAATGAAGTGTTAAAAGAAGATATCTTTGCATGGGCTGATACCAGCACAGTTACTATTTCTACAACACAGGGTCCTACTATGGTTTTTCTTTTGAATAAAGCTCTATTTTCCTAGAAAAGAGGATAGGAATTGAAGGGCTTAATAAGATCCAAGCATGTTTTTCTTTTATCTATGTGTGTTTCCATTCGGTATTTCTCTTTTAATGTTCACCCGATCACGTTTATTGTATTTATGAAAAAATTGAGGTCTTTCAAACTATTTGCTGGAAGCCGTATAAATGTAACATATCATTACAATGTTTGAGGTAGACTTACACTATTAGTTTGGTTTGCATGGTTGCAAGTATCTTGTCATCCATTTTTAAGGTGTTATACTTAGCCCACCATTTTTTTTGCCATTTTTATTTACGTCGATGACTATAGGAGAGTTAAGTCACATTATGTTAATAGGTTTTTAATGTAATATTTATAGCCACCTTCTAACAGATTTGTTATGTAATAGTTTGATGCAGAAGCACCCCTTCAACAAGCCAAATATACATCTGAGGGAGAAGACTAAGGTATTAATATGTTATCATATTTTATGCATTTATATGTTTGTTGTGTTGTCCTGTTGGACTTGTGTTATGATTTCATGTTTGTAATAAAAACCCCATCATATGATCCAGTGTTACAAATTTGGCGTCCTGATAAGCCAATTTGAACAGCTTGGACAATTGGGGTATGTGGATAATTAGATCAAGTGCGTTATGTTTAGGTGTCTTGTTAATGTGTTTAATTCATGTCACATGCAAACATGTGTTGTGTGATCAGTTAGATTTTTAGTTTCCGGTTGGAAGTTGTAATGACTCCAACTTCTTGTGTTCCGATTGGAACTGAATGGGGAGAGATATAAACATATTCTTGGAAGAAAAGAGCTGAGGAATTTTGATTTAAGAATAGAAAATTCTGTCAGTTTATTTTTAACAATTTCTGTGTTCTGTGTTAAATCTCTGTGGACTGAACTATTCTGTGTATACTCTCTGTATCAAATTATCTGTTTCCTAGTTTAGTTTTCTATAGTCGCGATGCAAGATTGAAACCATTCCACTGGTGGATTTCTGTGAAATTAGTGGAATGGATTATGTACATAGTTTTCTATTTTGTTTTCTTTTTGTTTGTGTTTCTGGCCGAATGGAACAGAGGATTCAATCTCTGGAGGAAATTTCGTAGTAGAGAGCCTAGCATCTCTATGTGCTAGGGCTCAATTGAATAAGGACTGTGAGTTTGGTTGCAGAGGACATCCTCGGCGTTAGATTTTGGTGTTATTTCACCAGAAATATATTTCCTGTGTATATCGCAACTGTATGCAAATATACTTTTCCTGTAGATTGTGTCGGAAGTTCATTTTCTACGAATACAAGTGTCGATCGGTTGTAGCGGTCAAAATGTATGAAGACTCATTTGGAGACCGACGGTAGAAACTTAAATAGTGCATATTTGAAGTTGAGAATATCGAGTTGAAATCATTTGGTTGAACCAACGGTTGAAGGTTCAACGGTTCAATGGGTGCAGCGGGTTCAACGCCGATATTAATAGGGGTCGTCGATAGCTGAACCGATGGTTGAACTGGTTCATCGGTTCAACGGTTCAACAGTTCAACCAATAGCTGCCGACAGTGTTAAGGCTGCGTGATGGAAGTACATTGAACCGATAGTGGAGGTTCAATGGTTCAGTGGTTCAAAGGTTCAACCACAGTAATAGTTGCAGATTTTTAATTTTGTTATCACCGCTTAGCTGCGTGCCTCTACATCAAGTGGTATCAGAGCAAAGGAGTATCCTTTGGGTAAAAGAAAAGGACAAGATGTCAAAAGGAGAAGGGTCAGAAGAGTACCCAGCGAAGATGACCAATGCTAAATTGGCTGTTCTAGTGAAGAAACAATTGGCAGAGAGCAAAGCTATTAGGGCTCAGAATTAGGCCTTGAGAAACAAGTTGGAGAAGTTGAGGGAAAAAGTAGAGAAGGGAGAAGAAAAATCTGGTGATGAAGAAGACAGGCATGAAGAGAAGATCCCTGGACAGGAAGAGATGGAGGTTCCTGCAGACCAGAGACCCTTGCTCAATGCCCTCAAATCCATGGAGAGAAGGACCATGGATATGAAACTAGACCTGCTCGTGTTTGCAAGAAAAATGGGTCTTGATTCAGTGATTGAGTGGATAGACTCCTTGAATAATTTCTTTCAGACCAAGGAGATACCAGACCACCAAAGGGTGAAGATGGCCCAATCCAAAATGAAAGGGGCTGCACTAACTTGGTGGACTTTCATCCAAGATGACAGGGTGAAAGAGGGAAAGAACAGAGTTACTACTTGGAAGAAGATGATGGCTTTAGTGAAGGAAGCCTATGTTCCATTGGATTACAACATCCAATTATAGAAGAGGAAACAAAACTTGAAATAGAAGGAGTTAGATGTCAACTCATACACTGAAGAATTCATGAAACTCTGTGTAAAGACAAAGATAAAGGAGGGTGAGGATGAGAAGGTGGCAAGGTACCTCAATGGATTGAGGTTTAACATCCAAGAAGATTTAAATCTGCATAGCCCAGATATAGTCCAAAAGTGCTACCAATTGGCACTCAAGGTGGAAGAGAAGTTAAAGAGAAGACAAGAGCAGAACAGTAGAGGAAGAGGAAGACAGCAAAGAGGGGGAAGAAGTCCTTTCAGAGGTAGAGGACATGGATTTGGATATCAAGGTGAATTCAATCAGTAAAGCAGCAAAGGAGACAGTAGTCAAACTCAAAAGGGAAGTTATGATCAGAAAGGAAACTTTAGGGGTAGAAGACTGCCATTTAGAGGAAGATCCCAGGGCAGAGGATCTATCAGATGCTACAATTGCAATCAAGAAGGCCATATAGCGAGCAGATGTCCAGAAAAGGCATCAAGTTCAATGGGAGAAAGGAGGACAAATCTGATCCAAGAATCTGATTACCAAAGTGTAACAAGCTCAAACACTTTTCAAAGTGTGAATGCTCCTGACAGTTATGGGTATCCTAAGAGAGGAGAAGCTTTGATGGTGAGGAGAGCACTGACCACCATGAAGGTGCCTGACAAAGAACCCCCACAAAGGAAGTCTCTCTTCAGAACTACTTGCAAGGCAGGAGGAAAGGTATGTAAAGTTCTGATTGACTTTGGATCTACTAAAAATTTTGTGTCCATTGAAATAGTATAAAAGCTTAATGTTAGAAGGTTACCACATCCATGCCCATACAAGGTCTCATGGCTTACTCAAGGTCAGCAAACAGTTGTGGAAGAGCAGGCTTGGGTAGAATTTCAAATTGGAACATACAAGGACAGATTATTGTTTGACATTACCAAGATGGATGCTTGCCATCTCCTATTTGGAAGACCATGGCAATATGATTTGAAAGCACACCATGATGGAGTTAGAAACACATATTCAATCACCAAGGATGGTAAGGTGATAGAGTTACTACCATTGATGGAGAATGAGGTGGAATCAAAAGGGAAAGAAGTTAAGGTGATGATGGTAGAAGGCAAACAATTCATGAAAGAGATAGTAGAGGAGGGTACAGTTGCATATGCTCTAATGCCATGCCTGAAAGTAAATAACAAATAGCAACAAGAAATCAAGGGAGAGAAACGACAGAGGTTCATAGATCCTACTGTCTAAGAGTTATTGGAAAAGTACAAAGGCATCATCTTTGATGGAATGCCAAGGTCCCTACCACCTATAAGGGACATCAGCCATTGCATAGATCTGATCCTAGGATCTACACTTCCAAACAAGGCAGCATACAAGCTTACCCCAGAACAGAATGCAGAGGTAGCAAGACAGATTGAGGAGTTGTTGGAGACAAGCCTAATTGGCAAGAGTTTAAATCCATGTGCAGTACCGGCTGTACTAGCACCAAAGAAGGAAGGCACTTGGAGACTTTGTACTGATTCAAGGGCTATCAACAAAATAGCAATCAGGTATAGGTTCCCAATCCCTAGGATAGAAGATTTGCTTGATTGCTTGGGGGTGCTAAGTATTTCACAAAATTAGATTTGAAGAGTGGTTATCATCAGATCAGGATTAGACCAGGAGATGAATGGAAAACTGCATTCAAGACCAATGAGGGGTTATATGAGTGGAAGGTCATGCCTTTTGGATTGTCCAATGCTCCCAGTACTTTTATGAGGCTGATGAATGAGGTCTTGAGAGAATTCATAGGCAAATTTGTCATAGTATATCTAGATGACATTCTAATTTTTCAGTAATACAAGGGAAGAGCATCTCAGACATATAGACTTGGTTCTCAAAAGGTTACATGAAGAATAGCTCATGATCAACTTGGAAAAGTGTTTGTTTATGCAGGAAGAGATCACCTATTTGGGTTTTGTCATTTCACAGGGAAAACTGAAAATGGATCAAGAGAAGGTAAGTGCCATATTGTCTTGGCCAACACCTAGAACCATGAATGATGTTAGAAGTTTCCATGGGTTAGCAACCTTTTATAAGAAGTTTATAAAGGGGTTTAGTCATGTCTGTGCACCCATGCTTGACACCATAAAAGGAGGATAGAAGTACAGATTCACTTGGACAAAGGAGGCAGGTGATTCTTTTGAAACATTGAAGAAGAAGGTGGCAAAACAGCCCATCCTTGCACTTCCTAACTTCAACAAGATTTTTCAGGTAGAATGTGATGCAAGCCACATGGCCATTGGAGCAGTAATTAGCCAAGAAGGTAGGCCTATTGTATTTTTTAGTGAGAAACTAAATGATGCAAAGAAGAGATACTCATCATATGATTTGGAGATGTACGCTCTAGTACAGTCACTCAAAAAGTGGAGGCATTACTTGATGCTAAAAGAATTCATAGTAGTCACAGACAATCAGGCCCTTAGTTTCATAAACAGTCAAGAGAAGCTAAACCATAGGCATATGAAGTGGGTGGAGACTTTGCAAGATTTCACCTTCACACTCAAGCACAAGAAAGGGGTCAAGAACAAGGTAGCGGATGCTTTGAGCAGGAGGGCTCTAACCATAAATCAGATCCAATTGGAGAGTGTTGGCATTGACTCTTTGAAAGCCATGTATGATGCTGATGAAGACTTTGGAGAGATATACAAGGTATGTACTTCCTTTGGTGATAAATATCATGTTAAGTTCTCTCAATTTTTGATCCAAAATGGATTACTTTTCAAGGGTGGACAGTTGTGTATTCCACGGTGTTCTATGAGGCTGAATATCATTAGGGAGAAGCATTGTGGGGCCATGGCAAGACATTTTGGTCTGGATAAGACTCTTGATCTTGTGAAGAGGCATTACTATTGGCCCAAATTACAATCAGATGTCAGAAAAATTGTGGAGACATGTGTGATATGTCAGAAAGCAAAAGGAAGATCAACTAATGTAGGTTTATATCAGCCACTGCCCATTCCTTCTAGGCCATAGGAAAGCATAAGCATGGATTTTGTGTTGGGTTTACCCAGAACAAGGAAGGGTTATGACAATGTTTTTGTTGTAGTGGATAGATTCAGCAAAATGGCACATTTCTTACCATGCAAAACTACTTGTGATGCGTCATATGTTGTAGATTTGTTTTTCAAGGAAATAGTGAGAATACATGGATTGCCACTGAGCATAGTGTCAGATAGAGATGTGAAATTTATTGGCCACTTTTGGAGGACTCTTTGGAAGAAGCTTGGAACAAATTTATCCTTCTCATTAGCCTACCATCCTCAAACGGATGGGCAGACTGAAGTTGTTAACTGTTCATTGGGAAATCTGTTAAGGTGTTTAACAAAGCAGCATGGAGAGAAGTGGGATAACATCCTACCACAAGTAGAATTTTCCTATAATGACACCATTAATAGGAGTACAGGAAAGTCACCTTTTCAGGTGGTATATGGTATTCATCCAAGAGGTATTTTGGATTTGAGAGATCTACCTATAGGAGAGTCTATTAGTGCAGATGAAGAAGCTTTTGCATTAGCCATCAAAGAGGTACATGATCAAGTCAAGACCCAACTCCAACAAACTACATTGAAGTACAAAGCATATGCTGACAAGAAGAAGAGAGATGTACAGTTTGATGTTGGAGATTTGGTGTGGGTTAATCTGAAAAAGGAGAGGCTCCCAAAAGGAAAACATACCAAGCTCATGCAAAGGAAGATTGAACCATGTCAGATTTTGAAAAAGTGTGGACAGAATGCTTATGAGATCCAACTTCCTCCTGATCTTGGATTATCACCCATTTTCAATGTATGTGATTTAACTCCATACAAACATAATGCAGATGTAGAACAGGAACAATTGCAGGGTATAGTAGATGATGATATTCCTAAGCATGATCCACCAAAATTGAAGAAGATTTTAGACTCAAGAGTGACAAAGAAAACGAGAAATAAAGAGTACATGGAGTACTTGGTGGCTTGGAAAGGAAAACCTGATTTAGAAGCAATTTGGATGACAGAAGATCAGATCACCAAACATGATACAGACCTTCAAACTCTCATCTCAAGTGGGCTTGAGATTTCTTCTCCCAAGGAGTATGGTGCAGGAGCACCCCTTCAACAAGCCAAATATACATCTGAGGGAGAAGACTAAGGTATTAATATGTTATCATATTTTATGCATTTATATGTTTTTTGTGTTGTCCTATTGGACTTGTGTTATGATTTCATGTTTGTAATAAAAACCCCATCATGTGATCCAGTGTTACAAATTTGGCGTCCTGATAATCCAATTTGAACAGCTTGGACAATTGGGGTATGTGGATAATTAGATCAAGTGCGTTATGTTTAGGTGTCTTGTTAATGTGTTTAATTCATGTCGCATGCAAACACGTGTCATGTGATCAGTTAGATTTTTAGTCTCCGGTTGGAAGTTGTAACGACTCCAACTTCTTGTGTTCCGATTGGAACTTAATGGGGAGAGATATAAACATATTCTTGGAAGAAGAGAGGTGAGGAATTTTGATTGAAGAATAGAAAATTTTGTCAGTTTGTTTTTACAATTTCTGTGTTTTGTGTTAAATCTCTATGGGCCGAACTATTCTATGTATACTCTATGTATCAAATTATTCATTTCCTAGTTTAGTTTCTGTGGTCGCGATGCAAGATTGAAACCATTCCACTAGTGGATTTTTGTGAAATTAGTGGAATGGATTCTGTACATAGTTTTCTATTTTTTTTCTTTTTGTTTGTGTTTCTGGCGGAATGGAACAGAGGACTCAATCTCTGGAGGAAATTTTGCAGTAGAGAGCCTAACATCTCTATGTGCTAGGGCTTAATTGAATAAGGACTGTGAGTTTGGTTGCAGAGGACGTCCTCGGTGTTAGATTTTGGTGTTATTTCACCGGAAATATATTTCCTGTGTATATCGTAACTATATACAAATATACTTTTCCTGTAGAGTGTGTCGGAAGTTTGTTTTCTGCAAATACAAGTGTCGACCGATTGTAGCAGTCAAAATGTATGAAGACTCATTTGGAGACCGGCGGTAGAAACTTAAACAGTGGATATTCGAAGTTGAGAATATCGGGTTGAAATCGTTTGGTTGAACCAACGGATGAAGGTTCAACGGTTCAACGCCGATAGTAATAGGGGTTGTCGATAGCTGAACCGATGGTTGAACCGGTTCATCGGTTCAATGGTTCAATAGTTCAACCAATAGCTGCCGACAGTGTTAAGGTTGTGCAATGGAAGTACATTGAACCAATAGTGGAGGTTCAACGATTCAGTGGTTTAAAGGTTCAACCACAGTAATAGTTGCAGATTTTTAATTCTGTTATCACCACTTAGCTGCGTGCCTCTGCATCATAGTTATTGGGCCAAGATTAGGGTTGTTATAACTTGTTTATTCAAGATACCAATTGGCAATTAGGGAAAATAACTTGGGTGGTTAGTCTAATCACCCAACCCCTCTATGATGTATGAAAGATGGTTGAATTGATTAACGAAGGGGAGAAAGATGTCACCCCAAATTATACCAATGTCTTGTAATTTTCTGTCCTTTAATAATTTTTTATGTTTTTGATTTTTTGATGCCTCATTTAAATTATGAGTTTGTAGACTATTTTTACTATTTTTCTATAGTTGATTTACATATGGTATCTATTCTATCATCTATGTTGCTTTGGGAATAGAATTCACGATATCTATTTTGTCACCTATGTTGCTTTAGTAATAGAAACTTAAAATTAACTTTTAGCAATGGTAAATTTTCTAGGAACTTGATGTTTTTAGTTCATCTATGCTTTTCAAGTTTTCTAATAGGTTGATCACATATTCTTTACAATTAATTAGTGACCATGCCATTGCCAAGTTCATGCAGTCTGTTAGGAAATCTAATTTGTGTAGTAGGTGTTGGGGTCCTTTTCCAAATTGGTATATGTAATGTCTATGGTGAATGGTCATGAGTCTATGTGTTGTTTTGCATAATAGGGTTTGGGTGTGTCCACATCAAGTTTCTCATAAGGACTCATGGATTGAACCATCCCACTAGACAACTAAAGGGCCACAGTGAAATATAGTATTAATAGACCCCTACTTGAATCAATTCTTCTGCAAGTCAATCAGAGATGTTTTGGACGTTAAAGTTTCCTTGCCCCTATCTAGTGGCCATCTACATGGTTGATCCTAAAAGTCTTATACAAATTCACCAATTGGATGATGTCCTCCTTGAGTTGCTAGCTTTTGTGTCTTTTCCTTGGTCTTACCTTCAAATTTGTGCTAGGAAGGACAGAACCAGATACAGAACAGTTTCCATGATGGTAAATTGTCTCAACAAGCCATGTACCAACCTTCCCAAGACATACTAATTTAGCTCGTACATATGTTCCATGTTTCTTATTTACTGATTGTTCCTTCCCTCAATACTCTAGTAAATAATGTGATAATATTATTTGCAAGAACTTCACAAATCTTTCTATCTAAAAAAGGACCAGCTAAGCAGTAGTTCCCATCTCTGCAACACCAATGCTTGGAAGCTTTGTGGGATTAGTTAATGGTATAATTTTGCATCTTTGGCAAACAACTGGAAGAGGATGTTAAACATGATGACTCATCAATTTTTAGTTGTCTTCAATGTTAGCCTCATGTTTGTTAGAAGTCTAAGACCCCTTTTTCCTAGTCGTACAGGGGAGCTTTGAAATATGAGGTTTGCCATTTTTCATATAATTAGTTCAGAAGAAACCATCTTCAAAAGCTGATTGGGCTTGATTGACTGGAGTGGAGTGATCCAAAATAATGAATGCAAAGTTTTCCAGCCAGGAGCCGATAGAACTATAATTGTGAACCAGATTAGAATGATGATTCCTTGTCTGGGGGTTCAGAGTTTTGTGTCCATTCAGTCCACCACCTAAATAATTAAGCAATCAATTGGTTCTAATCTATTCGGAATCCCACCTGCCTCCTGGTCAAGAGTCTTTCTTTAGGTTTGGTGCACTTCTGGAGTACATCGATTATGGTATACATAGCATCATTCTGCTTCCATTCACTCACTCTGCTCTAGCACTATATACTTAACTTAATTAACCCTTTAACATGATAGATTTCTATCCCTATTAAGGGCAGGATCTTTGACAACACTTTTATTGGACTAGATTGGTTCCACCCTTTCTTTTCACCCATTGTAGAACCTTTATTTCCAAGTGACATCTCTTTAGATCTTCTTCATAAAGCTCAACGTATTCAAGAAAGAAAGGTCTACAAAAGATTGTTCCTAATAAGCCCGTATATTGATCAATGAGAGCTAGAATATTCTCTACTTTAATGAAAGCTTTTGCCTTTGCTAGGGCTTCTCTTATGAAGCAAAGAAACAGGGACCTGCTGTTATAGCTAGGCAAAACTCTGCACCTAAAATCAATTTCATTTAAATTTGAGATGAAGTCCTTAAATTTGTAGCTCTAATGCCACTGAAATGATTCAAAATCTAGAAACAAAAACATGAAAGTAAAATTCAGAATTGTCAAACTATAATGGTATAATCGGATTGATGATTTCTGATAACACTGTTATGATATTAACTGAAGATAGGTAACAGCTGAGCTGTCAATCTATAAATCTAAGTATAATTTCTTTAAGACTAAAAATAAAATTTTCTAAAGCAATCTTTAGTAACGAACAGAAAAGGAAACACAAAAAATTTGGCGAGAAACTTAATAGAATCTTATTGTATTTTTGAAAAAACAATTTCTTTTTCTTTTAGATGGGTAAATTGTGGGATTAATAGCCCCACAGCCTCCAGGACACAAATGGTGGCCTGGTCCCCAGGCATGCATCATGTGCACTTTCTTGAACACTCTTCTTAAGGCATTAATGCCATGGAGCAAGCTCAGCGATTCCTGGAGTAATTGGACTTGGGTCATCATTGTGGTAACATGACTCCTTTACCACTGAGTCACACCTGCTGGACGAAAATACAACTTTTTAAATTTATGTAAATAAGAAATTTTCTTGAGGTATGATTGCCAACTCACTAAAATCTTGGCAATAGGGGTGGTTCACTTGGCCAAGAAAGTTTTTAACTGACTGCCTTGTAAAACAGAGCTTTCCAAAGCTTTATAAAAGTGATTTAAATTAATTCTTATAGTTCAAAAGCAATATTTAGGCTTTACATTGCTTAATTTTCTTTGTCCTTCTAAATTGTAGTCTTAATGTTGCTTCTCTATTTGTAAATGATTGCGAACCTTATTCTAGCCCACAGCCATGAAAATCTTCCTAGATTGATAAAAATCAATAAAAAATGAAACATCAGTATTAAATGTCCTCAACAAATAGCCTCTATGTTTAAGCAATCTATTACATCAGATGTAAGCTTCTAAAATAGTGAAACTAAATCTTGTTCCTTCAAAATAAGTTTTATATTTCCTAGTCACACTAGCTTTTTTGGATGTGTTATTAGTAATGCAAGAACAAAAGAAACTTAAAAGTCTGATTATTTGTGTATATTGCATATAAAAGATTGATAATCTGTAAACGAGTGCAACGTATAATGAATTAGTTTTGTAATATTTTAAAAGAGTACACCTTTAATCTGTGTCAGTGCTATAGGCTGAACCTACAACTTCCAATTTAACTTGCAAAGGATTTGCATTGGTTCGGCTAAAACTAGTTTTGGGAATTATGCATGTAACATAGAATTCTTGAAGCATTTATAGAAAATGCGGAGGATTTGCTTTCTGTCATATATTTCAAGGTTTCCATCAATTGATTGATAACTAATATGCTTAAACTATTTTTTGAGTCTTTCAACCACTTATTAAGTTTACAAATGCAGACAGATTAAATTTCACATGGAATTTATTTATAGACACATTCAAACTCTTGGTACATGATACTTTTAGATGTTAGATGTATATGTAGTCTAAAAGTTTATTTCTGACTTCTTTTCTTTGCTATATTGTTTGTTTTAATGAAAAGACATCATTCTAGCCAAGGCTCCCTGCATGTGATCTTGCACCTAGAGACAGGAAGAAAAGAAACATTCATTACTAGATTTAAGTATATTAAAACTAGTTATTATTTATTATATTTTATTTATGTGAGACACATAACTTTCTTTTTCAGGTATCTCTTCTAGTACAAGATCTGTGGGCTCACCCTCAAGCAGATTTAGTGTTTCTACAGAAGATCGTACAAGGGAATCACCATAGAGAGGATTGAAAGATTTTGCAAAAAGATTTGTCGACAGTGAAATATTTACAACTAAGCTTCAAGATTGGTTTTCTAAGAAGATAGACAAGTCTCTACATTGTTATGTGTAAGCTATGTTCCATCTTAGGGCTATTGATTTTTATCCTATGATTTATATGCAGGTTGATCATATTTTGTACTCATCAGTTGTTTATCCTCATAATTATGGGTTCATTCCATGTACACTGTGTGAGGATAATGACTTGTTGGATGTACTGGTACTCATGCAGGTAATGCAGAATCAATTAGTAATAAGTATCACTCATTTACACCCATCTCTCATGTATTGCTTGAGTGTAATATTATGTGACATCACAACCTTCAATAGCCAGATGATTTGATGTTATTTAGTTTCTGATAGAACCGGTTGATTGCTTGGATTTTGGTTATCCCTAGTCTAGACTTTTACGATTTTACTCCCTTTGCCTTTTATCATTAAATTGGAATTAATTTGTCAGGGTCCGCATCCTTCAGTATCTTATTGTTCCTGTTCCATATATCAATCACATGCTTGTTTTCTAAGCCCTAAGTTTTCTATCTTGAGTATTAATTGTTAGAGGAAATATGAATAATAGTATTAAACTACTTACTATCCAATAACTTAATGAAATTGATGCAAATACAATAAACAAAGATATTACCTTTGTAGACCGATTCACCTCGTAGCTTCCATTGTTTCCTATCTCATATTGATCTTATGAATGAGTTGAGCTCTCAGAAGTGTGTACTTCCTTGCTATTGAAGATGACAATGGGAGAATGGTTGTAGATTGGTGCAGGAGCACCTGAGGTGTCATCAAACCCCCATAAGCCACATTTTGAAGTTTTTGTGTTCTAAGAGACCATGGTTGTTAATAAGGTCTTGAAAGACCATTTCTCATGTTTTTTAATAAGGTCCAAGTGACCACTCTCATATGTAATGAAGTCATGTTAAGGTCCTTGAAGTATGTCTAGTCAAAGGAAGTCATGCAATGTAAGGTTTTCTAAGAGTTATTTTGTAAAACCAATGTGAACATGTGTTGTAAAGAGGGGAAAACGACCCCATAGTTGAAAAACAGTTGTGGACAGTTGAAAACCACCTTGCATATGTACAAATATCCTCACATACCCCGAGGAAAAAGGTTGGATGAATAAAAATCACGTTTTTGCCTCTTTTCCTTGTTTTTCTGTACTTTTTGACTGCAAATTTGCTGTTTCCAGCGTTGGTACGGTTCTGTACGGACAGATACAGAGGCAAGCCATATATGGTTGGAAAGAGGATTTAATAACCTTTCAAATGTATCTGGTCTGAGGTCCTAACTCCATTCCTAGAGGAAATTATCGCTGTTTTTCTGGAACTGCCTGTTTGACTGTGAAAACAGGGATTTTGAGGGTTTGCAATGCATTTTTGGACCTTTCCATGAATGTAAGATTCTAATTCTCATGGAATAGGTCCTTATTAACATGTAACATATGTTCCTAACCCTGACAAAGCAGGAGGAGTGTAAATGGGAGAGGTGATCACCGTTTGGAGTCAAGTTTGCATGTGAAAAGAGCATTGAGAATGGTGGCATGGTTATAGCAGCCGAAGATCCGTCTTAACAAGGTGATATTTTTATGATTGCTGTTGTTTAATATGGTCAATAAGATGGTGTTGGACCTTTGAATGAGGTCTGGAAGTGATTGGAAGTGGGAGATCTAGGAAGCCCTAGGTTTTGAGGCCTAGAAATGAGATTTTTGTATTGCAAACCTTAAATGTGCAAACCTCCTGATAAGACCTGGAAAATCCTTGGTTTTGAACCCTTTCCTAAGACTTTTTTTAGGTTTGAAGTGTGTGGGACAAGTTTGTCATAGGGTTCCTTTGTAAAATGGTCAATTTAGGCCTTGTAGGAAGGCAGCAGGGTGTTAGGACAGTCACATTTCGTCCAAAACAATAGTAGGTGAGTTTGAGATATGTTTTAGAAATCAATAGAGGGTATCCAAATCAGTCATTTGTTTCAAGAGTGTTTTGGGAAAGTTTGGAGAAAAGTACAGTTTAGTCGCTGAACAAGACTACAAGAATTAGGCCTGTTTAATGGGAATTGTCAAGAATCTATCAAATTAGTTTGTGAAACCTTTGGAACCTTGTTGGTTGGGGTAGGTTGAGACCCTAGAAGGTGCTAGAATTCATCTAAGAAGTTGGAATCCAAACTTAAGCCCTTTGGTGGAGTTTAGGACAAGAGGAAGGCTAGAGAAGTCTTATTGGTTGAAGCCCACAAACTATTGAAACCTTTTGATCTTGTTAGATTATCTTTGGGGACCTAACACCTCTGCATCATAGATGGATAATACAATGAAGATTAAACTAACAATGTAACTCTGTGAAGATGGATAATGGAGATATGGAGACATGGTTGGATGATTGTACGATAATGAGATTATGCAAGTGCAATGAGGATACTTTGCTAAAGGCACGCTGGTAGAATTTCTATAGAGTAAGTTTACAAAAGCTCTTGGATTGTTGAAATGAGGAAATGAGGGTTCCTTTTATAGGCCAAGGAGGGGCCAATTCCAAGTGTCACGATCTCAACAACGGAGAAGAAGTCTTGTGATGTGTACGGTGGAGATCCAATTGGTTGGGATGAGGGAGAAAAATATGGAAGATGTTCCTCTCACCTTGACAAGGTGGAGAGAAAGGTGTGAGCATGAGGCCACTTGTCACAATGCTCTCAAGGACCAAAGAACAAGGGTCAAAGAAGGAGTCCTTTGTAGGGAGGTTGGAAGGAATCTAGGGACTATGAGACATGTGTCTCTAAGTCTCCTTTGACTAAGATGACATGGAGGAACCAAGCTCTTAACAATAGGGATGGTTGGAGGATAAATAGGACATGTGGGTGAGGATATTAGATAATTAAATATTAAAATATTTAATTATGTGTGCAACATGGTGAGGTGGATTGTGAGGTGGATTGGATGATGTGGAATTATAGACTTTTGACTTTGGGATATGATGAAAGATTAAATAATTTAGGAATTATTTAATTAGGGATGACATTAGAATTGGATGAATTAATTGATTTGTTGTAGAATTATGATGATGTGTAGCATATAAACAAATTAGTGAATTTATTCATTGATAGAGGAATGAGAATAAAATAAATATTAAATATTTATTTAATTTGACTTAGCCATTTTTAGGTGTATACATTTTGCCCCTCTTTGAGACAATGTGTTTTATCATGTTGTTTCAAAGAATAAAAAATTTCTGCATGATTTTGATACATGCCCTAGTTTGCCCCTGGTACAGGTTAATGACGATAGGATGCCCCCTCAGGAGATTAGACGGGAAGAATGTGATGATAGGATGACGGACAATCTCATGATGAGAAAGGTTGAATAATAGGTTACGTGGATGAAGAAATTGGTTGACGTGGAAGAAAAATCAAATGAAAAACATGCACAAGGTTAAACACCTCCAATTAGGGTTCAATGCACTATAAATAGGAGTGTGGGTTAACATTCCTAGTCATTTGCACACTTGTCTTTGCTAGAGAGTTTATAGGAGATCAGAGCCTTAGTGTGAACAGCAGCCAACCACGATGCAGCAGATTCTAGTTGAGTTGCACCATTTCGAGAGGATCCGACGGTTCAACCGTCCAGCAGAGTACAGCCCACCGGTAAGTACAACTTCAATTTTATCTTAGGTGCATTTATTGTGGTCAAAAAGCTAGGTCAAATGACTGCATTGAAAGAATGGTTCAGTGCAAATGCCCCATGAATCAGTGCAAATGCCATGATTCTGCACAAACACTACAAGAATCAGTGCAAACGCCTTAATTTCACAAACATAGTATAGAACTGCACATTCCTTGCAATGATGTGCATGCATAAGGGGATACTACGCATTTGATAAGAAATTGCACATACAATATGATGATGTGCTAACACAACACAATTTTGTGCATGTGTTTTAGTGCTACACAAATGTTTTAATGTCGCGCATATACCTCCTGAACCTGTGCATTTGAATGTTTCTGCGCCAATACAAGGGGATTCTGTGCATCCACCCTGAATCAACGCAAATGACTAACAGAACTGTGCATCTATTTTAGACAGTCAAAATACTTAGCCAACTAATAGATCATCTCTGAGATTGATAGAATCTCAGGAGAGATGATAGGATAGATTTCCTGTTAAAAATAGCTAAGTTGTTGATGTTTGATAGATAGATTTGTAGTTTAGTTGATTTTGTTTGATTAATGCACATATGGCTAATTGCAAGAGGAGCTTAATGATGTACTTATGTCTCGGGAGCGATTTCTAGTGACACAGCTACTTAGACCATACTTGACAGAGATTGATTGCCTGATTCTTGGATCGGAAGGGTTATCATTTGTTTGCTTTATGCTCGAGATTTAGGCTAATCTCAGTATGCTGACTGCACTTGCTGAGCTATATCACAGTGAGGATGGGACATTCCATCTTCCTACTAGGGAGATCATTGTGACTTTGGAGGATGTACATCAGATTCTACGGATTCCGATCGATGGAGAGCTCATGGAGTACGAGTCTCAGATTGGGGCAGGACTTGATGAGTGTTGTCGAGTCTTTGATGATGATACCATTGAGAGTATAGAGATCAGCTAGGTAGACATGGTTGCCTAATATGAGCCTCTTCCATCGGTTGTTGCTAGGTTGATTGGAGGGATAGTGTGCCCTGACAGGAGGTCACACGGGTTTGCAGTTGGATGGGCGAGAGCTCTAGAGAAGATCACTATATAGGGCACCCGATATGCTTGGGGTGTTTTTTTGTTTGCACACCTTTATCATGATTTGCACTAGTTTGTGAATGATGGATCTTCTAGTCTATCATGTGGAGTCTCGCTTCTACAGATTTGGGCTTGGTGCCACATTGCGATTACTCGGTCGATTGGTATAGGCACTCGGGGTAGAGATCAGCCATACTCTTACATGTTCTAGGAGAGTCTTTCACAACGCAAGATGGGAAAGCTAGAGTATTGGCGACATGCTTTTGACAATGTCAACTCTGTTGTTTGGCACCCCTACATTGATTGCGAGGTATGGGATGAGGATGCCTCAGAGTTACCATTTTGTTTCCAAACTAGATGGCTAATAGGGAGGATTCCCTATATACTTGAGAGGCACATCATTTCTTGTGTGTACCAGTAGTTTGGTAGGATCCAGGGGATGCCCCAGGGGAATGCCATCTTTGACAGGATGCACAAGGAGCATCCTCGATGGGGTCCTGGTGCATCTTATGAGCAGGCACAGGTAGAGTTTTTGTAGATACCATATCAGTCATGGCCAATGAGGAGGACAGTGGTTGATGCAGGCATGACACAGGATTATGTTGACTATTTTGTTGCACACCCATTCCCTCGCTACTCAGAGCCTAGAGAGCGGGCCCCAAGACTAGATGATCAGGAGGAGGATGATGAGGGGCCTCGACGGTGACAGAGGTGACAAGGAGGATGAGGTGGCCGGGGTGGTAGGGGTGGGGGTGATGATGGAGAGGGCGGTGGAGGAGGAGATGGGAGTAATGGAGATGATGGAGATGGCAGGAGGGTTAGACAACGGGTTGACAGAGATCTTGCCCAGCAGGCACAAGTGGTAGTGCTAGGATAGATACAACCTCTTGTGCAACCTCAAGCATAGGGACAAGATGATGGGGTGATTAAAGGGTTATGATCCCAGTTGGCTCAATAGTAGACACAGTTAAGGTAGATGCAGGGATAGATCACCCAACTGCAGGGCGAGTTACAGACTGCCAGATTGGAGAGAGATACCGTGATCTAGTGGTATACCAGGGAGGAGGAGCTACTTGAGAAGGTACAACAGACTGTGGGATAGGGTCCCATAGGACAGACAGTGTTAGAGATGGTGAGGGTTGGCCAGGAGATTTTCTACTATCGATCACTCTATGAGCAAGCAGTGCCTCCAAAGTGATGAGCAGGCAACTTCCGCCCGAGTGCTCGTAGCAGGTCTCGACAAACTTTTACAGAGAGTGGTAGAGTTATGCGGCCACCTAGGGGAGCACCAGGTGTAGGGACATTAGGTGGTGTAGGTTGAGGTGGGGGTGATGGTGGCAGAGGCAGTGGAGATGTTCAATCACAGCAGCCAGCACCTTCAGGAGGTAGCCACTCCTAGGTGCTTTGAGACATGTATCATTTTGCAACATCATTTTATATACACCACATTGTGGACATTTTGAGATGTATTATTTTTTTTAATCATTTTACACTTGGACATTATTATTATTTTGATGATGATGATATATGATCTAGTGTTAGATGGACTACGTAGTATTGATGTACTAATTATGGATGGACATTACTCATGTTATGATGTTCTGATTATTATGCTTATATATGACCTACATGCTTTTGATATTGATGTCTATGCTTATGTTGGACCTGATGATGTGATACTATGATGACTACGTTGGACACGATGATGTTTCTATATGTGATGATTTCTACATGTTTTTTATGTTTACATGCTTATAGCATTAATGAAAACCTATAATGTATATCTGCATGTGTAATGACCTAAGATATGTTGATGATTATGCACTCTAAGTTTTTGTGATTTTTCAATAATATATTCTATGTATGAGACTCAAATGGATGGATGACATAACTATATGATACTTTTTATGGACAATTATAATTTATGATGTTTATGTAACCTAATGACCTAAAATGATATGCATTTATGGTTTATCATTTTTGTGATATGCTTCTATGATTATGGATATGATTATGATATACAAAAATGGTTTGCTTTTGCTAATGCCAAGTATACTCAATCATAAAAGAACAAGAGACTTTAGAAGAATTGACTTGGACTATGAAAGATAATTTAGAAGAATGATTTGGTTAATGGATGAAATGATTTGGAAAAATGGATAAATGGATAACTTAGATCTTGAGACACTTGAAATTGTGATAATGATGAAATGCTTATAATGAAATGGAATGCAATTTGGTATGTATGGATGTGGATTTTGTCATCTTCTTGTACAAGTTTTTGAAGTACTTTATTTCATCATTGAGCTTTTAAAATGTTGTATGAAAATACAAGCATCTAGGTATAATTAAACCATGATGACATGAGTATTACTTACATGGATTTTGATTTAGCAAGTTAATACAAGCATCTAAGTATAATTGAACCAAGATGACCTAAGTATTGCTTGCTTATCAACAGACAAGGATTACACTTGTTTCATGTTTAGACCTTTGATGTCCTTGATGATCATTATGTTGATCATGTCTTTAGACAAGGCTTCACATTACTAAAGATAAACCCACAAATAGCAAACAAATAAAATAATTATGCCCCCATCATAGCTCCTCTTGTTTTTGACATCCCTGAGTAGGATAGGAAACATAATAACAAAAATCAAGATCTAAGACTTAAACAACCATTAAACCTTCTTGTCATAGATATATTTTTCTTGCAATAACTGATAGAGTCTTGTTTGATAGTTTTAGGCAGGTTGGTGTTGTCAGGTTTAGTTTGATGTCTCTCTATCAAGATGATGTTTAAAGTTTTCTTGTTGTGCTGCTTGCAATCTAGTGATAAAACCATGATCCGATATGTTTTCCTCTGTGTTATAGCATTCAAAAATCTAATTCACTAACTAGGTCGAGGATTTTGCCCCCAGTCAAGTAAAGGATCAATTTATTACGGATGGACTGATGATAGACATGAAGAAACGGGCCCTAAGGGACTAGCCTAGTGCGTCGGGGGCTCATTGATAAATGGCCTTACCTACATGATGATGCAAAGGCAACGTAGTTTGTTTTAGGTGGACTATGTGGACCTAAGACCTAGGGGTTGGGAAACCTCGGGGGCTCATCGATGATGGCCTTGCCTACGTGATAATGTAGAGGCAATGTAGTTCGACCTTGAAGGCTGACACTGGTAAATGGATGAATGGAAGATATGCAAAGGTTTATGATAGGATTATGGATACGGATGGAAGGGAAAGCTTTGGGGCCCATCAATGATGACCTTGCCTACATGATAATGCAGAGGCAACGTGGTTCAAGATACTGGTGATACTGACAATGGACATGTGATAGAATGATAGGATGTATGATAAGATTGGATGACCTTATTGGATAAGGTGATAAGGGTGACAGAGCACCAAGCTATGATAGGTTACCGTTAGGTGGTTGCAAATGGATGTAGTTATTTGATGGATACGGTAGGAAAGATGGATGTGGGTTGGGTTTTTCTAAAAGATGGAGAAAGCAGTTTATCACAAATAGCACTTGTTTCCAAGTTTTCACCACTTGCTTTTTATTGCATCATTTTTTTTACATCCCTTGCATTGGGGTTATTCAGGTGTAGAACCTTCAAAGGTGCATACTATTGATGGGGTCATCAAATAGTTTACCTTCTGATGTTGATAGTTGATAAGCTCCTGATCCATAGGCAGCAACTATGACATAGGGACCCAACCAATTGGGTTCAAATTTCCCCTTTTTCTCTCTATCTTGCTAATTTTTTGGATTCTCTCTTAGAACCAAGTCACCCACCTAGAAGACTCATGGTTTCACCCTGTGATTATAACTTCTTGACATTCTCTGTTGGTATACCTTAAGATGGTTAAAGGCATTTTGTCTTTGTTCTTCTAGAAACTCTAGCTCCTAGAGCCTCGATATTATGTAGTCCTCATCATTTATGAGACCCTTTAATGACACCCTGAGGGAAGGTAACTCAACTTCTATAGGTAGGATGGCTTCAAAGCCATAGACGAGGGCATAGGTGTTGCACCTGTGGGAGTGCGTATACTAGTTCTGTAGGCCCACAGAGTAGGGTTCAATTGCATATGCCAGTCTCGGCCAGCATCATCGACAGTCTTTTTGAGTATCTTTAGGATAGTTTTGTTCGATGCCTCAGACTAGCCATTACCTTGTGGGTAGTATGGAGTGGAGAAGTGGTGCTGAATGTGGAATTTATCATAGAGTTCTTTCACATCCTAATTCCTAAAAGGTTGTCTATTATCCATGATAATGGATAATGGAATACCATATCTGCATATGATGTAGTTGAGGATGAAAGATGATATTTATTTCCCTGTGACGTTGGTTAATGGAACGGCCTCAATCCACTTCGTAAAATACTCAGTGGTTGTTATAATGATATTGTGGCCGTTGGAGGATGAAGGGTGAATCTTGCCTACTAGATCAAGTCCCCATTGGCAGAAGGGCCAAGGGGTCATTAAGGGTTGCAACTCTTGAGCGGGTGCATGTATTAGATTACCATGAATCTGGCATTTCTTGCACCGTTTGACAAAATGATAGGAGTCAGATTACATGCTCGGCCAATAGTACCTAAGATGCATGAGTTTCTTCGCTAAGGTAGGACCACTAGAGATATTCCTTCATGTACCTCACTCAGAGCGGTCTGATATTCCTCACTATCCAAACACCTAAGGAGAGTACCATCTAAACCTCGTCGATATAGGGTGTTTGCGATAATGGTATATCAGGATGGTTGGCATATGAATGTTCATTGCTAGTTGTTAGATAGGTCAAGTGGTAGGATATTCTCTTTTAGATAGGTGTAAACCTTGCTATATAAGGGAGAATCAGACCCTACGATGTGGTAAATGGTGCTAGTTTCTGGGAATTCATAATCAGGATGGGAGACTGGATCCACCAAGAACTCATAACGTGAATGATTTTTAGGTATGTCCAGGAGAGATGCAATAGTATCCATTGCATATGCTGCTTTGTTTTCCAATCTTGGTATCTGCTCGAAGGATATCACCACAAAATATTCCTTGAATTCATCCACCATACACTTGTATGGTATCATCTTCTCATCCTTAGTTTGATAATCGTCATTTACTTGATTAATGACGAGTTGTGAGTCCCCGTATACATGAAGTTCTTTGACCTTCCAATCTACTTCCATCTTTATGCTGATAACCAGAGCTTCATACTCATCCACATTGTTGGTGCATGGAAATAGAAGTCTATATGACTTAGGGATCATATCTCCATGTGGTGTTACCAACAAGATTCCTGCTCTATATCCATGTTGAGTATATGACCCATCAAAGTAGAGTTTCCAGGCTGTAGCCATGATGTTGAAGATAGACTCGTCTAGAAATTCAAAGCTTAATGGGTTGTCATTTGTCAAAGGTGCATCCACCAGCTGATCTGCAATGACCTGCCCTTTTATTTCTCTTCTATCTATATATTCAATATCAAATTCACTGATTATCATGACCCATTTAGATATTCTACCTATTAGGGTAGCTTTGTTGAGTAGGTATTTTAATGGATCAATCTTTGCCACTAGCTTGATAGAGTGTGAGAGCATGTAGTGTCTCCACTTTTGTGAAGCAAAGACAACTGCAAGGCATGCTCTTTCAATTGGTGTATATTGCAACTCGTAACCTATTAGTGTCCTGCTGATGTACTAGATTGCTTGCTCCTTTCCTTCGTGGTTTGTTGTGCTAGTAAAGCTCCAAGAGTTGTTGGTGTAGCTGAGATGTATAGAATAGTGGCTTACCCTGAATTAGCGGCATCAAGACTGGTGGGTTCATTAGATATTCCTTTAGATGCTAAAAAGCTTGCTCACACATGTCATCCCATTTGAATGGAACATTTTTGTGTAAGAGATGGGTGAAGGGATGGCACTTATCTTCTAGTTGAGAGATAAACCTTCTGGTGGACTGCAGCTTTCCTTGTAGAGACCACAACTAACTCAGATTCTTAGGTGGTGGCATTTCCATGATTTCTTTTACCTTGGTCAGGTCCACCTCTATTCCATTAGCTGATACAATATATCCAAGGAGTTTACTGAATGTGACTCTAAAAACACACTTTTTTGGATTTAACCGTACATTAAATTGCTCTAGTCTCGTGAAGATCTTGTCCAAGACTTGTAGATTCCCTTCTCTAGTGAGTGACTTACCTAGGATATCATTGACATAATCTTCCATGATGGTGTGCATAATGTCATGAAAGATCGTAGTCATTGACAGCTGATATGTTTCCCCTGCATTCTTTAGTCTGAATGGCATGACGCACCAACAATAGGTACCCCACAGACATGTGAATGTTGTTTTGTGCTAATCCTCCAACGCTATTTTGATTTAGTTATAGCCGGAGAACCCATCCATTAATGACAACATGGTGTGCCTTGTTAGATCGATAATGATATCTATGTTTGGCAGAGGAAAGTCATCTTTCGGACAAGCCTTGTTTAGATCTCTGAAGTCGTTACACAATCTGATCCACTTATCTGGCTTGGAAACATGTACAATGTTAGAAACCCATTCCGAATAATCAATGGCTCTGATGAACCCCACATCTAGCAGCTTCTTTAGTTCCTTATTGACCATTAATGCTATATGTGGGTGCATTTTTCTCAGTTTCTTTTTAACTAGCTTAGCTCCTAGAGCTAATGAAAGATGATGCATGATAAGATCAGGATCCAGCCCAGGCATGTCCACATAGGACCAAGAAAAGTTCATCTACTTTCTTTTGAAGAATTACATGAATTCTATTCTCTCTTATTCAGATAATGACTCAGCTAGGTGTATGATTCTTGGGTTCTCTTCTATGCCAATGTTTACTGGTTGAGCTAGTTTAATCAATACGAAAGATCTCTCCTGATGTGCATGGTAGGTGAGAGTGTCAACCCCTTCATCTGTTGGCGCCTCATAGAGGTTTTCACTGTTAGATACATCTTTTCTTTTTCCTTTTTTCATGATCTAACACTGCCACGGAGCGGTTTTCACAGTTAGATCTGCTTTTTATTTTTATACTTTTGTGACTGAAAGGATTGGCACTCTCTCCAAAGTATGCCACATCATTAAGTTCAATGGTGAAGCTAGCCTTGTGGTCCCGTGCGGGTAAATGGTCCCTAAGCTCTAGATAATCGATGATAGCATTATCATTTTGGAATGTATCTAAGTCAGGGGTGTTTGGTAGATCCCAGTCTATCAATTCAGGATGTACTAGGGGTAACGGATCATCTAGTTGATCCAATTCAAGGGTGGTGATGGTTAGAATAGAAGAGTCATTTGAATAGGTAGAGGTATTGACAGGGTCTATTATGGTAATCTCCTCAAGTTGGTTTGTCAAGTGTGACATTGTACTCTCCTCATGAAGTTCACTTTCGTAATATTGCGGATCAAACTCTAGCGATCTAGCCCTAGAGATTTGTCCCTCATGCATCATATGAGTAGATCTATACTGTTGAACCACGTCGATCCCTTTATCTTCACAAGACATTTCTGAGAGGCTATCCCATTCATACTCAATGGAATCTATTTCACTAGCTTCTTGTAAGCAGTGAATTTGTTCCACTAGGTTAGTGGTAATTGTTTCTTTGTCTTTTGCTTGGATTTGCTCTTTACCTTTGATCTTCTTTTTACCCTTGTATCCCAACCCAGTAGTGCCTCGGGCTATGGAGGTAGAGGGTTGAATTGGCTCTATGAGACCATCTTTCCTTAATCCTATGGGACCATGTCCTTCATATCCTATCCTTTGTAAAATAGAAAACACTTGACCATATTGTTTCGTGGGTAGCTTAGGTTGATGGTCATTTGGTGTGGTTTCACTATCTTCATCTTTGTAAAGCCACTGTAAGACATCTTTTTCATCACTCTCATCCAATAGGTTTCCCCATCTAATGAAAGTACCCTTAGAATTTTTCAATGACTTGGCCTTGTTCAGTAATGGCTTTCCATAGGATTCTGGTGATATAGGCACCTGTGCTAGACATAAAGTTTGCTCAATGACATATTCTCCAACACCCTTGTCCTTGACTTTGACTTTTAGCTCTAATGTTTTGGAGGTAGAAGCTAGAGAACTTGGATCCACATGGTTTGAAGAAGAGGAAGTTGCTCAATTGGTTAGGATTACAACTTCTGGTTTTGACTGGATGGAGTTGCAATATTGGAATGGATCAAGGTCACCTTGTATGGTAATTTCTTGGCCATTGTGTGGGAACTTGATACATTGATGCTATGTTGATGGAATAGCCTTCATCGCATGGATCCAAGGTCTACCTATAAGAATGTTATATGCTAGCTCCATGTCTAGAACTTGGCACACAACATCTCTCTCTACTGGTCCAACTCATATTGGCAAGACCACATTTCCTTTGGAAGTTCTCTCTTCTTCATCATATGCCTTGATAGTTATTTTCTTTTTAGGATCAACGGCATTTTCTAAAAACCCCAATGCAAGGATTAACTTTAATGTGTATATGTTTAAACCAGCGCCTCCATCTATTAGGACCCTTTTTATTCAGTGTTTGTGGATTTGGGCCTCAATGTGGAGGGATACATTGTGTGGTTGGTTGATGGACATATCATCTTTAGATCTATGAAAGACAAGAAATGTGGTGTGGTTAGATGACCCACCATAGCTTGGAATTTCTCTTGAGCAAGGTTTGTAGGAACAGTTTTTTCCAAGAGGGCCTTCTCTAAGATGCCTTTGTGAGATGGGGATAGACACAATAACTCCAAAATGGATATATGTGAAAGTGTTTTATGGAGTTGGTCAAGGATGCTGTATTGGTTCGATGTGAAGGATGACTTGGATGGAGCCCCTTGGGGAGTAATGTTTCCATGATGAGTGGTCACATTATAGTCGGGCTTATTATTGATAGTGATTATGTTGATGTGTGAATCACTTTGTGAGATATGATTAACGGTGTACTTGTAAGAAATGTTATTATAGTTTTCTTTGTCTGCACCATTGTTGTTTTGGTTGGATGATCCTCCTTTCTCATAGTGAGGAAGAGGATTTTTGAATGCTATATGTTCATCATTAGATGCATGCCCTTCAATTGATATTTGTTTTTGATCAAGTACATCTTGAACGACATGTTTTAGTCTTTGACAATCATTAGTTTTATGCCCTTTGTTTCTATGATATTCACAAAAGTTAGAATCACTCCACCAAGAGGGTTTAAATTTTGGTTCATAATCTCGCACCGGTGGAAGTGTTATGAGGTTTCTCACTATTAACTTCCGAAGGGCAGATTCTAGTGACTCCCCAAGAGGTGTGAACTTTCTTCTAGGAGGAAAGTTAGTTGGTCTTTTCTCATTGCCTTGAGGCTTGGTGGATGGTGTGTTTTTTTGCGGGTTTGATAGATTGAAGATTGGTTGTTTTTGTACCGCACGTTTAGCATCCATGCTCTTAGTCCAGAATCATGACTTGTCTGCATTGTTGCTTGAACTAGGGGTGTCTCTATATAGCTTAATTTGCCCCTTTGCTATCAAGGCTTTCTCGATGAGTAGCTCCATTTCAATGACCTTACTAAAAGTAGTTGGACATTGTATTTGGATTTGATAGCTTAGTTCTATGGATAGATTGTAAACAAACATTTCTATCATTTGCTTCTCTGGTATGTGGTAGGGACACTTGCTTGCAAGTTCTCTCCATCTTTGTAGGAAAGAGGCGAAGGATTCTCCCCCTTTTTTTGTTATTACAAAGATCCAACATGGAGATTTCGTGTTCGATATTGTATGAGAAATGTGTGACAAATTTGTCTACTAGTTCATCAAAAGTGTGGATACTGGGAGGTAGGCGTGAGAACCACTCCATTTCTTGTCCTCCTAAGCTTCTTGGGAATAGTCGCATAAGATATATTTCGTTGTGTGCGACTTTGAGGCATGCAGCACTAAATTCCCTTATATGATCTCTTGGATCACCTTTTCCTCTATATTTGTCAAATTTTGGAACCTCAAACCTTGAGGGAAAAGGTGTCATGAGCAAAGATTTATCAAAGGGATAAGGTGAGATATCCTCAAGGGAATAGTTTTTTGTGGTTGTCCCACTTTGGATGTCCACCAACTGTTGTTGCAAGGCTTGGATTTGTGTTGTTAATGTGTCCAAGGGATTGGGTGCATCCTTAGCCTTTTTCGATTTAGAAGCATCTTTGTCAATTTTGGAGTCACCTTTGTCATTTTTGGAGCCATCTTTCGAAGACTCGACTTCATTTGAGGAATTGTTCTCTCTTAGATTTGAGATATCAAAATCTAAGGGAAACTTAGCTCCTTGTTGAGCTAGCATAAGAAAATATTTATGAGAATCCATGGCAACAACCCTATCCATTATCTTTTGAAATTTTGGATCTTGGAGGTGTTTAAGGATTTCCTCTTGGTTAATTTCCTCTTCATCAGAATCGTGCCCACTATTGTGAAGGGAACCTATTTTTTGTTTCACTTGGGACCTAGTTTGAACCATGCAAGTTTGATATGTGGGTGAAGTTGGATTATGAGGCTTGGTAGACTTGGTTTGATGTTTTGATATGATATGATATGAGGTGAACTTGATTGGATATGTTTAGACTAGATTTTGCAAACATTTTATATTGATTCTATGTTGTCCAAACAAGGTGTTCTTGAGCTATAATGGTAATAGCAATCGAAGTGTCGATTATAGAAGATAGTCGAAATAGGGATAGATGATCTCCACTATCGATGTAGACTATTCTCCTATCAAGATACACAAGTATAGTTTCGATGTGAAGGATGATTGGAATCCTGTTATAAAACTAGCTAGATATTGTTTGAATTTGGTAGAGTATCAATTATGCCTTGATGCAAGTTTTGGTTCGGATTGATGTGTTTGGATAGTAAGAATCTAATGGTATATAAAGGTGATGTTGTGAAAATGGTATGAGGATTTGACCGCAAGGTTGAATTTATTTTCCATGTGTATACTAGAGCAAAAAGGGTATCTAGAAATGGTATCACTTTTGTCCCAAATTATACGGAACAACTCTCTGTTGTGGATGCGCAGCGTCAAATGTGTAGGAAGAAATGGTAAATGCGCAACTCTGCCTGATGGATGCGTAGCTTTGTATGCACAGGACTGTGTTTTAAATGCACAACACTGTGCTATAAATGCATAGTTCTATGTTTGCGCATCAATATGGTGTAAATGCGCAGTAATATTGTATGAATGCGCAGCAGTAATGAATGCACGCAAGATTTTGCGTATGCGCAGCAAGATTCAATGTATGCACAGGACTGCAGAAATTTTTCTTTTTTTTGTCTCAGTATGTCCGTTTGGCTTGTTTTGCATGTTTTCCTAAGTTGTTATAAAGTTTGTGGTATTGTCTTGACTCAAGTTATTGCCAGAAAACATAGTAATCAAGAAGCTTCCATGGTTATTTGATACAATTTTTGATAAATGTAAAACAAACAAGTACAATCCTAAGGATGGCAAGGGCAATATTCATCGAATTCCAACTTGGATTTTACTCCAGCCACTTACATAAAGGTGGACAATTAGTAACTTGGTAGCACCAGCTCCCCACTCACTTCTCACGCATACCAAGTTACAATCCCTCCGAAGAGTTGGATTTTTTGTCTCCACACTAAATGAGTGTATGACGTTGGACAGCTTCAAAGGACTTCCTCATGCGTCAACAAATAGGGGTTTTTGGCTTTCTAAAACAATTGGCCTTTTAGTTTGGGCATCCGTTCAGGTGGTTATACGTGCGGCAATTCACTCCATTATACAGGCTTCCCAGTCTGAAGAGGTTAGGCTCAACAGAGTTAAATGCACCACAAGGGTACTATGGGAAACTTTTGTCAGTATAACATAGCAGCACCCATTGTCTGTGCCTTTCGTCACAAACACAATTTATTTAAAGTAGCTTGGAAGTGGCTTGGCTTTAGCCCGTTACCGCTCGAGGTCGTCCCACTTGGAAGAAATGCAATCCCAAGAGCAGGCCTCTTCTAAAGGTTACATAAATAAAACAATGAGTTTGGTATTTTGATCACCCAAAAATGGGAGAGCATAGTCCTATCACCATTTTCAAACACAGAATACACTGGTTCTTTATCCTCCTAGAGTTAAAACTAAGTGTGTTTTACTCTACCAAGCACAAGAAATTGACAAGATAGCAAAAACCTTGAAAAGATGGTTAATTTTATCCTCCTAAACAAATCTATGTGAAGATTGTTGTTGAAGAATCAAACAAATTTACTTTCCCCTATTTAAGCTAAATGAGAATTTGTAGTGCAAGATAGCAAAATAAAAATTTTGTTCAGTTTTATCCACCTAGGTTGGGACTATGTGTGAGTTGTAATGCAACAATATAATTTACTTCCTCCTAATTAGATCTAGGTGAAAATTTGCATGAAAATGTCTAATTACTTCCCCCTAATTAAATCTAGATGAATTTACAATGCAGCTAAATGACTAAACCAAGCACCTACACCTGCAAGAAGAATTAGTACGGAAAAGCTTTGCAAAGCAACACAACTTTATGTCAGAATGTGAATGCGCAGGAATGGGAAGTAGATGCGCAGCACTGCTCAATGAATGCGCAGAAAGACAAATGTGCAGAAAAGAATGGCGAATGCACAGGACTGTCAAGAGAATGCGCAAAAACGTGTTTGTGCAGCAAAAAGTGGTGAATGCGCAGAAAGATGGCTTAAAGGTGCAAAAAGATGAATGCGCAGTAGGAATCTGTGAATGCGCAGGACTGGAATGTGAATGCACTGAAACGACCTGTCACAATAGTAGCTTAACAAAAACACTCAAATGGAGATTAAAAATGAGGCTAGGCCCCATGGTGGGTGCCAAAAATGTTAGAGGAAATATGAACAACAGTATTAAACTACTTACTATCCAATAACTCAATGAAATTGATGGAAATACAATAAACAAAGATATTACCTTCGTAGACTGATTCACCTCATAGCTTCCATTGTTGCCTATCTCGTATTGATCTTATGAATGAGTTGAGCTCTCAAAAGTGTGTACTTCCTTGTTGTTGAAGATGACCATAGGAGAATGGTTGTAGATGGATAATGCAATGAAGATTAAACCTAACAATGCAACTCTATGAAGATGGATAATGGAGATATGGAGACATGGTTGGATGATTGTGATGATAATGAGATTATGCAAGTGCAATGAGCATACTTTTCCAAAGGCACACTGGTAGAATTTCTACAGAGTAAGTTTACAAAAGCTCTTGGATTGTTGAAATGAAGAAATGAGGGTTCCTTTTATAGGCCAAGGAGGGGCCAACTCCAAGTGTCATGATCTCAACGGTGGAGAAAAAGTCTTGTGATGTGTACGATGGAGATCCAATTGGTTGGGATGAGGGAGAAAAATATGGAAGATGTTCCTCTCACCTTGACAAGGTGGAGAGAAAGGTGTGATCATGAGGCCACTTGTCACAATGCTCTCAAGGACCAAAGAACAAGGGTCAAAGAAGGAGTCCTTCTTTGTAGGGAGGTTGGAAGGAATCTAGGGACTATGAGACATGTGTCTCTAAGTCTCCTTTGACTAAGATGACATGGAGGAACCAAGCTCTTAAGAATAGGGATGGTTAGAGGATAAATAGGACATGTGGGTGAGGATAATTAGATAATTAAATATTAAATTATTTAATTATGTGTGCAACATGATGAGGTGGATTGTGAGGTTGATTGGATTATGTGGAATTACAGACTTTTGACTTTGGGATATGATGAAAGATTAAATAATTTAGGAATTATTTAATTAGGGATGACATTAGAATTGGATGAATTAATTGATTTGTTGTAGAATTATGATAATGTGAATCATATAAATAAATTAGTGAATTTATTCATTGATAGAGGAATGAGAATAAAATAAATATTAAATATTTATTTAATTCGACTTAGCCATTTTTAGGTGTATACATTAATTTTAAAATTTACATTCTTCATTGGTAGTATTATATTGATATTGAAACATTGATGTGTGGTCACTCGCTAAATGTTTTTGTTCTTTGATATTTAGGAGGTTAAAATATTTTATTTGATACTTTAGGTTGTGGAAATTAGTAAGGGAAGTAAAGTGAAGTATGAACTAGACAAAAAAGACTGGTCTGATCAAGGTAAGATTTGTTTACTCTGTGAATTGAAAAATTCACCAAAGAACTTGAATATAATAACGAGCTCCCCTTCCTTGACATCCTGCTCATCAAAAAAAAATGATGGTTCTCTTGGTCGCCAAGTCTTTAGGAAATCCACCCACACCGACCTCTATCTTCATGCTTCTTCCCACCACCACCCGGCCCAAAAGGCCAGTATACTCCAAACTTTGTCATCAAGAGCCTTTCGCATCTACGATAATGACCACTTAAACCAAGAGCTGTCCCACCTTTCCAATGTCTTCAAGCTTAATGGTTACCGCAACAAATGCATCCAATAAGCCTTTAAGCAAGCTCAAACCCGCTCTGTAAAGAAACCTAGTCGGAAGGACTCTAAGGTGGTTTACAATGCCACCCTACCTTTCATTAAGGGCATCTCCAATAAGATTGCCAGAATACTTCACAAGAAAGGTCTCAACTGCACTTTTAAACCCCTCTCCACCATTAGAAACCTCATCCCTTCCACCAAGGATTCCAAGGACATTCTCTTAAACTCGGGTGTTATAAAATTAATTGTTCGTGTGGCACCCCTTACATAGGTGAGACGGGTAGATCCATTTGTACTAGAATCAAAGAACACAGTGCAGACATTAGGCATGAAAGGGTCGCAAAATCAGCTCTAGCAAATCACTCCTCAAGCACTAAACACCACATTCGCCTAGAGGATACCCTCATCTTGGCTAAGGAAGATAACTTCTTTAAGCGAAAACTTAAAGAGGCTATCTTCATTAGAAACAACCCTGCCAACCTTAATAGGGACGATGGTTGGACCTTGAATCACACTTGGAACCCTCTTCTCAATTCCCTCAATAATCCCCCCCTTCCCCCATGATCCCTCCTCCTCTCCTTTCCACCTTTACCTCAACCGTTCTCCCCCTCCTTCCTTGTCACCTAGTTCACCCCATCTCGCCTCTCCCCCTATTTCTTTCTTTGCCCAAACCTCTCCACCCTACCCTCTTACCTCTTTCCCGCTTCCCTCTTCCTTCCCCCCCCTTTACTCTCCCCCTCGACCACTGTTTGTGAATCTTTCCTCCTCTCCCTAGCCTGTGGCTCACCACCCTTTCTCCACCTCCCTTTCGTGGGTCCTTGTGCTCCTTCGTTCTTGTCCCTGCTCCTTCGTAATATGTCTTCCCTCTTTTTGGTCTCCACTATGGACATTTCCTTCCCCTCTTGATGCTTCCCTTTAGGTTTCTTCTTTTTATCTCCCCTTGGACTTAGTCTCCTTGTTTTTACTCTCTTCTTTTTCTTTTCATTGCTTGACCTCTTTCCTCTTTCTTTTTATTTGCTCCTGGTATTTATACATATTTATTTTTATATTCTTTAACTATATAAAGACAACAAGGGTATAATATAATATAATTTATGTTCTCCTTTGTCTTGTTCCACTTTTATCTTCTATAGATTACTTGCTTATATTTAACCTATTTATCTAACCCTCACTTTCATACTTTGTTTTTATTCTTAACTAGTTTTTCTTCTAGTTTCCTTTTTATTTATATATTTATTTCTTGATCATTATTTCTTTAGTTATCTTTATGTATTTTTGTTATTACTCTATAGGCTTTACTTGTATTCCTTTCCTTTTTCTTTTGTTTTTAGTTCTTTCTTTACTAGCATTTAACTTTGGTTCTCATTTTTTTAATTGTAAATCTTATAAATATTTTTATTTTCATGGTGTGTCTTGTCCTTATTCACTCTTTTCTTACCTTCTTTACATCTTTCTATAAATTTTGATTTTCTTTTATTTTCCTTTCTTTTATTTTTATTCTTCCTAGGATTTTATCTTATATAATTTCCTATTAGTATAATATTATCTAAATTCTTTTTATACACTCTCTTTATATCAACAAGGTTTAATTCATTTTTATCTTTGAGCTATCCAGTTTCTTCATCTTATTCTTTTATTTTTTACCTTAGTTTTTCTTTCATCCTCTTCTTTTTTATCTTTTTAATACCTTTCTAAGTATACTTAGAGATATATGCTTCTTTTTATGTAATTATAGATTTTGTCCCCTCTTTTTGTAGTCACCATTCCTATTTTTCTCTTCCTTTAGCATTATACTCTTCTTTCTTCTACAAGTATGGTTCATTTGATAACTCTTTATGCAATTTTTAATTTTATATATTTTATTTAAGTTAATTATTTGTTACTTTTCCTTGTCATACGTGCCCGCAACCCTCTCTCCTTTTATGCAACCTCCTCTGCAATTGTATCTCCAATTCATTCTCATCTTTTGTCCTGATGATGGATCATTGAGTATGATCCGAAACGTTGACACAAAAAAAGCAACACACAGTAATTGCAGAAGCTCTACACTCAATCATGGACTGTGTAAATATCATGTCTACAAATGAGATTTTTTCTAGTTGCCCCTTTCTGTACATTGTTATGTGTAAGCTCTGTTCCATCTTAGGGCTACTAATTTTTATCCTATGATTTATATGCAAGTTGATCGGATTTTGTACTCATCAATTGTTTATCCTCATAATTATGGGTTCATTCCACATACATTGTGTGAGGATAATGACCCGTTGTATGTACTGGTAATCATGTAGGTAATGCAGCATCAATTAGTAATAAGTATCACTCATTTATGCCCCTCTCTCATGTATTGCTTGAGTGTAATATTCTGCGACATCCCAACCTTTAGTAGGCAGATGATTTGATTTTTCTCAATTGCTTGTAGGTTGATTTAATCAATACCTGCATATGTGTGTAAATGTGCATCTGTATGATGTGATGTCACTAGCTCTAGATTTATTCTTGAAATAAAATTCTCGCCTTTTCAAAGTTTGTGAATAAGAACATCATGTTTTGTGAAAACCAATAGGAACCTATTCTTCTGGGATGATTTCTCTATGCTAGAGAAATCGGTCTAATGCCTATGATTGATCAGGTATGTAGCCATAAGTTGGTTTAGTGGAAGCAATCCTTAGGTACTTTTAGTACCTCAAATTTGAAAGAGGTTGGAATACGAATGTCTTAGATTTTAAAGGTGTATTTGTGTACTCTAGTTGAGCATTATATTATGAACGCTTGGTAATTTTATGTAGAGGATAAATGCAAAGTAATGATTTGGAAAATAACAGCAACAGGCTGCATGTCTTTCTAAATCCTCCTAACTAAAATACGTTTTATACTGTAACCTGAATAATATCTTCAAGGAGATAAGGATGACAAGATAATTGTTGTTTGTGATGATGATCCCAAGTACCGTCATTACGAGGACATATCCCACTCCCTAAGAAGCTCAAATAAACATTTAGAATGTTCTACACTAGTTATGCCAACCAAAATAGGACGACTCAACCTGTACCTAAATTCTACTTCTCATTCTACTTCTCACTTTCTCCCATTTACCACATGCAGTAGCAAAAACTTGAAGAGGTAAATCCTTGCATCTATTAATCAATTTTGTGGGTGCTTCAGAAATAGGCATCTGGAAAAATTCCTTTATCCTTTGTGCTTTTATAGATGCTCATACCTTATCTTCAAGCTCCCACTTTAACATGGGCAGGAAGATTCTAAAATGCACGATGCTATAGTAATTTCCAAATTTTTGCTCCAGTGTTGCATTGTTCTTATCACTTATGTATAATGCAACTTCACTTGTTTTGCTCACAATTCTCCATTTAGAGAACTTGTATTCATGATTTAGTGGCAAAGTTTGCAAACTAATTAATCTTATGTGATAAGTCTCTCCGAGATGATTGACATTTTACAACTCCATTAGAATTATGTTACAAATATTTTTCACTATTTCAAATCTTCATTCAATAGGTGAACATTTGATTATAGATATGCATATTAGTTCATTTGTTTCATGTTTATTAAAATTAAAGAGTGTCATGTTTGTTCTCACTCTTGGTCACATGCCTTTTGTTTCCATTTGGTGATCTTGGGCAGTGACATCATAGTCAAAGAACTTTTGTCCTAAGAATGATCATGAAGATGAGGTTGCTATTCATATTATACTTTGCTAGAAATCTAGTTATCTTGAAAGTTGTCTTAGACATATAAGCATATAAATTTTTTCCCCAAGTAAATGGTGGGGGTCTCATAGTTGTTTAAGGTGGACAAGAGAGACTATTTGATTCATAGTGTATTGTTCTGTTCGATTTGCCACAATTCCCCAAAGTTTCACTGTTAAGGATCATAATTTGAATTATCTAGTTAGACCTACAAGCTATCAGATTTAAACTTGAAAAAATGAGTGAGATAGATGAGTAGGGTTTGATTTTATGCTAGGATCAGATAAGCTCTTAAACATTTAATTGGTTGACACTAATGTCATTTCTATGATCTCTTGTAAAATCAACCTGATTGTAGGGCTTTCTTTTATTCAGGTGTATCCTTGATGCCTGATGCCTCCTGACATTAAAAATGGTGTTTTTGAGAAAAATATGATGAAGACATCAAATACATTGCATCTTGTATTATTTTGACAA
The DNA here is from genome assembly GCA_027924645.1 of Cunninghamia lanceolata. Classification (NCBI taxonomy): domain Eukaryota; kingdom Viridiplantae; phylum Streptophyta; class Pinopsida; order Cupressales; family Cupressaceae; genus Cunninghamia; species Cunninghamia lanceolata. The sequence goes on along the minus strand of BSBN01001201.1, from coordinate 10,969,804 downwards.
TTTAAATTCAAGTTTTAAATTTTGATGAGCCAGGTTGTAGATGGAAAGCTTTCACAAAATTGCTATCTAATGGCACTTGACTCCTGCTACAAACGACTTTGTAACAAGTGAGTTTCTAGATTCTCAGATACACATGCTTAAGTTACATGTTTAGGTTCAAATTAAGGACATATGATCTGGAAGTCACATAAATGGGAGCTAAATGAACTATTCATTATTTTCCAGGTTTGAAAAGGAAGACGGAACACAGTTTTCTCTTGTAGATGCAGATTACATTGCATTTCACTCTCCATACAATAAGGTATTTGTGTTAAGAGATAATTGGTCCTTGCCAACCATACTAGAAGCCATTTAAGAGTTTTCTTTTCTATTTATTATTATATTGTAATGCAATCACCAAATGTTTACTGTATGAGATTGTTTTGATGTGGTACAACTTGTGCAAAAGAGCTTTGCTCGACTATTGTTCAATGATTTTTTTAGACATGGTAGGTATGTGCTTAAAATGAATATATGGTCATTAGTCCCCTATAATGGTTGAATATAGTGGATGGTTGTAAAGCTTGTTTGTAAATGAGGGTCAGAATTTCTCTAGGTTTTTTGGTAAAGCTTTGATCTCTGGACATACTCTTGCACTTATACTCTTTCACTAGTTTTTTGAGAGACATAGTTGTGATTTATGGTCCTATAATTATTGAAATTTTTTGTGAAATTTCAAAGCATTTATGAAAATTTTAACGTGCAGAAAATTGTCATTAACATTTGTTCCCCTGTCAGCTTTATCTTGGTATGGCACTGCTAATCCGTACTACCTTTCTTAATTTTCCCCTTAAAAATCAATTTATTCTCCTCTTTTCCATTACATGATCTTGGTAGGAATAAAGGCATTTCGGTCATTCCTCTCCTGCCCTTCATATGCAGACCTCCTCCCCGGTGCAACAGGTGGGTGATTGTTTGAAACCCTAAAGATAAACCCTAACTCAGAAAGGCTCAAAACCCTAACCTATTTCATTTTGTCTCTTTTTATTTTCTTACTCTTATCAGTCTCGGCTTCTCTTTTTTGCTATGAATTATTGGAGCAGAGTGGGTGTAGTAGGTGGGTGAGCTTAAGCTCTTAATTTGTTGATAAGCCATGGCGACCCAGATGAGACGTTGAATCATGCTTGGGCTCCATATGCTATTGGGCATCATATCTGTGTGTAGGTTCTAGGGTTTTGGAATAGCCTTCCTTTCTTATGATCTTTATGAATCTGGGTTCAAATCTGTTGCCATTCATTTGCTAGAATTATTTATGAGTATTAATCTGACAAGTGAGATGCTTATTTTGTAGGTGGATTGAATAGAAAATGTTTTCTAGGCTTGGATTGAACTGGGTTCTGTTGTGTAACATTCAGTTTGTTTTTAACAGATCTATCACAAAAGATAATTAAACCATTTTTTATTTTACAAATATGTTATCTACAGAAATCTATATGTGTAATCGTGTATTTAGTTTTGCGTTAATGTCTTCTTTGTTCTCTGTTTTGTTATACTGAAAAATAGTTAGACCCTAAGGCATTTATCTTTTTGCAGTCTTTTCTTTCTATACATTAAATTATGTGTCTTGTTGTCAAGGGTTCAAAACTCGACCTAGCAAAAAGTTTTGAAACTTTTATGCATGTTTAATGAAATTAAAATACCTAATGGGGTTATTATTTTTTCACCTTTTTTTGATTTGCAAGGTTTTGATGGTACACAGAATGTATCAAATTCACAAAAGCATGAAGCTTGGAAGGTGAAAGGTGAATACCAGCAAGGAAGAGTTTGAATGTGAAATGCTCGGATACAAATTCATTGTTTAACAGTGCATGAGCTGAGATAATGTTTTTTTTGAATAAAGAGAAACATATTTTATAAATGTTTAATAAATGATGTAAATGAGCTGAGATGAATGTTAAATAAATGATGTAAGACAGCCAATGAGACAAGTTGCCAGTGATTCCAGTGAGGCTGAAATTAGTGAGATTTTTGTTTAGCCAATGAGGCTGTAACCAGTGAGGTTTTGCTTTGCCAGTGAGACATTGAATATAACCAATGAGACTTAATGAAACAAATTTTTAGAATATTTGTTTAAGCATTTTAGTCTTCATTTCATGGTGCTTCTCTCATCATTTAAATATCTATGATACTTGAAGTTTATATGCATAAATTTGTGAGGATTAATTAAGTTAGATTTGATTTGTAACTTGAATCACTGATTCACCCAAATAAATGACTAAACCATGACTAAATAAATGACTACCATGACTAAAATAAATGACTACAATGACTAAATAAATGACTACCATGACTAAAATAAATGACTGCAATGACTAAATAAATGACTACCATGACTAAATAAATGACTGCAATTTTTAGTAGTTTTTATAGTCATTTATTATTTTTTAATCAATGACCAGTTAACAAAAATCATTGACTAAATTAATGACTAAATATACTACCAAATTGATGACTAAATATACTACCAAATTACCAAATATACTACCAAATTGATGATTAAATATACTACCAAATTAATGACTAAATATACTACCAAATTAATGACTAAAATTTGTTTAGTCATAAATTTGGTCACGAGATAAATGACCAGCAATAAACTACCAATGGTCACGTGACCAATTTTTGGTAGTTTTTTTAGTCATTTATTTATGTTTTTCTACAAGTATAACACTCTTTGCAGATGTGTTTCATGGACTATAGAAGCATGATGAAGCATGTGAAGATGTATTTGGGTCTGAGCTAAGCCATGAAGTGTTCTTCCTTCATTCATTTACTGCACATGTTTGTTTAGGTCTAGACCTAATTTGAATTATGTATGTTTGCCGACCTGGGAGACTGTTCAAATGGTTGTAGATTATATTGTCAACCTTGATGAATGTTCCAAGGTTGATGATTGGTATAAATAAATGTAATGAATATGTGAGTGATGTGTGAGAGTACGAAGATGCGAAGATAAAGTGTGTGTGTTGTAAAGGCAGCAAAGGTGATATGTGTTGCGCTTCAATGGAACTAAACTTAGGCATGTTGTAGATGCTATTATATCAATTCATGGCAGTGAGCCACTGATCCTGGTAGTGAGCCAGCCCTTGGTAGTGATCCTTTTTGTAGTGAGCATTTTTGTAGTGAGCATTTTGGATAGTGAGCCCTAAGGCAGTGAGCCTCTTTTGTAATTTGGTATTGTTACTATATTATATTGTGAGCTAACACTCACCGTGGTTTTTACCTTTTAGGGTTTTCCACATAAAAATTTGGTGTTCATGTGTGTATGGTGTTGATGTGTTTAAGTTCTATTTCTGCATTTCATGTTTAATCTTCATAACAGATTAAGGGTTCAAAGTAAGTGAATTTGGATGTGATTTTGTTTAAGAGGGTTTAAAGTTTTTGATACAACTAATTCACCCCCCCTCCTCAGTTGTCTTGTGCCTTCAACAAGAATTACCTCTACAAACTCTGCTCATTTGAAAATAGGACAGCTTTAAGGAAAACTCGTGAAAACTTGAAGAGTAATGACCATATCAACTGGAAAACCTTGTGTCGTACTAGAAATAAGAAAGATCTTCATGAAACTCTTCTTGATGAGTCCACATGACTCATACAACATCCCTAAACACTCCTTTTCCACCGCACATCAAAGAATTGTGCCTCATAGCTTCAAATATTAACACAGAGAACACTTTGTTATCCAGAGTACACTACATCATGTTGTCAATTGAAAAACTAAGTTGCGGACCACCAAGAAGATTGAAATAGGAAAGAGGCATGAAATGCACATCCAAGAACATGTCCACAAAACCACAAGGTCAATCATTCACTTCCAGAGGAATGTGGAACATTCTAGTAGTTCTTCCACACTGCTCCATTATGCCAGAGCACATATCGGTGCTTTATCAATCATAACTTTCACAACGGAGGAAAATATGGTCTAGAACTTTGGAACAACACCTTTGCTACCTTCTGAGCATAGATCCAGAACCACATAGCTATATATACAAACGTAGAGGAATGCAGAACATTTCATTCACTCATCATCAGAGCCTGAACTAGAACTCAATCACTTATATTTTTTACTGCGGAGGAGAAAACACTTTGAAACTTAGGATTTAGCACATTTACATCATACTCAACTTAAGTCTTGAACCACAAGACCATATCATCAAAATGAAAGGAATGCAAAGCATTCCATTTCCATGCTAGAAACATCTTCACAGAACCAACATTATCTTCAAACTACTCCCGGAGGCCAAGTCTTCTTTGCATCACCATATACAACTTAGGATCAGTAGGAATGATCATAAAACATGCTTCAAATCAACAAGAGCACATCCTCAGCATTAGTGACACAACTGATTCTTCTAATTCATATTGATCAGACTTCAAACTCAACTCTGATTTGATTAGGAATGTAACTTTTTAGGACCTCCAATGATAAGCTTTCTCTTTCTTAGGAATATGACATCCAACTATGAACAATCTCTTACTCTTGTGATAGTGTTGACATCAGTGTATGCTATGTTGGCATCAATGTATGCTGTTATGTTGACATCAGTGTATGCTATGTTGGAATCAATGTATGCTGCTATGTTGACATCAATGACAACACATATGACCAACAAGACAAACAAAAAGAAAGCGAAGAAGAAATCAAAAAGATTTGCAAAGAACTACTAGGGAAGGAGTATTTTGACATTAACCTACAAAGAGATAAGGGCAGAGAAGGAAAACCCTTACTGCAGACACAAACTAAGAAACACTAATAGAATACAAAAAAACACACCACAAGGAGGATAAAACACAAAAATAACAAAAGATGGACTCACCAATCAAACTACAGGTGTTTGAGAAAGATAATTCAGAAGTAGCAGAACATGTGTTTGTATTAGAGTCCACATGGTAGAGAGAAATGTAACAAGGAACTAGACCAAACTATTTGATTTTATTGTAACCCTGAGGAATGAAGCATTGAATTGGTATAGAAAAACATGCCCTACCCATGATAAATCATGGGATGAAATCAAGACAACATTTCTGGACAATTTTGACTCACTTGACATACCCACTGAGGGAGTAAGAAAAATGTGGGACATGGTCTAGAAAGAGCAAGAGTCTACTAAAGATTTTGACAAAAGATTCAAGGAAATCTCTCACAAATTAGAAGAAAAATTGATAGAAAAGAAAAGGATCGAATGGCTTATTTCAGGACTAAGCCCTAACATTAGAATGTCCCTAGATGGTAAAATTTTCAACTCATACTCAAAAGCGGTAACTCTGGCATGCCACATAGAGTCTCAAACTTGGTGAAACAACGACAAAACTAAGTAGAATATGGAGATAGAAAAACTTAAATTAGAATTGGAACAACTTAAACTTAAGCAATAAATCCTAACACATAAAGAAGTAAGTCTGCAAAAGTAGAGACCGAACATATGGTGCTCTTACCATACAAAAGAAGGACATCATTAGAATGAATGCCTAATGATAAAAGGTGAAAGAAAGGCTATCGCAATAAAGGTAGATCTGAAGACAATACCAAAATGGAATAATACACTTTATTGTGGTATATGCAGAGACTAGGATGACCATGAGACAGAAGACTGCCCATCACAACTTTTCAGGCTAAGGGAAGATGATGATGATTATGAACCATGGTGTAATGCACACCACAATAATACAGCAGACAATCAGAACATGGAATATGTAAAAGGATTGGAAGAGAGACCATTATACATCTAGAATCATGGATATAAAACCCCTAGTTGAGCTAATCAAAGAAATATTAATACACTACAAAACATAAACCCTAACTCAACACCATACATGAACAATTACAATAATGAGGAAAGGGGCTAGTACAATAGATATAAAGGAGGACGAGGTCATGGTCGAGGAAGAAGGAAAGATGATGTGACCTATTATAAATGCAGTAAACAAGGGTATTTTTCTAATGAATGTTGGGGAGATAGGAAGAAATGGTGTACATTCTGTGGTAGCTCTGATCATGATCTATTTTCTTGGGCTTAATATTTTAGAAACACACCTCCCAAATCCAAAAGTGATGATCTACAGGGATTTAATTCACAAAATGGAGCTTGCAATATAAGAATAACACCTAAGAATACAACACAAACAACCAGAAGGTGCCATAAGGAAAACAAGTATGACTCTGATAACATAGAGGAGCAAACATTAGAGGAGGAACATTACACTAATAAGTCAAATCATGAACAAAAAAACAAACAGAAAGAAAAATAATAATAAAAACAAAGTTGTGGTAGTCACTAGACAAGGTACAAATACCACAAGACTAGAAAATAATGATACTAAGATAGAAGAGGAAGAAGAAGAAGAAGATAGCTTCTTCCCTAATAGAAACCAACATGACATAATTTTTTAACAATCAAAATAATTAATAGCCAAAGAACAACATAAGCAATGTTAGGATTAAGTTGCCATCAACCTTGTAAATCCTATATAATTTATTCCTATTATTGTTTATAAATCACCCATAAGGGATGAAAGGTTTCACTAGCAGTAATCTTGTTTCAGCCGTATGTTTATATCTGGTACTCAACACTAATTCATCCATGACAAGGGGTCAAAGGGGGGTTTCCCCCCTATGAGGGGTCTGGGGAAATCATCCCCCCAGTGGGGGGTCTGAGGGCCGCGCGCCCCGATGAGGGTTCGGGGGCAGCACCCCCAAAACCTCATTTTATTTATATTTTATCATTGTAAATCTGGACCATTCATCATTAGGTCACAGATCTGACAGTTGATATTTTGTCAGTTTTCTTTCCCTAGAAAGCAACCCCCTTTTATAAGGATATTTGTACTACGTTTTTATTAGAGTTGAGAGTAACATGCACTATTGGATTAAAGACTGAAGAAGAAGAGGAAGTATATGTATTGTAATCTCGTATTTGAAGATAATACAACTTGGAGCCTCTTTTCTTGGTGGAATTGTTTACCTGAAAGGGTTTTCTCCATGTTACATATTGTGTTATGTGTCCAGTTCTTAATGCATGTTATTTTGTGTAGTGGGTTTTATTTATGTTGCAATCTCCATTGATTCTACATCATTTAGAGGGCATTAATAAGGTTTGAATTAGATTTTTGTTGTGTGGTTTGCATCTTCATTTCTAACAAGCAACAACAACAAACACACTTCTTTTCACAAGAAGAAGTAAGGGCACTCAAACAAATAACATAGATAACACAACAATAGAACCTTATAGGTCCAAATTGAAACAATTTTGCAAGTACTAGAATAAAGCACATGGTCACAAACTACAAATCATAAAAATGGAAAAAACTGATAGAGAATGGAAGACAAGACCACTAATGATAAATGCCCACATAAACAATCATAAAATCAAACAAGTTATGGTCAACCTAGGTGCATATGTAAACACGTTACCAAATAGAGTATGGCAATACTTAGGAAGACCAACATTGATAGAAACACCCTACAATATTAGCCTAGTAGATGGGTCAGTAATGCATACACTAGGAACCTAGAAAAAGGTAGACACCAACATAATGGGGGTCAAACAGTTGGTCAATTTTGAAATAGTAGCAATGAAGGAACCATTTGATTCCTTCAACACACTATTAGGTCTCTAATGGTTTGTTAATACAAATGGAATTGTGGATTCAAGGAAAGAAGAAATATCTTTTGTGGATGACACTAGAATAATCCATATTCCCTTAGGAAGAAGTATTGATGAAGCCTATACAGAGGAAATCAACCAAGAAAACTATACAAATGAAGACTCAAACAATTATACTCCATAGAAAAACTACCCAAATATGACATGTTAGAAGAACAAAATTTAGAGGGAGAGATAGAGATACAAATAGAAAGTGATAACAACAACACGGATAGTAAAGATGTACTCACAACATGGCTACAAGATGAACCAAAAACTAAAAACCGGAGAGTAGTAGGATTCCGTAAGGTCTTTATGGTCAAAATTACAAATAGCTCCTCATTGCAAACCATTGTATTTAATGATCTCACATTGTGAAACACACACTACAATTTAGAACATCAACTACATAACACATCCCAAGTATCCCAATGAATTAACCACATATCAAGAGGAATATCCCATATAAAACTTCTAAATTTTTCAAGAGTGGGAAACTTGGATAGTTATCTTACAGAGATGGAGAAAACTTTTCATGATAAAAAATCTAAAGTAGATTCTATACATCACATGTTAATATACAATGCCAAAAGCTATTGGAATACACAAACACACTGTTGGTTTTTTCCTAGACTGGATGCTTACTCCCAGATTCCCTACAAGGTAGCCATCAATGATCAACAGGATCTCTGGGCTAGGGGCCAACAATGTAGGAGATAGACTTTATATTTTATCTCTTCTTCTTCAGGCTCTGCAAAACCTAGGGGGGTATTCCCTACTCAACATCCATGAGGATATGCATACAAAGGCTGGGATGCTGATAGAAAGCAGATAAGTCCTCCTGTAAGTAGACCAAAACTGTAAGATAAGAGCAAAGGGGCTGGCTTTGGGCCTATTTGCAGTTGTAGACAGAGGACTTGGATCCTAAAACTAATTCTAATGTCCTAATGGTTGTTTTGGAGTTTGATTTTAATTTTATATTTGGATGCAAAGCTGGACATGGTACATAACACAAACACAAAGCTAGATCGGTGCCTATCCAGGGCTTGGAGTCAATAGACATACACCTGTGAATGATCAGCATGAACAGCTAAAACTAGATTTCAGGGGGACACATGTGATACCTGCCTTACAGATATCTCCCAATACAAAGTGTTAAGCTATCTATATTATGGCATCCCCACTGCAGTATACCCTTCCCAATGTTCAATCTGAGAACAATTTAATCTACCCCTTGAGCAGAAGTTAAGAGATCAGACATTCAACACAGGAATTCTATGTTCTAGAGTCTCAAACATTCCTTAAATATCCAGGCTCAGAAGAAAGATACATGCAATACTGGAGACATAAATTAACAAAACACATGCTGACATAGCATTTCTCATATAAAATTAACCATGAAATCAATGGATTCATGCAAAAAAATACAACAAGAGATACATAAACTCACAAGTTTTGCTGCACAGAGAAACCAAATTAGCTATATTGCATTACAGAGCCAAAATGTTCAACTTTCAACAACAACAAAAATGGTAACACAGTCTGCCTATATCGGCTAGAAAGTGTACCTCTAGCAATTAATTACATGTTTTTTGACAAAAATCTGCCAGATATAGATCCCACAAAGGAATGGCACTCAAAATTTATTGCTGCAACAGACAAGAGAGACCTCGAGCCCTGCGCCACCATCTGGAAGTCTTCACCCATAAACCGAGCAGCCTAATCGTTTGTACCATCGCCCATACCCCTGCTATAGTCGCCATTGATGGCTCAACCACCCGCGGCTGCTTGAAAACTGTCGTAGCATTCAAAAAGGAATTTCTCGCCAAAATGCTTCTTCGTAGGTTCAAATAATGTAGGGAGATTAATCCCAAATGCATAGTGCAGAGACTCCTTTAGCATTTTAAAAACATGGCCACCAACATACTAAGTGTCGAGCGCTTTTGCCGCGCTTGACGCACGCTCCTTCTCCAAAACCCATCGCTCAGACCTAAGCCATCGGCCCAGCTGAAAATCTTCCTACCGATATCAATAGTTTGGCCGATCGCTACATTACAATCCCCTCCATTGGCCAGAGATGCACCATCGGGCCAACCTTCCAAACCTTCGCTGATCTCATCAGTTACATCGATGAAGCCACCACAATCCCCTGTCGGCCAGACCAATACCGTCAGCCAAGCAAAAGATCCCTCTGCCGATAGACCAAACTCTCACCAATGACCAGCAAGCTAGAGTTTGCCCCTTCGTCGGCTAGACCCTCCACTATCGGCAAGCCACAAAACACCTACGCCAACCACACAAGTCACCCCAATGGCATACCACATCCTAGGTCTTCGGCTAGACCACCATCCCTCGGAGCAACAAGAAAATCTTTGGCCGATAGCACAAGTCCTGCCGATGACTACCTTGAACATCCCTCATCGGCCAGACAACCAACTGTCGGCCCAACATGAAACTGCTTCGCCGATGGAGAGCGCCACACCGATGCCTACTCAAATCCCTTGTCAGTGAGACCCATGCCAACGACATCGCATCGGCCAAACATTGCATATCAGCAACCCAAGAAAATACTTCGCTGATAGCCAAAGTGTTGGCAATGACCTTCCAAGACTCTCGTTGGTATGACTAACCCGATGAACCCGTTGAACCGATGAACCGGTTCAACTCGATGGTTCAATGGCAAGGTTCAACATTGAGGTTCGCTGGCGAGGTTCAAAACCTCGAAAACAATACTCCATCACTGTCAACCAAGTACCAAAAACACAAAGTCTTGAACTGTTGAACCATGAACCAAAAGGGTTCAATGCGGTGGTTCAAAGCGATGGTTCAACCATAATCTGAGCACTCAAAAAGAAGTTTCGCCGATAGAGAAAGTCACAGCGATGAACAAGGAAACTTAGGGCTCAAAAAGAAAAAACCCTCCAACATCTGCGCTCAGATCCAGACCAAAATTAGTGCCAACACACACAATCTAGCACTAGCCAATTTTTAAGATCCTGATAAAAACTAGATACCTACCAGAAGAAGGAGAGTATAAAATTATATCAAAATACCAAGGGCAAATCACACTGCAAGATCACTTAGAGATGTTCATATTGGTCTGGAAAGGAAGAAATGAGTACAACACAACATTATACATCCAATTATTCTAGTAGACATTATCACCAGTGGCACAAACTTGGTACATAAACCAAGAACATAGGGTCGAAACAAGAGAATGGAATGAACTACAAGAAGACTTTCTACACATTCTCAGTCTATAATACTAACAAACATATCCACATCGCACTTAGGAAAATAAAAGAAATAATATTCAAAACAACTAAAGAAGAAGAAGAAATACCATAAGAAAGCCCTCCATTGCCAAAAACTAAAGGTATTTGGAAACTAATACAATGGATGGATAATGAAATCAAACATACTAAATGAAAATGTCATAGAATGCAACAAAAAATGATGAGGAAGAACACAACTTGGACATTGAAGTACACCAAGGAGAAAGAGAGATTGAAATAGTAATAGAACCCAAAAAGAAGTACTATAACCGATCGGTAAAACTCAGAGAAGAGAACATTGCTAAAGAGGGAGATCTTAAATTAGCTAAAATAGGAGACTATTGGGATGAAAGGGTAGTAGCACAAGTTGCAGATATACTGTCATAATTTGAAGATTTATTTCCTAGAACATTTAAGACCTCAAAGGAATAAAAGAGGAATCCAGAGTAATGAAAATACAACTGAAAGAGGGAGTTAAACCGTAAAGGAAAAGATCGTATAGACTGAACCCTAACATGAAGAAGAAGGTTAAAATAGAACTAGATAAAATGATTTCAGAAGGAATCATTAAACCAGTAGAAGATACAGAATGCATGTCCTATGGTAGTGCAAAATAAGAAAATTGGTGAAGTAAGGATATGTGTCAACTATAGAGAACTAAATAAAGCATGCATACATGACCCATTTCCAACCCCTTTTACTGAGGAAATACTAGAATCAATAGCCGGTAGGGAAATCTACTCTTTTACCGATGGATTTTCTGGTTATCACCAAGTTAAGATAAGAGAAGAGGATCAACCAAAAACTACTTTTACATCCGATTTTGGATCCTTCATGTATACTGTTATGCTATTTGGCCTAAAGAATGCATTTGTATTCAGCAGAATAATGGTAAACGCATTCAAAGATTTCATCCATGATTTTTTGGAGGTATACTTAGATGGTTGGAAAGTATATGGATTGTTGAAAGATCATGTACATGCACTAAGAATGATGCTAAATAGATACAAAAGTCTACAAATATCATTAAAATTAAAAAATGCATGTTTGTGGTAACTTTTGGTACCTTATTAGGACATATAATATGCAAAGAAGGTCTGATGGTTGACCCACTAAAAGTCACACTAATAATGACACTTCCTCCACCAAAAATAGCACCAAAAGTAAAGATATGCTTTGGATATACTGGATATCACCATAAATTCATCAGGGGATATGCTACAATAGCAACACCACTAGAGGAGCTTATAATGAAGAGATGCAGTAAGAATATTGAGTGGAATGAACAATGACAGACTTCTTTTGACACGTTGAACAAAAGATTTCTGAGGCACCTATACTGATATTTCTAGATTGGAACATACTAATCCATGTGCATGTTGATGCATTAGGGATTGCTATAGGGGCAGTGCTGGCATAACCCAAAGGTAATAAAGACCACCCTATAGCCTTTGCTAGCCTAAAATTATCCAAAGCAAAGTGGAACTATACAACAATAGAAAGAGAAGATTTAGCTATGGTGTATGCATTACAGAAGTTTAGACACTACTTGTTATCTACACCATTCACCTTCTATACTAACCATGAACCTTTAAAATATTTGTTGAACAAACCAATCACCCAAGGAAGGATATGTTGGTGGCTACTCCTATTCCAGGAGTTTCACTTCAAGATAATGGTGAAACCTGGTAAAAATAACCAAGGTTCAGACTATCTATCTAGAATTGATATAGGAGAAGAACCAGACAGTCAGGAGGAAGACCTACACATTGCAAATCTATTTAGAATAACAGTGGTACTAAAAGAATTACATGACATAGAAATCCTATTATCCACAAGCAAATATCCAGAAGACTTGTCACCACAAGATAGGCTTACATTAATGTAGAAAGCTTTACCATATACATTAATAGAAGGAATATTACATAGATTAGGAAAAGATGACATCATAATGAGAGTGGTGTATGAACATGAAAGAGAAGCCATGCTACAAGAAGCACATGAGGGAATATCAGGGGGCCATAATTTAGGAGAAACAATCACAAAAAGGGTAAAATTGGCCAGGGTATGGTGGCCTACATTGCACAAAGATGCTAAGACATATGTAAAATAATGTGACATCTATCAGCGAACAAGGAGACCAACTGCACAAGATGAAATGCCTCTCAAACTAGTATTAGCCCAAATCCCATTTGAAAAATGGGCTATTAACTTTATTGGACCAATAGACCCCCCAGTCAAACATTCCAAAGCAAGATTCATCATTACAAGAGTTGAATATTTAACCAAATGGGTAGAAGTTGAACCTACTAGGGATTGCACCGCAAAGACTACCACCAAGTTCATATATGACAATATAATCACAATATTTGGATGTCCACTCAATATAGCTAGTGATCAGGGTAGACATTTTGTGAATAACATGATTGCAGAGATACTACACAGTTTCATGATTACCCATAACCAGAGTTCACCTTATCATCCACAATAAAATGGGGAAAGTGAAGCTCTAAACAAGTTTATTGGAACCACACTAACCAAGATATGTGATAGCAATAGAGAAGATTGGGACTTGAAAGTACCTACAATACTATGGGCTTATCACATCATATAAAAGAAGTACTAAGTTCACACCATTTGAACTAGTGTATGGAACAGATGCAACATTACCAATGAACTTTATAATTCCAAATCTACGCACTACACTCACTTTGTAGTTTAATGAGGATGACTCCCTAGTAGAAAGAATTAAAAAACTAGAGAAATTAGATGAAAATAGAGTCATCACGGTATATAATCAAAATTTGGAATAGAAGTGCCAAAAGGCATGGCATGATAGAAATCTACGGTTGAAAACATTTAAAGAAGACAACCTAGTTTTTCTCTATAACAATAAATTTAAAAAGCAAGGGAAGCTAAAAGTCTATTGGCTTAGGCCCTATCACATACATGAGATTGCAGAATCAAGAGCGATAAGATTAAGTCAAACTAATGAAAACGTAGTAATAGGGTACGTCAATGGCGTGAGATTAAAACATTACCATCAACCTGTGAATTAAGAAATAAATGCTAGAAATTCATAAATGTAGCATATGTATTATAAGGTAACATAGGAAATATAGATAAGACCGTTAGTAGCTAAGTCACAGATTACACTTAACGGCTACAAAAGCCTACCAAAAGAGAAATATGAAACTACAATTAATTCACCAAAGCACTATCAGACCTGTATATAACCCTAAAGCCCACCAGACCTAAATACAACTACATCTAATATGAGACCAAAAGTACTAAGAGTGAGAAAACAAGTAGAGAAAGTGGTGAAAAACCTAAGAATAGCTATAGAAAAATGGTCACCCCAATATTGATAGACATCTCTCAGAAGCCAAGACTGAAATACAAAAAGTATCCATACAAAGCAATGGAGGTAGACAAAGATGGAGCATTTTCAACGGTTCCACCAGATGTCATCTACACGGAAGATATAAGGAAATATATACATGCGCCAATCTCAGAGATAGATCATACTAAATTTGAGGAGCTACACAACACACTCCTCCATCTAGACCAAACAAACTATTTTCCACAATATGCAGAGATAGGAAAGAAGAAATTAAATATATAGAAGGATTACCCAAACTTATGTGCCAACCATGAATGGGTAAGAATTATACTAATCCATATACATGATGAATTCATATACTTGGATCGGCCATATTGCATAACCAAACAAGTGATCCAAGTGGTCACGGGGCTGAATGTAGTAGGAGAAGTACCATCCAAAAAGGTGATATAAAATGACAAGGTCACAGAACTCACCGACGCAACACCAAATGGTCGGAGCTTGAATGTAAATTAAATTGCCAACCCCATGATAAGATACGTAATCATGGGAATTGCCCACAAAATTTATTATGCAAACTACAAAGGGTTAGCCATTGTGACAACCATTCATATGGCATATCAGATGGTAGTAGGTGGCAAAGATTTTGACCTATACGAAGTGTTGAGGGAGCAATTGATGGAGATTCTATAGAAAATGAAGACTTCAAATTATAACTTCAGGTATGGAACATTGATCATATGCCTCACTTTTTACTTCATGAATGCTTTACCCAATTATGGAGGCAAGATATGGGAAGTAGACACAACAGTTGTGGAACAAATTACCCAACATGGTAAAAATTTCAAAGACAAACCCTCATTTACCACTATATACTAGGGATTTTTCAAGGCGCTCCAAGCAAATATGCAATTTAGGGAAAGAATCCCTTATGAATCAGTTAAGAAATACATAAACATAATAACATTTATGGTAGATAAAGACATGAGCAGTAGAACCCAATACATCCTAGATACCTAAACTATCCTACAAAGTTACAAAGGAAGAAATACAAGCTTATACACAGAACCTATTAAGCAAACCAAATTATTTGAATGTGGAGAGATTTGGAAAATATAAGGAGTTTATGGATAGACAATAGAAGAAAGATGTGCATGAAAAAATGGAGAAGAATAAGGATAAATTACATGAAAAATGGGGGATTGCACCACAACCTAGCTCCTTAGCACCACCGGCTATCGTACAACTACCGTAGAGCAATGCATCAACAACCCCACAAACTAGGAGGTCCAAAAGGCTGCAATCTAGTACCTTGAGTACCCAATCTACACCAGAACCAGAGCCTCATCACAAGCCATATCAACACCACAACAAATAGAGAAAGACACAAAAATAGAAGAGATCTCAAATGTGTTGATACAACCAAGCTCCAAGAAGAAAAAGAAAAGGCAAAAGCAAGGGGTAAAAAGGAACATAATTCAATCAAGAGCAGTAGGAATAGAAGAATAGGAGGTAGTAGAACTAGGAAAACTGTTGCAAAAGAAGAAAGCAAAATTATCAACAGTGAAGATAACAATAGAAGCACAACAAGAGCAACCAGTTGAAGAAGAGGCCACACTAGATTTAAATGCATTGGTAAATGCTATCCAACACCATAGTATGTTGAAGAATATAATAGAACTATATAATGAAGTCTCCAAGGAGAATAAGAAAATAATAGAAAGAGCAGTCATTATCCACATGCAAAAAAGTGACCAAACACTAGGGAACATAATGGAAAACTTCCCTCAAGAGTTGATAGAAGCAATGAGGAAGAGAAGGGAACAAGCCCTATAAATGGAAGAAGGAATGCAATAGAAAGAAATAGATGAGGTGGACCTAGCCATCTCTATTGAACAAAAAGAAAAATTAATAGAGATGCAAGAAAAAGAATTAAGAATAAAACATAGGGTGGATACCCTGATGAGCCTATCAGAGGAAGAAAGACAGAAAGTGGAGAAGGAAACAGAGGACATTACAAAGAAATCATATGATACACTAAGGGAAGAAGAAATAAAGGAACAAGAACAAGTGGGATCACCTCCACAGAACACACATGAGAGTGAACAAGGAGAAGGATCATACCAAGTAGGGCAAACAGATACTCTAGAGGTCTCTACTTCTGGCTCCTATATACAATAAATCAAACATTTCCTAGCACAACAAAAGCAAATACAACCATTGGTCACCACTTAGTTACTACAACTTCCTCTAATTGGATCACAAGTCAACCTCTCCAAAATCTCACCAATTCAAAAGTTACAACTAGGGAACATCTTCCATACTACAGCAAGGGCAAAAATCTTGCAACAACATGTACATAGCACCGAGAAACTGTAGGAGGCTATAGATACAATACAAAATCAACTGTCGAATGCAAAACGAGACACATTACTACCTCTAAGACAATAGCTAAAACAATTGATAAATAGCATGCAAAAGTGTAACACCAAGAGACTAAGATCAAATAGCAAGTGAAAGTAGAAATGACCAAAAATAGAATGGTTGATGCAACTAAGAAGTGTACGGTAGAAAATACTCGACTGGAGATAAATAAAGAACCTCCAACAAGCTATAGGAGAGGCTAATGTACTCTATCAATTTTGTTTATAGTGGCCCACAAATATGGAAAGTATAAAAGACCAAATTGACAATCTGGAGGCATACAAGTAGTACAATCTACGGCAGCATATGACCCACTAAAAGATACGAATGGATCAGTACAAGCATAGATTGAAGCTATACACACCCAATTGCAACAACTCCAAGACTAGAGGGAACAAATAAAGTTACAAATAAAGCAATTTAGGGAAGTGGTCAGCTTAAGGTTGGCTCACTTAACAGGAATAGTAGGAGAGGCCAGGTAGATGTCTCAAAAGATTCAGATTCCTTTTACTCTTACAGAGGCAGAAACAACACATATTTAGATGGAAGGGTACATACAATTGCTACAGTAGGCTAAAAAGAAATGGGACACTACACTCACTCATCTCAAAGTAGTCTACAAGAAGGGATGATGTTGGCGGGAGGTGGAGCATCAACCAAAACCTACCGCAAGTCACTACAAAAGAAGTGAAGAAGTGTGGAGGACACAACTGACACACAAGATGATTCCTAGGTTTCTCTATAAGGGACACATCCCTAATACCATGTATATGTAATAGATAGTATGATAGAAGAAGTAACAAGAGGGATATGATAATAGAATATATAGAAAGATAATGCAGAGAAGAGACTTAGACTTGCTATTGTAATACATGTATAATATATATAATATGGAGATATAAGGATTGATGGAGTAATATTTTAATTGTTTATGTTGTGTATGACGTTGTATATAGAATTCTATATTACCACACTATGTTATACCTTACCGCATTTATTTGTTATTCTATCACTGTCACGTCTGGGATATAAATAGACTTAAAGAATAAACTTAGGCTCAGATCTCCAAACTGTGTTCCTGCTTTTTATTTCCAACATAGTTCATTTAAACTCCTTTCTATCCCCTCTCATGGTCTCAATTAGGGGTGCACAAATGCTACTAAAATTCTTAATAAAGTTTCTATAAAAACCTTCCAAACCATGAAAAGATCAAACCTCTGCAAACACTCCTTGGGGTAGGCCATTCATTAATAGCCCTCACCTTCTCTAGATCCATTTTAAGACCCTCAGCTGAGATAAAAAGATCCCAAGTACACCAACTCCTTCACGAAACTACATTTCTTTAAATTAATCATCAACTTTTCTTCCCTTAACTTCTCAAAAACTCTTCAAACATGCATCAAGTGCTCCTCCAAAGTCTTACTGAAAATCAAAATATCATCTAAGTAAACAATGATAAATTTACCCAAAAACTCTTGTAGTACCTCATTCATGAGTTGCATGAATGTGCTCGATGCATTGGTTAGCCCAAATGGCATGACTAACCATTTATACAAGCCCTCCTTAGTCTTGAAGGTTGTCTTCCATTCATCTTCTTCTCTGATTCATATCTAGTGATATCCACTCTTCAGACTCCACTTAGACAATCCATTATGTCATCCATTCTGGGCAATGGAAATTTGTACTTGATAATGATTTTATTGGTGGCTCAGGAATCTGTACACATCCTCCATTCTCCATCCTTCTTCAGTGCTAGTACTGTAGGTACTGCACATGGACTTAGGCTCTCCCTTATCTATACTTTCCTTAAAAACTCATGAACTTGTCTGTCCAATTATTCATTCTCTGCAGAAGTCATTCTATGGGCTGTCTTATTTGGTAAAATGGCTCCTGGTAACAAATCCATTTGGTGACTTATCTTCCTCATTGGTGGTAAACCTTTTGGTACATTATCAGAGACAATGTCTTGAAACTATTCCAACAGATCTGAGACTTCTGCTGGTACATCTTCACATTTCTCTTGGCTGATCTTAGGAATCAACACAAAACAATGATGCTCATGCTTCATACCTATTATCACTTGGAATTGCACCATGCTTGATGCTTGTTCAAGCATTCCAATGACACAATGAGATTGATCTCAAGGTGTGGGACCTTGCAGATGAGATCAGACCTCCATAGAAGGTTGGTTCCTCTTTCTAAGCTTAAGGCTCAAAGAAAATAAAGCTAAATCTAATGCTACTGATCACTAGGGAAAAGGGGAAGAAGAGACTAAACTTAAAAGGGAGGTTATACACCAATATTTAGGGTGTTTAGTTGAACCTAAATTAACATAGCAATGATCTCAAAACTGAAACAAACTCACACAGACTCATAGAAGTTATCACAGAGGTTTGGGCAGAAAGATAAAGCCATGAAATATCAAATAAACATAGTGTAAAGCTTTAGAGAGAGGCAAAATAATAGTTTATATTGATCATGAAGGCTAGAAAGCCATTACAAAAGGAAGAAAAATTTATTACACAGAGATATAAACACAAAATGAGAACTCCCATTCATAGGTGAGATGCAAATGGAGATGTCAAAGGCTCAGAATTAAGCACAATGCATCAAATCCATACAGTTCCGGAAGATATTGTTAGTGGAAATATTGTTAACAGTATTAAACTACTATTAATCCAATAATCTCAATGAAATATGATGCAAATCAAATAAACAAAGCAACTATTACCTTGAAGACTGATTTACCTCAAACCTTCCATTGTTCGCCTATCTTGTATTGATCTTGTTGATGAATAAATCTCTCAGAAGCGTGCTTCCTCACTGTTTGAAGATGGCAATACTTGAATGGATGTATGTTGGATAAAATGCAATGAAGATTACCTACAATGCAACTATTGTGAGGATGAGGGATGGATGATTGAAGCCATGGTTGTATGGATATGAGGATAATGGATATAAAATGCAATGAGCAATATGGATGCTTTGCCAAAGGCACACTGGAATTTCTGCAGAGTAACTTTGCTATAGCTTGTGTGTTGTAGAATGAGGGAATGAGATTCCTTTTATAGGCCAAGGAGGGGGCAAATCCATGTGTCAAGATGTCAACGGTGGAGACTTGGTCTTGTGAGGTGTATGGTGAGGATTGAATTGGTTGAGATGAGGGAGAGAAAGGGGGAAGATGTTCCTCTCATCTTGACATGGTGGAGAGAAAGGTGTGACATGAGTCCACATGTCACAAGGCTCACAATAACCAAAGAGAGCAGGTCAAACAAGGAGATCATGTTTGTAGGGAGGTTGGAAAGATTCTAGGGACTATGGAACAAGTGTCACAAAGTGTCCTTTTGACCATGGTGACATGGAGAGACCATGCCCTTTGCAATAGGGATAGTTGGAGAGATCATAGGACATGTGGGTGAGAGAAAAAGGATTAATTAGATATTAAAATATTTAATTACATGTGCAAAGTGATGAGGTGGACGTGTGAGGTAGACTAGATGATGTGGATTAGATGAATGAAGACTTTGGAATAGGATGATTTGTGATTAAATATTTTGATTATTATTTAATTAAGGGATGTCATTAGAAGAATAGGTTTAATTGATTTAATTAAATAAATTGATATTTATTTAATACTTGGAGGAATGTGAATCAAATAAATAAATTGATGAATTTATTAAATGATAGAAGAATGGGAATTAAATAAATAATAAATATTTATTTAATTTGTCTTTGCCATTTTTAGGTGTATACATTTTGCCCCTCTTTGAGACAATGTGTTTTAGCACGTTGTTTCAAAGAATTAAAAACAAATTGTGATTGATACATGCCCCAATTTACCCCTGGTACAGGTTTATGAGGATAGGATGCCCCCTTGGGAGATTGGATGAGAAGAAACTGATGACGAGATGACAGACAATCTCACGATGAGATAGTTTGAATGACAGGTTGACTGGATAGATGGGTGAAGAAATTGGGTGAAGACCTCATACTCAATTTCTAAAATTCCTCAGTATATGCCTTCACATCCATTTACTTTTGTCTTAGAAATTGAAGCTTTTTAAACATTTGAACTTCATAATCCTTGGGTAAAAATTTACCTTTGATTCTTGCTACCATCTTGTCCCATGAAGAAATCTTTGTCTTTCCCTGCTTTCTTCTCTCTGATTGTATGTAATCCCACCATACCAAGGCATGACCTCCCAATTTGGTCTTTGCAATCTTTACTATCTGCTCCTTAGGAACCTCACTTACATTCGAAATGATTATCTAATGCATCAATCCAATCAAGTAACTCTTCCTCATTTAAACTTCCACTATACTTTGGAACATCAATCTTTACCTTAGGTTTGTCATTCTTGACTGCCCTTAACAGTTTTGCAAATCTCTGATCTTTAGGATTCAGATCTTCATCTATATCTTCAAACTCTTCACCATCCTCTTCTTCTTCTGGTTCACTTTCTTCCACTTCTCTTCTTTTATTTGTCTCTAAGGCTGCAAGCCTGGCTTGAAGGGCTTCTGCAAGCTCTTTCATCTTCCTCATCTCTTTAGCATGTTTTTCCTTCATCTCCTGCAACTCTCTGGCAGTACCATTACCTTTTAGAGGCATCTTGTCAACCTATCAATCCTTCTACTTCTGCCTTCTCAATGACAGAATCAACACACAATAGCCCAGACCTTTTGCTGAGCTCTGATACCACTATGATGCAGAGCCAACAGAAACCCTAACTTACATTTCCCATTGTATGTCTATGCTTCACCTAACATACATTCTCTGATGTATATACTTGCATCTCTCACCTATCAGCAAGACTATACACCATCGGCTGACCAAAACGACTTTCCTCTGATCGCATACCTCATACTGACCTCTTCATTATCGGAAAAACAAAAGCTTTCAGTCTACTAAAAAATCCTTCCACTGATCACTCACTTCTCTCCGACGGGTCAACACTTGACTTTGTCTCCAGCCAGACAATGCACTATCAGCTTTCTCTCCACACTTCACTCTGATATGCTGATGAACTCCCCTTCGGTGACACTTACCAGTTGTCACCCCGATGCAACCAAGCTTGTATGTGCATTGCATGACCCGCAATCACCGGTGACCCAAATTTATCTGCCACTCTACCCTTATTCCGAACACTTATACATACATCGCATGACCTGTGAACATTGGTCTCCTCCACCGTCA
Organism: Cunninghamia lanceolata; assembly: GCA_027924645.1. Lineage (NCBI taxonomy): Eukaryota > Viridiplantae > Streptophyta > Pinopsida > Cupressales > Cupressaceae > Cunninghamia > Cunninghamia lanceolata. The sequence continues at coordinate 10,947,886 of BSBN01001201.1, read as the reverse complement.
CTGTCGGTCGCCCTTTGTACATTAACACAATGTATGTGCATGATGTATATTCGCGATATACAATCGAAAGATGCATTCATAACATACATTTGACCAACGCCTTCACCCAATGTATGTTCTCAACATACAACCAGAAGATATATTACCAACATGCTTCGCCAAATGTACATTTGACCGTTGACCTCCTTTGTATGTAAACCCAATGTACATTCACAACATGCATTTCAAATATGCATTTGATGGGTTTGACCGAATCGCTAACTCCCTTGTATGCCAGTTAGAAGCTTCAACTTTCTCTCTCTTTGTATGCCGATACACTTGTACATTCACAATGTATGTTCACTACATACAATCTTGACATACAACGTCTCAATGCTTCTCGATATGCTTTGCGACATACACACTCAACAGACTGTTGCGATATACACACAGAATGTATATCTAACATGCATTTGCGATATACACACAAAATGCATATTCAGTGAAACAACGTAGAACTTCGCTGATTTGAACTGCTGTAAGCCCAACAACTCCACAACTGCACAGATCTGTTCCTTCGCCAATCTAACACGGATCTTTCACCCTGCCAACCTAGCACATGACAATGTTAGGATCTGTCAATGCATCCCGTACATGATCCTGTAAACCTGAAATGGACAAACAGAAAACACAAAACAAAAGCACAAATCGATATGTACAGCCATTCCACTGATTTCGAAGAAATCTAACTAGTGGAATGGATTAATGATCCGTCTCGATCCCAAAACAACAAATTGATTTATACAAAGGAAAACCTAATGAGATCGAATAACAGAAAGTTGCACAACACAAAACAGGACCTTATTATTTATGCTTTCAGAAATTTATACAGATGCTCTGTTTTCACAATTGCACAACTCAACTTCACAACTGATTACAATCAATGATCTATGGGGTATTTATGTACTTACCCTCAGTAGTACTTCATCGACTCCAAGCGGATGGGAGATCTAACAACCTCCAATTGCCTAACAACTTCCTAACTGTCTAACAACCTTGAGATTACAGCTTTGCCAAGTGTCCTTGGGACTTACAACTTGAACCTAGATACAAACTACAATGACATGCATTGGTCAAACAGACCTTATTACATGAATGGTCAGCTTAGGACCTTATTAGAAACATCAAAATGAACTGTAAACAGTTAATGCCTTATGGAGGCCACTGTGGATTGGGTGCTTCTGCACCACATAGGGCAATGGCGGATGCAGGTACTACATAGGATTTCTTTGATTGGTTTGTTGCACATCTGTTTCTATTCTACTATGGACCAGGAGAGCAAGCCTTGATTTTGGATGATCGAGAGGATGAGGACAAGGGGCCACGGAGGTGACACAGGAGACACCGAGGATATGGAGGTAGAGGTGGCCAAGGTGGGGATGATGGCGGTGGCGGATAAGGAGGAGGAGGTCATGATGGTGGTGGTGGTGGAGGAGGTGGAGGTGGTCATGATAGTAGACATGATGGCAATGATGGAGATGATGGCAAAGATGGAGATGGGAGGAGGGTTCGTCGGTGGATTGATCCGGCACAGCATGCACAATTAGCTTTACAGACATAGGTGTAGCCTCCCATGCATCCACAGGGGTAGGGGCCAGATGATGGGGTTATAGCAGGGTTATGAGCCCAGTTGGCTCAGGCTCAGTCTTTGCTACAACAGCAACAGGGATAGATTAGGCATATGCAAGCCCAGATTACACAGCTTCAGGGTGACCTACAGACTATCTGGTTAGAGAGAGATACAACTATCCAGAGATATGGGAGGGCAGAGGCACTCTTAGAGCAGGTGTAGTAGACTGTGGCATAGGGTGGTACTAGCCAGATGGTTGCAGAGATGGTCAAGGCAGGTCAAGAGATCTTCTCCTGGTGGTCCCTATATGAGCAGGCAGTGCCACCAGAGCACAGGGTAGGCAGCTATAGACCCAGCTACCATAGCAGGTCGCAGAGGAGACCCGTAGAGAGTGACGAGGTGATGGGACCTATGGGGCCACATCATGGGCCATCAGGAGGGGGTGGACCAGGGACAGGGTCAGCAGGCGGCGGAGGAGTAGGAGGCACCATACCACCACAGTGAGCACCATCGGGAGGGAGTCAGTCTGAGCTATCTCTTGACATGTATCAGTTTTTAGTAGTTCTATTTGGACATGTATACACCAGGTTGGCTTGGACACTTTGGGGTGTATTATTATTTTGACATCATTGTATACTTGGACACTTTTATTCTTTTTTATGATTATGATATGAGATCATGATTCGACAAACTATGTTATGATTTATACATGTGATGATGACTTACATTATGATGCTTATGACATGCTATGATGTGCTATGCTTATAGACAACTTACATGGTTTATGATTTTGATGCTCATGCTTATGTTATGCGATGGACTTGATGCTCTATATGATGACGTGTATGATGCAACACTATGATGATTATGTTGATGCTTCTATAGATTTTTGCTTTACTAGACATGATGTCTCTACATGTTTATGATGTTTGACCTAATGCTAGATGCAAGATGTACCTATATGTTATGATTTCTACATGTGTTGACTTACACAATGCAAAATGTAATGATATGACTCACGTATGCATGCACTAAGATGGTTTTAATTTTATGATCATGCTATCTATGTTTTTGTATTATTTTGTTTTCTATCATGATATACATATGACACTCAAATGGATGAATGATGTGAGTATATGACTCTTGCTATGGTGATTTTATGATTTACATGTATTTATGCATCCTAATGGACAAAATGATATGCATCTATGATGATGGACCTAAATATGACACACAATGATTTATTTTTGTTAATGCCAAGTACACTCAATCTTAATAACAATACACCTTTTAGAAGAAAATGAATTGGATATATGAAAGGAAATGATAATGAAAGATAAGAAATGTGAGGATGAAAGATTTGGTAATGAATGATAAGAAATTGGATAATGATAGATAAGAAATTAGATAATGAATGACAATGGTTAACAAAAGATAAGAAATTGGATAGACACGTGATCACAAAGACACATGGATTTTGGTAAAATGATAACATGCTTATAATGCAATAGAATGCAATGGGATAAGTATGGATATGAATTCTTGTCATCTTCGATTGTGTGAGTTTTTAAAGTACTTTGTTTCATCATTGAGCTTTTAAAATGTTGTAAGAAAATACAAGCATCTAGGTATAATTAAACCATGATGACCTGAGTATTACTTACATGAATTTTGATTTAGCAAGGTAGTATAAGCATCTAAGTATAATTGAAGCAAGATGACCTGAGTACTGCTTGTGTATCAACAGACAAGGATCAAACTTGTTTCATGTTTAGACCTTTGATGTCCTCGATGATCATTTTGTTGATCATGTCATTAGACAAGTCTTTCACATTACTAAAGATAAATCCACAAACAATAGACAAATAAACTAATTATGCCCCCATCATAGCTTCTCTAGTTTGATACATCCTTGAGTAGCGTAGAAAGACATAATAATAAAAATCATCATATAAGACTTCTAAAACAACCAATGAAAAAATTTCCTACCCAAAACATGTTTTCTTGCAATAACTTGATAGAATCAGCTTGATGTCTTAGGTCAAAAGGGGTTTGTCAAGTATAGTTTTGTTGTCTTTTGTGTCAAGATGATGTTGAAAGCTTGCTTGTTATACTGCTTGTTATTTAGTGATAAAACCGTGATCTAATTGGTTTATCCTATGAAGTTATAGCATTCAAGAATCCTATCCCCTAACTAGGGCGGGGATTTGCCCCCAGTCAAGTAGAGGATTTATTTATTATGGATGAACTGACGATGAGCAATGTGACGGGCCCTAATGGACTAACCTAGTGCATCGGGGGCTCATTGCTAAATGGCCTTGCCTATGTGACGACGCAGAAGCAACGTAGCTCGGGGTAGACCTATGTGGACCTAAAGACCTCGGTGATGAGAAAATGGTGCAAACTTGAATGGACCAAAGGTTGAATGACACAAGATGGAATGGATGGAAAAGGAGCCTCGGGGGCACATCGATGATGGCTTTGCCTACGTGATAACTTAGAGGCGACATAGTTAGGAATGGAAGATACTGACAATAGATTTGTGATAGGATGAATGATAGGTTAATGTGATTGGATGACCCTACTGGATAAGGTGATAGGGGTGACAAAACACTAGGCTATGGTAAGTCATTGCGAGGTAGATGCGAAATGGATGCGGTCATTGGATGAATACGATAGGAAAGATGGATGCGGGTTGGGTTGTACTAATAGATGGAGGTAGCAGTTAGTCACAAATAGTGCCTATTTCCAGGTTTTCACCACTTGTTTCTACTTGTACCATTTTTTTATGTCCCTTGCATTGGGGTTCTTAGGTATAGAACCTTTAAAGGTGCATACTGTTGATGGGATCATCAAACACTTCACCTTCTGATGTTGAGAGTTGATATGCCCCTAATTCGTAGGTAGTGACTATGATATAGGGACCCAACCAATTGGGTTCAAACTTCCCCTTCTCTCTATCATGTTGATTGTGTGGGTTCTCTCTTAGGACCAGATCACCTACTTAGAAGACCCTTGGCTTAACCTTGTGATTGTACCTCCTTCACATTCTCAGCTGGTATGCCTTAAGATGGTTAAAGGCATGTTGTCATCGTTCTTCTAGCAGTTCTAGTTCTTGAAGCCTTGATACCCTATATTCCTCATCAGTTATGAGTCCCTTTAATGACACCATGAGGGAAGGAATTTTAACTTCAATAGGCAATATGGCTTCAAAGCCATAGACAAGGGAGTATGGTGTCGCACCTGTGGGTGTGCGTATACTGGTTTTGTAGGCCCACAGAGCGGGGTTCGATTGCATATGCTTGTCCCATCCAGTGTCATCGACAGTCTTTTTGAGGATCTTCAAAATGGTTTTATTTGATGCCTCAGCTTGGCTGTTACCTTGCGGGTAGTAAGGGGTGGAGAAACAATGCTGGATATGGAATTTACTATAGAGTTCCTATACATCCTGATTCTTGAAGGGTCTGTTGGTGCCTGCATAAACATCTAGGTTTCAAGTATTCATTCGCAGGCACCTTTCATAAAATCAAAAAATTTCTAAGTCCCTCGGCCTCATTTTATGCATATCGGGATTTGAAAAGTGCAAAAAATAGTTATATGCATTTTGTATGCATATCGGGTTATACATTGCAGGCATATTCTAGGAAAGATTCCTTGCTTGTATGTAAAAAGGTTTGTATGCTCGCATTGTATATTCGACATACAAAGGAAATGTGCAAGGGTCTTGTACATTCGCTACAGTGAAAGGGTCATTGGTGTAACTTGGGTTATCGGCTGAGCTATGGGATGTCTGACCAATTGTCGTGGTCTGTCCGATGGCGGTTTGTTATCAGCGAGAAGGTATGCATCAACAGCCAAGCAAAATGTTTTCCCAATGGCCGATGCACATACAATGGAAACATACATTGCCAAGATGCAAGGCAGAATGTACATTGGCGGCAACATACAAAGGAGATATGCATTGTTAATGTGCAAAGAAGAAAAACAAAGGGTTGGGCCCACCAGTTGCATACAAAGGTGATTGTATTTTGGCACATGCAATCAAATATGCAAGGCCCGGACCCGAGAAATTATACATTCTAGTTGATACAGGTTTGAGATCCGCATTGTATATTTTGTTTTGTATATCCGCATTGTATGTTTGCGATATACAAAACAATGATACAAAGAAAAGAATATACAATCTGGACGCGAAGGAGAATATGTTTTGGCAGATTTCAAGTTGAAGTCTGCGGGTTGCATGTTATGTGTTGTATATGCGATATATAATGAAAAGATACAATGAGAAAGATACAACGCGGATTCCAAAGGATGTTCCAATCTAGCAGATAAAGTGTTGAAGTCCGCAGCTTGTATGTGTGTGTGTGCATTGTATATCACAGATATACAAAGAAGGTAAAAATACAATGCCGAGACCCGATTCAAATTTCAATTTGTTCTATAATGGCTTGAAGTTCACGTTGTACATTGCATTTGTACAATGCAATATACAAAGAATATGTGCATGGGGGAGATACAAGCTAGACCTGATGGTGAGTTTGAATGTGTTTTATAATGTTTTGGGGTCCGCCTTGTATGTGAAGCGTTGTATCCCGCATATGCAAAAGGAAAAGATACATTGGCTCGTCGGCATAACATTGCTCATCGGCGGATACTCCCAGGGTCATTCCGATGGCTGATGGAGATATAACTACACAAAGATGGAGAACAAATCAGAGGTTGCCACATGACCAGAACTGTTGTATGTATATGCAACTGCATGTACAAAGGTTTTAAAAGGCAAGGTGATTGTGTATGCTTTTGCATATACAAAGGCGAAAAAGGCAAAATGCATGTTTGACTCAGAAAAGTCAGCAATGGAAAATGGGCGCCTACGTGGCGCGATTTGATTGACTGTGGATTTTTCAACGTAGTTTGGAGCCATTGATCTTGGCGAATGGAGGAAAGCGACGGCCCGTTTCAAATTTCCAAAGCAAGAGGGTTTTCCTATGTATCTACAGTGGCATTTATTGGCGGGAAAACCACAAAACACGCAATCTGTTGCATCCTGCGGGTAGGTTGGGCATTGATGACAGAATTATAGAGGTATGGGTCGATGATTGATGGACTAGCTACCAAATTCATGAGGAAAATCTTCAAACAACGGCACATCTCCCGATTTCACCTGTTTTTCCTTCTTTTTCTGCATAGAGCATTCAATCTTTTAGGTGCCATTCTGAAGGTGCATTGTATTTGGCAAATATTTTGATTTGCCATGTAATTAATTGCTAAGTGCACATTCTTGCTATAAAAGGCAAACTGTGCTACTCATTTTGGTTGTTGAAGACTTGGGCTTTTTTTTGGAGAAAATAATGAAAACAAAGCCTTTCTTGGTTGTCCTGTCTCTTTTAGAGTTTATGAGTTGCACTTTGAATGCACCTTGCACAAATTTTCAATTTCATTGTTGTTTTATATGAAAAATGCATTGTTGCATGTGTTTAGTTGTTTGTCTCCATTTGTTGCATGCATAGCTTCTTTTGAATCTAGTTGCTAAGGGTTTCTCAAATTCTAGAATATAGACCTTCTGTATTGCATGCTTGATCTGTGACTTCCATTCAAAGAGTGGATTAAATTGTTTTAGGTTAAGTATGAGGAAGAATGTATGTCAGCTGGGATATCTGTAAGTAGAGGTAGCTAAATACTCAATTTTGGGTGGTGTTTGTAAGGCAAATACTAGTCCTAACCCCTTGAAACTTGAGTGCCAGTGCAAATCATTCACCTGTATACGTCTAGTTGACTCTATTGCCCTGAGATAGGCACTGGTCTGCTCCCTGTGTAGTAGTTATGATCCAAAACCCCCTGTCTTGCATCTAAAACTTAAATACAAACCATTTCATAATCCCAACCTGTTAGTTTGTAGGAGTAAGAATAGGACCCCTGCATACTCTCATACCCAACCAGTTAGATATGTCCAAGAAAGTTGCCAGCCTTGTGATCTATCATGCATATCTTGGTCCAAACATGAGAGTATTCTGCTTGGTGTTCTGAAAAGCTAAATCTTTATGTCATTGGGTGAGTCAAAGTTAAATCTTTAGCTATAGGGATACCCCCCTTAGTGTGGCAGAACCTAAAGTGAAGGGGAGGCAGCTCACGCAACGTCCTGTATTAGTTGGCCGAATCTACCTGTGCATTGGAACTGGCAAACCCTCTACGGATTTAGAAAGAAGAACCAACAGGGTCTTCCATTATCTGTGGCAATGGATAATGGAATACCATATCTACATATGATATAGTTAAGGATGAAGGATGAAATCTATTTCCCTATGACAGTGGTTAATGGAACGGCCTCAATCCACTTTGTAAAATACTTTGTGGCTGTGATAATGAATTTGTGATTGTTGGAGGAGGAATCTTGCCTACTAGGTCAAGTCCCCATTGACAGAAGGGCCAAGGTGTCGTTAAAGGTTGTAATTCCTGAGTGGGTGCATGTATTAGATTACCATGAATCTAGCATTTCTTACACCGCTTAACAAATTGATAGGAATCTTTTTCCATGCTCGGCCAATAATATCCTAAATGCATGAGTTTCTTTGCCAGAGTAGGACCACTAGAGTGCATCCTGCAAATGCCTTCATGAACCTCCCTTAGAGTAGTCTGATATTCATCATTATCTAAACACTTAAGGAGAGTACCATCTAAACCTCGTCTGTATAGGGTGTCGGCAACAATGGTATATCTGGATGATTATGAACATACGTTTTTGGTTGTTTGACAGGTTGGGAGGTAGGATATTCTCTTTAAGATAGGTATAAATCTTGCCATATAAAGGAGAATTGGATCCTACAATGTGGTAAATGGTGTTATCTTCTGGGCTTTCATAGGCTAGATGGGAGACTGGCTCCACCAAAAACTCATAATGTGATTGATTTTCAGGGATATCTAGAAGGGATGCAATAGTGGCCAGTGCATCTTTTGCTTTGTTTTCCAACCTGGGTATTTGTTCGAAGGAGATCACAATGAAATATTCCTTGAATTCATCCACCATACGCTTGTATGGTATCAACTTCTTGTCCTTTATTTGGTATTCACCATTTATTTGATTAATGACAAGTTGTGAATCCCCATACACATGAAGCTCTTTGATCTTCCACTCAACTGCCATTTTTATGCCGATAACCAGTGCTTCATACTTAGCTACATTATTAGTGCATGGGAATAAAAGTCTGTATGATTTATGGATTGTATCCCCCTGTGGTGTTACTAGTAAGATGCCTTCTCCAGAACCATGTTGCGTGTATGACCCATCAAAATAGAGCTTCCAAGCCATTGTTGTGATATTGAATATAGATTCATCAAGAAACTTAAAATGTAAGGGGTTGTTATCAATCAAAGGTGCATCCGCCAACTGATCTGCGATGACCTGTCCCTTTATGGCTCTTCTGTCCATGTACTCAATGTCAAACTCACTGAGAATCATAACCCATTTAGATATTCTACCTGTTAGGGTAGCTTTGCTGAGGAGATACTTTAATGGGTCGATCTTTGCTACTAGTTTTATGGAGTGAGAGAGCATGTAGTGTCTCCACTTTTGTGAAGCAAAGACGATTGCAAGGCATGCCCTTTCAATTGGTGTGTATTGAATCTCATAACCTACTAATGTCCTGTTGATATAGTAGATTGCTTGCTCCTTTCCCTCATGGTTTTCTTGTGCTAGCAATGCTCCTAAAGTTGTGGGTGTAGCTGAGATATATAACAGTAGAGGTTTGCCTTGAATTAGTGGCATTAGGACCGCTCGATTCATCCAATATTCTTTTAAGTGCTAAAATGCTTGCTCACAATTATCATCCCATTTGAATGGAACATTTTTATCCAACAGATGTGAAAATGGGTGGCACTTGTCTGCCAGTTGGGAGATGAACCTTCTAATTGACTGCAACTTTCCCTGTAAAGACCATAGCTAACTCAGATTCTTTGGTGGCGGCATTCCATAATTTCTTTGACCTTTGCCAGGTCCACCTCTATTCCTTTTGCTGATATGATGTATCCAAGTAGTTTTCTGGATGTTACTCCGAAAACACACTTTTTAGGATTCAACTGTACATTGAACTACTCTAGTCTTGTGAAAATTTTGTCTAAGACTTCAAGATGTCCCTCTCTGGTGATTGATTTTCCTAAGATATCATCAACATAATCCTCCATGATGGTATGCATCATATCATGGAAGATCATTGTCATTGCTCGTTGGTATGTTACCCCTACATTCTTGAGACCGAATGGCATAACGCACCAACAATAGGTGTCCCATGGGCATGTGAATGTTGTTTTACGTTGATCCTCCAGTGCTATCTTGATTTGGTTATATCCAGAGAAACCATCCATTAAGGACAACATGGTGTGACTTGTTGTGAGCTCAACGATGATATCAATGTTTGGTAAAGGAAAATCATCTTTCAGGCAAGCCTTATTTGAATCCCTAAAGTCGTTGCATATTCTGATTCTCTTGTCAAGATTTAAAAAAGGTACAATATTACAGACCCATTCTGGGTAGTCAATGGCTCTAATGAACCTCGCATCTAGTAACTTCTTCAGCTCTTCTTTTACCATTAACGCTATGTGGAGATGCATTTTCCTCAGCTTCTATTTTACTGGCTTAGCCCCAGGGGTTAGTGACAAATGGTGCATTATTAGATCAGGGTCAATACCTGGCATATCGGTGTAAGACCAAGCAAAGTTTATCTGCTTTCTTCTGTAGAACTCAGCAAACTCTATTCTTTCTTGTGTAGTTAATGACTATGTGTGATAAAGGAGTTTTGGATGTGCCTTTGTGCCGATGTTGACTGGTTCTATTGGTTCAATCAATACTAAAGATCTTTCTAGATGTGCATAGAGAGGGAGAGGGTCAAGCCTTTCATCCGTCAGTGCCTTAGAGAGGTTTTCACCTTCAGATACGTCTTTTCTTTTTCTCTTTTCATGATCTAATACTGCCGCAAGTCGGTTTTCAAATTAGATCTCATTTTTATTGACATTTTTACTACTGAAAGGATTGGCACTCTCTTTGAAGTATGCCTTGTCATTAAGGTTGATGGGGAACCTAGCTTTATGGTCTCCTGTGGGTAAGTGTTCTCTAAGCTCTAGGTAGTCCATGATGGCTTCATCATTTTCAAAGGTGTTAAGCTCAGGTGATGTTTCATATAGATCCCAATCTATTAATTCAAGGTGAATAAGAGGTAAGGGATCATCAGGTTGATTAGACTCAAGGGTAGTTATGGTTAGGACAGAAAATTCATTTGAATGAGATGAGGAATCAACGAGGTCTATTACGATACTCTCCTCAAGTTGGTTCATCAAGCTTGATATCATACTCTCTTAGTGAAACTCACTCTCATCATGTTGCAATCCAAACTCTAGCAGTCTAGCCCTAGAGCTTTGTCCCTCATGCATTGTTGGAGTATTACTGTATCGTTGGACCACATCAATCCCTTTGTCATCACAAGACATATCAGAGAGGTTGTCCCACTCATACTCATTTGAATTAGTTTCACTAGTCTCTTGCAAGTGGTGAATTTGCTCCACTAGGTTGGTGGTAGCTGCTTGTATGTCTTCAACCTTTTGTTTACCTTTTCTTTTGTTCTTATGCTGACCTTAGTATTCTAACCCAGTAGTGTCTCGGGTTGTTTGAGTAGGGGTTTTGATGGGTTCTATGATACCATCCTTTCTTAGTCCTATGGGACCATGACCATTGTATCCCATCCTTTGCAACATGGAAAAACCTTGACCATACTGTTATGTAGGAAGCTTAGGTTGTTGGTCCTCTGGTATGGTTTGACTGTCTTCATCTTTGAAAAGCCATTGTAAAACATATTTCTCATCACTCTCATCGGATAGGGTTCCCCATTTAATGAAAGGACCCACGGGAGTCTCAAGTGACTTAGCTTTGTTCAGGGATGGTCTCCCATAAGACTTTGGTGATAGTGGCAATTGTGCTAGAGAGAAATATTGTTCAATAACATACTCCCCGACGCCCTTGTCTTTGACCTTGATTTTAAGTTCTGATGTTTTTGAGGTAGAAGCTAAGGAACTTGGGTCCACTTGGTTGGAGGAAGAAGAAGTTGCTCTATTGGTGGGTATCACAACATTTGGTTTAGACTGTATGGTATTACAATACTGAAAAGGATTGGGGTCCCCTTGTATGGTTATTTCTTGACCGTTATGCAAGAACTTGATACATTGGTGATACATTGATGGGACAACCTTCATTGTGTGGATCCAAGGTCTGCCTAGAAGAATGTACGCAAGCTCCATGTCGAGAACTTGGCACACTACATCTTTTTCTACCGGTCCCACTCGTATTGGCAAAACCACCATTCATTTGGAGGTCCTTTCTTCCTCATCATATATGCCTTGATGGTTATCTTTTTCTTGGGATCAATGACATTTTCAGAAAACCCCAATGCAAGGATTAACTTTAGTGTACAAATGTTCAAACCAACCCCTCCATCTATTAGGACCCTTTTTATTTTGTGCTTATGTATTACGGCCTGAATGTGTAGGGATGCATTGTGTGGTTGCTTTATTGACATGTCATCCTTCTCAGTGAAGGATAGTAAATGCGGTGTGGTGAGATGGCCTACCATAGCCTAGAATTGATCTTGGGCAAGGTTCGTAGGAACCATTATCTCTAAGAGAGATTTTTCTAAAATGGCTTTATGGGAAGGTGATAAACGCAATAACTCTAATATGTAAATATGCGCGGGTGTTTTGTGAAGTTGGTCGATAATGTTGTACTAATTTGAGGTGGAAGATGACTTGGATGTGGAAGATGGTTTCGGTTGAGCTCCTTGTAGAGTTATGTTTCCACGACATGTGGTCACATTACAATTAGGTTGATCATTGATGGTGATCACATTAATATGTGACTCACTTTGGGAAATATGATTGATGGTGTAATCAAAAGAAGCATTGTTATAGCTTACTTTCTCAGTGCCGTTTTTGTTGTTTTGGTTTGAAGGTCCTCCCTTCTCATAATGAGGAAGAGGATTCTTGAATGCTATATTTTCATCATTGGTAGTATGTCCTTCATTAATGGATATGCGCTTTTGGTCAAGAAGGTCTTGAATGACATGCTTGAGTTTCATACAATCATTGGTTTTATGACCTTCGCTCCTATGGTATTCACAAAAGTCATTTTCATTCCACCAAGGAGATTTGAACTTAGGTTTGTATTCATGCACTAGTGGGAGTGTGATCATGTTGCCCCCAATCAACTTTCTAAGTGCGGATTCAAGTGATTCACCAAGTTGTGTGAACTTTCTTCTTGGAGGGAAGTCGTTTTGTCTTTGTTCAGTGCCTTGAGGTTTGGTAGATGGTGCTTTATTCTATGGATTGGATAGGTTGAAAATAGGTTGCTTTGGTGCCGCATGTTTTGCATCTACCACACCATCATTCACTATGGGTTTGTTTTTAGTCCAAAACTGTGACTTATCCATATTGTTGTTAGAGCTTGGGGTGTCTGTATATCTTTACTTGCCCCTTCACTATCAAGGCCTTCTCAATGAGAAGCCCCATCTCAATGACCTTACTAAAAGTTGATGGACATTAGATTTGTATTTGATAGCTTAGCTTAGTGGACAAATTATGCATGAACATTTCTATCATTTGTTTTTCAGGTATGTGATAGGGACACTTGCTCGCAAGCTGCCTCCACCTTTGTAGGAAAGATGCAAATGATTCTCCTCCTTTTTGTTTAGTGTTGCAAAGGTCTAGCATGGAGATTTCATGTTCTATGTTATAAAAGAAATGTGTGACGAATTTGTCCACTAATTTGTTAAAGGTGCAGATGTCGGGAGGTAGACGTGAAAACCACTCCATAGCTTGTCCTCCTAGGCTTCTAGGGAATAGTCACATTAGATAAGTGTCATTGTGGGTGACTTCAAGACAAGTGGCATTGAATTCCCTGATATGATCTCTAGGATCTCCTTTTCCTCTATACTTGTAAAATTTTCTCACTTCAAATCTTATAGGAAAAGGTATCATGTTTGAGGATTTGTCAAATGGGTAAGGTAAGATATCCTCAAGTGAATAATGTTTCGTTGTGGTTCCACTTTGGATATCTACCAATTGTTGTAAGGCTAGGATTCAAGATGTCAATGCATCCAAGGGATTAAGTGTATCCTTAGCCTTTTCTATTTTTGGGGTCTCTTGGTGAGTTTTGGATCCATCTTTCAATGACTCAGCTTCGTTTGAGGCATTATTCTCTCGTAGATTAGAGATATCAAAGTCTGTGGGTAGCTTTGCTCCTTGTTGAGCAAGCATGAGGAAATACTTTTGGGGATCGGTAGAAACAACTCTATCCATTATCTTTTGGAACTTAGGGTCTTGGAGTTGTTGGAGGATTTCCTCTTGAGTGACTTCCTCATCATCTGGATCGGGTATCTTATTGTTAAGGTTGTCCATGTTTTGCTTTTGTTTTGATTGAGATCTAGTTTGCACCATGCAAGATTTTAGGATGGGATGAAATGAGATTTATGAATTTTTGTTGGATTTTGATTTTGATTTGATTGGAGGTGTGATATGGTAGAAGGTGAGTTTGATTGGAATTGATTTTGCTAAGGTTTTTGTTGATTCTATGTTTGTCTCAAACAAGGTAGATCTTGAGCTATAATGTCTAATAGCTATCAGAGTGACGATACAAGTGGTAGTCCAAATAGGGATAGATTGACATTGCTATTTGATGAGGACTATTTTCTTGTCAAGGTTACACTAGTATAGTTTTGTTGAGAAGGATGATTTGAAATCTTGTTATAAAACTAACTAGCTCTGGTTTGGGTTGTAGAGTATTAACTAGGTCCTAGAAGCAAGTTGTGGTTTGATTTTGAGGTGTTTTGATAGGAAGGCAATGATGTGAAAAGAGGATGTTTGTGAAAATGATATGGAAAGGTATTTGCACAGTATTACTAATTTTTTAGGGTGAAACTATAGCAAAAAGGGTACCTAAAATTGATAATGTTTTTATCCCAAACTGTATGGAATATGCCTCTATTTTGTATGCGCAGTTTCAAAAGCATAGGATAATGAATCAAATGCACCGCTCTGTTGGTCAAATGCGCCAATTTGGTTGGGTTTAAAAGTGCAGCACTGTGTTTTATATGCACAACTCTATGTGTTAAATGCACTAAAAGATTATAAGCGCAGCAAGATGTTTTAAATGCGCGGCATAATTGGTTATATGCACAACAGGATTAAATGTGCAACAAGATATGTTGTATGCGTAGAAGAGTGTTTTATATGTGCAAAACTGCATGTAACTTGGTTGTCTATTTTAGTTTGACTGTTTGATTTGTTTGGAATGTTTTCCTAAGTTAATCTAAGGTTTGAAATGCTGATTTTGGTTCAAGTTATTGCAAGAAAACACAGAGAACAAAAGGTTTTCATGATTACTTAACAAAATTAAAAACAAACAATTACAATCCTCGGATGGCAAGGACAATATTTGATGAGTTCTAACTTGGTTTTTATACTAGCCACTTGCATAAAGGCAGATAGCTAATAACTTGGTAGCATTGGCTCCCCTCCACGGCACTCACTTCTCATGCATACCAAGTTATAGTTCCTCTGAAGAGTTGAACTTTTTTGTCTCTACACTAAATGAGTGTATGACATTAGACGGCTCTAGAGGTTCCTTCTCCTGTGTCACCAAATAGGGGATTTTGGCTTACTAGAACAAAAGGATTTTAGTCAAGGCATCCGTTCGGGTGATTACACGTGTGGCCATTTGCTTCGATAAGAAGGCTTCCACCTGTAGAGGTTACGCTCCACAGAGTTTTGGGGGAAACATTGGTCGGTGTAATACAATAGCACCCATCGCTTGCAAATTTTATCACAAACACAATTTATTTATAGTGACTTGGAGGAGCTTGGCTTTAGCCCGTTATCACTTAATGTCGTTCCCACTTGGAAGGAAGGATTTCCAAGGGCAGGCCTCTCTAAAGGTAAAACATGCAAAATGATAAGTTTGGCATTTTGGTCACCCAGTTAAGGGGAGAGCATAGTCCTGTTATCATTCTAAAAACACAGAGAACACTGGTTCTTTATCTCCCTAGTTAAAAGAAAACTAACTAAATGTGTTAACTCTACCAAGCACAGAAATTTGTAACAAGATAGCAATAACTTGGAAAAGATTTTGTTAATTTTATCCCTCTAACAAATCTGGGTGTAGATTATTGTTTGCAGAAATAAAACAAGTGTTACTTTCCCCTATTATGCTATGTGATAGATTGTAGTGCAAGATAGTAAAAACATAAAGGAATTGTTCAATTTTAACCCCTAGGTTGGGACTAGATGAAAGTTGTGATGCAACAAAATGATTTACTTTCCTCCTAGTTAAGTCTATATGAAGATTTGCATGAACATATTAAGTTACTCGTTCCTAATTAGTTCTAGGTGGCTTAATAATGCAGCTAAAATGACTAAATCTAGTTCATAACACCTGCAAATGAAAGTTAGTACGGAAAACCTTATAAGACTTTTACAACTCTCTGTTACAAATTGCATGCGCAAGACTGCGGGTCATATGCGCAGTATTGCGTATTATATGCACTGATTCACAAATGCATGGGAATAATAGTTAAAAGCACAGGACTGCACTGTATATGTGCTAGAATATCAAATGCTTGGCAAAATGCATTAGATGTGCAACAGAACAAGTTGAATGTGCTGAAAGGTAAAAGCGTAGTAGAAAATGTTGTATGCGCAGACCTGGAAGTTGTATGTGTAGAACCGACTTGTTGTGATAGAACCTTCACAAAACACTCAGATGGAAGTTAAAAATGGGGTAAGGCCCCACAGTGGGCACCAAAAATGTTAGTGGAAATATTGTTAATAGTATTAAACTACTAATAATCCAATAATCTCAATGAAATATGATGCAAATAAAATAAACAAAGCAACTATTACCTTGAAGACTGATTTACCTCGAACCTTCCATTGTTCACCTATCTTGTATTGATCTTGTTGGTGAATAGAGCTCTCAGAAGCGTGCTTCCTCGCTGTTTGAAGATGACAATACTTGAATGGTTGTATGTTGGATAAAATGCAATGAAGATTACCTACAATGCAACTATTGTGAGGATGAGGGATGGATGATTGAAGCCATGGTTGTATGGATATAAAATGCAATGAGCAATATGGATTCTTTGCCAAAGGAACGCTGGAATTTCTGCAGAGTAACTTTGCTATAGCTTGTGTGTTGTAGAATAAGGGAATGAGCTTCCTTTTATAGGCCAAGGAGGGGGCAAATCCATGTGTCAAGATCTCAACGGTGGAGACTTGGTCTTGTGAGGTGTATGGTGAGGATTGAATTGGTTGAGATGAAGGAGAGAAAGGAGGAAGATGTTCCTCTCATCTTGACATGGTGGAGAGAAAGGTGTGACATGAGTCCACATGTCACAAGGCTCACAATGACCAAAGAGAGAAGGTCAAACAAGGAGATCATGTTTGTAGGGAGGTTGGAAAGATTCTAGGGACTATGGAACAAGTGTCACAAAGTGTCCTTTTGACCATGGTGACATGGAGAGACCATGCCCTTTGGAATAGGGATGGTTGGAGAGATAATAGGACATGTGGGTGAGAGAAAAAAGATTAATTAAATATTAAAATATTTAATTACATGTGCAAAGTGATGAGGTGGATGTGTGAGGTGGACTAGATGATGTGGATTAGATGAATGAAGACTTTGGAATAGGATGATTTGTGATTAAATAATTTGATTATTATTTAATTAAGGGATATCATTAGAAGAATAGGTTTAATTGATTTAATTAAATAAATTGATATTTATTTAATATTTGGAGGAATGTGAATCAAATAAATAAATTGATGAATTTATTAAATGATAGAAGAATGGGAATTAAATAAATAATAAATATTTATTTAATTTGTCTTTGCCATTTTTAGGTGTATACAGATATCACAAGGTTTGTTGCTACAACAAATATCCTTCCTATGTAGTGACATAGGAAAACAACCAACCAACAGAAATACATCTCAAACCTATGCATATATAGCATTTCAAATCACACTATAGCAGTCATGGACATGGGGAAGAGTGGTCAACAAGGAAAACTAGTCACCCATGCTGCAATAAATTCATCTTTGTGTCCTTGGAGCGCACCCATATGGTTGTGCCTTGGAAATCCACTAAAGAAGAACATTTGCCCTTGCCTTGGGTACAAGAATTCAATGCAAAAGGATCTATAATGGCATAGGGGGAGAGAACTCTGTCTCCACAAGTAATTGGGCTCTAAAGAAGCATTAATGGTGGCTAGGAAGGTCACTAAACAATCCCATCATGTTATGAATAGTGGAAAGAGTTGGGAAGGCAAAACAATCGGGCCTTAACCAATCAGGCTTCCACCGATCGGGCCTCCACCAAGTAATCAACATCCGAAAGGGTGAAGAAGGAAACCTCGATCTCCAAAGTCTGAAAGGAATAAAGAGAAACCATCAGGCTTCAGAGATAAGGCCTTCACCACACATCGTTCATTTTGAAAAGAGAACCACTTGATCCTCATCTCAAAATACTTAGATAAATATTAAGCTTCATCAGACATTAGCGATAGGCCTTCTGCTTACTGCTTTCTACCTGCAAGTGAACAAGAAACTCTCTAGAGTCCGCCACTTGAATACCTGGCACCTTAGAGAAATGATCGGGGATCGATCCTTGGACCTTCTCCCTTTTGCCTTCAAACAAGAAAGGGGAAGAGAAAACCCCTGATCACCAACTTCTGAATGACTTAGAACTTTGGAGCTTGGTGGACTTCGATGATTGCTCCTTCCACCTACCGCTTGCTAAAAGGAAAGAAGAAGACCACAACCTTGACCTTTGACGTCCAAAACACTTAGAGAATTAATGAAGCCTCATCAGATGTTGGCCGCCTTCGAAAAAGAAAGAGGAAGAGGAACCTCTTGATCTCCAACACCCTATAGACTTAGAAGAATTAAGCTTTGGCAGACTTCAACATTCAAACTTCTCACTAATTGGATGCTCAGAAGAAGAAGGAAGGTCGTCGCTTTGACCTCCAATTCCTGAAAGACTTAGACAATTTACAAGTTAGTGAAGTAGAGATTTCAGAGCCGATGGGAATGGCATGATGGAAGAGAGAACCCCAAAACTTTGAAGTTCTAAAAAGGCAAATCATCTAGGGCAAAAACACTTAGAGAATTTTAGGATCTTAGCGATATTTCAGCAAGTTTGTTTGGGCTATTTGGCCTAAAGGCAAAATAGGAAAATATTTTTTGACTATGCAGGAGTGTTTGCCTGCTAAACACTTGGATCTAGTGGCCTTATCAATCCATTGGGCACAAAGTCAAAAGGAGACAGCAACAACATCTGAAACAGGTGTTGGCTAGACCAACATAAAACTGACATGCCTCCAAGAACCAAACAACACAAAACATACAAAAATAAGGCAAACAACCTCCTAATGAGGATGCAACCTATGCAAGAGCACTTATTGAAAGGAAAACTACACAAAAAAAACCTATCATAAACCTAAAATAACAAGGAAATGACCTCAAACAAAGCCATTAACTGGTTCTTGAAAGTAATTACCCCTTCTCAACAATTTACAATGCTTTACATGTCTGTGGGGAGTTAAAAGGAGGTGGGGAAGGGATGGCCATACAACAAACTTATGAAATGCTTCCCCAAGGGTAAAGAAAAAATTACCTATCCACCTATACTGATTGAAAATGTAGCTACCTGGAAGTGGATAAATGGGTTGATCCATCTCTTCTTGAAGCTCAATCTCATGCTTTGAAGTAATCATGACAGGTAGGGACTCCTTATATGTCTCCAGTTTGGCCAGATGCATGATGGGACATCCCCTTGAAATAACATATAGATCAGAAGAGTTGATCTTATGCCTCTGTTATGTAACCTCTTGATGTTGGTCTGAATGCTCTAGTTGCTACATATCAATTGGAAATATGGATGCCTTCACCTTATGAATAAGATGTTGCTCATGATTTTCTTCCTTAGAGGATGTCGGTTCGATGTCACATTTTGAGCAGAAAAAATCTATCTCATCCCGAAAGAGGTCTTCAAGCTCCTCAAAGCACACAGGTATGAGAAGATACACCTTGGCTTCATTAATTTCTGCACTTCCCAGAACATAGCTACTTACATGCTCTTCTTCACGAGCTAGAACCTCATTGTTATGTTTGTTCCCACATGCCAACAACTTGCCACCATTTTTCATGTCCTTGTGTTGCTCCAGAACTATTGTTAATATTGGCATATGCATGACTTCTTCATCTTCAATGTAGCTAGGTAGTTCATGAAATGGAGTGGCATCATCCACTTTTGGAGCAATTGTAACAATTTCCTCCTCAGCGTCCTCATCCTTTGGCTGCAACTCCACTAGATTTTGCTTGAGTTGTCTTTGCAATAGGAGGTTCTCGCCATGCAATTTCTAGGTTTTATTCTCATTCACTTTCTGACAAGAATGGGAAAAACCTTCAAATGAATCAAAATCAAAGGGACTCAACCCTACACCTAGATTGCCACTACCTTTATGCTTAGTGCATTGCTGCTTTATTAGATTTTGCTTAACTTCTTCTTACAACAGGTCTGATCTTTTAATTTTCATAGTGCATGAGGGCTCATTATCAGCATGTGGCTCCTCCCTAGTTGCAGGCACCTCCCTAGTTGTAGGCAACTCCCTCCCTGGCCCATCCCTCCAATTAGCTCGATAGACAATAGGTCCACCTTTGAAAAGTGAAATAGTGTCAGGACAAGAGGGGTGATAGGGAATGGGGGCTAGAAGGGTTTCTTGAGAGGGTCATTCTTGAGAAATAATAGGTTGGGCTTGCACAGAAACAGGGTCCCGTGAAGGTTGAGGGCCTCTAAAACTTGGGATTTTGAAATTGGAAGGTGGTCTTGGAGGCTTAGAGGGTTTCCCCTACTTGAAGATTGGGATTTTAAATTTGGGAGTTATTTCTACCATAGGCTAAACTTGTGTAAAAGGGGGGGTTGCCTGAAACTGGGAATGGAGGGGATTGATTGGGCTTCTTGCCTCTCCGTCTAGGCAAGCAATTGCCTTAACTTCTCCTCCGATAAGGTTTCCAACTGCATAGAAAGTTGCTCCCAGTATGCTCCTTCCTCTTCCTCCATCTGTTGTTGTTGAAGATGGGCCTGATAAGCAAGCTCCTCTTGTTGTTGGTTATACTCCATCATTCCTTTAACCTCATCCCACTCCCGTTGGAAACCTAGGACTATCTCCATCACATCACCTTCATTTCTAATGTTAAAATTAAAGTCCTCCTGTGGTTGATTATACCCTACTTGTCTTTTAAAATCATCCAAATGTTCCCTAATCTTTAGCATAGCAAGGTAGTCTTCTTGGGGTTGATGATAAGCATTATTAGACTGCCAAGAAGACTAAGTAGGGGTGGGTGGGAGGTAAGCATCATGAGGATGCTAATATCCTATTGAAACGAGGGTGTATGGCATAAAACTAGAGGCGTTTTAAGCCTGATACTACTAGTAAGGAGGTACATAGATTGAATTTTTGGCAGGGTGGAGGGGAATAACCATGATTCCCATAAAAAATTGGCATTTTAGCACATTAAAAAATCAAGAATCATTCAAACAATCATGAAATAAGAGCAAACAGATCTACCTTTCTAAGAAATGAGCTCATACTAGGGAATTGCTAGGTGATTTGGGAGTCCTAAAGGTTGCAAAAGACCAAGAGCATCACCAAATTCTGATCTTTGATGAATCTTTGAACAAATGGACTACTTAGACTAGGAGACTAATCAATAGAGTCACCATGGTGTTGAAGAAGACTGCTCCAAATGGCAAGATACACTAAAGAACACACCAAATCCTTCAATGGATGATAAAGCTCATCAAAGTGGTCCTACCAGGCGTGCCAGAAACTATTATCACCTAGAATTGCACCTTTCTTGAAGCCTGTTTAAGCATTCCAATGACACAATGGGACTAATCTCAAGGTGTGGGACCTTGTAGATGAGATTAGACCTCCAGAGAAGGTTGGTTCCTCTTTCTGAGCTTAAGGATTAGAGAAAAAAGATAAATCTAATGCTACTGATCACCAAGGAAAAGGGGAAGAAGAGACAAATTAAAAGGGAGGTGATACACCAAGATTTAGGGTGTTTAGTTGACCCTGAATTAACACAACAATGATCTCAAAACTGAAATCGACTCACACTGACTCATAGAAGTTATCACAAAGGTTTGGGAAGAAAGATAAAATCATGAAAGGGACCACTTTATCCATAATACACAGCTTAAATCTATCAAATAAACACAATGTAAAGCTTTAGAGAGAGGTAAAATGATAGTTTAGATTGATCATGAAAGCAAGAAATCCATTACAAAAGGAAGAAAAAATTGTTACACAAAGATATAAACACAAAATGAGAACTCCCATTCATAGGTGAGCTGCAAATGGAAATGTCAAAGGCTCATAATCAAGCACAATGCATCAAATCCATACACTTCTAGAAGATATCACAAAGTTTGATGCTACAAGAAATCTCCTGCCTGTGTAGTGACTCAGGTAAATAACTAACCAATAGAAATACATCTCAAACTTATGCATATATAACATTTCAAAGCACACTGTAGCAGTCATGGACATGGGGAAGAGTGGTCAACAAGGAAAACCAGTTGCCCATGCTGCAATAAATTCTTCTCTGTGTCCTTGGAGCATGCCCAAATAGTTCTGCTCTAGAAATCTGCTAAAGAAGAACAACTGCCCGTGCCTTGGGTACAAGAATTCAATGCAAAAGGAACTATAGTGGCATATGAGGGTGAGAAATCCATCTCCACAAGTAATTAGGCTCTGAAGAAGCATTAATGGCGGTCAAGAAGGTCGCTGAGCGGTCCCATTGCATTCTAAATAGTGGAAAGAGCTGGGAAGGCAAAACAGTTGGGCCCCGACCAATTAGGTTTCCACTGATCGAGCCTCCACCAAGTAATCAGTAGATGAAAGGGTGAAGAAGGAAACCCCAATCTCTAAAGTCTGAAAGGAACAAAGGGAAAGCATCAGGCTTTGGAGATTGGGCCTTCACCATACATCATTCATTTTGAAAAGAGAACCGCTTGATCCCTAATCTTGAAATACTTAGACACATCTTGAGCTTCGTCGAACTTCATCGATCAGGCCTTCCTCTTATCTCTTGCTACCTACAAGTGAACAAGAAACTCTCTGGAGTTTTCTATCCAGATACTTGGCACCTTAGAGAAATGATCGGGGATCGAGCCTCAGATCTTCTCCCTTCTGTCTTCAAATAAGAAAGGGGAAGAGAAAACCCCCGATCACCAACGTCTAAATGACTTAGAACTTTGGAGCTCAACAGACTTCGACAGTCGGGCCTTCTGTCTATTGCTTGCTAAAAGGAAAGAAGAAGACCACAACCCTGACCTCTAATGTCTGAAATACTTAGATAATTAATGAAGTCTCATTGGATGTCAGTTGTTGGACCCTCACCCTTCTGCCTTCGAAAAAGAAAGAGGAAGAGGAACCTCCTGACCTCCGATGCCTGATATACTTAGAAGAATTAAGATTTGACAGACATCGATGATTGTACTTCTCACTAACTGGCTGCTCGAAAGAAGAAGGAAGGTCGTCACTCCGACCTTCGGCACCTAAAAGACTTAGGCAATTTACGAGTTAGAGAAGTAGAGATTTTAGAGCTGATGGGAATGGCATGATGGAAGAGAGAACCCTAAAACTCTAAAGTTCTGAAAAGGAAAATCATCTAGGGTGAAAACACTTAGAAAATTTTAGAATCTTGGCGATATTTCAACAAGTTTGGAGATCCTTGGGCTATTTGGCTTGAAGGAAAAATAGGATAACAATACCATCCAAAAATTTCCTACCATCTACTAAGAAAATTCTAGCAGTACTACATACTTTTTCTTCCACCTCCTTCAAGGGATTCAAACTATGACAAACTCCATCCTTTGTCAGGCAATAGGTGTTTGCAAGGCCATCATGGACAACACACCTATCATACTGCCATGACCTTCCCAATAGCATATGACATGCATCCATCAGTATGATGTCACACAACACCTCATCACGGTAGTCTCCAATCTTAAACTTGTCTAAACACTACTCATTGACCAAAGCTCTATGATCCTTATGCAATGGTAAGTGCCCTACTTTGTTTTTTGTTAACGGTATATGTCTTCTATGTTGCTGGTTAGATACTATGTTATGCTAGATGGTTGCTTTTATATCTATACTTTGGACAATGTTATACATTAGGTTGCAAGATCCTTGTAAAAGTTGTATTTTCGTTTGTTGTTGGTTCATTGTTATTCATTAGGTTGCAGGATCCTTGTAAAACCTTAGTTATGTTTTGTTGTTGGTTCACTATTTGCGACGGTTTGGTTGTTGTTTTACTAAGAATATGTTTTGACAACATTTTGTATAGGGTTTCAGGGACCCTTTAAAAACCTTCTTTACCATTAATAAAAGATAATCAGTTATTCAAAAACACAAAATGATAAAATAACACTAGGACCTCTTTCATGTGAACTGAGCACACTATGAAACTTGGTCTTAACAACCATATATTTAGCAAACAAGCAAGCATCTAACAAAACACTAATAACTAAGTGCAAATTTTCAACAAACCACAATCAACCAAGAATAGCAAGCCCTCATTCCAAGGATATTATTTATATTTTGTCTCCCTTAGTTACATTTAACATATCATGCTCATGTGTCCTAGGATTAGAGAGGAATGGATAGAGGTTACCTTGAGGGAACCAAGAGGAAATTCACCTCCACCTAAATTCATTAAACAAAACAAGTCCAAGCCATATAATAAGACCAATAAGAAAATGATTGGCACTTGATCATCAAGCTAACACACCTTGATACATTATTTGAAGTAGAAACATGTCTCAATCTCTTTCTATAGAACAATTGCTAGAACACAATGCCATACATGCCATCACAAATGTCAATGTTAGAATCATCACAACCACACCTCTACAAATATAAAGAATCATTACCATCCACAGGGCACTTCTCCCTTAATGAAGAAGGTAGTCCTCTAGACATTCCCCTATTTCACTTTTTTTTTTTTTCATGTGAGTAGGAGTGATCTATCCATATGCAAGCCACATGTATGCAACGCATGTGCTCACCATTTTTATTTATGCACACTAGTCATGAGTCAAATTTTGAGCATATAGGGATAAATTAATGATGGCGAGTAATGTCAAAAATAATATACATAAACATGTAGGTGGCATATATGACAATGTGTAATGACCTCAACAACATTTTTATAAAAAATAATTACCACTTTTTGATCACCAAGATCCTATGAGGGTGAGGTGAGAGCATATGGTGAGTAAATATTATTATTCAACACTTTCTAATCTCCAAGATCCCATGAGGGCAAGGTGAGAGAATACAGTGAATGAATAATTATTTATATATATTATTCAAATAAACAACAATCTCAAAGGATGCAACAATAGATTGCATGAACAATATAAATATACTAGAGCTAAATAAGCATATTCAAATATGGAAAAATATAATCAAATAAACAACATATAAATATGAATTACCTGCTATTACAATATGTTGTTGCTCCAAATACAAATTCTTGCTATAAAAATAAAATAAAATATTTATATTAGAGTTTCGACAACATAAGGATCCAGAATCATAACAGATTCATATTAGAGGCAAATTACATATACATCGAAAACATCCTTCTATCCACAATTGAATAGGATGGGTTAAGCAACCAACATACCGCAAGAAACATAAGGTCAATAACTCGACCACTAGAACTAGGTAGGGTGAGATAGTCAAGTGAATCCTTGTCTTCTCCTCCAAACCCATCCATTGGTCAAATATCTGTATAAATATATCTCGCACACTCAAGGAAAAACATCAAATCCAACAATGAAGATCATAGCTGAAGCAACATATATCGATCAATGAGGATGCATAATCTAGCAAGGCAGATATCCATCTTGCATCTACATCATATAATAATCAACTTAATATATCCTTTAATCTAGCCATAAGAAATAAGAGGACATGATAAGAGCTACACATGGATGGGCACTACAAAGAAGCTTGAAAAAGATTGTGAAGATGAGAGCATTTCTAACATGAAAAATAATGAAGAGGTGAGGGGTATTTATAGGTTTAGAAACCACACTAAAGGTGGTGGTGATTGGGGAGTTAGCAATAATTAATTGAAGAGTGATCTAGGTCTGACTAGAAGTGAACCAAGGTTGGCGAGAAGATCACAAAAGATTGATTGGAAGATAGCAAAAGTCTAATTGGGAGACAAGAATAAATTGATCGGGAGTCTAGAAATAGTAAGGGGGAGTGAGCAATCAATTATGCATGGAGGAACTCATAATCAGAAGCTAAAATAGAGTCAAACTAGGCTAAAACTAGAAGAAATTAAGCATTGAAAAGACAACATGGTCACCCCTTTTAGCAAGGCAAGTCACCCTTGGAGACCCTAGTTAAGTTTTAAGGTCACCCAGGGATATTTTGAAGGCAATAGGGGTTACCTAGGCCAAATGGTTTGGATAGGTGGTTTGAAGGTGGAAAAGTAGGGATAAAAATGGTTTTAGAGGCCTGAAATAAGGAAGAGCACACATGCAAAGTGGTTTGCCCCTTTTAGTAGGATAGGTCACCCTTGGAGACCCCACTTCAACTACAGGTCACCCAGAGAGATCTTACAGTACATAGGGCGACCCAACTAGAATGGTTTAGAAAAGTAGTTAAAAGGTACGGGGAACCTTGGAAGGTCAATTGGATGGTTATAGAAGAATGAATGATGAAAAGACCCCTTAGGGGAAGTGAATTTCCCCTCTTGGGAGGTGGACTGCCATGTTGCCAAGGTTGGTAAGCGATAGGGATGGTTTGAAAAATGGGTTATGTGGACAACAAGAAAGCATGCATGATCTTAAAAGGTTAGCTTGAATGTTAGGGATGCACAGACAAAGAGAATAATTTGAAAACATGTCACCAAGAGAGAAGTTGATGATAGGTATATATAATTCATGCTTATATGTACATGATTAGGACTCTAGCTCATCATCAGACTGCCATGTAGACCTATGTGCCTTTTTCATACTTATAGGATGATCTTTTGATTTTGTATTTTTTTGCTGGTTGTAATCATGTCTCCTAATCTCTAAAAAGTTAAATGTGATTATTGTGGGAAGAAGGCATACAATAGATGAATGCATGCTGAAGGAACTTAATGATCTAAAATTACTTTATGAAATTCATCAATTGAGACAACTTTACATTTCCAATGGTATTAGCTTGTCATATTCTTCTAATCCAGCATCTACAAATACATCTGATGTTCACACTCAAACATTTTGTGTGGACACATCATTCATGGATGAGCAGTGTAGTTAGATGACATGCATTGAGATCTCATCTCCATCTTCTCCATCACCTGTTGCTCCATCTGAATCTAGTGTTGCTACATCCATGGTTTCCAATGATTTAGTGCAGCAGGATCATCATCTTCCAGATACAACTACTTACGATGAGTACTTGACAGACATTACATGTTTGTTTTGTGAGTCTTATCTTGCAAATTTGTAGGACACCATTGAGGACATTCATCTCCTTTTTTATGTTAGCTCTCATGGAGTTGCATCATCTACTTCAAATGTGATGAGGGCACATTCAAACCCTCTTATTCTTTCTTCTCCTCTTCATTTATCATAGTTTGGCATTGGGTTGGAGATTGTTGATCAACATTTGGAGGAGCCTTCATTGTCTTTAGATCATGTTCTACATTCATTTCCACTAGGTTCTAGATTGTCACTCTCTTTAGTTAGGCTTAGGATTCCTAATTTGATTGTGGCACCTTTTGGCATCGACATGGTGACACCTGAGCAATGTTTAAAGACATCATACATCTTGTGTTTTCTTCCTTCATATTCCTTTCAAAAATGGGAAGACATCCTTGGCTTTGTTTCTTCCCAAGGGGAGAAATGTTGTTCGACATTCTTGGATCATCTTCAACATTCATTGTCAAGCATCTACCATAAGTACAAGAGATTATTCATTGAGGGGGGAGCCTACATGGTCTCTCTTCTTCTCTCTTATGGGGGACTTTGTCCTCACACAGGGTTTTTTCCTTCTCATACATTGGAGAGCATCTTTCTTGTGTTCTCTCTCTTTTGGAGAGGGGCTTTTTTCCTACGGGTTTTTCTCCTTTTCTTCTTTTGTGAGAGATTTGTTTGTACATGGGTACCTAACATGGCCTTGTATTCAGGACCCATCTTTGCATTTGTTTGTTCCTCCCTAAGTTTCACTTAAGGGGGGTGTTGGTGTGAATGAGGTATTTTACCTAATTGGTTCCACATTAAGTCCTATCCATACTTAGTTAAATTTACTTAGGGCATACTTAGGGCACACTAAGGGTAGTTATCTTTTTGGGTCTCAAGTCATATGATTATGACACTTGTTATAATCCTATGTTGTCTTATGTTTCATCTTGGCCTATATAACCAAGGGCTTCTCATTGTAATTTCATATATTAATGTACATATTATGTATTTGCATCCTTTGATATAATAGAATTATTCTTTCATGTTGAGTCTCTCTTGTGCTTTCATTGAAGCTCCTAGATCTTTGATGGCTACCTCCATAGCCAAATCTTGCATGCTATATATCATTCTATACCAACTCTTACAAATACCAAATTGTAACTCATCATTCATGTCTTATCATAAAATTTTTCATGAAGGCGCTATCAAGATTAATGAGATTCATGTTCCAAAATAACCCCCACTTTGTTATAAATACCAACTCCTCGTTCATCTCTTGTCATACAATTTGCCATGAAGATGTTGTCAAATGTCCTGGGGTTACCACAACCTTTCTATGGAAACCCACACACCCCCATATTATTTATTATTATTTTATTTGTTGTTACTAAACCATGGCCACTTTATTAAAATATTTTTATATATAAAATAAAGATAGGGCCCACATAAGCTAATTAATTAAAAAGGGACATTATACAATGATTGTATATTTTTTGATTCTCTTAGAAATTGAAGTGTTCTCGAATTATTCTCTTTGTAATCATCTATGTAATTGAGTGCACATTGAATGTCTTTAAATACCATGACATAGCAACATGTTGAACAAATGTTTGTTAAGTCAGTCATAATTGTTAGTAGAAGGTGTCAGAAAAGTTGCAATTTAAATTTGAACATTTGAATTTTGGGGTCATTTCCCTGTACGCAAGATTGAATCAATGAATCCCTTGTAACGTGGAGATGAACTAGAAGGATAAGGTGGTGATCTCAAGGTAAAGAACGAATGTGTGAAAATAAGTACAAGTAATGATAGATAAATGACAAATATATTAAATTTTGTGCAAACAAAGGTAAAATAAAAGTAGATATGGCTTGGGCCACAAGCCAAACCAAATACAAGAATATATTACTTATTGATATATTATTAAATTAAAACGTTCCCACCAAAATAAACACAACTAAATAGAAAATAGCATAGATATACTAATTTCACCCATACAAATGTAAAAGTGCAGGTATACAATTTTATCCCTTGTAGTAGGTAAAAATAAATTCAAATCAAGATGAGGTCAGGATCGTGCCCTAGGTGAATTTGATAGAATGGATACCCCTTAGTCCTTGGCAACATATTGCACAACACAAAAGCAAATATTTTGTATGACATAGCAACATGTTGCACAAACATTTGTTAAGTCGGTCATAATTGTTAGTAGAAGTTGTCAGAAAAGTTGCAATTTAAATTTGAGCATTTGAATTTTGGGGTCATTTCTATGTACACGAGATTGAACCAATGAATCCCAAGCAACATGGAAATGAACTAAAGGATAGGTTGGTGATCTTGATGTATGGAAAAAAGTATAAGTAATTATAGATAAACAACAACAAACAAAGGTACAATAAAAGTAGATATGGTTTGGGCCACAAGCCAAACCAAATACAATAATATATTACTTATCGATATATTATTACATTAAAACGTTCCCATCAAAATAAACACAAAAGTAAATAGATATACTAATTTCACCCATACAAATGTAAAAGTGCAGGTATACAATTTTATCCCTTGTAGTAGGTAAAAATAAATTCAAACAAAGATGAGATCAGGATCACGCGCAATGTGAATTTGGCAAAATGGATACCTCTCAGTCCTTGGCAACATATTGCACAAAACAAAGTAGATATTTTGTATGACATAGCAACCTGTTGCACAAACGTTTGTTAAGTCGATCATAATTGTTAGTAGGTGTCAGAAAAGTTGCAATTTAAATCTAAACATTTGAATTTTGGGGTCATTTTCGTGTACACGAACCAATGAATCCCAAGTAACATGGAAATGAACTAAAGGATAGGTTGGTGATCTTGAGGTAAGGAAACAAATGTATGGAAATAAGTACAAGTAATTATAGATAAACAACAGATGTATTAAATTTTGTTCAAACAAAGGTACAATAAAAGTAGATATGGATTGGGCCACAAGCCAAACCAAATACAAGAATATATTACTTATCGATATATTATTACATTAAAATGTTCCCATCAAAATAAACACAAAAGTAAATAGAAAATATCATAGATATATTAATTTCACCCATACAAATGTAAAAGTTCACGTATGCAATTTTATCCCTTTTAGTAGGTAAAAATAAATTCAAACAAAAATGAGGTCAGGATTATGCCCTGGGTGAATTTGATAGAATGGATGCCCCTCAGTCCTTGGCAACATATTGTACAGAACAAAGCAGATATTTTGTATGACATAGCAACATGTTGCACAAACGTTTGTTAAGTCGATCATAATTGTTAGTAGGTGTTAGAAAAGTTGCAATATAAATTTGAACATTTGAATTTTTGGGTCATTTTTGTGTACACGAGATTGAACCAATGAATCTCAAGTAACATGGAAATGAACTAGAAGGATAGGTTGGTGATCTTGAGGTAAGGAAACAAATGTATGGAAAAAAGTACGAGTAATTATAGATAAACAACAGATGTATTAAATTTTGTGCAAAAAAAGGTACAATAGAAGTAGATAAGGATTGGGCCACAAGCCAAACCAAATACAAGAATATATTACTTATCGATATATTATTGCATTATAACGTTCCCATCAAAATAAACACAAAAGTAAATAGAAAATAGCATAGATATACTAATTTTACCCTTACAAATGTAAAAGTGCACGTATGTAATTTTATGCCTTGTAGTAAGTAAAAATAAATTCAAACAAAGATGAGGCTAGGATTGTGCCCCAGGCAGAATGGATACTCCTCAACTCTCAACACGAAGAGATCCAACCTAAAACTCATGCCCCTACAAAAACAAACTTGAAAATAACATAGATATACTAAATTCACCCATACAAATGTAAAAGTGCACGCATACAATTTTATCTCTTGTAGTAGGTAAAAATAAATTCAAACAAAGATGAGGCTGGGATGGTGCCTCAGTAAATTTGGCAGAATGGATATCCCTCCGTCCTTGACTCTTAGCAGAAGAGATCCAACCTAAAAATCGTGCTCCTAAAAAAAAAAAAAAAAAACTTGTGGATGATCTCCAAAAAGAAGAAAAAGACAGGCTTTAACCAACCGGAAAATTTTAAGATACATTAATAACTTACAAAGCAGATATTTTGTAAAAGCAGAAACAAAATACTCTTCAAAATGTTTGGGCGTCCTAAAATTTTCAATGAACTATGAAAACCCATCTCTCTCAATCGCCCATTCCTTATCACGTCACCAATTAATGCGAATGCCATTGCATTCAGCTTTAAAATCCCAATTGAAATCGGAGACAGAACTCTGTTCCATATGATAAACCTCCGATTTTTACGCCTACAGATTACAGTCTATTCCCTTGGCCTCTGTTGTACCCGCATTGAGAAGCTCGTGAATGGTGACGGAATGCAACAGGAACGATCGACATTAGTCAAGTCTCTATTCCACGTTTTCCCTTTTTCCGACTGCCAACAAGTTAGCTGAGTAGACTACCTAGTGAAGTAGTGCTTCCATACTTCTCGTGGGAATTGGGGTACATTTTTCCAGCCTTTCACCCTTCACCCATCTCTTTTCTATAATATTATATATATGTTTCTGTAGCCAAACTTGGAATGCCCCACTTTTGTCTGCAGTTTTAGCAGACCAACCAGTCCAAGTCCAAAATCCGACTATGAGGGTACTCCTCGACTATAGTGCACAGAACTAACTAGACAACGACAGAGATTAATGGAAGGGAAGGAGTTTGAGAAGAAGAAAATGGTGGTAAGCAAGCCGACTCCTTGTCGACCATCCATAGCTTCGGCGTTTATGAGAGAGCAGGATCCAGAGCCTGAGTGCCGCTCTTTTTCACAGCTTCTGGCTGGGGCTATGGCCGCTTCTTCTTCGCCCCCTCCGCTGGGAAATGGTGTGACCGTCCGCCCCAAGACTGTTCGCCTAAAGTCCATTCCGCCGCCCCAGATCACTGCTACTCAGGTCTGCACTGGATTAGCCCTGTTTTTTTCTTTTTTGTTAGGAATCTGAGCAGGCTTTGTGATGTTAGATTTTTGTTTGGGTGTATGCAGGGTGAGGTCAGAGAGGATAATTGTATTCTAACAGGGGATGGTAAGGAGAAGATATGGAAGCAGGAGGAGGGTGAGAGTGTGGCAAATGTTGTGTTTAAGCCTCTGGCCAAGATGGGCACCAGGAATCCCCTCTCATCTCTTGCAAATCTTGTAAGTTTTGTGTTTAGTTTGTCCTGGAATTTCAGGGTTAAATTCATTAGACATGTTTCATTTTGGGGTTGACCCTTAAAGTGATTGTTGGATTCAGAACTGGTTATCTATCAGTCTCATTGCTTGTTTACTGATACATAAGCCTCTCTTCATTTTTGTACATATGATTCTCTCATTATGTAATATCATTTTTCCTGAATCAACTGGATTAATTTCAAGTCAATCTCCATGACCCATGTTTCCTGAATCAAGTGGATTAATTTCAAGTCAATCTTCATGACCCATGTTTTATTAGTAGTGGTTCAGGAGAATCCATATTGGCACTCATTACATCTACTCACAGGGGTAAACCATGGGGACTTATCAGGAGCTCACCCTTCCCAGTAATACTTATGGTCAAGCCTACTTACTGAGAGAATGACCGCATGGCTTTGTAAGTGAAAAATTGCACCCCATCAATGAAACCAATCCGTTCCCACATGTTTGGAATATGTGATGCGTATAATTTAAGCGGATATGACTTGCTTGGATCTAGATTCATGGATTTCAATCTCAAAGGCGCTGGTTTTCATAAGAAACCGACTTGGCCAGACATGTGGCTAAATGAATACGAGCATACACAGAACATATGTCTTGAAATGGTATCTAGATTGCACTTCATAGTCCAAGAGATCGGTCAATCTGAGAGGCATTACTATCCCATTCGTTCTCCATTTTTTTTTGTGTGTCTTTATGTGATTGTAGATTCTATTTACAATCCAACACACAAATTGATCTGAGGCGCTTGAATATTTTTTTCATCTTCAGTCCATTTGGGGATGAATAATACTGCCTCAAATATCTAGTGTTTGAACTTAAAGTTAGTTGCATCTTAAGCATTCTTCAGTGACTGCCAAACCTCCCCTTGTCACTAGGAAGAGAACCATGATAAATCAAAGTCATCAATATCTATATTCATCCATCTTTGCGCTTATGCCATTTGCAAAATGGCCACATTGGGTTTAGGTAGTCTCAGCAACTTCCACCTTTAAACATAGCTTAAGGAATACAGTCTTTGCTATTTCTGCCGACCAAAGCTCAAGTGTTGGACATTTTCTCATTTCTTGTTAATTATTTATCAGTTTCTCTAGAATTGTCGCTCCTGTAATTTGCTGATATTTTGAAGTTACTGTTTCACTTCTAATTTGCTTTATATATTATCAGGGACCATTTGGAATTTCTCATCAGCAAGCACTGGCTCAGGTTCAGGCTCAAGCTCAAGGCCACTCTCCAGTGCAATCTCAGCCTGTTTCCACCCCAGCACCAGCAATGGCAACATCGTCCATGCCTCAGGTTTTACCATCTGCAATGACTTCATCAATGGCACTCTCCAGTTACCCTGGATTTAACACACACTCACCAAAAAAGAAGACGCCACTTAAGTCAGAAATGAAGCCAACAATGGGATCACCAAAACCTGTTCCCCAGAGTTTAGAGCATATGCAACAACCTTTACCACCAATTCCTGTAGGGGATAGACCCTCATTTGATGGTTATAATTGGCGTAAATATGGTCAGAAGCAGGTAAAGGGAAGTGAATACCCTCGTAGCTATTATAAATGCACACATCCCAATTGTCCTGTGAAGAAAAAGGTTGAACGGTCCCATGATGGGCAGGTAACTGAAATAGTGTATAAAGGTGAACACAATCATTCGAAACCTCAACCTACTAGACGGGCCCCTCTTGGTACAAATATTCATGAGCGGGAGACGGACTTTCCTGGTAATGTATCTGCTGACAAAAGTGAGTATCTTGAGGTAGATGTGGATCAATCCAGTCCAGGAGTTTATGCAGATACAGGCGGAAGAACTGAAAGGTTAACAAATAATTCAGATCCCTCAACATCTGTAAGAGGGCTTGGCAATGGAAATGGAAGTCCTGAACAGTCCTTTTGTTTAAGTGATGATGGTGAGGATGTAAGTAGAGCAGAAGATGAGGAGGAGGATGAGCCAGATTCTAAGCGCAGGTAAGGACTTCAGGACATGTGGCTTGGCAGAGTTTTTTATGCTTTGTTGGGACTGAATTTCTCCAAATTTCAACAGGCATTCTTAAAAGGCATTGTTTGTATTCATGTAGGAAGAAAGACAAAAAAATAAAGGATTTGCTTGCTCCGCAGCGAACAAGTCGTGAGCCCCGTGTTATTGTGCAGACCACTGAGGCAGACATTCTGGAGGATGGTTTTCGATGGCGTAAATATGGACAGAAAGTGGTGAAGGGAAACCCCTACCCTAGGTAGGGCTATTGTATTTTATTTTTGTGCCTTTGTTGAGAATTTCTGTTTAAATGCCAGATGTATTATATATTTCAAATTATGGATGTAATGTTGGATGATTGAGAATGCATTTTTTAGGATAAATGTATATATTTCAAATTATGGTTGTATTGTTGGATGATTGAGAATGCATTTTTTAGGAGAGATGCATGAACATCTATGTTGAATTTTCGTGAAACATCATAGTTTCTGAACCTTGAGAGCTTGAGGAATGTACTTTTCCAAATTTTCTTAACACACAGAATCTAAGCATATAAACATAATTTGGTGGAGGGGATGTGCTGGATCTGTGTCAAACACAAGACTTTGCAGTTCACTGGCACTTTGTTGCATCCTGCAATATCCGGTATGTCGTGAAAGATTTGAAAGTGGTATCAGTAAAGGAGTTGGTGTACAGAGTTCTGGATAGCAGGTTTTTGCTCGACTTTGAGGGCATATATGATTTTTTATAGGGGAGAAAATCTAGAAGCACTGGATTGTAATTTATTGGTTTTTTTAAAAATTTATTATTAAAAAAGTAAAACTGAAGATTCTTCATGGCACATCTCACTGTATGTCTGATTCTGTATCATGGTCTTCCATTTGCTTTGAATCTGTGTTTTTCTATCGGCCAATTCATATCAATAATTTCAGGCTTATGGAAAACCTCTGATTTCATTCTACTAGAATCTAACTTTCAGAATATGCTTTTCACAAATTTGTCAGTATTTTTACATCATCATTAGCGTGAAATTGTGAATCACGAGCCTTTTAAGATATTACATTGTGAATTCCTGTGTCTTTTTTTGTTCATTTTGCTGTCTTACTTTATATTGATTAGGAAGTTCTTGGTTCTAGAATTTTTTCATTTGGCAAGTTAATTTTATTTGTTTTTCAGGAGTTACTACAAGTGTACAAGCATGAAATGCGCAGTGCGTAAACACGTCGAAAGGGCGTCTGATGATCCCAAAGCTGTTATCACAACCTACGAGGGAAAGCACAACCATGATGCGCCACTAGCAAGAAATAGCAATCAAGATGTTGCAGGCAGTAGTACCCGACTTCTGAGTGGAAAAGGCATTGATCAATTACAGGACAAACAGATCCAATACAGAATTCCTTCTTTTGCAAGGGTTTCAGAGAGCACAGCTGAAGGAGAGGAGAGGATGCATGTTGGAGAAGTTGGAGGTGTGCCAATGATCGGAAATAACATGCAAAGTCATGTTGGAGATATGGAGAGGGCTTTTGCCAGTGATGATAATTTTGCTGTGTCAGGAACAATGCAAGGGTTTGGGACTGAAGCAAATAGAAGAATTTGAAATGACTTAAAGATAAGCTTGTTTATGTTGAAATTGTTTCACTGAGAGTATGATGGGTTTTATAATGGATAATTGAATTGTTAACTTGCAAGGTTGCAGATATGGCAGTGTCATGTTTCTGCCGGACATACAGCAATGCAATCATCTAAATGCACCTGTAAAGTGCAGGGATATTCTCCTTACTAATTTGAAAGAGCAAAGCTGACTCCTCTACTGATTGGGGCAATAGGAAATTAGTACAGGATGAAAATCACGAGTCGTGTTCTTTTGGAAATTATATGAATATTACTGCTGCTTGCATAAGGGATCCCAAGGCAGCAGCAGAGCTGTAAGATTCAACCGATAACAGAGAATGGGGAAATTCATTTGCCTGTTGTATTGGTTGATAGGGAATCTTTCATCTGTAAATTCTTTTGGTTGCTTATGCAAGTCAAAAGGACTGTTTGGGATTTGTCATTTGTAGGTTATTGGTTGACGATAATTGCTGATTTCTCCTTTAATATATTTTATATCAGTCGGGTTATTGATTTGTGAAATGACCACCATGAGGCATGGATCCATCTCCTGTGATCGTTGATTGTTTAAAGCAATAACAAAGAGATTTATTTTGATATCCATGTAAGTTTCTCTTAACTTATTGAGAAATACGTTGAAATGAATGTTCATGGTGTTCACATTTCCTTCTATCGCCAGTGTATGTAAAATTTATCCGTCTTGCAAGTGCTAGGATATTTCTAGTATTTAAAATTTTTAACTTTAATGTTTTGAGATGTAGTCTTCCCATGTAGTGTTTTAAGAGAATGCAAATATCTTGATGTTGAATTAAACTTTTGATGATGCTTAGCACACAACGTTGCAGTAAAGCCCCTTCAGAAAAGTATTATAATGCTTTTTAATCTGATGAACTAGGACTTTGAAGTACAATTAAATGCTGAAAATTAAAATTCTAATTGACAACAATCAGAGTATCTATATCTATGGATTTTGTTTTTATCTGACTGTTTTAGATTTTTCATGCAAAGACTTATGAGAATTTTGGCTCTTATTTTGTTGATTTCTCTAGATCCATGGCGACTCAGCGTTAATCAGGCTGTATAGCATGCATAATTACTAGTGCTTCGTTTTGGAACCTCTCTCTAGGTAAAATTCATATAGGAATTATTGCTTGGAATTCAACAATGATGTCTTGACAACATTCATGCAAAATTGCGATTATCTGTCAGAATGAATATCCATAAGTTGTATGTACAATCTTAAGGCTGCAAATTACCTCTAATATAGCTATCTCTGTTGAGACTGAAATTCTCAAGTTGGGAAAATATTGTAGAGGTTTGGTGTTACAAGTTTTGATTCCAAAATTAACATTAAATATGATGCTTATCCAGTTTGCAAGTAAAACATTGGAAGCAATACAAATTTATGCTCAAAATGATGCCAGTGCAAAATGGCTTGAAGAGAATAAAGTTAGGGTACTGTCCCATTGAAGGGGATTCCACTCGAGAGATAGGTCCCATAGAATTCAGAAAAAATAGCTTTGGGATTCAATAGAGATTTCTCCTGTACAATTGGAGCGAGTAGAAAATTAGGACAGAGTCTCATGGAAGGGGCTTCCACTGCTAAATATGTGGAAAGACAGGTACCATAGAATTCAGAAAAAAACAGCTATACAATTAACTAGAGTTTCTGTCAGTAAAATTGGAGCCCCTATTTTTAAACTTGAAGATTTCCAGTGATTGCTTGGCATGTGGGGCTGAAAGTTTCCACCATCAGTTTAGGGATTTTAATGCCCACATCGCAGCATTCCAGGGCCTCTACATATTTTTGGATTCCTACAAGTGGATATTGGTAAACTTTTGGATGGCCCAAGAGTTAATTGAATCAACAGTGTCCTATAATTTCTCATCTAAACTTTCTCAGCTATAATTATTCAAAATGATTATGAAATCCATGGGACCATCAAATTTGAAAAGGCTTCTAAATTTTCTAAGCAATTCCGGCCAAGAAATTTTTGGTAGCCCTCCTCCATGGGACCATGGTTTTACCTTATTTCCTACACCTACTCACCTGGAATAGGTGAACCTTATGGCAAAACCTTGTGAGATTGGAGGGCCTGCATCCTTTTGACGTCAAAGTCAAATCTCTCAAGAAATTTGCAGAAATAATTTTATTAAAGTTCCGAGTAGAATATGTTGTTATCATACTACCCTGAAAGTCTTGAGGTTAACAGTATTTATGGTAAATATCTGTCAATGGTCTGATGCTCTTTTTCGATGAAAGTAGCATGTTTGAGTGAATGATATTGAATAGATTTTTTAGGGCTACAATGCCAGACAGATATAGCAACAAGGTGAGCAACGAGCACATCTTTCAGGCCACAACCTTAGTGATAATTGGTTTACATTTAGAAAAAGCCACATAAGATTATAGAAGTCTAGATTAATTTGCCGTATGAAATCATGTAGTAGGAAAAACAATCAAAGCTGCTGCTTTTGGGGACAAATAGCCTGATATTTGTACAAAAGTGGGCACCCACATCAAGCTGGACGATAGCTAGGTGTTTTGGCCTTACAAAAAGGTTTATAGCCATGACTAATCAAGGTACATAATTTATGGTAGAAAGAAACAACATAATTGAAAGGGGGAATAAAATCCATTTTAAATAAATAACATATGATTCAAATTTATTATGGGGATTCAATAAATTTATTAAACTAATTTTTTTTGAAAATTACATAATAAAATAGTGGTATTTAGTTGTAAAAATATTGTTACAAATAACAGAATATGATGTATCTAAAGATGTTAGCAGTGATTAGAGGCTTTGCAATAGTGATGATTAGATGCATAATAATTAGTAAATGTTATGCATGTTGTCTTGGGTCACTTGTATGACTATGGAATGGATCCTGCAAGTGTGGAGTTGAGCTTTATTTCATCGATTTCATTTGGAACTATGAATTTGATCTATGCAAACTTTTAGCATATTTCTTTCAGCTTGCCTTGATTTCCTTAGTCTATCCTTGGATAAAATTTGGTTTTGGGTGTTTGTTGGCTTACATTAATTGCTTCCCTCATGTCAAACTATGGAAGGATAATGATTTAACAAACTAAATAAAAGATCAAGGACAACATTGTCAAACATGCAAGATGCCTTAGATGCTTGTGCAATGCAGATTCTTTGATAAATTTGCCCTAATAATACATGCAAATAATAATTAATAGCTTTTAAAATGAGATCTAACATGTAATGATAGAATCTAAGTGATGATAATCGGCTGATCTAAAGTGAACTAGGGTCACCCCTTTATATATAATGTCAAGGGTCAAATGAAATGCTTCTGTGCCTTGGGTTGACACAATTATCACAAAGAGAGGTGAAGTCGGCCCCAAATTTAAATTTGAATTGTAAAAGTTAAGGGGCCATTTTTGTGAGTGTGGAGTGATCTAGATCACTTCTATAACTACAAATCTAACCTAAGACAAGAAAGGGGTAAACTAAAGGTTAGGACTAATCCTTGGAAATAAGTATAGATAGGAATAAATAAGGTTCAATTTGTGTGTGCATTCTTAACTAAAAACATGCCATTTGTACACTTGTTATTACATAGAGTTAACAAAGCCAAAATGAGCCCAAAGTGAATGTGAAAAGTGTGAGGTATTCATTTTTCGCCATTACATCAATAGATCTCCAAAATCGCTGACATCAACTTAGAAAATTGTTGTGGGGGAACTTGCACTAGTGGTGTGGGAAACGACCTCTTAAAATCTAGACAAAACTTATACATAAAAAATAGAGCTAAGTACCCATACATTTAATTAATTAATTTATTTAACATTTGACTTTCTATAATTTTTTATAACGAATCTCAACTCTATTATCTAAGTTAATTATTTGATAATTGAAGGCATCTATTTTAATCAGCTTAGAATGAATCTAATAGCAGCTTAGATGAATCTATTAGCAGCGTTAGAAAATTATACATATATTCATCTTGGGTGTCGTTAAAAATTATCCAATATCAATCAAGTGCAAGATGAGTAGGGGAGAGAACCTAATATCCGTTCACCCTAACTTCATACATGTCAACTCCTAAACAATACATCAGATTTTTATGAATATTTCAGCGTATCTCCATATCTGAGGTAAAAGCTTAAAGCTATTGTTTGGGGTTATGAGTATCAACGATGTAGCCTAACTAACTACATCTTCGCCAAGTTGTCCAAAAACAACCAAAAAAAGGTTATACCAAAACATGTGCACAAGGCATGTATTACCGATCGCTTTATGTGTCACCCACCATATGAATGGTGGTTTCTTTGATGTGACTTGTGAAGTGTATAGTTACACGTCTCTATGTGCACATGTATTGCTTCCTCAATAAATTTTTATGAGTACATTGTGTGCACATGTATTTTTTCTCAACTATTAATTCTTTTAATATACTTAATTCAGTATCTAAGTGCGCCACACCATAACAGCTATTCAGACATAATTATGTATTGGGGACCATAGCAGCTATTCAGACCTGGTTATGTATTGGGGTAGTGCATGTTGGATAATAGGTAAAGATGGGGCTTTACTGATTTATCTGTGTAACAAATAGCCGCTCCTCTGCCTTCCGAGACAAGCGCCATAAGTCAATGAGATGGAATACACTAGTACTGTTCATTAATGAGACTTGGAGGTCGTGGAACTTACCCTGCCATTGTAATAGGGTATTTAATTCTTAGGATTACCGTACGAAGACAGTAAATGCACATCAGCAGAAACACACCCATCAGCCCAAAAGCTCTGTACTCAGTAGCCCAGTGCACTCTGTATTCTTCAAAACTATGGGAGGACACCAAGTCGCTTTGATAAATTGTTTCTCCCTGTATGCTAAGCCTTTCTTTTCTCAGTCAGTGATCATTCAGATAATTTGCAAAACTAATTGCAAATCCCCATGTTGATCCTCTTCTTATACTTTTCTGTGTCAAGAGAATGGATTCCTGAGTGCCAAGTCAGAGCACTGAGTCATGAATCCATCACAGCTTCCCAACGAGCAGTTAACTGTAGAGTTTGGAAGGTTCTGTCTGTACTAATTTCTAAACAGGGGAATCACGAGGGTTTGGAAATCATCAATGGTGGGACCGACCCTTACTAAACTAGTCAGGATGGGCTAACCATTTTTTTAATACCATATGCTCAACAGCTCCAAATCCGAGCTCTAAGGACAGTTTTTGATTTTGGGGATTCTGAAACTTGTCGCTTTTGCACACTTTTGTTCATTACTGTCGTCATTAATTCCTAATGCTTTGACTAATATTCCTACCATTCTTGTATCCTATTTCACTCTGACTATATGTGCACAGAGTACAGTGCACGCTGCAACCTAACAGCCAAACATTAAATTCGTCCAAAACTTCTGACGACAACATCTGCCAACCAGTCCCAAAGTCAGCTACCCAATTTATACCCCAAATTTTTAGTGCCTTCAGGTATTGGGTCACCTCTGGTGTAGGGCCACCTGTTGTATAAATGACGGATCAGTATCCAAGGTGATCTGTTCAATCAGCCTTTGTCTTAAACTTTCATACTTGCTAGCTGTAGTTAGAGGATTAGGTGTATTGACTCCCCAAAATCGTAAAATGGAAGGAACAGAGTTTCCATCATATGACGTAGACTCTGAACATATTCAACTCCCATATTCGTTTTCTAAAACCTTTTGTGGCCCTAGTTAATGCTATAAAATAAACCCTAAAGGTTATATAGAGTCCTTAACTTCTTCTTCATGCCATGCATTTTTCTACTAATTAAAAACTATGTCAACTCAAAATACAGTATATTCTATCTTATGGACCCTCCCAATGCTTTAGAAGTAAACTCTCAAAATATTTTTTATTTTTTAAGTGAGATGGCTAAATTTGATGGTTGTATGGTCATTTATTTAGACATTTTTGCCATAAAATACAATCAAAGTTTTTGACAAGACCTTTCATGGGCCCAATGCTTTAGAAGTAAACTCCCAAAATATATTAAGTGACATGGCTAAATTTGATGGTTGTATGGCCATTTATTTAGATATTTTTGCCATAAAATACAATCAAAGTTTTTGACAAGACCTTTCATGGGTCCAATGCTTTAGAAGCAAACTCCCAAAATATATTTGATCTTTAAGTGACAGGGCTAAATTTGATGGTTGTAGGGCCATTTGTTTAGAAATTTTGCCATAAAATACAATTAAAGTTTTTGACAAGACCATATCCTATGAAAGGTGAGACTTTTTATAATATTCAATAATTTTTTTTTGTAACATGTGAAGGGCAAATTTAAAAGGATATTTATGATGAAAACATTGTTTGACATATAGGGTTTGAAAATCAAATGTAGGTACATCCCTCACCGGATGGATAGTTTGTTGTAGAGACAAAAAATGTAGACTTTGTACTTTTCTTCCTCATTTTTCATTTGGTTTAGCACCTTCCTTTATAAACAAGATTTGTGACCATTTTGATTGTTTGGAGTTCCAATTTGTCCTTCAGCCCATGTCACACACCCTAAATTGAACCAACACCACTTTTTCATTTCCACGTACCATGTTCTTGATTGTTTTCCCATCCTATATGCCAATGTACTCTTATCCTCTTGGACAAGACAACATATTGTAGTGTCATCTAGATTCAAATTCTACTTTTCCCACCCAATTTTTTTCCTTTCATGTAGCCCTATCCCTAACTCACCTCCAATAACTAGAAACAACATGAATGCTTATAAAAGGGGATTTTTAAAAGGAAACAATCATCTAGGAAACATTAGAGAAGGATAACCAACACATCCAAGTATACACACATTAACTAAATCCTAGGGAGATCTAAAACTAATAGAAGCTACATTAGAGCTCCACTTGAGATC
Source organism: Cunninghamia lanceolata (assembly GCA_027924645.1). Taxonomy (NCBI): domain Eukaryota; kingdom Viridiplantae; phylum Streptophyta; class Pinopsida; order Cupressales; family Cupressaceae; genus Cunninghamia; species Cunninghamia lanceolata. The sequence goes on along the minus strand of BSBN01001201.1, from coordinate 10,904,993 downwards.
TTCATTGTTGCACAAACCACCCTTGCCACAAGTAACCCAAATAATGCATCTACACTATTAAATCAACCTTGGGATTTGACTAAAGTAGATCCCACATACAGTGTTTGGGCACCCCCTTTCCCTTTTAGTTGTAGGTTAAGGTTCAACTCCAACAATTGTAGAAGATGTAGTCATGTAACATTCCCCAAAATGTGAACCATAATTTTTTTTATACTTTAATTAAAAAAGCAATCATATCCCATAATATGAAAGCAAAAAAGTGTAAGTGTGTGTGTATACATTAACAAGTCAAATTTGTATTTAATACCTAAAAATTACTAAGAACATTAATTGGTAAAATAAGGCTAACAATTTTTCACATTAATAATTGCAACATCACCATGTCACAATGCACACACACCTTAAGGATGTCACACATGACAACAATACACAAATGCACAAGTGTGAGACTTTAAACCATCATGAGACAACTCATCATGAGGTTTGATAAGGGAGATAGGGTCTTACTATATACTAGTGATTAGGTACTTGTATCCACCACCTTGACATATAGACCAAGAAAGCTACAGTAATAAGGAACAATTCAGTTCATTAACCCATTACTTAGTTTGAGCATAATGAAGAAATACATAAAATAAGCATAATCAAAATATAGAATAAAACCTTTGATCAAATCATTAACCAATTCAATTAATTCCTTCATTATAGCACATGCAATTAAAAAGGAAAGAAATGATAACACGAAGAATCATTCCAAACATCAAGAATAGATTCCTGAAAACTTTAAATCACTTAAAATAGAGTTAAAGTGTCATGAGAGCTTTTTGACAATGAGGAGAAAAAGTCACAACATGCTTTTCAAGGTGGTAATTGCATATGAAAGTTTAACACTAAACTCTACCAAAATAGAAACAAAAATTATTTTGGAAACTAATCACAACAAAAGAAGGCCAATTTTGTAGATAATCAACAAGAAAATTTTAATAGAATAATTTGAACCTAGGATGTTTCCAGTTACAGGTGGACGCTTCTATAGAACTCTAAATAAATATCCTCCTCAAAATCACCATGAAGGAATTATATTTTCAAATCCATTTGCTCAACCTCTAGATCATAAGCTACAACAATAGAAATAAAGAATCTAATGGGTGTCATTTTTGCAACAGGAGAAAATATCTCACCAGAATCAACACCCTCAACCTAAGAGTAACCTTTTGCAACCAACCGTGCTTTGCACTTCTCAATACTTCCATCTAAACCAATCTTTTGCTTGAACACTCATTTGCAACCAATATGTTTTTGTTCTTTAGGAAATGGGGCTAGATCCCATGTATCATTCTTTTTCAATGCCGCCATTTCTTCATCCATGGTAATCTTCTAGGATTCTACATCATTCATACCTGATGCATCTTATACATATCTTGGTTCATCCATGTTAGTATTCAAAGAAAAAATACATCTCTACTCATCAAGTGAATACCTTTCAGGTGGTTGTCTATGCGTTGTAGACCTTCGAACAAGCTGAGTTGGAGGTGTAACACTTAGAAATGTAGATTATCAATAATGCATAAAACTTATGTAATACAGAGAAATCAACTACAGATCTAATGTATGCAATAAAGGAAGACAACAAAACTATGAATGTAACTACAAAAACAATCAAACCAAAAGCTCTATTACTTATATCGTGATCTTTGTGATGAGAGTGCTCTTAGATTTGCATAACAAGATGGCTTTGTTGATCTTGGATAATCGAGTGCTTTATTGATGGATAGAGGATTCGAGTGATAAAATGCTTCAAAAGATTGAGAATCAAAATGATAGAGTAAGGTTGCGATTGAGAGGTGTTGTCAAATGGCTTAGGATATATGTGTATATATAGTTTTCTTAAAAAATGACAGAGGGTTAAGATTAAAAGAAACTCAAATATGATCAACGGTTCAAAAATGATGAGACAACAAGCCAAGAGAGAATCAAGGAGTCAAATCCACAAATCAAGGAATTTCAAGAGTTAACTTAGGAGTTGACTTCAAAAATCAGGGAATAGACATGAGATGACTAAGTTAACTTCCAAAATTTTAGAAATTTGCAAGGAGTTGTATTCGAAAATTAAGGAAATTGATTTGATAACTCAAAGTCAATTTTGGAGGTGGAGATTGAGTGAGATAAAATAGCTAGTGTTGAAGATTTTTAAATAATAATATTTGATTATTATTTATCATTCAAACATGTGAGAAAATAAATAAGATATTGGAGGAAAATAAATAAGATATTTTTATGGATTTCAGAAAGCAATGTGAGATAGAAATTGAATAAATTTGAGAAGAGGGATAGATAATTAAATAATTTTTGTATTATTTAATCATGAGAGATGAAATAGAAAATAATTAAATATTATTTATTTAATTATTAGGAGAGGGATAAAATATAAATAATTAAATTTAATTTAATTATTCTTTTAGAAGAAATAGTTTGATTAATTAAAAAATTAATATTATTTAATTAATTTTAGAAAGGAGAAATAATTGAATTAGAAGAATAATTAGGTTTAATTAAATAATTAATATCATTTAATTATTTTTAGAAGAAAGAGGGAAAATTATTTAATTAACAAGTCAAATTTTTATTGTAATGCCTAAAAATTACTATGAACATTAATTGGTAAAAATAGGGCTAACAATTTTTTCACATTAATAATTTCAACATCACCACGTCACAATGCACACACATCCTAAGGATGTCACACATGACAACAATACACAAATGCACAAGTGTGAGACTTTAAACCATCATGAGACAACTCATCATGAGGTTTGATAAGGGAGATAGGGTCTTACTAGATACTAGTGATTAGGTACTTGTACCCACCACCTTGACATGCAAACCAAAAAAGATACAGTAATAAGGAATAATTCAGATCATTAACCCATTACTTAGTTTGAGCATATGAAGAAATACATAAAATAAGCATAATCAAAATATAGAATAAAACCTTTGATCAAATCATTAACCAATTCAATTAATTCCTTCATTATAGCACATGCAATTAAAAAGGAAAGAAAGGATAACATGAAGAATCATTCCAAACATCAAGAATAGATTCCTGAAAACTTTCAAACACTCAAAATAGAGTAAAAGCATCATGAGAGCTTTTTGACAATGAGGAGAAAAAGGTCACAACATGCTTTTCAAGGTGGTAATTCCATATGAAAGTTTAACACTAAACTCTACCAAAATAGAAACACAAAAATTATTTTGGAAACTAATCACAACAAAATAAGGCCAATTTTGCAGAGAATCAAAAAGAAAAATTTAATAGAATAATTTGAGCCTAGGATGTTTTCGTGATAGGTGGACACTTTTATAAAACTCTGAATAAATATCCTCCTCAAAATCACCAAGAAGGAATGACGTTTTCAAATCCATTTTCTCAACCTCTAGATCATAAGCTACAACAATAGAAATCGAGAATATAATGGGTGTCATTTTTGCAACATGAGGAAATATCTCAAAATAATCAACACCCTCAACCTAAGAGTAACCTTTTGCAACCAACCGTGCTTTGTACTTCTCAATACTTCCATCTAAACTAATCTTTTTCTTGAACATTCATTTGCAACCAATATGTTCTCATTTTTTAGGAAATGGGACTAGATCCCATGTATCATTCTTTTTCAATGCTGTCATTTCTTCATCCATGGCAATCTTCTAGGATTCTACATCATTCATACCTAATGCCTCTTCTACATATCTTGGTTCATCCATGTTAGTATTCAAAGAAAAAATACATCTCTAGTCATCAAGTGAATACCTTTCAGGTGGTTGTCTATGCCTTGTAGACCTTCGAACAAGATGAGTTGGAGGTTCTTCCTCCTCTTCTAAAGATTTAGAGCTAGATGAGCTCTCCTCAACTTCTTGTCTATCTAGGGGCCTCGATTCATCTTTCGTAGGTGTAGAAAGAAGTTGAATCACATCTTTCTACTCACTTTGTTCTTGCTACAATGTAATTGAAGAAGACTTAGTTTCTCTAAAAATTACACTTCTACTATATATTACCTTCTGTGCAATAAGATCTGATAGCTTGTATCCTTTCACATTATAATTGTACCTGATGAAGATACATTTCACAACCTTATTTTCCAAATTTCTTCACTTCTCCTTTAGCACATGTGCATATGCCTCATAGCCAGAAACTCTAAGATGTCTCAACGAAGACTTGTGACCCGACCACACATCCATAGGTATTTTATCAACAAGAGTTGATGAGGAGACCTGTTAATCAGGTAGCAAGTAGTGACAATAACTTCAGCCCAAAACCTTTGTTCTAGACCAACACCACTAAGCATACTCCTATCCTTCTCCATTAGTGTCTTGGTCATTCTTTCTGTAACACCATTCTATTATAGAGAACACAGAGTTATCTTTTGTCTTTAAATGCCACAATCTTTATAGAATCTGTCAAAATCATTAGAACAAAACTCACCACCATTATGAGTCGTCAAACATTTTATTTTCTTTCTAGTCTGCAACTCAACCATTGCTTTAAATTCTTTAAATCCATTGAAAACTTTAGATTTACTCTTTAGAAAATATACTCATGTCCTTCTGATATAATCACCAATAAATGAAACATAATATGTTGATTTTCCAATGGAAGGAACATATCCATGACCAAACACATCAGAATGAATAAGATCTAATACACCACAAAATTTATGAGAACTTGAGTAAAACTGAATGTGGTTTTGTTTACCAAAAATACAATGCTCATAGAAATCAAAATCAAGATCACAATTAGTCATCCCATCAACAAGGTTTTTCTTTTTCAAGGTCCTTAGACCATTTTCTCCAATGTGGCCAAGTCTCTAGTCTTCTCTATAGGCAATTTTGATTCAAAAGAAAGAGCACCCTTAGGTACCCAAAAGCCATGGCCATCCATTGAAGAGGAAACCCTCACTTTTTTCAATGAATTAGTCATAGAGTTGCTTTTCATAGAAGTATTATTGCACTCAATGGTGTATGCATCAAACTTATACAATGTGATAAATCTGAAACCTCTAGTGATCACCATAACACCTCTAACCATCTTGCATCCTACATCAAAAAAGACTACCTGCACACCTGCATCTATTAGTTTGCTTACAAATAATAAATTTCGTGCTAACCCAAGGATATGCAATACACCATTAATCCTTTTTACTCTACCATCAAGAAATTTGATTTTAACTTTACCATGGCCAACAATAGTTAATTAAGAAGGTCATCACCCAAGTACACATTACCTCCATCAAATTCTTCATATTTAGAAAACCAATCTCTATTAGGGGTTATATGGAAAGATGCACCTGAGTCAATTAACCATGCATCATTACCTACATGAGTGGCCAAAGCTATAATGAACACATCACCATCTTCCTTCTTAGATTCAAAATTAAAATCAAATTTCTTCTTTTTCTTCTTTGCACTCCTTATGAAAGTGTCCAGGCTTGTACCACAATTCCAACAAATAACTTTGGACTTTCTAGGAGATTTGGATCTCCCCTTGGACTTGGATTTGTCACGATTCTCACTCTTTTTTATCTTTTCTTTAGATCTTCCATGAACATTTAGGGCCTCTTTGGCATTGATGGATACCTTCCTCCTCATCTCTTCAAAAAGAAAAGAACCCACAACATCTTCAACTTTTAAGACAACAGAAGTACGCCCAATAGCCATAACAAGAGAATCCCATGAATCAGATAAAGAACAAAGTGTTACGTCATAAATTGTGTACACTTGTGTGTAGGCACAATTTCACTACGTCGAGCTCCTCCCTTTAGTGATCCCAAGCCTAGTCCATTTTTAGGTCCACCTTAAAGCCATGTTTTGACCCCATTTATAGAAAATGCCATGATTCCAATTAAAGTTTCATCATGACCTCAAGAAATAAATTGAGATTTAGAGTTAGCCCTGCATTAAGAGTGGGCTTGAGCCTTAAATTGTCCCAAGGCCTAGGGCGCCTGAGCGCCCTGGTCCCTCCTATGTTTAGGGAAGCAATTTAAGGGTACACGTCAACTTTAGTGTTGTTTAGGCTGACCCTAAATTCAAATTTGCTTTTTGGCATGTTATGTTAGCATTTTAATTCAAATTACTCTTTTCTATAGCCTTGTATAAAAGTAAGTGAATTACCTCATTGTGAAATTCTAGATGACAAGATTGATTTTGATGTGAAAAAGCTCTCTATTATTATTGCTCTCTACACTATTATGTTATTGCAGATTTTTGATTAAGTGGAGTTCTACTTTGCTCTTGGAAATATTTGTATGAAGGCTAGGAGATGAGATCTTGAGTCTATCTCATTCATTCCTAGGTTGAATCACTCTGCATGATTAGGGGAAGGGTTGGAACCACCAACTTGAGTTTTCTTGAGTACCCTCTAAGGGTATGGTTGCATCACCTTCTTATTCAACAAACCTTCCATGAATCTTTATCCTTGAGATGAAGTTGTGAGTGTCCTTGAGTGAAGCATCCTTTGTATCATTCCTTCCTATTTGTTTGAGTCATATAGGATTAGGGTTTGATATTATTTGATTAGATCTTACATGTTACTACTCGCACTTAAAATTTATGAGCACACACGCCATCTGGCTCTAATCTTGTCTATCCATGAGGTAGGAATACCGAAACGGGGGCTTGACTGAGGCAAGCTCCTATATAGCCACAAATGTTTTTCCCTTCTTTCTTGTGTGCAGATTAGAGAAACAAGTTTTGGGAGATATCAATCTAAGAGAAGATAGGTGTTATAGGTGCAAACCGGACAAAAGTTATAGTTTCTGCAAACCCTAAAAAGTCCTAGGGCACCTAAGTGCCCTTGTCCTGGGAATTTCTTCTTTCAGATCCAAGTTCTGAACTATTCCTTAACCTTTTAGTTTCTCTGATTTCACTTCTGACAATTATTTGTAACTCAATCTTTCTCAATTAGGGTTTTGATCTTGTGCCCTAGCTAGATTAGTTGAATTTGGTTTTAAACTCATCTATACAACAAAGAGGCAGAACCCCTGTAGTTCAGCTCTCCCTCAAGGGTAGAATCCAAGCTTAGTTTGTGTCTCAATGTTTGTAGAAGAGAGTTTGACCTAGTTTAACTCCTAAGGCTAGATCGCTCTTTTCCACTAAACATTTTGGTGAATCTAACTCTTCTTACATTCTTGCATCCTTCTTCATTTTGAGAAAGTTTGTTTTATGTCATAGATCTAGTTTAGATTAAGTTCATTCACCATTTCTTTGATTCATATAATAGTATTTGCATTCAAATTCATCATTAGGGTTACAAAATCATTTACATGATTAGGTTGGTTAAAGGGGATTTATTTTCTATACCTTATCATCCTTTGTGTTTAGTGCATGCTTTGTATTTTTTCATTTGAAAATTAAAAAACAAGCATTTTCTTTAGATTGAAAATAGCCTATGTTTATGATATTGTTTAGAATTCATGAAATTAGATCATTATAGTGCAAATTGGATTTATGATTTGATGTTTAGATCTGATTACAACTAAGTTTGATATACATTCTATAGTCGTACATCTTGCTTTCATTCATGTATATTGATTAGGGTTACCTAAAATATCATTTTGTGGTAATTCTAGCTTGAAAGTTTGAGCATCTTTTAGCTAGTTATTGGATAATATAGTTAAAGCATTGTTGTTGTTCATAGTTTGGTACATTTCACATTGCGCATAAAGATACTTCATTTTCATTCCCTCTTATTTACTTTATCATTATAAAGTTTGAAAAAGTAGGATATATATAACTATGTCAGATTACTTTATTCAAGATTTTAATGCATTTGATGAGCCATTTAGAAGTGATGATTTTGACATGTTAGATGAAGCCTTGGATGACTTCATCTCTACGGAATCATCCTCTGTAACTCCTAAACCATCTCTATTTCAAAGAATCATCAATACAATTTATGTTTCTGGTTCTCCAAAAGAACCTAAGAAACCTAAAATTATTGTGCATCTTTGTAATGATGCTCCTCAATCATCTATCACAATAGGAGGTTCTCCAAAAACACCTAGATCTCCTGGTTATATCTTCAATTATGCAAAACAAATCACTAGAAGTAGTCCATTCAATCAAAATGTGTCACAACAACCCATGTATCATGAAGTTGCTCACGCATATAACACTAGAAATAATAAACAAAAGAAACAAATACAATTTGTTCCCACTTCTCTTCCACCTTCTCAACCTATTCTTCCTCAAGCACCTTGTCTTCCTACTCGTAATGGTAGAGATTATGATCTTGTTGAGCAGCTTCAAGCTACTCCAACAAAGTTCTCTAGATATGGGAGTTGATACAAACATCACCTACATACCACAAAATGTTCTAAGAAGCTACTCCAACAAAGATCTCTAGATATGGGAGTTGATCGTTCCACCTGTTGTTTAGTCGAATGATGTAGCAACTCTATTAGATTGTATGCATGTGACAAAATCAGATATTATATTCCAACCACATGAATTACCTGCCATAGAAGTTCAAAACCAAAATTAGCCTCTTATGATATTTGTCTTCATTCATAATATGAGAGTTGGATCTACCATAATCGATGTTGGATCAAGTCATAATGTCTATGGCATAGACTTGTTGCAAAAAATCAATGTTGATACCTCTCTCATTAAACCAGATAAACTGAACATTCGTGGCTTTGATAATGTTGGTAGGCAATCATTAGGTACTATCACCTTACCTCTTAGGGTTGGTCCTATGACAATACCCACCCTTATCCATGTCATGCCTAATTCTCTTTCATATAATCTTCTTCTTGGTAGACCCTAGATTCATGCCATGGGGGTAGTCCTGTCTACCCTCCATCAATCAATTAAGTTTGTTCATAACAATCAACTACATACAATTGAATATGATCAGACTTTGAAAAGTTGTTTACAAACTGAGACTAAAAATAGTCAATATTTTAAGCCCATTTCTCTCACTTCTCTTTCTAAAATCAATTCTTCTCCCTCTCCTAAGGAGGTTATTATAGAAGAATTTGATTCACCTTCAAATACACTCTTTGTTGATGATCGGGGTTCGTTAGACTTCACACCTACCTTTGTAGCGAGTATAAAGTCTCATCGTCAAAGTCAAAAAGTTCTAAGGTGGCTTCAGTTTCTACTCTGTTGTCCCATTTCAAAAATTTTACTAAAGCATTCATGCCTTAGCTTTTTCTTTGTCCTTTGTATGTCACTTCCTTGTTTCTTTATTTCAAGTCCAACTTAGTCATTTTTCAAGTTGTCGGTGATCCTTTGCATTTTTGAACCAAAGTCAGTGAGTTCAAAAGTTCTTGAACCACCCGACTTCTTGACATGCCCATGAGTTCAATGTCTTAAGTTCCCTTTGTGTCTTAGTCCTTAGCATTGTGAAGTTTCTATGTTGTCGGGAGGTCGGAAGTTCTTTGAACTTCTGAACCTCTAAAATGAAGTTCAAAGGTTCCATTTCTACTCGACTTGCCGACTTCAAAGAGCTTATTCCTTCACGAGGTGTGCTTGCTACCTTGGCGTATAGTATAAAGGAATGACACTTGTCACTTTGCATTTGATTAGAAGTATGTGAGAAAATAGTGGCACTCTTCGAAGGGAAAATCAAGAAATGTATTAATGAGTTTTAAAGATGAATTCGCCGCCATAATTTAATGTTCCCTACAAGAAAATTTATGTGAAGTGACATTGGTTTTTAATAAATTCTCTATCTCGCCTGAGGTTGTATCATTTCACTAAGGGGATGCATTGCAGAGTAATAAATAACTAGCTTGCTACGTGCAGAATATTAGCATAACACCACTCTTGCAGGTCAGCATGATTAGCAGTTTTTATCTTTTTCTTGTTTTACTCTGCTATAAAAGCACACCACTTATTTTGAGAGTTAGAAAATTTCTATTTCCATGTATTTGCATAGAGAACTTCCTGTTAGTGCCTTGCATTTCCCTGTGTTGTCTGTATGTGCTTCAGAGTCTCTGGTTGTTTGGCTTCTCAAATATAAGAAAATGAAGTTCAAGTTTCAAAAAATTCCTATGGCTTATATTGTGGAGAATGGTTTGTCTGGGGTAAGAGATACCAATTTGGGCCATGTTGATTTTAAGGATTTCTAGAGAAGAATGAAGTTTGAAAATCAGACTCCTTTGGCGGAAAAGGTTGTTAGTAGTGGATTGGATAAAGCTAGAGGTTTCCCGCCCGCAAGGCATTGTATTGAATTGATGGTGGGATGTGCTAACAGTTACTTTCTAGAGTCCCAAGAGATAAGAACCCTTGATGGTTCTGTCATGGCAAAAATCAATTCTGAATCTATTGCCCTACCTTTGAATTTGGAGGAATATGAAGACAATGCCGATGTTTCTATGTCCTCTACCTGGAATTATTATAATGAGAAAAGATTGGTACCGTACTCGCATCGCCAAGAGCTGGTTAGATATTGAGAAGACTGGTAAATCATGTCTTCCCGCCCATCTTAAGAGGAGCCATTTTAAAGAGGAGATTCCAGATATGATAACTTTGTTAAATCGAGTAGTTGGGAACCTAGAATCAGATACATTTGAGTTTTGGATGTGTAGATTCATTTGCTGATTTGTGGAGACCACCACATTGATTGGGAGAGAATTATTAGTGAAAGTTTGCATGAATGGTTGGTAAATTTCACAAGAAATGTAAGTTTCCACATGTGTTCCCAGCTGGTGTATGTGTTAGCTTGAAGAGAGGCTGCTTGGCCTAGCTTGACGATTCAAGGAAGTTCTTCCGCCAGCACACCTGTGTATCAAATTTTCCCTTAGTTACAGAGAATTGAAGGTATGAAAGATTTTAGGTGGGTAAATGATGCCTTTTCTATGTTTTTGACTAAGAAAGTTGATGGCTCGATGGAGTGAAGGTTTTCAGTTGAAGCGACCACTCTGGTCATGAAATTAGGGAGTTTTTACATACAGTTTGATTTCTTTTCTTATTTGAGGATTGGGGGTTATGAAAATGCCCCGTTGAAATTGCCATGATACCCATCCGACTACCTTGTGCTTCTGGAGTTGTGTCGTCAAATGGCATCGGTGAATGTAAAATATCATGGTATGAAGAAGAAGGGGTATTCTTTCCCTGTGTCCTTGTCTTTCTGTTCTTGCAAGAGTAATGATAGTGCTAAAAATGTTGATAAGCTGATGTCAGAATTCAGTCTCCATAGTTTATCACCTCATGCAGCATTTGACAATAAAAATTTTATAAAGGAAAATCTGCATGGAGGTGGATCTTATCTGCATCAACCTCAACTTGAGGATTTTTGGGAAGATTTCTTAGATGAGAGGTGAGTGTAGAGGAGAAAATAGGTGAGGCTAACCGTTGACCAAGTTTGAGCTTTCAGGTTGAATATCCAAGTCCCCAACATAGTTGATGACAACTAAGATATCATAGAGGAAGGTTATCATGCTGCATCAATGAAGCCTCTGCCTCATGTGAGATGGTCCTATAAAGAAATCATGGATGTGAAGTTTCTCTCTCTCCAAGTGTTGAGAAGAACAGAGAGGGTTAAAGGGGAAATTGACGAAATGTGGTGGTTCTACGATGCCTAAAGATTTGACCTCTCAAGGCCAAAGTAGGTCTCAAACCGCTCAATCGTATAGAAGGTAATCTAGTTTGGACCCAACCCTTCAAAGAGTCGGCTGACAATCGAATGGCGATGGCGACAAGCCCCCTGAGGAGGCTGGAAAAGTGAAGATGGCATGTGAGCAAGACAATCAACTAGTGAAAGGAAACACCAGAATGACTGCCTCTTCATTGAAGAAAGTTGTCCAAAGGAAAAAGAGATATACACCACTTGTAGATGAAGGTATTGATACTGTATCTAATTTGCTACAAAGTACTCCTAAGCCCAAACATGCAAGGAGAATGTCAAGCATGGTAATTGACCTTGCCTCAGGAAACCAATTTCTGGAAATTGCAGATCCGGTGGGGGACAAGAATGAGGATGAGGTGACAGAAGCTGACTTCAGGATGAGCAGGGTGGATTTGGGACCTTTTGCTGTTGAAGGTGACCTTTACCATGTCAAATACTCAATCAACAACATATCAAAAAGGGTCAAGGGGCTACAGGACGAGAATTCTAAGTCACTAGCCCATGTAAGTTCTCTGTCATCTTTTGTTCATTCAGTTGCTAAGATAATAACACCCTCAGTCGAAACTCCCCCAGATGATGGCCTCCGTGTTCTTGATCCCAACTTGCTTCAACGAGTAAAAACATCATTGTCTTTAAGAAATGCTATGGATTAGTGGGTTGAAAAAGTTATTTTTGATGGTCTTGTGTTCATAGAGGAGACGGTTAAGTTGTTTAATTCTGTTTATGAGAAAAGGGAAGCTTTGCTAGTAGAATTTGACAAGGCTAAAAGTGATCATCATAGTCTATCTTTAGCTTCTAAGGAAATACAAGAAATAGCCAATATGGATCCTTGTGTCTTAGTAGCTAAAGAGGTGTTAACCAATCCTAGAGAACTAGATACACCCATGTGGGTTGATGCAATCGAATGGAAGCTCTGTCTCATAATAACGGCAGAAGATGAAATGAGGAAGGCAATTACGACTTATTATACATAAATGATGAGGATTAAGAGGAATTTTGCCACTTTACAAGTCAAGGCTAATGGGTCTGATGATGAGAAGCTACTAGATGTCAAAGAAATAAAATAGAATTTCAAGAAGGTAGTAACCGATGAAATAATGAATTATGATGTAATAACATGGGAATCACTGGGGAGACTTGCAAAGGTGGTAGCCTATATCAACACTACCAGAAATGCATTCGACGAGGTACACCGAAAGGTGGTGGATGCTGATAGAGCAGTGATGAAAAAGAAACGTCAGATTTGTATGACAGGAATTCCACCTGGGATGTCTTTGACACATGTAATCAACAGGTACAGGACATACAAGGCAAGGCCGCGAGTACAAGTACCCCAAATGACACAAGGTGGCATGGGAGAAGGTAAACATGTAAAGGAAGAGGAAGCAATGGATGAAGTGGACAACAATGATAAGGATTTGGAAATCCTTAATTGGTTTCATTTTTCTTTTTTTTTTCTTTGGTTTACCTGGGTTTTTAGCCTGGTCCGAGGCCAGAGAAACCCTTATGAGGGATCTCTTCCCAATGGATTTATCACCTGAGACCACACCTGGGGGGTCTCCATCCCCAATGGGCATTATCACCCAGGAATTAGCACCCTATAGTTCAAATCCATGAGCTCATTGGCCTAGCGAAGTCCCACCGCCTGCGAGCACGCTAGCCTAGCGGAGGACCTGAGGAGGATCCTGTGAGCACGTCAGCCCAGCAAAGGCATAAAGCCTGTGAGCTCGTTGGCCCAGCAGGGATTTGGACCTGGGTGGTTTTCACCACAACCAAGTGAACTCACCACCACGTTGTGCCCTGAAGGGCCAATTGATTTCATTTTTCATTCTTTAGTTGTTTTTAAATATTGGCTCTAAAAACTATTAGCTCTGGAGGGCCCCTTTTAATTATTGTTTAAACATCTTTTAACTGGTTGTTTTAAGAAGTCGTTATGGTTTTTAAGACAGTTACTTTTTGACTTAGCTATATATTCTGGATAGCTAGTCGATTTATGGATCTTTTGATAAACTTTGTTTTGGGAAGGTGATAGAAATTTTTTGTCTTTCTATTTCAACTGCTTTGATACATGCAATGAAAATCAATATAGAAGGGTTTTAAATGATCATAGACTTCGTGTTGTGGTTATTTAGATTCATGTTCTTCTTATGTTGAATGCGTTGCTGCTAGTGTTGGTGATATTTGTGTATTGAGGTGGTTGGATATCTGTAGTTCTTTCTCATTGTTACGAATTGTTTATCTTTCGATACATTATTTGAAGTGGTGAATACATGGTGTATGATATCAGTTTATATAAATTCATAGATGTAATGTTGGTGGAAGCCTTTGAGCTTCTTATAGTTTGGTTGTAAATCTGCCTTTATCACTTTCTGGTCAAAAGCTCTGCCTTTGTTTTTCTTTCTGGTTAAAAGCAATCCTAGTTTTCATTCATAAGAATATCTATTGAAGGTAGTTGCACCTTGTTAAAGAAGCAGAGAGCCTTTATAAAATACCAATATATTAGGCTCAACTATTGATTACATTTGTCACTTGTCCAGGCATGAGTATAGAGAGTTAGGTGACAAATCTGTTAACCAACAAATTTTTGGTGACTCTACTAGGGAAATATCAACCTTGTATACATATATGCTTGTGAGTTGCTTTGTTATTATACTTTATGGTTCTTCGTGGAAGACGTGCACCAGTTTTGCAACCTAACATAGACTAGCTAAAGGAGATCAAGAAGATATTATTACCAGTCTTAGACTTGTCGCCTGGCAAACTAGAAGAACAAACCAACAATATCACCAAGTTGATGAGGTGCTGGAAGAAGAGGAAGAACTTGGTGAGATTATAAGAGAAAACACACGTCATTTCACTGACGCTCAGGAGAGTCTTTATCGAGGAGTTGTTCCTATGCTTAAGAGAGAAAGGCCTTTGTAAATTCAAGTAGTCCCTGACAATAGACCAAGGAATCCCACTGTTAGACCAAGGAATCAAGTTCCTGCACGACTGGCTCACCCTCATCATAACCAATAAGTGGTTTGGCAACTTTACTTAATTGTTTTTATTACACATGTAGTTGTGAAAATGGGCTATGAAAATATATACTTGAGGTGATAGACAAAGGGGTATCTCTAATATTGACTTTGATCTACTTCAATCTTTAAACTTTGTTTCTTTCCCTCCCATAAGAAGAGTTAGATATTTGATTAGACCATCCTCTCCCCCACCTGTGAGAGAATCTGCTAGTTCATCATGTCAGGGCTTAACTCTTGATGATACTATTTATCCATTACAATTAAATTACCCTCTTCATGTCCCTTTCAATATGGTTCATCCTCAATCTCCACCAGTTCCATGGTGTGCTTCTATTGGACCACTTCGTCTTGGGGCAAATTTACATGATTTACCTAGGGGATCAAGCAAAATTATACCCAAATTTATGTTGGCAAGAGACACTACTATGCATGACAGGTGTTGTCATTGATGACAACTAAGATTATTCCACCCATCCGCATAACACAATTTGTTCATACTGGAAGTCATAATCAGAATTTATCTAAGTCTGGGAAGTCAGAAACAGAGTAGGTGATAGGGTTTGGTATCTTGGTCTAGATCTCTTCGATGGTAAATCAGAGTTTGCTATGGATCTAAGGGAGTCATAAACATTGTCAAGATAATCTAAATCTAGAGTTTTGGCCTTCGATGATGAAGGATTCAAAAGTTATTAGCATCTAAGTCTCGGGTTAATAGTTTGATAGAGCAGACAGAAGAAGAACAGGCTGACCTTGTAATTGATCTTGGTTCCGGATGTATGGAAGTTGTTGGTTGGACAAGTTGTGATGATCAGTGATAGTAGCTGACCTGATTGATGATTTGTGAGTGCAAGTTTTGGTCCACATTACAAGTTGTACATGGATTTAGCTGACAGAGTAGAATCTTCTATAAAGTTCTAAGTGATCTCAAATTTGACTGAAAAGTGATTGAATTGCATGATGTAGATATATATAGCCAATGGATTTAAGTGATTTATGTGTGTGTGTGTGATACGACTATGGAATAAGTGTGAAAAGGGCAGAGATCTAAGGTTTAGATGTTAGAAGAACAGTAAACAAGGTAGAGTAAGGATGAATTGTATCAAGTCAGTATTTTGTGCTTAACCGGAACTGAATCCTTGCATTGGTAGATGCTAATTATCAATTCAAATTCATTGTAATCTTCCTTCTATAAGCAGTGTGACTTTTGTAGGCAGTGAGCCCGAATGCATGTGCATTCCCCTTTGTAATACTTTTAACAGAGTATAATCTTTGTGGGTTAACACCCACCGTGGTTTTTCCCTTAACTGGGTTTCCATGTCAAAAATCTTGGTGTCAAGTGTGTTATTTATGTTTTTTCTCATGTGTTATTGATTGATGCTGGAATTATATCATTAATTTGATTTTAAGTTGTAAAAGAAGATTAAAGACATAAAAGTTTAAATTGTGTGACAAATGATTCACCCCCCCTCTCAGTTGTCTGGACTATTTCCAACAATTGGTATCAGAGTGAGGTTCCTTGAAAGAAGCCTAACAACTTGAGGAAAGATCTTGGGAGGAGTTTCAATGGGTTCACTGAAAGATCAACTTCGATTGGCCCTTGAAGATCTTGGTCAGTCCAAAGTAGAAGTATCTAATCTAAAAGATGAGATTAAAGCTGCTAATGATACCATTGAAATGTTAAAAGATAAATTAAAGAAATCTATGGAAAAGAGAAAGGAGCTACTTCTACAGTTATCCAGTTTAATTGAAGAAAATGACATGAATGAAGCCTTGGAAGAAAAGACAAAGGAGTGTGAAAAGATGTCAAAAGAAGTTGCTATTCTAAAAGTTGAGATGGAATCTGGGTCAATGAGGCTAACCAAAGAAATTGAGCAAAGGAAGAAGATTGAAGAAAAATTGAATCAAACTCTAAAAGAAAGAATTGAAGAATGTTGCAGATTGGACAGAGTAGCTGGCCACCTAGAGTCTGACCTACAAGAAAGCAGAGACAATGAAAGAGGACTTGAAAGGCAAATTGCCATTCTCAGAAATGACCTAGAAGTCACAAATGAATATAAGGAGAAGTTCAAAATAAGCTCAGCTAAACTTGAAGCACTACTTGAAGGTCAGAAAAAGGTTGATGACAAGCATGGTCTTGGATATGAGAAAGGTGAAATCTCTGGATCCTGACAAAGAAATTCTCAATCAAGAAATGGAAGAAACATACCTAGAAGACCTTCGGTAAGACAACCAAATGCTCAAAGATATCCATCCTTCAATGGAAATTGTTTCAACTGCAATAAATTTGGCCATAAAGCTACTCAGTGTAGAAGTACAGTAAATCAAAATGGTCCATCTTTCTCTGGTCAATGCTTCAAGTGCAAAAGGTATGGTCATAGATCCAATGAATGTAGAAGTATGATAATGAATAACTCTAATGGAAATTATTTCAATGGATACTGTTTTTCTTGCAATGGATTTCGACACATGGCTAATCAGTGTAGATCAAGAGGAAATCAAGTATATAAGAAAAAAAATATTGTGTGCTTTAATTGTAATAAATCTAGTCATATTGCAAGATTCTGCAAAAGCAGGATTAATAAAAGAAGGGGTTCGGTAAATAGAAAACTGAATGAGTAGAGACAAGACAAAGGAAAAGAAAAAATTGATGTGAATGAGATCCATAATGAAATGAGCAAGACATGGGTCAAGAAAATAATTGAGAACAATAGTAATGAGTCCGCACTGGAATTCAGTGCTGATAATTCCTCTGGGAATTAAATTTGGAGGTCTGGCTAAGGGGGAGCTGCATTGAAAATAAAATCTCCCAAGCCAGTAAGAGAGTGCCTAGATCTAGCACAAGGAGAAAAAATATTTTGGACTGTTTCAGATCATTTGGAAGGATCTCCAGAAGAAAAGAAATGGATGTGAAAAATTGCAGAGTGATTCATGAGAAACTACTCAAGAAATAGTGTAACTGGATGTGTTAGGGCAGAGAATTTATTACAAAGACAAATTAGGTTTTGCAGAGCTTAAAAAGGACATTCATTCTTCATTTGGATCACTTTGAATTAGAAGAAAACAAGAAAAAGGAGGTGAACGAGCTCTGAGCTAAGAATTTTCAAAAGTTAAAGCACGAAGAGGATTTTTTCAAGCAAAACCCTAACCTGCAAAGGCAAGGTATTTTCATTCTCTGTGAAATCTCTTAAATTTTCAATCTCTACAAATGGCTACACCTCTAGTTGTCGACATCACTGAAAGGCCCCGCCCAAAGTTTAAAAAGCATCCCTTCAAATCTGTCAAAGTCGAACCGTTAGGTGCATTTTCTAGTGTTCGATATGGGGTTATGCATGTTGAAGACATTAGGGCATACATTCATTGCAATGTAGAAGAATTTGGGAATTTGAGATTGCTTGAATTGTTTGAAAGCTATCTAAAGGATGAGAATTATCAACTGAAACCAGAATTTGAAACCCTAGAGAGCAAACATTTTATTCAAGTGATTGAATTTCTGACATTCGATGAAAATGAATGGGTTCGATATGTGTTGAGCCGGATGCATGATGAATTCTTATGGCTACTAAAACCATTCAAGATCACTAAAGATGTTATCAGAATTGTGACTGGATTAAACTCAACCGGTGGATTACCAATGTTAAAATCTGTGAAAAATCAAACTATCACTGATGCAACTGGTGCAAAGTTTGACAAAAGAGTAATGACAGTCAATGACATTATAGAACCGGATGTCAAGTTTGCATCCATGGTGATTGGTTACAAGATCTATCACTCTAGCAGAGAGAATTCAGTCTCCAGAACTGCAATATATGCAGCCTATCAAATGTTGAAGGAGAATGCTGATTATGACCTATGTGAGCTGCTACAAAATCAGTTGATTGAGAATCTGAGAAAAATAAAGAAAGATAAGAAAAATACCTTCAAGTATGGTTCCTTGATTATATGCTTATTCTTTTATTTCATGAATGAAGTGCCTGGAGTACAAGGTGTGCACTAGACAAGTGACAAGCCAGTTGCTTGACAGATAAGAGATCATCTACTCAGTCTTGGTGATTCCCAAGCCCAGAGGAAATCCATCTAGGGATATTTCAAAAAAATTTAGAGTATAATGCATGCAAGGGAGAGAATCCCCAAATCAGTTGTGGAGAAATATCAATATGAAATTTGTTTTATGGTTGACATTGATCAACCCGATGGAGGCTGTGGAACCTAGAAACATATGGATTATACCAATGGGCTATGAGGTTGATGAGAAGGTTTTGGACATGTATGCCCAACATCTCCGAAGAAAACCAAAAGAAACTTCTGTTGAGAGATTTGGAACTTACAAAGAGCTGAGTCTAAAACTACATGTGGAGCGCAGACAGCTAGAGATCAAAAGGAAAGTTCAGAAGCAAGTTGAGATGTATGTTGAGAGTATTGGTATCACAAAAGAAGCTGTAAGGAAGAACAAAGAAAGGATTGAAGAGATTAAGAAAAGAACTGAACAAGCTTCAGAAAGAGAGCCAACATCTTCTCTGAAAGTCCCCTCTAGCTCTGCAAGAAAAACAAGAAGCTTTGCAACTGTCTCTAAGAAATCCAAGTCTGTTCCCACTAAAACACCGAAAGCCACACCATTCGGTGAAGGAGGAAAGAGAAAGAAAAACAAGGCTACAAGAAATTACAAGAGAACAAAAGATGACAAAGAGACAAAGACAGATGAAGAAGTTAAAGAGTTGAGATCCAAGAGAGTCAAAACTGCAAAGGCTTCTGAGGACCAGCCTTCCGAAAGTAAGAAGGCAAGTAAAAAGAAAGAAACTGGTAAGGTTGCTATGACAGTAGATGAAATTGTAAAAACAATTATTGTTCATGGAAATCTAAGGCTTATTAAAGAGTATTATGATAATCTTGATCAAGTAAATAAGAAAATTTTGGAAGATGCCACCATCATGTACTTGAACAAATTCAATAGAGTTCTATTGGAAATCTTACAAGAACTTCCTAAGAGTTTAAGGAAAATACTAGAGATGAGGAAGTAGCCAAGGCTAAAGATCTGGAACTCAGAGAATATGTCCTTTCCATTTTGTGTCCAGTAATGTCCAAGAAGGAAGCAGACAAAATACTCAAGCAAGTAAAAGATGATTTCAAAAGCAAGGTAAGGATGAACAAGCTAATGCTTGGGGAAATTGAAGAAATTGCAAAAGAAACAGAGAAAATTTTGAGGAAGGCCCTAGATAAAGACAAATATTATATTGTCTCTGAGGAACAAGTTGAGGAAGGTAATCCTACAGTTCTAGAACTAGAGACCTCAAAGGAGAAAACTAGAAAAGGAAATGATGACCAAGATCCTCCGAAGCAAACCTATGAGGAGACAATGTCAGATGCTGAAAGAGTAAATATCAGTGAGCAACAAACTGGAGTCAATGACTCCTTTGTTCCGGAAGAGGAGCAAATAAACAAAGAAGATATAGAGATGATTGATAAAGCTGATGATGTAGGAGATTCTCCAACTCCATCTGATCAATCCAGAAAAGAAAATATTATTGCCACTACACAAAGCCCTCTGAAACAGGCAGTAAGTGGTGAAGACAAAGAAAAGATTCCCCCTACAGATGATATAGAAAAAGGTAAAGCAGAGGAAGAGAAAGAAGAGGATAAAGAAGATAAAGTGGAAGAAGATGGTGCAAATGTTGAGGCACCCAAACAATATACTCCTGATACTGACACTGAGAAATCTCAAGGACAGAGGAGTGGTCCAGAAATTGTTGGAAGAGACACTGTAGATGCAGTAAAGAGTCTTTTGAATAAAGAGATGCTTGAATTTGATAAACCAGAGCTATTTCAAGGACCAATAAATCTAGATGCTCTCTCTCCGGTCCAAGTGATGAAGATAGCATCCTTCACTCAAGCCAAGGCTAGAGAAAAGATGTTGAAATCACACATTGAGGATAGTGAACTGCTAGGCCTCGCAACCAGAGTATTGGAGAAGTTAATGCCAACCTGCCAGAAAAGTCCAACTGTTTCCCCCCTGAACATCTAAAAAATCTTTCAAATTCTATAAGTACACATTTTGAGTCTTTTGAAAAGTCTGTGGAGACAAAAGTTCGGAAGGAATTTTTGGATAAGAAATTTAGTGAAGTAAAGAGTCTAATAGGAAATGATAGGATAATACTTGGCATTATCATAAACGATATTCAGAATGCTCTAAATGATGGAGGTGATATATATAAATTTTGTCTATCTTGGCCCAAAGTTAGTGAGGATATTGAGAAGAAGATAAAGGAGCAAGAACATAAGTTGTCAAATCTATCTCAAAATTTTGATCCTCTAACAGTTTCTCCTATAAGTCAGGAATATCGAGTAATTAGCTTGACTGATGAGATAAAGAGGCTTGTTAAAGAAAAGGGTAATATTATGAAGAGAATGTGTGAGCTTTGGGGATTGATTTCCCCTAAGTTAGAGACAATGTATAATGCCTTATCAGAAGGTCAGACTGCAGTTCAGACAAGTGATCCTTTAGATCTAACAAAGGCAGAAGCATATGCATTTTTACTAAGTGGACACATCTCAATTTTGGATGGCATGAAAAGAACTTGGGCCTTTGAACTTGAGCAATTGAAAAATAGTTTTGCAAACATTCTCAAGTTCATGTAAATATAACTCAATGATTGGTTGTACATATGCAGCATTATATACAAAATTTTTGGGAGAATTTTGGCCTGTGGATCCCACCCTTTGCCAGTGATGTCAAAGGGAGAGTGAAGAGAAGTGAAACATGAGAAATTTAGCAAAGGGGGATCTTTGGAAATAGTGGAAAGCAAGTGTACAGAGCAAGGGGGAGTAACATCGACACTTAGTCATTTTTTACTAAGTGTTGCCATCAATGCCAAAGGGGGAGATTGTTGGCAAGAGACATTGCTATGCATGATAGGTGTTGTCATTGATGGCAACTAAGATTATTCCACCCATCCGCATAACACAATTTGTTCATACTGGAAGTTAGAATAAGAATTTATCTAAGTCTGGGAAATCAAAAATAGAGCAGGTGACAGGGTCCGGTATCTTGGTCAGGATCTCTTTGGTGGTAAATCAGAGTTTGCTGCGGATCTGAGGGAGTCATAAGCATTGTTAGGATAATGTAAATCTAGAGTTTTGGCCTTCGGTGATGAAGGATTCAAAAGTTATTAGCATCTGAGTATCAGGTTAACAATTTGATAGAGCAGACAGAAGAAGAACAGGCCGACCTTGTAATTGATCTTGGTTCCAGATGTATGAAATTTGTTGGTTGGATAAGTTGTGATGATCAGTGATAGTAGCTGACCTGATTGATGATTTGTGAGTGCAAGTTTTGGTTCGCATTATAAGTTGTACATGGATTTAGCCGACAGAGCAGAATCTTCTATAAAGTTTTAAGTGATCTCAAAGCTGAATGAAAAGTGATTGAATTGCATAATGCAGATATATATAGCCAATGGATTTAAGTAATTTGTGTGTGTGTGATGCGACTATGGAATAAGTGTGAAAAGGGCAGAGATCTAAGGTTCAGATGTTAACATAATAATAAACAGGGTAGAGTAAGGATGAAGTGTATCAAGTCAGTATTATGTGCTTAACCAGAACTGAATCCTTGCATTGGTAGATGCTAATTATCAGTTCAAATTCATTGTAATCTTCCTTCTATAGGCAACGTGCCTTCTATAGGCAGTGAGCCTTCTTTTGAGCAATGAGCTATGGGCAGTGAGCCCGAATACATGTGCATTCCCCTTTTTAATACTTTTAACAGAGTATAATCTTTCTGGGTTAACCCCCACCGTGGTTTTTCCCTTAACTGGGTTTCCATGTTAAAAATCTTAGTGTCAAGTGTGTTATTTATGTTTTTGCTCATGTGTTATTGATTGATGCTGGAATGTTTATATCATTAATTTGCTTTTAAGTTGTAAAAGAAGATTAAAGACATAAAAGTTTAAATTGTGTGACAACTGATTCACCCCCCCTCTCAGTTGTCCAAACTATTTCCAACAATTTAGGGGCGATGGGAAGGTCACTCCAGAAGAACACATAAACACCTTCTTTGCTACCTGTTCCATTTTAGGAGTCCAACATGAAGATGTGTCTATTAGACTATTTGTTGAGTCCCTTACTGATGCTATTGCCGAGTGGTTTTACCATTTCCCTAATGCCTCTATTAGAGACTGGGCTTCTATGAGACATCAATTTGAAGATATTTTCAAGACTACCGACAATGAACACACATTAGTAGCCCAACTCTCCTCCATGAACAAAGAGGTCCATGATCAAATGAGAGAATATGTGGCCATGTTCAATAGGCTTGCAAACAGAATTCCTGATGATGTTAGACCTGGTGATGGGTTGTTGAAGTGTTTCTTTATTAATTCACTGCCCCCTGGTGTCAATTACACAATAAAGAGACAAGGAGTCCCTAACCTGGTTGAAGCTCAAACATTGGCTATTGTAGTAGAAGATGAATTAATAATTGTAGGAAAGTGGAAAAAGGAATTACAAACAGGCAAACCTTCAATGGTTAACTCTACAGATCTCGTTATTCAGAGATTGGCAAATAACATTATCACTTTGAAATGACTGATGCCTAAAGGTCCGTAGCAGTCTCCTCAAGGGAGTTATAATAGGACATTGCAATTACCTAGCCCAACCTAGATGTTGGCAATCGAAGGGGGACCCTCAACCAGTAAAAATAACCATATGGTGTGTAATTTTCACCTTACCTCTAATCATGATGAAGCATCTTGTCTAGAGATGATGAGATTCATGCAGATGCTCTCTATGAATGAGCACGTAGAAGAGCCTCCTATAAAAGAACTTTCTGCATCTGGTGATGCTGGTGTCAATTTCTTTGAATATGAATCATATGATGTAAGTGAGGAAGATGTCTACATCGAACTTGATAGTCCCAACTGTATAGTGTTTACTAGAGGACAAAAAGCACAACAGGGACAAAATCCTCAAGGCCAGCCTGGTAATTCATCCTCTGCGCCTAAATATATTCTGACAAGGCAGAACCATACCAAGGAGACGAAGAATGTTACACCCAAAGTTGCAGCCACAGAGGTACCATCTACTTCATCTTCTAAAACTCTTGTCTCTAGTTCATTTGATATTGTAGTCATGTAAAAATACAAAGATTCAAATCTCACAAGCTAAATATATAAGGCTCAACCCATCTAAACTAGATAGACTGGTTAGATATGTCAGACAAGAACCATCCTGCTCAAATTGTAATGCTCTAGTGTCTAATGATGCCGAAATGCATGCTAGGAACCAAAATTGTTCAAACTCCTACTCTAAAGATTCTAGCCTTCAAAATCCTTTTGAGAAACCAGAGGCTTTTTATATCTCTCTATACATTGTTGTTTATAAGCTTAGTAATTGTGTTATTGATTTTGGAGCCTCAGAGAATGTGATGCCTACTCAAGTTGCCAAAGCCCTAGGCTTATATTATACACCTTCTTAGAGTAGATGATTCCCAATGGATGGTTCCCCAATACCTATCCTAGGCCAAATCAAAGATGCTCAAGTTGCCCTAGCCACTTTCCCCAAGAAAAGATTGAAGTTAACCATACTAGTGGTAGACATACCTGCAAGCTATAAGATGTAGTTGAGTCATAGTTTCTGCAAAGAATTGGGTGGTGAAATTCAAATGGACTGGTCACATGCCCTGATACCTATAGACGGAAAGAAGGTTCACCTAAACCCAGAGCCCAAGGCTAAATTTACTGTACTGAAATCTAGAGATCCTAGAGCAGATATCCTGTTTGTAGAAACTGGGCCTGGCACTTACATGTGTATGTCAGTAGATGATGGGGACGTGAACCTAATCATCCCTGATCTAGTTGATGAATTATGGACCTTAGAGTTTGATAGCAGTTGTTCTACAATAGGGTCTGGGGTTGGGGTTGTTCTAATCTCTCCCGATGGTTATGTCTTTCCATTTGCCTTTAAAATTGAATTTAAAAATACAAATAACACTGCAGAATATGAGGCCTTGCTGTTAGGTTTGGAATTGGCTAGGGAAAAGGGGTGAAATAGTTGAAAGTTAGAGGTGATGCCGAGTTGATTGTTAAACAAATAAGGAAATTGTATACAGTTAAAAATGGTAGATTAAGGCATTACCGAAATAGGGTGTATGATTATATTGAAGACTTTGATGCCTTTTCTATAGAGGCAATACCCAGAGAATAGAACACTAGGGCTGATTCCTTAGCTGTTTCAGCATCCCTCCTCTTATCGCATCTAGATTTCAAAAATAAGTCATACAGGATTGAAGTAGTATACAAGCCTAGTGTTCCTGATAATGTAAATCACTAGTGAGTCTTTAAGTTTGATCAACAGATTATTTCTTTTCTTGAAAGGCTAAATCTTTTGCCAATGTGTTCTTTGAGGGAAGTAGTGATGAAAGCAATGATGTGTTGGAAGGAGAAGTGAATTCCCTTAATGGCCATAAATCTTAAGTCATTTAGTTAAAAGGGAATAAAATTCCTAAAGGTCTAGTCTCACTTGAAGACCTTTTCAATCGACATGATCAGTATCTCAAGAAGAAGAGTAAAGTTTCCATCAAGTCTTCAGTTGATTATGATCGAGGGAATATTGGTACAGAAGATGATCTGAAAATTGTCTGTATTGGTAAATGTTGTTCTCAGAAGGAAAGGGAACGTTTGATTTCTTTGCTCCTTAGGTATAAAGATGTTTTTGCATGGTGTTATGCAAACCTAAAGAAATTGAGGAACAGAGAAATGCAACACCATATTCCATTAAAGCATGGTGCTTTACCCTTCCAATAGAAATAAAGAACTTATAATCCAAAGGTACCTAACCGAGGCTATTTTCAATGAAATTGATAAGATGTTAAAGGCTAAAATCATTTACCCCATTCACCATTCTACTTGGGTGGCTAATATTGTCCTTGTTAGGAAAAAGAATGGGGAGATTCAAATTTGTGTTGATTTCAGGAACTTAAATCAAGCCTTCCTAAAAGATAACTCTCCCTTACCAGTAATGGATCATATCTTGCAAACTGTGTTTGGTTCGAAGATGGTGTCTATGCTCGATGGATTTTCAGGATATAATCAAATTGAAGTGGTTCCAGAAGATTAGCACAAAACAACCTTTACCACTCCTATTGGTGTCTTTGCATACAACAGGATGCCTTTTGGCCTCATTAATGTTGGGGCCACATTTCAGAGAGCAATGGATCTAACCTTTGGTGATTTAAAGAACAAGATTATCGTTGTTTATCTTGATGATTTAACAGTCTTCTCTAAAAAAAGAGTTGATCACTTACATGATTTAGAGGTAGTCTTGCAACGTTGCAGAGAACATGGTATCTCTTTAAATCCAAAGAAGTCAATCTTCACTGTTACAGAAGGAAAGTTGCTAGGTCATATCGTCTCTAAGGATGGGATAAAGACTGATCTGGAAAGAGTCAGGGCAATTCAGTAGTTGAGTTTGCCTACAACCAAGAGCAACATGAGATCCTTTTTTGGTCAGGTAAACTTTCTAAGAAGATTTGTTCCAGACTTTGCTGAGTTGACTAGGCATATCACAGAAATGATGAAAAATCATCCTGTCTTTAAGTGGAGTGCTAAAGGTAAGCAAGCATTTGAAGATATTAAAGTAGCCATTGCTAATGTGCCAACACTTGTGCATCCCAATTTTCATAAGGATTTTATTATCTATTGCTATGCATCTGAGCACATCCTATCATCCATTTTGCTACAGAAAAATGAAAAGGGGATAGAGGCTCCAATTTCCTTCATGAATGTGCCATTGAAGAGACATGAATTAAAATACCCTGATTTAGAGAATCATGCATATGCTGTGGTGAAATCTTTAAAAATCTTTAGATTTTATATCTTACATTCACATGATGTTGTTTATGTTCCATAATCAGCTGTAAAAAGTATCCTTACATAACAGGAGATTGGGTGCAATAATATCAGAGCCTGGATAGCCAAGATTTAGGAGTACGATGTTGAAATCAAACCCACTAACCTAGTCAGAGGTAAAGGATTATGCAAGATGATTGCTGAGAACAAGGTTGATGAAGGTGAGGGATTGCCCTTAGTCCTTTTCACTAGTACTACTAATGACTAGTTTTCTGATGTTTCCTATTTCTTAACTTATGGTAATTGCCCATCTCACCTCTCTACCAAAGAAAAGAGAAATCTAAAAGTCAAGGCAAATAAATATGTTCTTTGGGAGGGTAATCTATATAAAAGGGGAATAGATGGAACATTTCTGAGATGTGTAGACAAGGAGCAACAGAAGAAACTGCTAGAAACTTTTCATGACAAACCCTGTGGAGGACACTTCTTAGCATCGGTAACAACCTTTAAGATATTGAGGCAATGTATTTACTGGCCTGGTATGTTTAGGGTTGCAAACAATTAGGTGTCAAAGTGTGAGAAATGTTTGAAGTTTATAGGTAGACCTCAGTTAGTTGCCTTGCCTCTGAGACCAGTGGTTATAGATGAACCATTTCAATAGTGGGGATTAGACTTTATTGGGCCTATTAATCCAAATTCCAGTGCTAGACACACTCATATCCTGATAGCTACAGACTACTTTACCAAGTGGGTAGAAGCATTTCCCGTGAAGAATACCACTTCTGAGGTAGTTTGCACTTTTCTTAAAGAGAACATATTGGTTAGATTTGGTGTACCTAGGAAGCTTGTGACTGATAATGCTTCCAGTTTCTCCTCTGCTGAGTTTACTCTTTTCAGTTATGACAATGGTATTAGCCTTGCCCATCCATCTGATTATTATCCACTAGGCAACGGGCAGGCTGAATCAAGTAACAAAAATCTCATTTCAATTGTTAAAAAGCTAGTAGATGAAAACCAAAGGGGATGACATAAGAGTTTGAACGACACTCTTTGGGCCGATAGAATAACATATAAAAGAGGTATTTGTATGTCACTTTTTCAGCTGGTTTATGGAATTGACAGTGCAATTCCCATTCCCTTGGAATTGTCTGCATTAAATTTGCAAAAGGCAATTGAAGATGAGTAGTTTCAATCAGCATTGGACAAGAGGATACTATACTTGAGTCATTTGGAAGAGCAAAGGGACATTTCTATGGATAGAATTGCCAAACATCAATAGACTGTTAAGAAGATTTTTGACAAAAGGGATAAATAGAAGAACTTTGTTGTAGGGGATTCTGTAATTTTATGGGACAGGAGAAGAGAACCAAAGGGAGCCCATAAGA
This sequence comes from Cunninghamia lanceolata, assembly GCA_027924645.1. Classification (NCBI taxonomy): domain Eukaryota; kingdom Viridiplantae; phylum Streptophyta; class Pinopsida; order Cupressales; family Cupressaceae; genus Cunninghamia; species Cunninghamia lanceolata. The sequence continues at coordinate 10,877,119 of BSBN01001201.1, read as the reverse complement.
AATTTGATTCCTTGTGGAAGGGACCTTTCAAGATCAGAGAAGTTATTGGATAAAATGTATTCTTATTGGCTTACCTAGACGGAACATCACTACCTCTTGCTTACAACGGGCAAGATTTGAAGCTATATAATTGGTAACTTCTCCAAGTTTTGTTTTGTACCATAGTTCTTTCCTTGTTTTCCCATTGTTTGTGTTGTCCCATTTTTGGTGTGACTCTATTGCCCCTGGAATAAGGCTTGGTTGCCATAGTTTGTCTGGATTCTCTGCATCCTCCTTAGTCCTTGTCCCCAATTAGAGCCTGTTGTTGTCCCATTTCAAAAAATTTACTAAAGCATTCATGCCTTAGCTTTTTCTTCATCCTTTGTATGTCACTTCCTTATTTCTTTATCCCGAGTCCAACTTTACTTAGTCATTTTTGGAGTCGTCGGTGATCCTTTGCATTTTTGAACCAAAGTCGATGAGTTCAAAAGTTCTTGAACCACCCAACTTCTCGACATGCCGCAAGTTCAATGTCTTAAGTTCCCTTTGTGTCTTAGTCCTTAGCATCGTGAAGTTTCTATGTTGTCAGGAGGTCGGAAGTTCTTTGAACTTTCGAACCTCCGATATGAAGTTCAAAGGTTCCATTTCTGCCTGACTTCTTGACTTCAAAGAGCTTGTTCCTTCATACGGTATCCTTGTTGCGCTGGCGTACAGTATAAAGGAATGACACTTGTCACTTCGCATTTGATTAGAAGTATGTGAGAACATAGTGGCACACTCTTCGGAGGGAAACTCGAGAAATGTATTAATGAGTTTTAAAGATGAATTCGCCGCTAGAATTTAATGTTCCCTACAAGCGAATTTATGTGAAGTGACATTGGTTTTTAATAAATTCTCTATCTCTCTTGAGGTTGTATCATTTAACTAAGGGGGTGCATTGCAGAGTAATAAATAACTAGCTTGCTATGTGCAGAATATCAACATAACACCACTCTTGTAGGTCAGCATGATTAGCAATTCTTATCTTTTTCTTATTTTACTCTGCTATAAAAGCACAACACTTCTTTTGGGAGTAAGAAAATTTCTATTTCCATGTATATGCATAGAGAACTTCTTGTTAGTGCCTTGCATTTCCATGTGTTGTCTGTATGTGCTTCGAAGTCTCTGGTTCTTTAGCTTCTCAAATATATGAAAATGAAGTTCAAGTTTCAAGGAATTCCTATGGCTTCTATTGTGGAGAATGGTTTGTCCAGGGTAAGAGATACCAATTTGGGCCATGTTGATTTTGAGGATTTCTAGAGAAGAATGCAGTCTGAAAATTAGACTCCTTTGGCAGAAAAGGTTGTTAGTAGTGGATTGGATAAAGTTGGAGGTTTCCCACCCACAGTGCATTGTCCTAAATTGGTGTGTGCTAACAATTACTTTCCAGAGTCCCAAGAGATAAGAACCCCTGACCGTTTTGTCGTGGCAAAAATTGATTCTGAATCTGTTGCCCTAGCTCTAAATTTGGAGGAATATGAAGACAATGCCGATGTTTCTATGTCCTTTGCCTGGAATTATTATAATGAGAGAAAAGATTGGTGATGTACTCGCATCGTCAAGAGCTAGTTAGAGATTGAGAAGACTGGTAAATCGCGGCTTCCCGCCCATCTTAAGAGGAGCCATTTTAAAGAGGAGATTTAAGATATGATAACTTTGGTAAACCAAGTAGTTGGGAACCTAGAATCAGATACATTTGAGTTTTGGATGCGTAGATTCTTTTTTCTGATTTGTGGAGACCACCACATTGATTGGGTGAGAATTATTAGTGAAAGTTTGCGTGAACAGTTGGTAAATTTCACAAGAAATGTAAGTTTCTACATGTGTTCCCAGCTGGTGTACGTGTTGGCTCAAAGAGAGGCTACTTGGCCTGGCCTAAGAATTCAAGGAAGTCCTTCCACCAGCATGCCCATGTATCAAATTTTCCCTCAGTTACAGAGAATTGAATGTATGAAAGATTTTAGGCAGTTAAATGATGCCTTTTCTATGTTTTTGACTAAGAAAATTGATGGCTCAATGGAGCGAACGTTTTTAGTTGAAGCGGCCAGTCTGGTCATGAAATTAGGGAGTTTTTACATAAAATTTGATCATTTTTCTAATTTGAGGATTGGGAGTTATGAAAATTCCCCATTGAAATTGCCACGATACCCATCTGACTACTTTGTGCTTCTGGAGTTGTGCTGTCAAATGGCATTAGTGAATGTAAAATATCATGCTATGAAGAAGAAGGGGTATTCTTTCCCTATGTCCTTGTCTTTGTATTCTTGCAAGAGTAATGATAGTGCTAAAAATGTTAATAAGATGCTGTCAGAATTTAGTCTCCATAGTTTATCACCCCGTGCAACGTTTGACAGTAAAAAAATTATAAAGGAAAATATGCATGGAGGTGGCTCTTATCTGCATCAACCTCAACTTGAAGATTTTTGGGAAGATTTCTTGGATGCGAGGGAAGTGCAGAGGAGAAAATGGATGAGGCTAACCGTTGACCAGGTATGATCTTTCGAGTTGAATATCCAAGTCCCCAACATAGTTGATAACAACTCAGATATCATAGAGGAAGGTTATCATGCTGCATCAATGAAGCCTCTCCCTCCTGTGAGATGGTCCGATAAAGAAATCACGAATGTGAAGTTTCTCTCTCTCAAAGTGTTGAGAAGAACAGATAAATGGTTAAAGGGGAAAGTGAAGGAATGTGTTGGTTCTACGACACCTAAAGATTCGACCTCTCAAGGCCAAAGTAGGTCTCAAACCGTTCACTCGTATAGAAGGTCATCTAGTTTGGACCACAATCGAATGGTGATGGCAACAAGCCCCTTAAGGAGGCTAGAAAAGTGAAGACAACATGTGAGCAAGACAATCAACCAGTGAAAGGAAACACCAGAATGGCTGCCTCTTCATCAAAGGCAAACCATGTGCCACCTGTTAATAATCTTTGGCTAAAGAAAGTTGTCTAAAGGAAAAAGTGATATATGCCACCTGTAGATGAAGGTATTGATATTGTAGCTAATTTGCTACAAAGTACTCCTAAGCCCAGACTATTGGCAAGAGACACTACTCTAATGAATAATTGAGTGTTGTCATTGATGGCAACAAGGCAAAAAGACTTTACTCCGGTAGACCAAACTGATCTAGTATCAAGGCATGCAAGGCTTCTAGTCCAAATGACTAAAATGACTAAGTGTTGGCAGTCCACATGAGAGAGTGATAGAGAGGTAATGTAATGACTGGCATTGGTCCGCAGTTGAAGATCAGATCATGCGGTTTAGGTATGTTGTTTGCAATCCTTAATTAATCTTATGTCCAAGATTTCAGCCCATGATAAGTATCAGAAGTATATCCTCAAACACTCTAAGTCTGGCAGAGCAAAATACAATGCTATTCAGAGTAGTACACTCAGTTGTTTTGGTCCGCATTCTTCTAGTGTTGCATATCTTGATATGTGGTTTTACGGTGTTGTAAACACTTGTATGAAGTGTCTAAATCTAGAGTTGTAGGTTTTGAAGTCCACCAGAAAGATAGTTACAAGCTGCTGAGGATCGCTACACTATTTGACAGAGTTTGACTGTGACAGGGTCTGAATTCTGATGGTCCGCATTTTGCCACTAAAGGATATTTTTCTTTGCGGTTAGCAAGGTATGATCTATGATGTCTAAGGAGTCTTTGATATGATTTTGAGAAAGTGTTGTGGTCTACAGTGAAAGTTGTGATCTGACAGTTAGACTAAGTCAGTAATAGTCTGTGTTTGAGGCTGACATGATAGTTTGATTTGTGTGCGGTAAGTTCTATTGATTAGAACTTTATCCTAAGTGGTTCTATAGTTGGAGCTGACATATGAGAAGTTGTTTCAAATGTTATTTAGGTCCGCTATGTATTTTGCTGAGTGGATTTGGCCGACAAGCTACAAGTTTATTAACTATACGCTTCATCCAAGTAGGCCGACTTAATGTGAAGATTTTAAGTGTTGCGAATAAATATATGGGATCAAATTCAATGTTTGGTGTGTGGTACGAATGTGAATATATGTATGTGCTACATGCAAAGAAAAGTGATCGTGTGGAACTAATAAGAGAAGAAGAAGAGAGATCTTGTTCCTATGTAAAAGCTGAGCAGTGAAACAGAACAGTCAGAGATGAAGAGTTTTGAGAAAGTATTTTTGTGCTTCATTAGAATTGTAACCCTGCATGTGCAGATGCAATCTAAGAAGTTCAACTTGGCAGTGAGCCATTCTTCTTTCTTCTTTATTTCTGTAGGCAGTGAGTCTTTCTTGTAGTGAGTATTTCTCTGGGTAGTGATCCCTAAGGTAGTGAGCCTTCTTGTAATCCAATATTGTGCTATATTAATATATTGTGAGCTAACACTCACCATGGTTTTTCCCTTTTTGGGTTTTCCACATAAAAATCCTGGTGTTCATGTGTTATGTCTTTGTGGTTGTTGTTCCTTTGCTTATTCTACTCTCATATTATTAATTTTTCAAATTGGATTAATAAACTTGTTAAGAAGTGGTTTTGTGGAATATTGATTCACCCCCCCTCTCAGTATTCCTTACTATCAGCACAAACATGCCAGGAGAATGTCAAGGATGGTAACTGACCCTGCCTCAGGAAACCAATTTCTAGAAATTGCAGATCTAGTGTGGGACAAGAATGAGGATGAGGTGACAGAAGTTGACTTCAGGATGAGCAAGGTGGATTTGGGACCTTCTACTGCTAAAGGTGACCTTTAACATGTCAAATACTTAGTCACCAACATATCAAAAAGAGTCAAGGGGCTACAGGAGGAGAATTCTAAGTTACTAGCCCATGTAAGTTCTCTATCATCTTTTGTTCATTCAGTTGCTAAGATAATAACAACCTCGGCCGAAACTCCCCTAGATGCTGGCCTCCATGTTCTTGATCCCAACTTACTTCAACAAGTAAAAACAACATTGTATTTAAGAAATGTTATGGATCAGTGGGTTGAAAAAGTTATTTTTGATGGTCTTGTGTTCATAGAGGAGGCAGTTAAGTTGTTTAATTCTGTTTATGAGAAAAGGGAAGCTTTGCTAGTAGAATTTGACAAGGCTAGATGTGATCATCATAGTCTATCTTTAGCTTCTAAGGAAATACAAGAAATGAACAATATGGATCCTAGTGTCTTAGTAGTTGAAGAGGTGTTAACCAATCTTGGAGAACTAGATACACCCATGTGGGCCAATGTAGTCAAATGGAAGCTATGTCTCGTAATAGCAGAAAAAGATGAAATGAGGAAGGCAATTGTGACTTATTATACAAAAATGATGAGGATTAAGAGGAATTTTGCCACAAGTCAAGGCTAATGGGTCTGATGATGAGAAGCTACTAGATGTCAAAGAAATAAAATAGAATTTAAAGAAGGTAGTAATCGATGAAATAATGAATTATGATGTAATAATATGGGAATCATTGGGGAGACTTGCAAAGGTGACGGCCTATATCAAAACTACCATAAATGCATTCGACGAGGTACACCAAAAGGTGGTGAATGCTAATAGAGTAGTGATGAAAAAGAAATATCAGATTAGTATGCCAGGAATTCCACCTGAGATGTCTTTGACACATGTAATCAATAGGTACATGACATACAAGGCAAGGATGCAAGCACAGGTACCGCAAATGACACAAAGTGGCATGGGAGAAGGTGAATAGGCAAGGGAAGAGGAAGCGATGGATGAAGTGGACAACGGTGATGAGGATTTAGAAATCCTCAATTGATTTCATTTTTCAGGCTTTAGTTGTTTTTAAATATTGGCTCTAAAAACTATTGGTTCTGGAGGGACCCTTTTTATTATTGTTTAAACATCTTTTAACTGGCTATTTCAAGAATCTGTTATGGTTTTTAAGATAGTTACTTTTTGGCTTCGCTATATATTCTGGATAGCTAGTTGATTTATGGATATTTTGACAAACTTTGTTTTGGAAAGGTGATAGAAATTTTTTGTCTTTCTATTTCAACTACTTTGATACATGCAATGAAAATCAATACAGTGGGGTTTGAAATGATCATGGACTTTGTGTTATGGTTATTTAGATTCATGTTCTTCTTATGTTGAATGTGTTGCTGCTAGTGTTGGTGATATTTGTGTATTGAAGTCATTGGATATCTATAGTTCTTGCTCACTGCTGTGAATTGTTAATCTTTCGATACATTATTTGAAGTGGTGAATACATGGTGTCTGATATCAGTTTGTATAAATTCATAGATGTAATGTTGGTGGAAGCCTTTGAGTTTCTTATAGTTTGGTTGTAAATCTGCCTTTATCACTTTCTGGTCAAAAGCTTTGCCTTTGTTTTTCTTTCTAGTTAAAAGCAATCCTAGTTTTCATTCATAAGAATATCTATCGAAGGTAGCTATGCCTTGTTAAAGAAGTAGAGAGCCTTTATAAAATACCAATATATTAGGCTCAACTATTGATTACATTTGTCACTTGTCCGGGCGTGAGTATATAGAGTTAGGTGACAAATCTGTTAACTAACATACTCCTACATCACTTAAATTTCTTCGAAAAGTAATAATGATAACACTTATTCTTATACTACTGAATATAAGACCTATGACTTGCCTCCTTCCTCTTCGGATATGGCATCTATTTATGGTTGATTTTTTTAGATTCTCTCTCAATGTGGATACAATGGTAATGGTTGTGGCATAAAGGAGCAAGGTAGTAAAGTCCCTTTGGAGGCTAATCCACATTACTCTTCGTTTGGGCATGGATATCATCATTTAGTGCCCACCAATTTTGTTCATCATCCTAATCTAAATGTTAACACAATTTCATCACCTACACTTAAATGGGTTATCCGGAATTGATTGATACAAATTTTGATTTTCAAGATATCCCCTTGGATACTTTTTCAATAGATGAAGCTTTGGCTAAATTATTAGAAGCTTATGATCACTTGCATCGTTACCATCATGATCAGGGCCTTCCTTATGGCTTAAATATGGAAGCATACTTTGGGAAGGATGCTTGTTTATCTGATGATACCTTGGCATCTCATGAGTCACCTATAGAATCCCTTTATCCTCCTAATACTCAAGACCGTAGTACTCTCATTAATGGGAAGACAGTCGATGTTTTGATGGATAAGGATGACCCTGAAAAAGTCATCCCTATTGGAAATTGTTTAAATTCTAAAAACAAGAGCTCACATCTCTCTTACATGAGTATCCTGATCTCTTTGCTTGGACATACTCTGATATGTCTAGCATAGATCCTTAGGTGATAACACATAATATTGTCATTCATCCTAATGCTAAACTAGTAAAATAAAAGATACACAAGATGAATCCTAAGGTTACATTGTTGGTCAAAGTTGAGATAGAGAAGCTTTACAAGAAAGATTTATCCGCCCTATTAACTACTTGCCTTGGATCTTAAATGTCCTAGCTGTCACTGAATTTGACAATCGTATTTGAATGTGTAATGATTTTCAAGATTTGAATAATGCATCTTTGAAGGATGAATTTCCTCTTCCTAATATTGATATGATTGTCATTCTATTATTGGTCAGGCGTTACTTTCCTTTATGGATGGTTTCTCTGGTTATAATTAAATATTCTTCAATCCTTAGGATGAGTATAAAATAACTTTTATAACTCCTTGGGGAAATTTTGTTAGGTTGTCATGCCATTTGGATTACAGAAAGCTGGTGCGACTTATCAATGGGCTATGACACTTATCTTTCATGATTTCATGCATAACATCTTAGAGGATTATGTTAATGATATTTTGGCCAAATTTGTTTTGTGCCAGGATCACGTCAAAATTCTCTGTCAAATCTTTGAGCATATATGTAAATACAACATGCGCTTGAATCCTCAAAAATGTGTCTTTGGCATTGATAGAGGCAAGCTATTGGGATTCATTGTTTTGCATTGTGGTATTGAAGTAGACACAAAATAGATTGACACCATTATTAACATGCCACGTACTAAAAATGTTTCACAACTTCATAGTTTGTAAGGGAAGATTTAGGCTATTCGTCAATTTGTTTCATAACTCGCAAATCAAACTCTTCCTCTCACACAACTATTCAAGAAATAATCTAACTTTAAATGGGATAGCAATTGTCAGAAAGCTTTTGATGATCTCAAAAGGTATCTTTCCAGTCCACCTATATTACAACCGACTGTCTCTGGATGACCGTTCATTCTTTATACATCGACATCTCCTAATGCTCTCACAACTTTGTTAGCACAACATGATGACAATGGAAAAGAATGTGCTATATATTACATCAGTTGAACTTTTATTGAATATGAAATTTGATACACTACAATAGAAAAGAAATGCCTAGCTCTCCTTTTTGCAACACAAAAATCAAGACATTATCTCTTAAATGATGAAATTATGTAATTGTAAAATTTGATCCTTTAAAGCATCTGTTTGCTAAAAAGGATCTTTCAGGATGCTTAGCGAAGTGGGTTATGTTGTTAACAAAATTTGACCTTAATTTTGTCTCCCAATAGGCAATTAAAGGACAAGCATTGACCAACCACTTAGCAGAAGCTCCTTCACCATTTGTTATTCCAAATCAAGAACCTTTCCCTGATGATCAAATCCTTTCCTTGGATGTTGATGATAAGTGGAAATTATTCTTTGATGGTTTTAGATGTCGAACTAGCTTTGGTGGTGGTGCTATACTAGTACCTCCTTCAGGTCAGCCAATTCCCCTATCTTACTGTCTCAATTTTCTATGTACCAACAAAATTGCAAAGTATGAAGCCCTTATTGCTAGCTCGCATGCCGCTTTGTCTCTTAACATTAAACATATTTCAATAAGTGGTGATTCTCAATTGATCATAAGACAAGTCACTATATCTTATCAAGTAAAGCAACATAAGTTATCTCAATATCGAGACTTTGCCTTATCTTTATTGAAAAATTGCTCATCTTACACAATCAACACAATTCCATAAAAAGATAATCGATATGCGAATGCAATGGCAAGCATTGCTTCCCTTCTATCCCTTGACAATTCTTCAAGGAACTATCAAGCTATCATCTATAATCTCACAATACCTTCAATAGTCCATAAGGTTGCCTCTTTTGATAACATAGATTCAAGAGAATGGTACTCCCATATATTTCAATGTTTGAGTGATGGTACCTTTCCTGATCTAGCATCCAGATTTGCATACGTAAAATCATGGCGTGTTACATCATCTTATCAAATGTTCTATACCAGCGAAGCTACAAAGGTCTTCTCCATTTTATTAATAATTCAGAGATCCTGATTACCTTGTAGGAGGCACATTCAGGTGCCTGCGAAGGACATTTTGGTGGGAGATCTCATGTTCAAAAATTGCTTCATATGGGTTACTATTGGCAAGACATGGAATGAGATTCCATTGCCTTCGTCAAAAAGTACCCGCAATGTCAACAACAAAACAATCTCATTCGAGCTCCTGCCTAGGAACTTCATGCTTAGGTTTTACATTGGCCATATTTCATGTGGGGCTTGGATCTTATTGGAAAAATTTCTACTCCTTCTCAAGGACACACTTTCATAATCACAACTATCGATTATTTTACAAAGTGGGTCGAAGCGGTTCCTCTCCGATCCATGATTGCTGAAGTAATCTATCATTTCATTCAAGATAACATAATCTCTCAATTTGGCATCCCTTCCACTTTGGTTTCTAACAATGGTGCTTCATTTAAGAATAAAGATGTGAAGAAGTTCCTTGAAAGATATCATATTCAACACCGCTTCTCTATGTCGTATTATCCCCAATGAAATGCACAAGTGGAAGCTTATAATAAAATAATTACACAAATCCTTCGAAAAACTATTAACAAACATAAAAAGGATTGGCATACTAAACTTTAATATTGTTGTTGTTGGTTCCCAAATTAGCATAGGGTTTGCCACTTCCTATGCTCTAGTTCAAACCGATTCGGCCAACAAAGATGGGAGGTTATGTGAACGCGCCTCCCCTTCACTTCAGGTTCTACCGCACCTAGGGGACATCCCTTCAACAAAAGATTTAACTTTGACTCACTTATAATAGAGAGATTTAACTTTTCAATTTAGGCAGAATGCTCCCATTGTATGGACCAAGATGTATAAGATAAACCCAGATTGGCAATGTTCTTGGACTATCTAGCTGGCTGAAAATGAGAACATGCAACTATAACCCTACTCCTAAAACCTAAAAGATTGATATTTTGAAATGATTTTGTTTTAGTGTTTTGGATGCAAGATAGGGGTTTTGAATCATAACGTCAACACAAGGATGAACTGGTGCCTATCTTAGGGCAAGGAGTCAACTAGACATATATATGTGAATGATTTGAATAAACTCAACTAACATTCAAGTTTCATGGGGTTAGATTGGTATTTGCCTTACAAACACAACCCAAGACTAAGTATTCAACTATCTCTACTTACAAATATCCCTGCTGCCATGCATTCTTCCTCATACTTAACCTGAGTAGTTTAATCTACTCCTTGAATAGAGGTCAAAGATTAAGCATGTGATACAGAAAGTCTGTATCATAGAATCTCAACAACCCTTAGTTATCAGATTCAAAAGAAGAGATACATACAGCCATGGAGATAGATAACAAAATACATGTGTGAAGCATTACTCATATAACATCAACATGAAACTGGAAACATATATGCAAACATACATCCAACATATAACTCATAAACTCATAGCAAAAGAGACAGAGGAACCCAACTGAATTGTATTTTCATTACTACTCAAAAAATGCCCAAATCTTCAACAACCCTTGTAGAATGGCCTTGAATTCCTTTTTAAAGGAGCAACAAGCTTCCGGCCATCTACCACCTGACAAACTACTTAATGAAACAAAAGGATCCTTATAGATTTTCTTTGAAACAATTAGATCTTCGATTAAGGGAGTAGCTAAATAGTTTGATTCCTTGGTGAAGACGCGCTATCGAAACAACCTGGACACCAAATAGAAGAGTAGATTTGACATCCCAGTTCAATCCGTGCTACAAATTCATTAACTATAGAGTGGGAAACACGCGAAAATGGTGCCAACAAATAGTTGCCTCAAGCTTTAAACCTCAGCCGTAGATCCGGGCTCCCTCCTATGAGATCAATGGTCATGAAATACTTACCAAGTTTGAAAATCCACGTCCCCTAATGTTGAAAAGTCCACCACCAATAGAATCGTACCAATCAGGCAGAGCTTTCACTAATTTTTCCTTCCTTACCTATCACTCTTGGCACGTGGCACTATCTTGCGCCATTGCGAGGGATAGTGAGTCATCATCTTTAGGCTCTGCGCGCTTGCCCTCCATGCATCTTGTCTTTCATTTTCTCTGTGCTTCTCAGCCACGTGTCACCGCGCAAATATTCTTTCTGGGAGATTCCTCCATGTGTGCTCGCGCGACCGTCAAATTTCATCTCCTCTGCAGATTTCTTCTTGTCTCGACACTTGGTAGCCTATGATTCACTAGTTTAGATCATCAATTAAATGGAGACATGCCCCACCACCTAGATAGATGTAACATTATCGTGGCTGTGTGGGGGTAGGGTGACATCACTAATAATGCACTGCGATAATCACTTTTTAAGGCTTCCAAACTTAAGACTTAAGGTTTGATTTTTCATGGGCAGCATCGGGTATGGTTAGGACAAGGGGCCGGTCGCCTGACAAAAACAAAAGCTTCAAGTTATGACTTAAGTGACCGGAGACCTACTGCAAGTAGTCAACACAGAAATAGAAGATAAATCGCATGACCTTAGGGACTTAAGTTGAAAGATTTGCTTAGGGCTTTAAAGAAACATGGATGAATACTTGCAAACCTAACATTAAACCCTAAATCTAGATGGGTACCACCAGTTGCAAGTATGTGCTAACTGGTGTTGTCATTGATGTCAACATGTCTGTGTTGTCATTGATGTCAACATGTCTGTGTTGTCATTGGTGCCAATTGTATCTTTTGATATTGTTGTTTGTTGATTGATTGAAGAACACTGTCTTAAGTATTTTGCTCCGCATATTTTATATGTTGAAAACTAGATTATGAGATTTGGATATGATTTAGCTAAGTGTTTGAAGATGCTAAATCCAGAATTTGGTGGTTTGGATTGCTGTGCAGAAAAAGTTCTATTCACTAGTTTGAAGATCGTGTCTTGTAATATATGCAGAGTGACAGAGAGAAAGTGTTTTGCTCCACATTTCTCTGCAGATTGGATTTTGGCTTTGCGGTTCTGGACTTAATATTATAAGGTCCTTAGTCATCTTCATTCCAAAGTATTTGTCATTTGGTGTTTCGAAAGGCAAGTTAGTGATTAGTAGAGTTTGACAGTGTCTGTTAAGAATCAGTCTGTGATGTGTTCTCAAGTGATATCTGTTGTCTTCAAGTGAGATCTATTGCGGTTGGATTTGTCCACTCCCAAGTGATTCTATGTTGTTCATAGATGTCTCTAGAATGTGTTGAATGCATGTGCTTGATCCACAAGCTACAATGAAGATCTTGCAAGCATGTTTCTAAGTGTTCTTGATATGTGCATAAGTTTTGGCTGACCTGGTTTGTCACACTTGTTGCGGAGGTGATTCATGGATTGTGGAAGCATGTCCAAACATATGAGGATGTAGTTGGGTCCAAGCTAAGCCATGATGTGTTGATCCTTCATTCATTTTCTCTACAAGTTTGTTTAGGTCTAATCCTAATTTGATTTATGTATGTATGCCGACCCTGGAGATAGTTCCAATGGTTGTAGAATGTAATGCCAACCTTGATGTACATTCCAAGGTTGATGATGGGTATAAATGTATGTAATAAATTCATGAATGAGAGTCAAAGTTGTGAAGATGCAAAGATGAAGTGTGAGTTGTAAAAACAGAGCAGAGCAGAGGGGATATTGCGCTTCAATGGAACTGAACTTAGGCATAGTGTAGATGCTACTATATCAGTTCACCCTCGGTAGTGATCTAACCCTAGAAGTGAGCCAACCCTGGCAATGAGCCAACCCCAATAGTGAGCCAACCCTGGTAGTGAGCCAACCCTCGATAGTGAGCCACCCCTTAACAGTGAGCCTTTCATTTGGGCAGTGAGCCTCCTTTTGATATTTAGTATTGTTACTACATTATATTGTGAGCTAACACTCACTGTGGTTTTTCCCTATCTAGGGTTTTCCACTTAAAAAATCTAGTGTTCATGTCTGTATGGTGTTGATGTGTTCATGTTTTAATTCTGCTATTCATGTTTAATGTTCATTATAGAATAAGGAGATAAGTTAAGTGAATGTGAAAGTGATATTGTGTAAAGAAGTTAAATTTTTTGATACAATTGATTCACCCCCCTCTCAGTTGTCTTGTGCCTTTCAATAATTGGTATCAAAGCTGGTTCTTTAGAAGAAAGCCTAACAACTTAAGATAGATCTGGGATGACACACAAGAAAGACATTCCTCAGTTTGATGGATCTGACAATGCCTACTAGAAGGTACAAATGCAAAGTTATCTTATCTCTATTAGTTATCATGTTTGGATAATAGATAAAGATAAGTGCATAATACCTAAAGATGGTTCAGAGTCTGAAGAAGAGATTAAAGATTTTGAGGCTAATAATAAAGCTAAAAATGCTCTATTAAATGCCTTGTCTAACACTGGAATGGTAAAAGTTGTGAATCTAGAAACTACCTATGAGATCTGGGAAAAATTAAAGCAAATCTATTAAGGTGATGCATCTGTCAAGAAGGTCAAGTTGCAAAATTTGAAGACCACATATGAAACCATGTGAATGGCTGAAGATGAGAACATAACAAGTTACTTACAGAAGATGGATGAAGTTGTCAGCATCATTAGGGGTCTTAGTGGAGAATTAAAGGATGAGGATGTTACAGATAAGATACTTAAAACTCTTCCCAAATCTTATAGTCACAAGGTATCTGCCATTGAAGAGTTACTTGATATAGGCAAGCTTTCAAAAGATCAATTGTTTGGTAAACTACCTACTTTTGAGATGAGAGAGTTTGGTACTACTAATGGCCCTATAAAAATTGAGAGTGCTTTTAAGGATAACGAAGAAAAGATTGCTAGATCATATAAATATGCTGTGGAATCAGATGAAGAAGATTTTATAGATCTTGAAGCCAAATTTGCAACCAAGATAAAAAGGGGCAGCAGAGGAAAGTTCAAAGGTAAGTTACCTTTCGAGTGCTTCAATTGTGGTAAAATTGGTCACTATGCTTCAAGATGTCCTGACATAGCCTTGAAAATCAATGAAAGTAAAGGAAAGATGGTAATAAAGAGTTACTATGTTAGAGATGATGATGGTGTAACTGATGATGAATCTAATTCTGATGATGGTAATAGTAGTGAATGCTTGTTTATTTCACTTAGAGAAGAACCTATTTCTGCTAATCTTGCTAGCTATGTGAAGGAAGGAAGTCCAGAAGAGTTGTCTCTGTTTCATACTGAAAAGAAAGATGAATGGATCATAGACAATGGATGTTCAAATCACATGACAAGAGATAAGAGTAAGTTTGTTAAGTTTGAAAAATATGATGGACTTGTTAGGTTTGATGATGATGCAACTGGTAAGATTTGTGGAAAGGGATCTATTACTTTTGATGATAAGCATAATACAGATGATGTTCTTAATGTCAAGGGTCTAAAGCATAATTTTCTAAGTGTTGGACAAATGTGTGAAAAAGGTTATAATCTTGTGTTCAAGGACAATGGGTGTAAGATACAGAATAGCTCCAGAACCTTAATTGCTACTGGTAAGAAGACTCATGGTAATGTTTATGATTTGAAAGGTGTTGAAAATTATTGTTTGTTGGCTAAGACAGATGAAAGTTAGCTATGGCATGGGAGAATGTGTGTTGTTCTCAAAATCAGATGCGCTCGTTTTTGTAGACAACCCCCACGAAACTTGTCTGTTTCGTGAATCTACACTCTAAGCTCGCAAATCGAAACAAGATTCCCTTGATCTCATGCGAAGTCATTTGATATTCTAAATTGGTCTGCGACATTCCCTAGAATTGGTTTCTCGATATTCGTGAAGATCATTCAAGTTGTAAACTGATGAAGATTGTCAATTTTTAGTCAATTTCAGGTGTTAGAAAGGTTTTGAGTTTTAATATGTAAGAGCCATGTTTTTCGCCACTATTACATGTTTGAGGTCTTTTTGTTCTGACATGAAGGAACGGTGTTTTCAGCTGCTCATACATGTTTTTGATGCTCGAAGCCTAGTGTAGAAGTGGCGAAAACACCCGCCAATACATCTTTTAATTCACGACAGTTAACTTGTGTGCAATAAATGCATACTTAGGTTTTGTATGTGAGGAGGTTTTAAGCCATTTTTGACCTTTTTGTTTGTTTGTTATTCTTCTTTTATCGTTTATGCTTGAGCCAACACCACGGAGGAGAGTTCGAAAGGAAATTACCGCAATCCGGATCCATCGTTGGTGTTTCTTCCTTCTGGTAGGTTCGTCTTCTTATTATTCTGAATTTCTTTCTTTCGTTTTGCATTTTTGACTATACTGATGCTAGGTTTCTATTTTTGTTGTATGGGATAGGGTTTTCCTATTTCTCTTGTTGATTATCTCTTGTGATAACCTAGGGTTTGTATTGTTTGGTTTCGAAGGTTAGGTGAGATTTAACCGCCGCTCATCCATAAATAAAAACCCTTATATCATTGACATGCAACGTCGGCGCTGTTCGCCGCTTTACCAATTCCACTTGGCATGAAACGTGCCATGTTTAAACCCTTAGAAAGTTAGTCCATCACCAAGTGTATGGGTGGCAGTTCCCGCCGCCTTTGCATAAAGTATGAGGTATTCCACTTGTATAAGCAGTGAAATCACCCACTTGAAGTTGTTCTCCAAATTACTTGTAGTGACGGTGTTTCTCGCCGCCTTGACACTTGTGGTAATTTTCTTGTTACCTGCCATGTCGGTGTTTCCCGCTGCCCTTGCACAAACAGTTTACTTAACATGCAGCAGCGGCAAAAACACCCGCCTGAATATCTAAAGTTTTAACCTTCCTCATCACTTGCAATGACAACATTTTCTGCCGCTCATGCATGTTAACAATAAATCTCCTATACACTTGTATAAGCGGTGAAATCACCCGCCTTTACACATGAGTATGCTTCCTTCATGTAGGAGCAGTCATTTTGGCTGTCCATGCATATTTTCCTGTACATTTTCCTAACACTGGAAAAATTCATTTTTCAAAGACTTTTAGCCCGCTTTCACCTTTGCCTTGATTTGCGTGCACTCAAGCCCTTCAAACGCGTGCTTTCCTGTCCATGATCGTCGAATCACAGTTGACCCAATTTACCCAATTTTTCCCCTAACTGCGAGATCATGGCCTTTTGCAGTTCTCAACCAGCGTTCGTGGTGAAGTTCAAACTCAAAGTTTTCTCCAAAGCTCATGACAGAATCGTCTCCATCAAAGGCCAAAGTCATGAAGTACAAGTACTAGGGTGTCTTTCCAGTAACAACAGTGCAATCAAACATTGATGAAATCAGAGACACAAAAATTGGGCATGTAGACATGGCAGAGTTTGTAGATAGAATAAAATAGACAAATCCATCCAAGCCCATGCAGAAAATCATTGACAACAATATTCATTTGGTTGCATCATTTCCAGTCTCTACGCACAATCCTAAATTTGTTCTGCAAGTGGCCAGTCACTACAACAAAGACACCAGAGTGGTGGTAGATTCTCAGGGAAATGTAATCATGAGATTGGATGCAGAATTCCTTGACAAAATCTTCATGTGTCCACCTATTGAAAACATTGGATGGATTGATTTTGCTCAAGGTCAACAAGACTATGATAATGATGTGGAATCTGCCACGAGGTATATAAACAAGTGGTTAAAGATTCCTAGAGGTAATTTGACCAGATGCATGTGAGATGTCGGTCATTCAAGCTATGTACCAGAACTTCCTAAGGAAAAAAGACGGAGGAAACTAGTGCCTTAGCTTATTTTTCTTAGATGATATGTAAATTAAATTTTGTTTTGGACATTTTCACATGTAATTTTCCAAAATGTAATTACATGTGAGACAAGAGAAGTCCCAAGTCAAATAGGACTCTTTTGTTGAATAAGTCAAAGTAGTTGTAGATTTCCTAAATTCTCTCCAGGCCTCTCCCTATAAATATAGAGGGCCTCTTTTGTAAATATTATCTTTAATCTTATGTAACAAAGTGCTGCCCAAATTGAGACTCAACTTTGAGACTTTGTGTTCAAATTGTATGATCAATTCCAATCAATAAAGAAGGCAAGTTTTGATATCAAACTTTGTGTTGAATCAAATTTGTATGAGTGAGGATGTACATATGGCATTCTTGCTGATTTCTCTTGTTGATTGATTAGATAAAGTGGTGCTTGGTTATTATGATTGGAGAGCATTCAAGATAATTTATATAAACTTTGTGTTATATTATTCCCTTGAATCTATGTGTGTTGAAAGCATTTCTCAGTGAAGGATTATAAAGACTTTGAGCTTGTAGTTGTTCACTTTGTATATGAATCGTGTTGAGAACTTGTAGACTTTGTGCTATGATTTTCAATCACATTCACATGGATTAGTGGTGTTGTTAGTTGACAGACTTTGTGCTCCAACTGGTGATACGGTTACTTTTAAAATCTTTCTAGGGATAATTTGAAGACTTTGTACTTGAGATTATTCACTTGGTTTGTGAATCTTTTTGTGAAGTAAGTTGAAAGACTTTGTGCTTCAACTTACAAGAATATTGTTGATTATTGTTTAAGTGTAGAAGCATTATTGAATATTACCGTGAAACATTGTAAACATATTTTCTGAAAGAAGAGAAAATGATGAATGTAACACACCCCCAAAGCTAGTATTTAGTGTAAATAAGTTTGTAATAATTAAAAGGGAACCTCCCCTTGCTGAGAGGAGAGATTTATCTCATCATATTGCGGTTGATATAACCATTTTGCCGTCAGTGAGTTGACGACAAAATATTCACCCAACAATGTGTCACATTAACTTCAATAATCTGGTGAGAATAAGCACTGTTCAATCTGTAAGAGACCTGCCTAAGATTGTGAAGCCTGTCAATGCTATATGCAAAGAATGCCAGTTTAGGAAGATGACAAAGACTACTTTCAGAAGTAAAGAACAATCCTCTACCGATTTGCTAGAGATGATGCATACAGACCCGTGTGGTCCCACAAGAACAAGAAGTCTGCAAGGTGAAAGGTATTTCATGCTTCTTATTCATGATTTTTTAAGAATGACTTGGGTTACTTTCCTTAGAGAAAAGACAAAAGCTCTAGATAAGTTCAAGGCATTCAAAGTTATGGTTGAAAATGAATTGGATTTGAGAATCAAATGCTTAAAATTTGACAGAGGTGGTGAGTTTACCTCGAAAGAGTTCAATGTTTTTTGTGAAGAACATGGAATAAAGAGACATTTGTCTGCTCCTCGGACTCCTCATCAAAATGGAGTGGTTGAAAGGAAGAATAGAACTATTCAAGAAGCTACCAGAGCAATGATCAAGGAAGCAGACCTATTGGAAAGAAGCAATACACAATGTTGTCTACATTCAGAATAGAGTGCAAATCAGAGCAGAAGAAACAAAGACACCTTATGAGCTATGGTATGGTAGAACTCCTACTATCAAATACTTCAAAGTTTTTGGAATCAAATGCTACATCAGAAGAGATGAAGAATTAGGAGAGTTTGATGCTAGATGTGATGAAGGCATATTCCTTGGGTACTCTACTAAAAGCAAGGCTTACTGGTGCTATAATAAAAGACTGAGAAAGATCATTGAAAGTGCAAATGTGAAGGTAGATGAAGATATTCAACCAGATGGATATGAATCAGATGGAGATGCTAACATAGAAAAGGTTGAAAAAGGAAAAGAAAAGTAAGTTTAGACTAAAGTACAAACTGCTCTGGAAGAAGAAGAAGTTCAAGCTGAAGATCTGGTAAGAATTCCTAAAACTCCAAGGTATGTGCAAAGAGATCATTCTGAAGATCAGATTATTGGTGACAAAAGGAAAGATGTGATGACAAGAAGCAGGATTGCAAAAGAACAAGTAAATCTTTGTCTACTTCCAAGAGTGGAACCTAAAATAGTAAATGAAGCATGCAATGATGAGCATTGGGTCAAGACA
Source organism: Cunninghamia lanceolata (assembly GCA_027924645.1). Classification (NCBI taxonomy): domain Eukaryota; kingdom Viridiplantae; phylum Streptophyta; class Pinopsida; order Cupressales; family Cupressaceae; genus Cunninghamia; species Cunninghamia lanceolata. The sequence goes on along the minus strand of BSBN01001201.1, from coordinate 10,857,981 downwards.
ATGGAAGAACTTCTACAGATTGAGAAGAACAAGACTTGGGAACTTGTCCCTAGACCTGCAAACAAGAATGTGATTGCAACAAAGTGGGTTTTCCAGAACAAACTGAATGAAGTTGGAGTTGTGAGAAACAAGGCAAGACTTTTATGTAAAGGCTACTCCCAAGTTGAAGGAATTGATTATGAAGAGACCTATGCTCCGGTGGCAAGAATGGAAGCTATCAGAGTATTTTTGGCATTTGCAACACACAAAATTTTTGAAGTATATCAAATGGATGTGCAATCTGCCTTCCTAAATGGTGAGCTAGAAGAAGAGGTCTACATAGAGAAACTAGATGGATTCCAGTTATCAGACAAACTAGACATGGTATGCAAGTTGAAGAAGGATTTGTATGGATTGAAACAAGCTCCAGGAGCTTGGTATGAAAGACTAAACAAGTATATGTTGCAGCAGGGTTTTAGTAAAGGGTCCGTAGATAGTAATTTGTATACCAAGGTAAGAAAAGATCAAACCCTAATTATTGAAGTCTATCCAGATGATATCATATTTGGTGGAAATGAAGAAATGTGCAAGAAATTTGCAAATGAAATGCAAAAATAATTTGAGATGTCTGTGTGGTGAGATGAACTTCTTTCTTGGACTACAAATCAATCAGACAGACAAATGCATTTTCATTTCTCAATCAAAGTATGTCAGGGAATTGTTGAAGAAGTTTAGAATGGAGGACTCTAACCGCTATGCACACCTATGGTTACTAGTTGTAAACTAAGCAAGAATGATGAATCTCCTAAGGCAGATCAAAGTAAGTACATATCAATAATTGGAGGACTGCTTTACCTAATTGCTACCAGACTAGAAATCATGCATGTAGTCTGTCTTGTGGCCAGATTTCAATCAGATCTCAGAGAATCACATGTAATGGCAGTAAAGATGATATTTAGGTATTTGAAGGGCACTCCTGATCATGGCTTGTGGTATCCTAAGAACAATGATTTTTCTTTAAGTGTGCCTATACAGATGTAGATTGGGTTGGATGTGTTGATGATAGGAAAAGCACAAGTGGAGGAGCATTCTTCCTTGGAGATAGGGGAGTGTCCTGGCATAGCAAGAAACAAGAATCACTCTCCTTGTCTACTGCAAAAGCAGAATATATTGTTGCAGTATCATGTTGTACTCAGGTGTTATGGATGAAGTAGACCTTAAAAGATATCAAAGTTGAGTATGATGGGCCAATTCCTATTCTTTGTGATAACACAAGTGCCATAAATATTTCAAATAATCTAGTGATGCATTCAAAGACAAAGTACATTTCAATCAAGTATCACTTTTTAAGGGAGAAAGTTGCAGAGAATGAGGGGAAGCTTGAGTATGTGTCTACAAAAGATCAAGTTGCTGATATATTCACTAAGGCTCTTCCAAAAGACACATTTGAGTATCTCCAGGAGAAATTAGGGGTTATTGCCCCTCCTTCCTTGAACTAGATGCATAGGAAGGTGCATCAGTCTAGTGTGCTTAAAAGTACATTTCTCTTTTGGACTGATGTTGGAGGCTATCTCTCAGGGGCAGCAGGTAGTGGTTTGAGATTATTGTTACATTCAGGGGGAGTAAAGAATGGTCTTAGACCAATCAGAGAAATAGTGTGCAAGTATGTGCTGCATAAGAGATGTGATGCCCTTTGCCATTGATGTCAAAGGGGAGAGAGATCATGTGAAAAACTCAAGGGGAGTAAGAGTGCAAAAGTGTAAAAAGAAAGGGGGAGTTCTGATGCAGAATTGTGTATTGATGGTAGAACATGTTCTTCACATCATATGTTGCCATCAATGACAAAGGGGGATATTGTTGCAAGTATGTGCTAATTGGTGTTTCCATTGATGTCAACATGTCTGTGTTGTCTTTGGTGCCAACTGTATCTTCTGATATTGTTGTTTGTTGATTGATTGAAGAACACTGTCTAAGTATTTTGCTCCGCATATTTTCTGTGTTAAAGACTAGAGTATGAGATTTGGATATGATTTAGATAAGTGTTTGAAGATGCTAAATCCATAATTTGGTGGTCCAGATCGCTGTGTAGAAAAAGTTCTATTCACCAGTTTAAAGATTGTGTCTGGTAATATGTGCAGAGTGATAGGGAGAAATTGTTTTGCTCCGCATTTCTCTGCATATTGGATTTTGGCTTTGCGGTTTTGGACTTAATCTTATAAGGTCTTTAGTCATATTCATTTGAAAATATTTTTCATTTGGTGCTCCAAAAGGCAAGTTAGTGATTAGAAGAGTTTGACAGTGTCTATTAAGAAGCAGTCTATGATGTGTTCTCAAGTGATATCTGTTGTCTTCAAGTGAGATCTATTGTGGTTGAATTTGTTGGCTCCCAAGTGATTCTATGTTGTTCGTAGATGTCTCCAAAATGTGTTGAAGGCATGTTCTTGATCTGCAAGCTACAGTGAAGATCTTGCAAGCATGTTTCTAAGTGTTCTTGATATGTGCATAAGTTCTGGCCGACTCGGTTTGTCACACTTGTTGCGGAGGTGATTTGTGGATTGTGGAAGCATGTCCAAACGTATGAGGATGTATTTGGGTCCAAGCTAAGCCATGATGTGTTCATCCTTCATTCATTTTCTCCACAAGTTCATTTAAGTATAATCCTAATTTGATTTATGTATGTATGCCGACCTTGGAGATAGTTCCAATGGTTGTAAAATGTAATGTCAACCTTGATGTACATTCCAAGGTTAATGATAGGTATAAATGTATGTAATAAATTCATGAATGAGAGTCAAAGTTGTGAAGATGCAAAGATAAAGTGTGAGTTGTACAAGCAGAGCAGAGTAGAGGGGATATTACTCTTCAATGGAACTGAACTTAGGCATGGTGTAGATGCTACTATATCAATTCACCCTCGACAGTGAGCTAACCCCAACAGTGAGACAACCTTGGCAGTGAGCCAACCCTCAATAGTGAGCCACCCCTTGGCAGTGAGCCTTTCATTTGGTTAGTGAGCCTTGAGCAGTGAGCCCTTTTGGAAGTGAGCCTCCTTTTGATATTCTTTATTGTTACTACATTATATTGTGAGCTAATACTCATCGTGGTTTTTCCCTGTTTAGGGTTTTCCACGTAAAAAATTTGGTGTTCATGTGTATATGGTGTTGATGTGTTCATGTTTTGATTCTGCTATTCATGTTTAATGTTCATAAAAAAATAAGGAGATAGGTTAAGTGAATGTGAAAGTGATATTGTGTAAAGAAGTGAGTTTTTGATGTTTGGTGTGGAGCCTGACCAGTCTCCAAGTGGGAGATTGTTGGTATGTGGCAACTAATCATGCAAATATTGTACACTCATAACGTATCCTTGTTGGGGTTCAGGGCTGATTCGGGCCCTGAGTGAGGGTTCAGGGGCGCAACCCCTAAATTTTTTTCCCCTTTTTTTCATGTTTGGGGTCAGTAGTTAATTTTTTGGTAACCAACAAATGAAAAATGACATTGTAAAACCCTAATTCTAGAAGCCTCCAAAAAGCTAGTTATAAGTAGCTATGGTGTATGTTACGGGATGTAATTCATGAGATTGTAATCTATTTTGTATTGGATATTAAAATCATTGGATGGCTGGTTTTGTATGGATGTAGCCCATTTTGGGTGAACCACGTTAAAATTCTATGTTGATCTCTTTTGTGTTATTCTTCATTGTTATATTTGGGTTATTTAATCTGCATATAATTGTTAGTGTTTATTGCTTAGATCTGCCTGAACCCTAACATTTGATACAACTAATTCATCCCCCCTCTCAGTTGTCTTGTGCCTTTCAACAAATATGCATTATGGGATTATCAAACAAGTGTTCATACGACTACCGGTACTACCCCATACAACCTTGTGTATGGCGCCGATGTGATTATGCCTTTAGAGTTTGAAATTCCTTCATTGCAAATTTCTCTCAAGGGCATTCTCAATGAGAATACTCAAAGAGAATTACGATATCAACAACTTGAGATGCTTGATGAACAATGTATAAATGCTCTCAAACATCTTCAATCTCATCAAAAATCCATTCACACTTGTACAATGAACATGTCATTCAGCATTCATTCAAGGTTGGAGATCTTGTACTCTATGAACATCAGCACAATGTTAATGCACCTCTTGGTGAAAAGGGGAAGTTTAGCCTGAATTGGCTAGGACCTTACATCATCACTGAAGTCTTCAAATCAGGTGCATATAAACTTGTTGATATGCATGGTACACCTCTTAAAGAACCTATTAACACTATTCATTTACATAGATATTATGCTTAAACTTAGTTTTTCATTTGTATGCTATCACTTTCTTTATAAAGAAAATGTTTGGTAGATAGTAAATGTAAATTTCCTATTTCATTATTTTCTTTAATCTTGACAAAATATGTAGTTTGTCTTAATTCTTTAGAGTAGTTTTCTTAGTTTAGAGAATTACTTAGTTGTTAGCATATAAAATGGTAGATGTGTGCCATGTTCAATAATCATTGTCAAATCTAATCAAACAATTTTACAACATTGTTTCATTGGATCACAACTAAATAATTTCACCATGTGTATACATATTGTTTAAAATATAATTAAGCATATGTGTGTTTTCATTAGAACATGTATCATTTAAATCATTGTTGCATTCATTAAACATTACACATAATTGTTTACACAAGTCAGTTTAGCATTTAATTTGACATACATGCATAAAAACAAATCTACATCTTTTGTTGCATTTACTTCACAAGTAAATCACAAATGGCATCTAGCATAAACACACTAAATCATGAATCAAAACTATGTATATATAATCACAAGAGTTTGTATAAGTTCACCACTACATCAAAGTGTGGCGAATCATAACATAATACAATAAGATATCATCAAAGTGCTGGACTGTGATATCTATATCTCTTGGGAATTGGTGGTGGCAAAGTAATAGATGTCTATCTATGTGAGGCTATGGATCACGAGTGACTCCCAGAGGTACTTCATGATAGTAAGCCTCTAAGCTCACCTCTAATCTCTCCCACCTCCCGTGTAGCATCTATGTGCATCCACTGGAGTTGATCTCTCTCAACTCTCAGTCGGTCCACCTCAACCTGTAGGTAGCTTAGTAGGCCCCACTCAGTACTTGATGTCACTATGACTCTATGCTGGTCTAGTTGTGTTTGGAGAACATCTTATGCCTCTTTGACACTTGCTACCCTCTGAACCACCCAGTCTCGCTCAACTACTAGCTGATCTCTCTCAACTACTAACTGATCTCACTCTATCTATCCATCCTTGAATGTCTAAGCTGCACAATAGGATCAAATATTTTTGCATGTTGATCCACTGTGTGTGGTGGCCTATAACAAGCCTACACTGGCCACTGTGTCAACTCAGTAGGTACCATATCAACTATGACTCGACTCACAAAGTCACACTAGGCACTGCTACCAACTGTAGAATAAAGTAATCATCATGTCAATATCTCAATCAAATCAACATTATGCATATTAAACTTACATAAGTTCAATAACAAAAATATAATCCTCACTTGGATCACCCTCCTGCCATGATGGATCATGTGGAGTGGTGACTACTTTGGTGTCTGTAGTCGTCCCAGCTGTTGAAGGCATCGTAGTGACACCACCACTTGACTCCCCATGCTCAAAGTGACGTTGTACTCCTCTAGCGGTGCATCATGATCGTAGACTATGAGCTCAGGCCTCAATTCCCTCCTCGTCGACACCTACACCCTCTGCTAGTTGGCATCATCTACCTCTCATCATGAACATTGGTAGATCCTCATAATCATCATCATCTCTCACATAATATTTGCCGCTATCTCCCTCTCCCTCCTCTGACTCATCTCCCCGCTTGTTCCAAGATTTGGGATCGACAGGAAAGACAAGAGTAGGGCATGTTGTTTCCCACCACGATGTATATGTTGGACTCACACTTACATTGTCAACCTTGAAGATAGGATCATCATCCTCTGTATCATAATTAGGATCACTCAACACCACGTTTGCAATGGTAAGACATACCCTATCATGAGGTCGCACCCTACAACGTGATGACCGCATGTAGAATGGTTGTGTGGTGAGAACTCCATGCACTCATTCAAACTGCCTCATCACTCTATCATAGTAGAAGACAACTATGATGCGATCTCTATGACTGGTCAACAACTGATCCCTCTACATCCTCGCTAGCTACCTCCTCTATCCCATCCATGGTTTGCATCCCCTGCATGGTCTCCTTACAATGACCTCTAGCTACAACATGTCAAATAATATCCTCTAAAACAATAAATCACCATATCTCCACGATCCTCTTAGCTTGTAGGTGTGTGCTCATGGATTCATCCCATTAGTCTATATTGAATAACCCGCTAGCCTTGTGCATGTAATGTGCTTGAATGCCCATACTTCTAGGAGCATGCACATCATTAAGCTATGTGACTCATAGTGTACATAGCAACCTAGATCATAATATAAATGAGCAAGCATACTCCATCCCTAGGAGTACACTGTCCGCTACTCCTCCATTGCTCAAATGGTATGAGCTAGGTCCCCATGAAGGGGTGTGCTTTGCCCATCCGGTATAGCAACTAGTGTGATGGTAGTGATCATGATACAATGTATACTCGTTATAACGGTCACACCCTGCTCTAAGAATATAATATTGATGTGTCCTCAATCACTCAATGGCACTATGTGTCCAAGACAATATAGATGGCTCGCCTGAGTGTAGCCCTTAAACCTTTGCTCTACAACCTTGACTATCTCACCATGCACATGTAATTATAGTATCGAATACACATCCTCTAAGGTCACTGTCATCTCTCCTGTTGAAAGATGAAAGGTGGACATATTTGAGTTCCACCACTCCATGAGCGCTATCAACATAGAACAATGATATGTCATTGTAGGCACCATCTACACCCACCACAATCCAACATCTCACAGATGTCCCATCTCTACATCTGTAAGTGTGCCTGATTGACTACATAGTAGTGTGTATAGACAACTGCTAGCATGCTCTCACATCCCTGGGAGATCCTGAAACATGACAAATAAAGTATACATCAGACTTCAATTCTAATCACTTCATCAACAATCACAAAAATAATTTGTCCCTGGACTAGGGTTCCCAGACAGGTCTAGGGTGCTCAGGGAGGACCTGGGTGCTCAAAATGGTCTAGGTCACCCCTGGGGGACAATGACGCCCTAAGTAGACACTGAAAAGTGGCTCTTGGGCCTATTTTAGCTTGAAATTCAAAAAAATTCATTAAAATAATCACATAAATAAAATTACAAGTTGGATAGAAGCCTACCTCATGCTCGTCAAGTCCATACACTACTTGATTCTACAACGCTTCCATCCTCGGTGGTCGAAATGACCTTCAACTCGGCATGATGGCTCTCCTACTTGCTCTTTCTCCTCAAAAACTAAAAATGATAATAGAATGGTAAAATGTGAGAACTTATTTTACTATTTATAGTAAAAAGTTACGAACTCCTAATTACTATCTATGGTCGAAGATCACATTTCTCTAAACCTCTCTTCATCTATTCATCGATAACTCAGGCTAGCAAACTCATATTTGAGTGTCGTTTATTGCATTGAAATCCTGGTTCTGCCGTCTCTACAACCATATGTTTTGCATCTCAGAAGTATTTGCTAGAATGAACCTACCAAAGCATATTAATCAACCTTCTCTCTAGAAAGTCAAAGTGGAAATATTTCCACCATGTTTCTACATCCTAAGGTAGCAAGCAGAAACAGGGGGCATATATCTACCCACAAATTTTTCTCTCATCACCTTTCCCCTTTAGAGTTTTTGGACTAACACATACTTCTGTTCGTTGAAGGATTATTTTATCGCACTCATGTTGTGGTTTTAAGGATCATAGAGGCTTCACCCTCTTGCTCCATGAATATCCATGTCCTCTACAATATCCCTTTTGATATCCCTTTTTGTAATATGTTTTTATTTTCCTATCCTTTAGCTTGCATATGCATGTAGTGTCATATAACTGCTAAAGTGGGGGCTAAATGTTATGTCGTAAATTGTGTGCACTTGTGTACAGGCACAATTTCACTATGTTTAGCTCCTCCCTTTAGTGATCCCAAGCCTAGTCCATTTTCAGGTCCATCTTAAAGCCCTGTTTTGACCCTGTTCATAGAAAATGTCATGATTCTGATTAAAGTTTCATCATGACCTTAAGAAATAAATTGAGATCTGGAGTTAGCCCCACATTAAGAGTGGGCTTGTGCCTTAAATTGTCCCAGGGCCTAGGGTTCTCAAGTGCATTGGTCCCTCCCATGTTTAGGGAAGCAATTTAAGGGTACAAGTCAAATTTAGTGTTGTTTAGGCCGACCCTAAATTCAAATTTTCTTTTTGGTGTGTTATGTCAACATTTTAATTCAAATTACTCTTTTCTATAGCCTTGTATAAAAGTAAGTGACTTACCTCATTGTGAAACTAGATGACAAGATTGATTTTGATGTGAAAAATCTCTCTATTATTATTGCTCTCTATGTTATTGTGTTATTGCAGGTTTTTGATTAAGTGGTGTTCTACCTTTCTCTTGGAAAGATTTGTATGAAGGCTAGGAGATGAGATCTTGAGTCTATCTCATTTGTTCCTAGGTTGAAGCACTTTGCATGATTGGGAGAAGGGTTGGAACCACCAACTTGAGTTTGGCTTGAGTACCCTCCAAGGGTATGGTTGCATTACCTTCTTATTCAACAAACCTTCCATGAATCTTCATCCTTGAGGTGAAGTTGTGAGCTTCCTTGAGTGAAGCATCCTTTGTATCATTCCTTCCTATTTGCTTGAGTCATATAGGATTAGGATTTGATACTATTTGACTAGATCTTGCATGTTACTGCTCACACTTAGGATTTCTGAGAACACACAATATCTAGCTCTAATCTTGGCTATCTATGAGGTAGGAATACCGAAACAAGGGCATGACTGAGGCAAGCTCCTAAATAGAAACAAACATTTATCCCTTCTTTCTCATGTGGAGATCAGAGAAATAAGTTTTGGGAGATATCATTTTGGGAGAAGATGGGTGTTACAGGTGTAGACTAGGAGAAAGTTACAGTTTATGCAAACCCTAAAATAAGCCTAGAGCACCCAAGTGCCCTAGTCTTGAGCATTTATGCTCTTGGATCTAGGTTCTGAACTATTCCTTAACCTTTGTTGTTTATTTAGTTTCTCTGATTTCACTTCCGACAATTATTTGTAACTCAATCTTTCTCAATTAGGGTTTTGATCTTGTGCCCTAACTAGATTGGTTGAATTTGGTTTGACACTCATCTATACAACAAAGAGTAAAAACGCTTGTAGTTTGGCTCTCCCTCAAGGGTAGAAAGCAAGCTCAGTTTGTGTCTTAGTGTTTGTAGAAGAGAGTTTGACCTAGTTTAACTCCTAAGGCTAGATTGCTCTTTTCCACTAAACACAAAGAAGGATCTAACATCTCTCCTCCTCATCTATTTTTATATCAACTAATGTCAATTGAGCTGCCAACATATTGAATGCTTCGAAGTGCCCTGCGATTCATCCACCCTCTTCCATTCTCAAGGAATACAACTTCTTCCCCAAGAAAATCTTGTTCAGTAAAGATTTGGCTTGATAAATCTCACCAAGTTTCTTCCATTGTTTCTTTGTAGAGGACTCTTCATGGACATTGACTAAAATAGAGTCTGTCAAGCATAATCTGATTAGACCCTCAGATTTTTAGTCTATAACATCATATTGAGTAGCCAAAGTAGCATTTGTAGGCCTTGAAACATGCTCATCAACAGCATCCCACCGATCTCAATCAATTAACAAATCTTCCATCTTCAACTTCCACATCTCAAAATTTTTACCAAACAGTTTCTCTACCTTTATTCTCCCTGATGTGCTCGCCATCTAAAAATTTCTTCAACAAGATCACAAAGTATCTTCTACACAAGCTCCCACTCAAAATTGATTATTTCAGAAAACCCAACAACCGACAACTAAAACCAAAGGTGATCAAACTCTAATACCACTTGTAAGGAAGCTAAGATAGTAGAACAACTTCCTACACTAATCTTGAGAGGAGGGTGATGCAAAAAATGAGATCTTTACAACAGTTACAAAAATTATACAAAAATAAACATAAATAGCAATCATACCACAACACAATGATTTACATGGGGAAAACCCTTTCGAGAGAAAAACCCCACACTCCAAAAGGAACTCAATATATTATTCAAAAATCTCAACAAGATTATAATATACTTATAGAGAAAGCTTTCATAGGAGTATCACCAACAAGAGATTTGGAGGCAAATTAACAATATCTATAAGAATCTTACACACAACCTCCATCTCACGCACCTAATATATAGGAGATACAATACATGAAACCATCAAATGGTAATTAGAAAACCATGATCCAAAACCACCCAAAAGTGGCACCCAAATCTTTAAGGTTTCATTATCTCAAATCAAAGATGCCTTATAATGTGACATAACATGCATCAACATGTGTAACTCCCCCTCACAACTTTTTTATGTGTCCTACACGTTTTTACATTTTCCAATATAGGAGGCCCAACTTACGAAGGCCATAACTTTTGATTTGGGAGGCCACTTGGGCTCTTTTTTTTTTAAATTAAAGAGCTCAAAGTGATCTAAGCCATGAGCACCCTCGATGGCAATGCTAAAAAACCCATACTTTTTATTTTGGCCAAAAACTAACTCTATAACCTAGAAATTGAGTTTCTCTATTTTTATAACTAAAAATTTACATTTTTTGTAATTGCAAGGTTGAGACATCTTTCCTAACACTACAAATGATAGGATGCCTCTCAAAACTCTAAAAAATAGAGAAAAATGGAGTTTGTAGAAATAAAATTTTACACAAGGGTTTATAATATGATTCATAAGCCTTTCAAATCAATACATGTCAAAATCGAGCATTCTATAGTCAGAAGCAACACTTAGTTTTCAAGACCTAGGATTGCATCTACATTTTCCCAAGCTCCTATTTTTATAAGCATGGCCTAAAACCTACACTTAAGATTTAAAATTTATAGGGGCATCCTACAAACCTACCATATAGCCCATTAGATAAAAAATTCCAAGGACGACAAGGGCCAATCCTCAAAATTACAAATTAATGACTTTCAAATTTTAACATAGTTTTCTCTCTTGAAGAAAATACTATAAAACGACAATGAATCCAATTTCAATATATTTTTCTCCAATAAATATTATAATTGAGATTGCTAACTCATAGAATCAATCTCAAATACACAATTTAATTGATAAAATCAATAGTTACACTTCTATTTTTCTCAAGTACAAAGTGCATAAAAGAAATAAATAAAACAAGGAAATCTTCAAGCACCCAAATGGATATCTTCATGGCTTTGTTTACAAACCAATAGTGGAGACTCTACCTTCTAACCATGTAGATCCCAAAGGTCCACCCCACTGACTATGAAGATGAGCTCATGGATTTCAGTTACACACATCATACACACAAGAATTGACAACATGCAAGAACATAATGAAACATGGATTTCTCAATCACAAATTGGACACACATAAGATCCAATTTCTATAAGAAAGAAGAGAGTAGACTAAGACAAGGAGCATCATCCACCTTAGCTATCTAAAACATGAAATGGGAAAATAAGGGAGACAAAGTAGTCTCATAGTAAACACCCATCCACCATAGATATTTCTCATAAAACATTAACATCAAACAATGTGTTTGACAAATAATGTTGAATTTAATATTTTTGTGCTTACAACATTAAAATAAAAAAACTAGATAAAATTCAATAGAGTTTGGTAAATGATGTTGCATTTAAACATTTTATTATTTAATTAATGAATCCATCATTCCATCCACTAGAGTTTGGAAAATAATGGCCACTCCAATCCTTCTACTTAACTCCTCAATCCCTAAAATATTCTAAGAAGAACAAATCCTCTAAATGGCTATTAGGAAGAGAGAAAATGATACAAACAAGCACTAAGCAAGCCCTATGCCTAGGTTTTTCCTTTACCATTCCATTTAGAAGCACCCATAAAATGAAACCCTTTACATAATTTAATAATAAAAAATCTAACTTTTAAAAGCCTTCTTTGAAAGTTCACAAAATACATATAGACCTTCATTAATGGAGTTGTTGTCACATGAAAATGCACCCTTGTTGAACTTGGTTCAACATTGCAATTTTTGGGATAAGGTGCCATTAACCTTGTAAATCCCAATATTGTATTTATTCCATTTATTAAATGTAATTTGTAATTATCCATGAGGAGATGTACTAGTTTCACTGGCAGGGTAATTTTGGAGTAATCGGTGGTCATTACAGAGTGACTTTTACTATTGGAAAATGTAAAAACTCAAAGTAAATGAGGGTAGGCATGCTCCCTTGGAGAATATACTATTTTTGGCATGTATGACAAATGTCATAATGTTTGGTAAGTGAATCTATGATAGCTGCAAGTTGTCATAAGATTATGAGATTCTATGATGGATATGACGGATATGTTAGTTGTATATTTGCTATATTTAGCCCAAGGTTCCTATCTTGGAAAGATACTCTTTTATGGAATCTATGACAGTTATGATGTGTCATAAGATGCAGTAAGAGGCTAGATTTATTCTTGGGCACCCAACCTTTGCATGGTTGTTTTTGGACAAGTCGAAAGTACTTGTAAGATGGCATTGAATGTTTACAGGTTGGAGAATCTTAGGAGAAAGAAGGTGAATGCCTAGGAGGAGTTGGAAAATGTTTCTATAAGTATTTTCCATGTATTTGTTTCTGCAATATAGATTTTAGGTGCTCAGATGCTACTGGAATGTTGTCAGATTGAACACTTGTGGAGAGAGTTGTGTAGTTGATGTATTGTACAATCTTGTTGAGATTAATACAAACTTGTGCCTCTTTCCTGGTGGAGTTTTTTACCCACAAGGGTTTTCTCCAAGTAAAAACCATGTCATTGTGTTGAGTTCTTCATGTTTGACATCTTTTCTGTAGTGGGTTTTATGTTTTGTTACAATCTCCTTTGTTAAAGCACACTTTAAGATTGTTGAAATGTATTCGAATCAGATTTCCATTAAAATAGTGTTTCTTTCATTTTTAACATTTGGTATCAGAGCCAGGCCAACTTTGACTCTTGGGTGGTAGTGTGGAAGATGTAGTTGCAGTGGGAGATTTGGTTGTGTTTGTTTTGCATATCTTGTGTTGTTATTATGGTTGCATCCACCGTTGCATCAACCTCTCGATTGGACATTGAGAAGTTCAACAGAACGGGGTATGAGTTGTGGAAGCAGAAAATGAAAGATTTGTTGGAAGAAAGAAACTAGTGGTTGGCTATTCAAAAAGAGAAGAAACCTGACGATGTCTCTCAAGATGAGTGCGATAGATTGGATAAGAAGGCATGGGGAACCATCTGATTATGTCTTTCAGACTCTATCCTGTTGAATGTCACAAAGGAGGAGACCGTACACAAGTTGTGGAATCAGTTGGGTGAGATATATCAAGCCAAGAGTGTGGTAAATAAGCTTTATTTAAAAAGGAAATTATTTTCCATGAAAATGCAAGAAGGTGAATCAATTGTAGAGCATTTAAATTCTTTTAATTTGTTATTGAGTCAACTTGATTTAGTAGATGTTGAGACTAGTGAGGAAGATAAATGTATCTTACTTCTTTGTTCTTTACCTAATTCTTGGGAGAATGTTATCCTTGCTATCATTGCTAACCTTTTAGATCCGAAGTTGGATGCTCTTGTTTCAGTGCTATGGTCACAGGAATTGAGGAAGAAGAGTTCAAATAGTTTAGGGGATGCTCTCAGTGTCAGGGGAAGGTCTAAGGAAAGGGGACCTAAAGGAGATCAGAAACGGGCTAAGGACAAGTCCAAGGGTTGGTCTAAAACTCCTGGTAAAAAGAACAAAGTTAAGTGCTAGAACTGTGGTAAAAGGGGACATGTAAAGAAGGAGTGCAGAAATTCAAAGAAACAATGGGAGAGTGCTTTGGATAAGTCCTCAAATGCAGGTGAATATGTTTTACTTTCTACATGTAATGTTGTTTCTAATGATCACTAGTTGGTTGACTCAAGATGCTCGTTTCATATGACCCCGCATAAGGAATGGTTCTCCATATATGAAGAATATGTTGAAAGTAATATCTACCTTGGTGACAACTCTTCATATCTAATTGTCGAGAAAGGAAAGGTATTGTTATGTTTCAATGATGAGAGGATTAAAACCCTCCCTGGTGTTTACATTCATTATGTTGATGATTCTATATTGGTTATTGCTTTGTATGTTGATGATGTTGATAACTGAGAGGGGGGGTGAATCAGTTATCCTGAACTTGCTTCCAATTCAAACACTTAAATTCACTTTGTTATTCAATAGCATAGCAATTAATCATTCATGAAAGCATAAAGCATAAACACCAGAGCAGATACACATCAACACATGAGACACTAAGATTTTGACGTGGAAAACCCGATTAAGGGAAAAACCACGAGGTGATTAACCCAAGGATTATTCTTTGTTAGAAGAATAAGAAAAATAGATGGCACATGCCAATTAGGGCTCACTGCCCGAGCACACTGCTCACAAGAGGCACACTGCCTACAAGAGACACACTATCTACAAAGTAATCAAGTATCACAAACTTGAACTGGAGATTGACATCTTTACCATGTCTGGATCAGTTCCATTTAAGCCCAAAAACTCCTGCTCTACCTTTCACACTTCTCTTCGCTATACCACACTCATCACCGCAAGACACACTTCAAAATGAATTCACAATCCCTTATTTATACAAGGCATCGACTTAGGAACAATCATCTAAGTCAGAAAACACCTACAAGATCATTCGCAAGACGTGTAATACATCCAGTCAGCCAGTTTCAAGAACACCAATATCCATGGTTATTCTTCAAATGCAAACTCTAAATTCAATGTGGACCGCCAATAATAATTATACACGATCCAAGGATCACCAAAACCTTTCCTGAGTCATCAAGAACATCTGCACTTTATCAGCTTACTGGAATTCTTCTGTTCTTCATCTGGAACTTCAAGAACACAGTCTGTCATCACTATCATAATGAAAAAGGTTCTTCCGGACCTCCAAACAATGAACAAATCTAGTTGTCACTTCATATGGACTTCTTCAACACTATCTCCAATCTGCATAATGAGATAATGCAATTCCGGAGCTCACTGGACCAATTTGTGATACTTTGTCACCACTGAACATCTGCCGAAACCGGTTCTACTAGAGCGACCATAACTTCTTCATATCTTCATGTGGACCTCTAAAATCTTGACTGGAGTATCTAAAGACTCATATCTAAAAACCCTTTAAACCACATCCTCTGATATTCATCTTATCTTGGACTTTTACCTTAATGTCATCACTGTTCTTCACTGTTCCTGATTGAGACTAATTTCCTTAATACATAGCTCATCCAATCCTTCTCATTAATGCAATATGAGTATGTTGACATCAATGACAACACTGGTTATCCTCATACTTGCAACAGATGACATGTTATTTTTTAACAATATTAAGGGTATGATCAATGAGCTTAAAGCCCAGCTTTGAGGTGCATTTGAGATGAAGGATCTTGGTGCTGCAAGTTATATTTTTGGAATGGAGATCAAGAGGGACAGAGTTAACAGAAAGCTTTGGTTGTCACAAAGTAAGTATGTGAATACTATGTTGTAGAGGTTTAGTTTGCAGGACTGTAACCCAGTTAGAGTTCCTTTACCCATTGGTACTAAGCTTTCGTTAGATATGTCTCCAAAGACTGAGGATGATCTTGAGGATATGTCTAATGTGCCATATGCTAGTATTGTAGGGAGTTTGATGTATGCAATGGTTTGCACTAGACCAGATATTGCCCAAGCAGTGGGAGTTTTGAGTAGATTTATGTCTAACCCTGGTAGACAGCACTGGAACTATGCAAAGAGGGTGTTTAAATATCTTGCAGGTACTCCTGATTATTGTTTGGTTTATTCTGGTACTGATAGTGCTGACAAATCTTTGGACATACAGGGTTTTGTTGATGCAGATTGGGTAGGTGACTTAGATAGTCGAAGGTCCACTAGTGGCTATGTGTTTACTCTATTTGGAGGAGCAATCAGTTGGATGAGTAAGAGGCAGCCCACAATTTCTTTGTCCACCACAAAAGTAGAGTATATGGCTGCTACTCATCACTGTAAGGAGGTAGTTTGGTTGAGGAGACTGTGTATAGGTATTGGTTTTGATTGCAGGATCATTCAAATTGGTTGTGATAGTCAGAGTGAGACTTGTTTGGCCAAGAATCCCATGTATCATGCTCGGACTAAGCATGTTGATGTTCAGTATCATTTTGTTCAAGAGTTGGTTGCAAATGGAGAGATTGAGCTAAAGAAGATAGACACTTAGGAGAATGTTGCAGATTCATTGACCAAGCCTGTGAGCACAGAGAAGTTCGTATGGTGCAGAGAGGCCATGGGCCTTGTTTCTAGTGCCTGATTATTTTTTCATTTGATTTCCTATGGGTTGATTTACAATGTATAATGTCAAGTGGGAGAATGTTGGGATAAGGTGCCATTAACCTTGTAAATCCCAATATTGTATTTATTCAATTTATTATATGTAATTTGTAATTATCCATGAGGAGATGTACTAATTTCACTGGCAAGGGTAATTTTAGAGTAATCAGAGGTAATTACGAAGTGAATTTTACTATTGGCAAATGTAAAAACTCAAAGTAAATGAGGGTAGGCATGCTCCCTTGGAGAATATACTATTTTTGGCATGTATGACAACTGTCATAATGTTTGGTAAGTGAATCTATGATAGCTGCAAGTTGTCATAAGATTCTGAGATTTTATGACACATATGACAGATATGTTAGTTGTATATTTGCTATATTTAGCCCAAGCTTCCTATCTTGAAAAGATACTCTTTTGTGGAATCTATGACAGTTATGACACGTCATAAGATGCAGTAAGAGGCTAGATTTAGTCTTGGGCACCCAACCTTTGCATGGTTGTTTTTTGGACAAGTGGGAAGTGCTTGTAAGATGACATTTAATGTTTACAGGTTGGAGAATCTTAGGAGAGAGAAGGTGAACGCCTAGCCCCGAGGAGTTGGAAAATGTTTCTATAAGTATTTTCCACATATTTGTTGCTGCAATACAGATTTTAGGTACTCAGGTGCTGCCAGAATGTTGTCAGATTGAAGACTTGTGGAGAGAGTTGTGTAGTTGATGTATTGTACAATCTTCTTGAGATTAATACAAACTTGTGCCTCTTTCCTGGTGGACTTTTTTACCCACAAGGGTTTTCTCCATGTAAACACTATGTCATTGTGTTGAGTTCTTCATGTTTGACATCTTTTCTGTAGTGGGTTTTATGTTTTGTTACAATCTCCATTGTTAAAGCACACTTAAAGATTGCTGAAATTTATTCGAATCAAATTTCCATTAAAGTAGTGTTGCTTTCATTTATAACACCAATGACACAATGGGAATGATCTCTAGGTGTGAGACCCTGCTAAACTTGAGATCAGACCTTTAGAGAAGGCTAGCTCATTTATAAAACTAAGATTCAAGTATCAAACTAAAACTAAATCTACTCTAACTTCCACCAATGAAAAGAGATGGAAAGAAAGTAACTTAAAATGTTTGTGGTGATGCACCAAAGGTTAAATGATCTTTGGACCTATTTGATTAACACAAGACTATCTCAAAATCTGCCCTATACTTGCACAAAATTATAAACACATTCACATAGGTTAGGAAAAGAAACACATTTGCAAAAGGGACTGCTATCCACAAGAGGAAAAACATGAATCTTCTAGAAAATACAATGATTTCAGTATTAAGAAAGGAAAAATCTACAGTTTTATTGATAAAAAACTACAATAGCTTGTTACAAATAAAAAACAATCTCGTCTATTACAATAATCCAGAATGATATAAAACTTCTCTCAATACAATACGTATCTAGGAAGGCATAAAACATGTTTGAGAGAATCTAGGAGGCATCCTCTAGTGGGAGGTAAATGCTATTTGCTCATTGAATGTTTGTTGCAACTCCTTGGGCATAGAGATGAATCATTTCCTAAATGTTATCCTTCAAAACTCCTTTTTTGAGGCATAGAAGAAAGGTTGATAGCAATGCATCCATGTTTCTTTATGAAGATTCCATGTTTGTGGAGTGTGACTAGGTCTTCCATGCTGAAAAACTCCTCAGAAAAATTAGAAATTGACACCAATGACCCCCAAACCAATTTTGCATGAAAATAGGGCATGTCTCATATCTTCTTGCAACTGCTTTGACTCCTTCATTCTTTATGGGCATGGGAGAAGTCCTTTTCTCATCATGATTTTCAACTACATTCTGAATAACCCCTTTCTGACTCTTTAATCAACCCTATACCATATACTATTTCTTCAATGCTGAGCACTCTACACGTGTCTTACCATGTCTCAAAAATCCACATAGGCCTTCAAGAAAGTTAACCATACCTTGAAGAGAATGTAAAAGCCTCCTTCAGCGTACCTGAGCTTCTAAGGTTGAAATACATAGTGTGTATTTCAACACTAGCCCTTACTAAGTTTGATAGTTATGAATGATGATATTGGTTTCAAAAACCTACTTTGTGTTCCTATCCATGACCTCCAACCTAGATCTTATTGACTAATTATGTTTCATATACCTTTTGAATGTTTGATAGTCTTCCTACTTGACTTGGCAGGCCTGTGGAATGGTTTGATAAAGCTATTCAGAGTGTTACAATGCTTAGGACCTTTGCAGAGCTCCTTCTAGTTCTCGTTTTGGATTTAAAAAACCTTATACCAACCTGTGTAGACCTCCTTACTCTCTAGGGTTTCAATGATCAACACAAGGTCTCTAAGACTATACAAGCTTACAAAAATTGATAGTACCCATTCACTATTTGACATTAATTTTCTACTCTTAGCTATACTTTTAAACACCTAATAGACTCTAGAACACCTGTTAGATCTTAGATTTTTGGATAGTACTCATGACTACCTAATAGTACTTTAAACCCTAGACAAGTATACATAGCTCTTGACAGAGCTCCATATTATTGTGGACATACCTGAACTATTTAGTAGTCCTTAAGAATGGTTTGATGACCCTGTAGGCATGGAGGTATTCTTACGAACTCCTTCATTGTCACACTGACCTTTGCATGGTGTCTTTTCTCCTTCCAAAGAGCCTATAAGTCTTCATACATTTATTTATGATGATGCAGCTCTTACAAGATGTTAGATAGAAAAGAGAGACCTAGCCTAAAAGGTTAAACTAGGTCAAACTCTCTTCCATTAATATTGAGACACAAACCAAGCTTGAATTCTACCCATGAAGGAGAGCCAAACTACAGGGGTTTTGTCCCTTTGCTGTATAGAGGAGTGTCAACCAAATTCAACCAAAGTTAACCAACCAAACTAGGGCAAAATATGAAACCCTAATTGAAAAAGATCGGAGAATAAGACTGTCAGAAACGTATATATAGATTTTGAAAGTACAATAGAGATTAGGGAACTAAGGAGAACCTAGATCTAACTTCAAGAACAGAAAGGTACTAGGGAATTGGGTGACCTAGACCCTAATTAGGGTTTAACAAGATCTTTAGATCTTGGTGCCTTTGCCTATGTGTCTTCCTATCTCCTGCAACTTGTTATCTTTAGATTCCTTGGGATGCAACCTGCACAGAAGAAAGAAGGAAAGAGGTTTGGTGCTATTTAGGAGCTTTCCTAAGTCAAGCCCTGTGAATAGTGTTTCCACCTCCACAATAGCAATGATGAGAGATAAAGAGAGTGTGCCCTAGGAGGGTAGAGGCAAATCTAAAGTAGAATATAATGCTATTGTTGACCCATTTTTTCCTCTGTCTAGAGTTAAACAGTTCACCTAGTTTTGTCCTTGAAAAGCCTTTGGAAAATGTTCCCAAAATTTGAAAAGTGTCAAATTGCCTAAAAAAAAACCTTACCATTGGAAAGAGTTTGAAAAAATAGGCAACTTTGCTTTTTACACCACCCTGAAATTCGGCAAAATAAAGAAGTTATCCATGGTCAAAGTTTTGGTCAAACATACATTTCAAATGTGCATTTTGGCGGGCTTGAAAATCTCCATCGGCCTTAGAAAATATGAAATTTTTTGAGTTTTATGCATTTTTTGATTACATATCGGGCTAAGGAAATGCATATACAAGGGGGGAATCTTTCGCAGATTCCCGGGAATATTTCGCAGATTCCCGGGAATATTCTCGGTTTGTATATCAACGATATACAAGTAAAGATGCAAGTAAATATACAAGGTATAAGATACATCGCGGGTATATTCCATTGAAGATGCCCTGTTTGTATGTAAGGGAGTTTGCATATTCTATTTGAATATTTGCATATACAAGGCCAATATGTACATTTGCTACAGTACTGCAGAGGGAAGATGCAAAGGATCGATGCAAAGAAACATACAAAGGAGTTTGTATATCTCCAAGATGCAAATGGTGGGACCCGCAGGTTTACAAAGGAGATTGTATGCGCTTGCATACAAGGGAATTTTGCATATCGGGTTATACATTTTAAGAATATTCTATAAATATTTCTGCTTGTATATTTATCCTTTGTATATTGGCTTGCATATGCAAATATACAAGCCAAAATACAAAGGCTAAACATACAAATGCAGCGCTACAGTGGAATGTATATTTGCTTTGTATGTTTGTACATACAAGTGGCTAGATACAATCAAACTTATGCATTGCGGGAATATTTCACAAAGATTCCCTATTTGTATAAAAGGGGTTTGTATGTTGTGTTTGTATGTTCGCACATACAAGCTAAGATACAAGGACATATGCAAGCCGGATTTCAAAAATGCTTCCGATCTGCTTCATAAAGCGTTGGAGTCCATGGCTTGTATGAATATGGACTTGTATATCACTCATATACAAGTCAAAGATAAGAAGGAGCATATACAAGGCAGATTTCAATCGAGGATTAGGTTCAGCACATAAAGGTTTCAGGTCTGCCTTGTATGCATAGACGTTTGTATATTTGCATATACAAAGAAATGTACAAGGAGAAAATATACAAGCCAGACCTGACAGGGAAACCAAATGCAGCTAATGGCCGTTTTGGGATCCGCAGCTTGTATATTATCATATGCAGAAGGCACATACAAGTGGTAGGGCCCGCATATACAAGGAGGGAATTGTATGTATATACAATTTCAAAATACAAAGGCACAAACAGGGCCCGATGTACGGGGCGCCATGCATATGCAAAGGAGTTGTAGAATGCATTTTTAAATGCTAATTCAGGCACCAAGATGCATGCGATATACACACAGATATAGATGCAATATATACAGGCAGTTGGCCAAATCTTTGACCGCATGTATCTTCCCCATTTCAGCGAATTTCGACATGCTGTAAGAGGCAAAAGTGCATGTTTTTGCCTCCTCTTTCATTTGAGAAGGTTTTTGGGGGAATTTTCCAATTTTCAATTTTCAGATCTAAGGATGCATGTTTTGAACGATGAATATTTCAACGACGACTTGCAGCAGATGAAGATATTTTTTGGGCATTCATTGCAGCAGACGGAACAAGCAGCTCGCATTGATGACAAAGAATATCTTTCCACCGCTTCATCTCCAGATGCAAGAAGTGGCAGCTGCATTAAAGGCCATAAAATATCTCCCTGTCTGCCAATTCTAGTTTTCAACGCCATAACTGATGCAGCTGGGTTGTAATTAATGTAGATATTTTATGTGATAGCTCTTTGAGTGAATTTTTGTAACCGACTTAGGATAGTTTTGCAATGCTATATATATGCATTCAAATGTTGTAAATAAGGTTGGAAATTTTTTGGCATTAAGGCTTTTTTGTTTCCAAACAGGGTTTTCATATGTTGTAACCGTGCCTTTCCATTGAATATATGCAAGTTAATTTTACCTCTTTACTGATTTTTCTAGTTCTGTGTGAATCTATGTACGGCTGTCTGTGAATGTTTCATTCCTCTCAATCATATTGCTTCTCACCTCTGCTAGAGTCATCTAATCTGTGTATACCTATTTGTTGTATTTGATTACATTGTGCATCTTCTTAGTGTTGTGGAAATTTCTTTAAATCTGTCTAGTGCATCACCCTTGTTTTCAAGATTTTATTTCATTTCCATTACAAGCTTTCTCTCTCCCTTTTCCCCTCAAAATTTAGTAGTTTTAGGTGATAACTAGACAAGGAAGCCGGCCTTCTCTGGAGGTCTGATCTCACTTAGCAAAGTCCCACACTTAGAGATCAGTCCCATGTTACTCCAGTTTGTAGAGGCTTCACGGCTGTATGCAAGGGTGTAAAACTGGGTGATAACAACTTTGGCACGCCCGGTGGGACCTGAAGTCAGAAGAAAACAATCAATTTAACACAACCCTTATTACTAGTTTTGATGTGCAGCCAGTTATTATAGACCTTTAGAGGTTAAAGTTTGCATATCTGGTGACTCAGGCTGAGGAAGGACAAGTGGATCAGCTCTGTCGTTACATATTTTATGAGAAAGGTACAAACTAGGAGTTCAAGTTCAAGTCCATTCGAATATTTGCAGCTCTCTCCACCTAGAAGACAGAGCAGAGCAGTAGCAAGGACTCCAGTTTCCAAAAGAGTACAGTCAACTCCACCAAGTTTCAGACCAGTTGCTTTTGTAGTTCCTGTAGTAACTCAAGAAAATCTACCTACCACTCTTCAGATGGCAAGAAATCAACCATTCGTGACTTTTGATGGGGGTAGCCCTTTGAATCTAACGGTACACGATGTCATACCAATGGCAGCTTTGAAGAGTTTGCCCTATTTCACAGGAGAAAATCAGACTACTCCTATTGAGCACATCAGAGATAGCTTCTCTATGTGGAGTACATCATGTCACTTAGGAGAATGTAGCCATCAGATTGCTAGCTACCTCTTTCAAGGGGAAGGCATTACAATGGTTCAGGAGTCTACCAGTGCAAACTATTACAACTTGGGATGATCTAGGAGAGAAATTAAACAGACAATTTCAAGACAAATCAGATAATCTATCATTGGTTGAACAGATGACCACTATAAAGAGAGCTCGTCAGGAGCAAATGATGGATTTTAACTTTAGATTTCAAAAGACATGGGACAGAATCCCTGCCATGGTAAGACCTCCAACTGAATATGCATTTCTATATTTTTTGAAAGTCTTAAATAGTGATATTTTAGTAATGATTCAATCACTAGGAGGTAATAGTTTACCAGATGCTTATGAATTAGCAATTAGGGAAGAGAATAATCTGATTCAGGCTGGAAAAATAGCACCCAGACCGCCAGTGCCTATTTTTCCTGAGATCCAAGCTTCCATGCCTTTGTCAATTCCATGTTTTCACAGCATTACCTAATACTATCAATTCTAAACCTTCTGCCCCTAGTTTATCTCAAGAGTTAAAAGAGATTAAAAATAGTCAACAAAAGATTAAGGGCATCCTTCAAACTTTTGGAATTGAGCTGGTGAACATAAAGAAACAACAATCCCAGAGGCCTTTTCAGCCTTATCAACAACCATATCAAGGGCAAAATCAATCATATTAGGGGCAAAGTCAGCCTTACCAAGCCAACAGACCACCATATCAAGGTAATTATTAGGGTCCCAGGCAAACTGTCAATCAAAGGCCTTTTTGGCCTTATAATCCAGTGCCCATAAATACAGTAAGGGACCTTGTCCCTATTCAGAATAATCTTGCAGTTGATTACGAATGGTGTTTTCCATGTAATCAGCCACACAATCAGTCAACCTGCTCAAACGGGGTCATAAATCAGGCTCTAATGGCACAAAATGTCATAGCCCCACAACCAAATACACCTCATGATGGAGCTGTGCAGCAGCAAGAGCAACCTCAGAGTGATTTTGCCTTCATGAATTGGCAGCAGGGTGAATTTTGTGGCGTGAATATAGAGAATACACCAGTGGCAGCAAATACAAGGGCCAAGAAGAGGGGTTATGAGGTAGAGCAAGCAGCAAATAAAGAGAAAGGACATGTTGGTGCTTCAACATCACATATTCCCCACATTTTACAAAAAAATATTCCAGCAGCAGTGAGGGATATGCCTAATTTGCAAGCGGAGGTTGCTGCTACAAAGTCAAATCAGAAGGTGAGTGCAATTCCACCTTTCAATATTATTGAAAATATGAAAAAGATGAATGTAACAATGTCCATGTGGGATTCCCTAGCTATCCCCAGCCAAAAGAGGATGTTGCAGTCCGCCTTATCTGATTTGAAAGTATCAAATGATACAACTATTGACCCAAATAAGGCTGTCCTTACCAATTCATCCAAAGATAACAACAAGCAACCTAACCAAAATTCCAAACCACTCCCATTCTATGTATCATTAATAACTGGAGACAAATTAGTGCATAATTAAATGGTGGATAGTGGAGCAAGCAGTTCTGTGATGCCTAAACAAATCGCAGACCAATTAGGGCTCAAGTACCAGCCTCTTGAGAAGGGTGTACTCCAATTAGATGGCACAGCTGTTAATACTGTGGGTGTAATAAAAGACTTAGGTCTTACTCTACATACATGTCCCAATGTTTCCATTTCCCAGGAGATCTTCATCATTGATTTGCCTCCTTATTTCACCATGTGCTTATCAAGAGAGTTCATAGCCAAGATTGGAGGATATTTATCCTCTGATTGGTCCCATATGTTTTTTAGGACCAGATATGGCACTAAGGTGACCCTAAGATCTGAATTGCTTTCAAATCATCACATAGAGCCCTACACACCAAGTGTTGTTAATGCAAATTGCATTATTACTGATGATCCTGAGCTTGTGGCTGCTCAAGAGTTACAAGCTGAAAGTATACCAGAGGTGTTATTAAGGGAATGGGCCCCAGAAAATGTTATAGATGATCTACATGCATACATACAAGAAACTGGTATGGGAACTTACATACTACATGAGCCTGAAACAACAATTCCAGATCTGGTAAAAGATGCAGGACAGCAAGGAGAAGTATGGAAAATGTTTTTTGATGGCTCTAGGAGTAGAAATGGATCCGGTGGTGGTGCAATACTTGTATCCCCATAGGGTGAAAAATATTTTTCTTCTTTCTGTTTTGCCTTTGCATGTACAAACAACACTGCTAAATATGAAGGATTAATTCAGGGTTTGCAGTGGGCAATAAAGAGGAAAATAGGCTATTTGCAAGTGTTTGGAGATAGTGAACTTATTGTAAATCAGGTAAGGGGACTGCATCTCACAAAGAATGATGCTCTGAAATGCTATAAACATAGAGTGTGGAACATGATTGAAGAATTTGATGCTTTCAATCTGACCTCTATTCTGAGAAATCAGAACTCCCATGCTGATAAGTTAGCTATGATTGGGGCACAGTTTGATATCCCTAGCGATACTCAACGAGAAAAGGTGCAGCCTCATGTAAAGATAGTGGATAAGCCTTCTATCCCGGATAATAATATTCACTGGTAAGTTTTTGAAAGTGATGAGCAGATCCTGCGTTTCTTATTAGAAGAAGATGAATTTTCTGTGATAAATCAAGATAAGCTCAATTAGCAATATGGCAATGATCAATTTGTGCAACTGAGAACAAACAAACTGCCCAAGGCATTGGTAACCTTGGAGTCTATTTTTGGCATAGATGATCAATTAAAGAAAAACAAGACCGGCATGCAGGTTAAGGAGGAGCATTATGAGGAGTTAGAAATTTTCAAAGGTAGGCTCCTTAAAATTGGTAAAATCTGCTCTGTTGAGGACATAAGAGTTTTTATTACTCTTTGTCAAGAGTTTAAGGATGTGTTGGCTTGGGATTATTCAGACCTGAAAGGTTTTGATCCTCAAATTGCCCAGCATACCATAGTGTTGGAACCAGGTACAAAACCTGTGAGGCAGAAGTAAAGACCCCTAAACCCAAAGATTGAGCCTCTAATGATTAAAGAACTGACTAAACTAATTGAGGGGAAAATCATTTTTCCAATCAAGCACACTTCTTGGGTTTCCAACCTTGTCCCTGTAAAAAAAAGAATGGAGAAATCAAACTGTGTGTCGACTTCAGGGACCTGAACAGAGCTTCTCTAAAAGACCATTACCCATTGCCCTCAATGG
Source organism: Cunninghamia lanceolata (assembly GCA_027924645.1). NCBI lineage: Eukaryota > Viridiplantae > Streptophyta > Pinopsida > Cupressales > Cupressaceae > Cunninghamia > Cunninghamia lanceolata. The sequence continues at coordinate 10,831,811 of BSBN01001201.1, read as the reverse complement.
AGCAGATTCTACAGGTAGTCGCTGGCTCAGAAAGGTTTTCTTTGCTTGACGGATTTTCTGGTTACAATCAAGTGTTAGTTAAGGAGGAGGATCAGTTCAAGACTGCTTTCACTACCAAATGGGGTACCATGACCTACCAAAGAATGCCCTTCGGCCTCTCAAATGCTGGCTCTACTTTTCAAAGAGCCATGGCTATGGCGTTTAAGGGTTTGTTGTACAAACTAGTGCTGGTGTATCTAGATGATATAACAGTCTTTTCCAAGAATGCATCCGAACATTTATCCCACTTGAGGCAAGTTTTTGAGAGATGTCGAGAGTTTGGGATATCCCTTAATCTAAATAAATGCATCTTTGTTGTACATGAAGGCAAGTTGTTAGGACTCATGGTGTCAAAGGAAGGCATTACCATTGATGCTGAGAGGGTAAGAGCTATTATGGAGCTGCCCTTACCCAGTCATAAGAAGGGATTACAAAGTTTTATTGGCAGAATTAATTTTCTGTGAAGGTTCATCAAAGTTTTATTGGCAGAATTAATTTTCTGTGAAGGTTCATCCCTGATATTGCAAATCTTTTGAAACCTTTGACATCCATGTTAAAGAAGAACATAGTTTTTAGTTGGACAAAAGAGGCCTAACTCAGCTTTGAATCCCTTAAGGAGGCATTAGTGGCTGCACCAACTTTGATAAACCCTGACTTTTCCAAAGATTTTATCCTATATGCTTATGGCGGCCCAGATACTATCTCTGCGATTTTGGTACAGCAGCAGAGTAGCGGCTTTGAGCAGCCAATCACCTTCTTCAGTCAAGGGCTGGAAGAATATGAGCAGAGGTATAGCTTTGTTGAGAAGCACGTCCTTGCAGTGATATAGAGCCTCAAGAAATTTCAGCATCTTGTTTCCAATAACAAGATACATTTAATGGTGGCTCATCCAGCGTGAAAGAGTTCCTGTTGAGTAAAGATGTTAATGAGAAGAGAGCGGGTTGGATCACCAAGGTCATGGAATATGACATGGATATCCAAGTAACCAAGCTTGTCAGAGGTAGAAGACTCAGTGAGTGGCTCGCTACCAGTTCTAACAAGGAGGATGAGACAATTTTGACCATTGAGGATGCACCTCAAGATAATGTAGTAGTAGCAAACACAGGCTGGGTTACTGATATGACTAAATTTTTGCAAACTGCCAAATGTCCAGCAGGTCTAGATAGAACTAAAAGAAGATATTATAGACTGCAATCGGTTCCATATGTTTTAATAAATGGCATCCTTTCAGAAAGGACTTTAATGGTGTATTGTTAAGGTGCATTGATAAAGATCAGACTGACAAGGTACTACGTGAATTTCATGATGGAGCAACGGGGGGTCATTTTGCCCCGAAGACTACCGCTTGGAAAGTAATGAGAGCTGGCTATTACTAGCCTAGATTATTTAAGGATGCCCATGCATGGGCTAGGAAGTGTATAAAATGTGTCGTTTTTGCAAGAAAAGAAAGGCTGTCAGCCTTACCTTTACGGCTAATTCAAATAGAGCAACCCTTCAAGAGATGGGGTATGGACTTCATAGGTCCTATTAACCCACCATCAAGTGCAGGCCACAAGTGGATTCTTACAGGTGCAGATTTTTTCACAAGATGGACTGAAGCAGTAGCTCTAAACGAATCAAATGAAAATGTTGTTTTAAATTTTTATCATGACTTGATTTCCAGATTTGGAGTGCCTGAGTCAATAATTTCTGACAATGCTTTAGCCTTTGTTGGCCTAAAGATAACTAATTGGGCTATCAAAAATGGGATTTATTTGAATACTTCTTCTAATTATTACCCATAGGGTAATGGTTTGGCTGAGTCTACCAACAAAAATCTCATAAGGATTATTAAAAGATCAATGGAGGACAACCAGAGGACCTAACATACTAATTTGAAGTATGCCTTATGGGCAGACAGAATAACTCCAAAGAGGTCCATTGGAAATTCTCCATATATGTTAGTATATGGGAAGGAAGCAAGATTGCCTATCTCTGTAGAACTGCCAGCACTAGACATCATGAACCAACTAGAGATGTTTGAAGAAGAGAATCCCATGGCTGTCAGATATGCTCAGCTTATGGAGCTTGAAGAAATCAGAGACAAGGCTATGAAGACTATGGAATATCATCAACTTCAAACAAAAAGAAATTTTGATCAGAAGGCCACCTCCAAAAGCTTTAGAATGGGTGACATGTGCTTAAATGGGATGAATTAAAAAGCAAACTAGGAAAGCATTCCAAGTTTGACAGTGTGTGGAGTGGCCCATTTCTCATTACTGAATGCAAGGAGCACAATGCTTTTAGTTAGCAAATATGGATACAAAATTTGCCTATCCCAGTTAATGGGATACACCTAAAGAGATGTTTTGAGGTATGAGTGCTTTGTAAATCAGTAGATTAGATTTCTTGCTTTCCATAAGTGCTTCTGCACAGGTTGCATTGTCATTAGGAGAATACAGGCCTTTTCCCCTTTTGTGTTTTGGAGGCAAGTTTCAGTTTTTCAGCGTGTTTTGGTGTGACTCCATGCCCAATGGATGCAATAAGGCAACTGATCTTATGTTTAGCAGGCAAACACCCCATAGAGGTCGCCAAATTGTTGACCCATTTTTTCTCTGTCTAGAGTTAAATAGTTCACCTAGTTTTGTCCTTGAAAAGCCTTTGGAAAATGTTCCCAAAATTTGAAAAGTGTCAAATTGCCTTAAAAAAATCTTACCATTGGAAAGAGCTTGAAAAAATAGGCAACTTTGCTTTTTACACCACCCTGAAATTCGGCCAAATAAAGAAGTTATCCATGGTCAAAGTTTTGGTCAAACATACATTTCAAATGTGCATTTTGGCGGGCTTGAAAATCTCCATCGGCCTTAGAAAATATGAAATTTTTTAAGTTTTATGCATTTTTTGATTGCATATCGGGCTAAGGAAATGCATATACAAGGGGGGAATCTTTCGCAGATTCCCGGGAATATTCCCGGTTTGTATATCGGTGATTTACAAGTAAAGATGCAAGTAAATATACAAGGTATAAGATACATCGCGGGTATATTCCATCGAAGATGCCCTGTTTGTATGTAAGGGAGTTTGCATATTCTATTTGAATATTTGCATATACAATGTCAATATGTACATTTGCTACAGTACCGCAGAGGGAAGATGCAAAGGATCGATGCAAAGAAACATACAAAGGAGTTTGTATATCTCCAAGATGCAAATGGTGGGACCCGCAGGTTTACAAAGGAGATTGTATGCACTTGCATACAAGGGAATTTTGCATATCGGGTTATACATTTTAGGAATATTCTATAAATATTCCCGCTTGTATATTTATCCTTTGTATATTGGCTTGCATATGCAAATATACAAGCCAAAATACAAAGGCTAAACATACAAATGCAGCGCTACAGTGGAATGTATATTTGCTTTGTATGTTCACACATACAACGACTAGATACAATCAAACTTATGCATTGTGGGAATATTCCACAAAGATTCCCTATTTGTATAAAAGGGGTTTGTATGTTGTGTTTGTATGTTCGCACATACAAGCTCAGATACAAGGACATATGCAAGCCGGATTTCAAAAATGCTTCCGATCTGCTTCATAAAGGGTTGAAGTCCATGGCTTGTATGAATATGGACTTGTATATTGCTCATATACAAGTCAAAGATAAGGAGCATATACAAGGCAGATTTCAATCGAGGATTAGGTTCAACACATAAAGGTTTCAGGTCCGCCTTGTATGCATAGACGTTTATATATTTGCATATACAAAGAAATGTACAAGGAGAAAATATACAAGCCAGACCTAACAGGGAAACCAAATGCAGCTAATGGCTGTTTTGGGATCCGCAGCTTGTATATTATCATATGCAGAAGGCACATACAAGTGGTAGGGCCCGCATATACAAGGAGGGAATTGTATGTATATACAATTTCAAAATACAAAGGCACAAACAGGGACCGATGTACGGGGCGCCATGCATATGCAAAGGAGTTGCAGAATGCATTTTTAAATGCTGATTTAGGTGCCAAGATGCATGCGATATACACACAGATGCAGATGCAGTACATACAGGCGGTTGACCAAATCTTTGACCGCCTGTATCTTCCCCATTTCAGTGAATTTTGACATGCTGTAAGAGGCAAAAGTGCATGTTTTTGCATCCTCTTTCATTTGAGCAAGTTTTTGGGGGAATTTTCCAATTTTCAATTTTTAGATCTGAGGATGCATGTTTTGAACGATGAATATTTCAGCGACGACTTGCAGCAGATGAAGATATTTTTTGGGCATTCATTGCAGCAGACGGAGCAAGCAGCTCGCATTGATGACAAAGAATATATTTCCACCGCTTCATCTCTAGATGCAAGAAGTGGCAGCTGCATGAAAGGCCATAAAATATCTTTCTGTCTGCCAGTTCTAGTTTTCAACGCCATAACTAATGCAGCTGGGCTGTAATTAATGTAGATATTTTTTGTGATAGCTCTTTGAGTGAATTTTTGTAACTGACTTAGGATAGTTTTGGAATGCTATATATATGAATTCAAATGTTGTAAATAAGGCTGGAAATTTTTTGGCATTAAGGCTTTTCTGTTTCCAAACAGGGTTTTCATATGCCGTAACCGTACCTTTCCATTGAATATATGCAAGTTAATTTTACCTCTTTACTAATTTTTCTAGTTCTGTGTGAATCTGTGTACGGCTATCTGTGAATGTTTCATTCCTCTCAATCATATTGCTTCTCACCTTTGCTAGACTCATCTAATCTGTGCATACCTACTTACTGTATTTGATTACATTGTGCATCTTCTCAGTGTTGTGGAAATTTCTTTAAATCTGTCTGGTGCATCACCTTTTTTTTTAAGCTTTTATTTCATTTCCATTACAAGCTTTCTCTCTCCCTTTTCCCCTCAAAATTTAGTAGTTTTAGGTGATAACTAGACAAGGAAGCTGGCCTTCTCCAGAGGTCTGATCTCACTTAGCAAAGTCCCACACTTAGAGATCAGTCCCATGTTACTCCAGTTTGTAGAGGTTTCACAGCTGTATGTAAGGGTGCAAAATTGGGTGATAACAACTATAACAAAGCATAAAGGAAAGGAGTCACCATGAGCATGGAAACTCTATCTTTCTTGACGTGGCATCACAACTTGACTCAAGAAGTTGGTGTAGCCCAAAGAAGTAAGGAGATCTTCACAAGACCTGCAAGAAGTTAGTGCAACAACAATAATCCACCATAGAGAGCTTTAGAGAAGAATAAAGAGCATGAGAGAGAGAGAGAAAGTGCAAGTGTGCCTAGATTTCTTAGATGTTCAAATGAATAAACTAACATGCTTATACATGCATTCCCGCTCACCAACAATGAATAAAACCAAATGGGACCGGCATGTAAGAGCTAACGAGGTGTTCTAAGCCAACACCATAAAAATAGGGTTAGGGCTAATGACGAGGGTTGTTGCAGTCCTCATCATTTAATTTTAATAAATATCAATCCAAGGCGGTGTCCATGGCTGTATGCAAAAGGGAGAAGAAATAACTTGTATAGTAGTCTTTTCTACAAAAGGGAATTAACAACAATCGCATGGAACATACTAGGGTTTAACTTTGCTAAAAAAGACAATTTAATCTAAGGAAAGCAATAACTTGAGTAGTTGATCTAATTCTGGAATAAAGGAATTACACAGCAGAAAAACAAATTATTCTATGGAAGGCAAAACTGGAACAGCTAAAGGAATTATGCATAACAACAAAGCAACTAATGAAACTAAGAAATATAGTCTCTGTCCTTTGGTTGGAGTGGGCCCTTGCTCCTTCCTCTGGAGAGACTAATCAATTCCAGCAATTAGCAAATGGGTAGAACAACTTTCTTTATTCAATAACCTTCAAGATCCAAAATACTTGCTGCTGTAAAAAAAATAGAGTTCTTCTGTTTCAATTCTATTCTTTTACAACTTCCTCCTTTTCTATTCTACGCCATAGTTCTCTATATATAACTATGGTTATTAAATTCTAATTGAGAGTCTCTCTAGAGTAGAGAACTTATTCATGCATCTAACTAAACTTATTTATCTAGTTAACTAAACTTATTCATTTAGTTAACTGATTATACAATTGCTGATTACAAGGCAAAACATGCAGTCTTTTAGAAAGACATGCAATGACACTAAGTGTGTATTCTTTGCATGGAATAATTACTCATAATTAGATCCATTAATTTAGGAGTAATTATAGTCAATCTATCTTTCAGAAAATCTCAGAGTGTGTGTTGGTAGATTGGAAGAATTCGCAGCAACTTCATAAAGTATTTCTGGAACATCTCCAGAGCTTGCAGAATAGTCAACTTCCATCATAAAATGCTCATTTAATTTACTAGATCTCCTCAAATTATTTCTGAGTTTTTTTCCCCTAACTTTCATCTTTCCAGATCATTTTGAATTTCTAAATTTTGTTAAGAAATGAGAGAGATATTGCAGTTTTACTGAAAGTGGTTTTCTTGACTTTTCTGTTCTGCGTCTTCGCGTTCTGTAACAGTCAACTTATATCATTAACCATTTATTCATTTTAATGAATCTCTTCAAAATGCCTTCATATATTTGTTCCTCTCTCTTTAAGATTTTTGGATCATTTTGAAATTCTGATTTTCATTAAGAAATGAGTGAGATATTGCAGTTTTACTGAAACTGCATTTTTGACTTCTGCATCTCCAGCGCTCTGTGCATCTCTGGCACTCTGTACATCTCTGGAACTCTATCCATTTCCAGCACTCTGTCCATCTCTGGTGCTCTATGCATCTCCAGAGCTCTATCCATCTTTGGAGCTCTATCCATTTCCGGCACTCTATCCATCTCCGGAGCTCTATCTGTGCATCTCTGGAGCTCTATGCATCTTTGGAGCTCTGTCCATCTCCGGCGCTCTATCCATCTCCGGTGCTCTATGCATCTTCGGAGATCTGTAATTTTGAAACTCTGCAACTTAACATAAAATAGACTTTCTCTTCACTTTATTGATAAAATAAATGTTGATCTCAAAGTGAACATGTAATATCAAGATAAACTCATGCATGGCATTGATCGTTGCATTTAGACAAGTTTATTTGATATTTAGCTACAAATCTTCAAACCCATACTCAAGTGCACTTCAAAAAATGATTTAATGAAGAGAAAATATATGCTTTTATTTGACTAAAGATGAGACACTTTATGGTCTCATCAGCTAACATCTGGGACCAGGGCGCTAGGTGCCTTGGTCCTTAAGCCCCACAAACTTTAGGGAGTGTCCATCAAAATGGGCTTAGACCAATTCTAACTTTATTTTGTCAGTTTTATTCATTAGGATTGATTTAATCTTTTAATATTCAAAAAGGTGTTAAAATAGGTCCTGATCAACAAGGGTAAACATTTTACTCCATAACACAAGAATTTTAAGAATATTGAGACCTATAGGTTATAATATAGGGCCTCCAAGATGAATTCATGAGTGAACCTATACAACTTTGAATGACTTCCAAATCTACACACTTTTAAAACATCTTGATAATGTTATTTTACTCTTATGCATGATTCTTGGATTCTTTAGGGTTCTCATGAAGACTTTTGACTTATACAAATATTATGTTGGAGGTTTAGAACCTTCATACATCTTAGACATATCTGCATTCTTTTTGTAATGATCACATACTTTCACTAACTACCCATGATGTCTCTTTCCTCTACATCTCGCTACTATCATCAAGTTCCTACAATACCCTCATAAATCCTTAAATACCATGTAGACCTTCAAAATATGTTTGACATTGATGCATGGGCCCTTCATGTCTTTTGGTATGGTTTTTGTAGGGTTTCCTAAAATTGTACATGTGTTTGACAATATTGATAGACCTCTTTGGTCACTGTGTAGACCCTAATCTATTGGCAAAATTCTTTACTCTTGATAAACTCATTGGCAAAGTTCAATAACCATGTCACCACCTTTGTCCATTTGTAGATCTCCTAATAATAGAGAAGCTCTCCTCATATAGCCTTGGAATACAATGATGACCTTGTCCAAGATTGTAGTGCTTCCTTAATGCTTTTTAGATTTTCACAATCCATTCATAGTTCATAAACCTCTACATCTTTATACTAAGTTTCTGTGATATTTGAACACTATGTCCATAGTCTTTCAAGGATTTGCAATGACTTCAAAACCCTTGTGATAGCGTCTACAGGGTTTCTTCTGTTAGAAAGACAGTTGTCGTTGCACCAAAAGATCAACCTGCTAATGCCTAATACAACTGCCAGAGTTAATGAATCCACAGGAGGCAATTAAGCCTTGTCACCAACCCAAGCGCTACGTTGCACAACACAAGGAGACCAAGGGCGCACACCTTGCAACAATCCCCTAGTGCAAGCGAGGGGTTTGAACCCGTGACCCAGGATCTGATACCATTGTTAGAAAGATGGTTGTTGTTGCACCAAAACATTGACCTGTTAATGCTCGATACAACTGCCAGAGTTAAGGAATCCACGGGAGGTGGTTAAGCCTTTTCATGAACCCAAGTGCTGCGCTGCACAACATAAGGAGAGAACGGGTGCACACCTTGCAACATCTTCTTTTCTCTTATGGAGTTTCTCAGATGCATAGAGTTTCTTCTTCTTCACGAGGATAAAAACCTGCAATGTTAGGTAGAAAAATCCAAACAAACATTTGCTTTGACCTAAACTGTAGAAGACCTAAACCCTAGAAGTTAGACCCATTTTCAAGCTAGGATTCCCTCCTATTTGGGCATGAAAATGATGTTCAAATGGGAGTCAGTGGTTTTGGAGACATGTATTAGGAACTTTTTTAGAGATTTGGAGTGGTCTAGGAACTTTTTTGAAGTTTTCATAGGTTCTTGGAACCATGCAAAACTCTGAATTCCTTTAATTTATTTCATTCTCCCTTGTTTGACACTTATAAGTGTTCCCAGAACACTTGAAAATGTTGATTTCAAAAATTTTTGACTCACTCAGAACTCAATGATTTCGGGTTCTTTTATAAATAATACTAAGTGCTTTAACTTGTCGGAGATTTTCTAGGAACAAGGAACTTTTTCAGAGTTTTCTAATGTTCCTAGACACTTGAAAACCTTGAAAGTGATGTATTCCATTAACAATGTCAGGGAGTTCTGGGTGATCCAAAGCTCTCCAAAAGTTCCCAAAATAGGCTGAAATCCCTGAAAATGTTAGAAAAGGCCTAGGGAAACTTAGGGAAAGGTTGAATAATGAAGGCTTAAGACTTATTAAAGAAGTATAGGGTATGTGCAGGATCATGATAGGCCAAACTATACCTCTAAGTGGCAATGAAAATACAAAAAATCAGACTTAATCAAGTTCATGTGAAAATTTGAATGGATTATCTACATAATTTGAAAAAGATGTAAGAACGAAATTTGTAGAGAATTGAATCTAGTTTATGGGCTACTATTTAAAAAAAAAACTAAATTTACTTAGTGAAAAATGAATATTTCAATGAACAACTATTAAATATTTCAGAAAAAAATAAAAAGTGGTTGTCATTCTAGCCAACCTAACTATGAGCAACAAAAAATATATATATATTTTTTAACTTTCAAAATAAGTAGAGGACTCATGCCCGGATGTGACGCATATTTTTTTTGAATTTTTTTTTCAATAAAATAATTAGTTATGATTTTTTTATTGTGACTTCTTTTTTAAAACTAAAAGTAATTTTTCAGCCAACCTAACTCGATAAAAAAAATTGGAATTCAATTTTTTTTAACCTATAGCCAGAAAAGCATAGAGTGTGATGCAACTTTCAGATCTCAAAAAGGTGAAATGGTTTGAAAGTTATGGATGTTTTTCAATTAGTGTGTCCATCAGAATTTCAGACACACACTATATAGAAAATTATTAATAGTTATTTAATGAAATGATAACCAAACAAATCTTATATTTTTAGAAAGATGACAATTTCTTCTATAAACCCTTTTCATTTTATCAATTTTGCATAAAAAAAGTCGTTAGCATGAAGGGTGAAGTTTGAAGAAGAGATTGAAACTAGTAAACACATTATAATTCAGGGAAAGTCAACTATGACAATCCCGAGCCTAAATACAAGGCAAAACCAAAGCAAAATGGATATTCGTTACTAACGGATATCCATTTGTTTATGATAAAAATCAATTGGTGGTGAAACAAAATGGATCTCCATTTCCCAGAAATGGATATTTGTTTTCCAGAAATGGATATCTGTCTTGTTTTCATTACCAATTGATTTTTATCATAAACATTAGATGCCACTACCCTATAAATTGTTTCCCCGAACCTTAAATGCAAAGGAGACCTAATTTATTACTACAATTTTAACAAACAACAACACTTGATCAACTGGGGGAGAGTGATGGTTCAGCTTGACATTTTCTTTAGATCAACATACACTTTTACTGGAGAAATACAGTGAGTCCAAGACTCCAAACAAACCTTCAATTACAAACCTTTATTTGTTGATTGATGCCATTTATGGTCATTATTTCCATATAATTTGAAGGAAGCTCCTAGTTGACTTCATACACTCCACCATAATACAAAGAAATATATAAGTATCAACACTAACAATACTTAAGAATTTCTTACCCCATTGACAGATCTAATAGCATTTTTAGTTGTCACTTGAGATGAGGAAATGGAAAGTGTTTTCACACTTGATCCATACTAAATTTGGAAATTTCATGAGAAGCAGAAACTTGAATAATAAAATGAATCCAGGTACCAAGATCGGTTTATTAATAGAAATTGATTGCAAACCACAAGTGGACAGGGCCACAATTGTAGTAGTGACTTGGTCAGGACCACAACCATGGTAGTGTACACCAACAATGAGCACTTCAAATTTAGAATCTAAACTGAATAGTGGCCATACTAACTTCTAGCATGTGTAGGATTCTTCTAGGGTACAAAAGGAACTTGATGTTCACAAAATTCTCTAAAAGGGAGTTGTAACTTGAGTTTAAAGCACATGTTTTTAGAAATTGGAGATTAAGAGAAATATTGTAGAGAGAGTTCATCTGTGCATTAGAGAACTCTCTCTCTCTCTCTCTCTCTCTCTCTCTCTCTCTCTCTCTCTCTCTCTCTCTCTCCCCCTTATCGACAAAGCAAATGGAAACAAGAAAACTAGGACATGCAAAGAGGGAGGAGGATATAAATTGGGAGGATGAAAGGGAAACAAGATAAAACTAAATTTTATTGGATGGGAAGAATGATGAGAGGAGAGGTGGAAAATAGTAAAATAGGGAAAAATTGGTGGGATCTAAAGGGAAATTAGAAAGGAAAAGGAAAACTAGGAAAGCTAGGAAAAGGATTTAACTAGGAGGTAGATAGGTCAGAGAGAGAGATAGGCGATGGATATATATATATATGAGAGAGAGAGGGTTGCTTGGGGTTAGGGGTCAGGGTTTAGGGGCATTATTTAGGGTTTATGAGTTTAGCATTGCTCAAGTTTAGGGTTTAGGGTTTTTCAGGTTTAGGGTTTAGGGGTTTGGGGTTTAGGGTTTAAAGAGAGATAGAGAGATGGGAATGATAGAGATTGGGAGAGATAGAGGAGAAAGAGGGGAGAGATAGAAAGATAGAGAGTGAGAGACATGTCCAGAGGCATAGAGAGAGATTGAGAGCTAGAGGGATGATAGAGATAGAGAGATAGGGAGAGATAGGGAGATATAGCTTTAGGGTTGCTTGGTTTTAGGGGAATTATTTAGGGTTTAGGGTTTATGGTTTTGGGGTTAGGGGTTAAAGTTTAGAGGTTTAGGGTTTAGGGTTTAAAATGAGATAGAGGACCAATAGGGAGATAGAGAGTGAGGGACATGGCCAGAGACATAGGGAGAGAGATTGAGAGGTAGAGGGACAAATGTGATAGGGAGATAGGGGAGAGATAGGGAGATAGAGGTTTAGGGTTATTTGGGTTTAGGGTTTAGGGGTTTGGGGTTTAGGGTTTAGGGGTTTGGGATTTAGGGTTTAGGGGTTTAGGGGTTAGGGGTTAGGGTTTAGGGGCATTATTTAGGGTTTAGGGTTTAGGGTTTATAGAGAGAGAGGAATGATAGGGAGATATAGAGGAGACTGAGGAGAGAGATAGGGGATAGAGAGTGAGGCACATGGACAGGGACATAGGGAGAGAGATTGAGAGGTAGAGGGATGAGAGAGATAGGGAGATAGGGGAGAGATAGAGAGATAGATGTTTAGAGTTGATTAGATTTAGGGTTTAGTGGTTTGGGGTTTAAGAGTTTAGGGTTGCTTAGGTTTGGAGATAGCTAGATAGATAGAGAGAGAGGGGAGACAGATAGGGAGAGATAGAGGAGACAGAGGGGAGAGATAGGGAGATAGAGAGTGAGCAAGATGTCCAAAGAAATAGGGAGAAGGATTGAGAGGTAGAGGGACGATAGAGATAGGGAGATAAGGGAGAGATAGTGAGATAGGGGTTTAGGGTTGCTCAAGTTTAAGGTTTAGGCGTTAGGGGTTAAGGTTTAGGGGAATTATTTAGGGTTTAGGGGTTAAGGTTTAGAGATTTAGGGTTTAGTGTTTAGAGAGAGGACCAATAGGGAGATATAGAGAGTGAGGGACATGGCCAGACACATAGGGAGAGATAGGGATGTGGAGAGTGAGGGACATGACCAGAGACATAGGGAGAGAGATTAAGAGGTAGAGGAATGATAGATATAAAGAGATAGGGAGATAGAGGTTTAGGGTTTCTTGGGTTTAGTGTTTAGGGGTTTAGGGTTTAGGATTTAGGGGTTTAGGGTTTCTCAGGTTTAGGGGTTAGGACTTAGGGGCATTATTTAGGGTTTATGGTTTAGGGATTAGGGGTTAGGGTTTAGGGTTTAGGGGCATTATTTAAGGTTTAGAGGTTTCTAGGGTTGCTCGGGTTTAGGGTTTAGGGGCATTATTCAGGGTTTACAGTTGCATGTCAAAAGAAGTCTCTCTCTCTAAATCCCTCAACCCTAAATAATGCTCCTAATCCCCAACCTGTAACCCCTAAACCCTAAAACTAAGCAACCCTAAACCTCTATCTCTGGGTATCTCTTCCTTATCTCCCTCTCTCTATCATCCCTCTACCTCTCAATCTCTCTCCCTATCTCTCTAGACATCTCACTCACTCTCTATCTCCCTATCTCTCCCTCTGTCTCCTCTATCTCTCCCAATATATCTCCTCTCTCTCTACTTATCTATCTCTCCCTATCTCTTGCCTCTCTCTCCCCTATCATTCCTTTATCTTCCTATCTCTCTGGACATCTTGCTCACTCTCTATCTCCCTATCTCTCCCCTCTGTCTCTTCTATCTCTCCCTATCTATCTCCTCTCTATCTCTCTCTACTTAGCTATCTTTCCCTATCTCTCTATCTCTTGCCTCTCTCCCCTATCATTCCTATATATCCCTATCTCTCTCCTCTATCTCTCCCTCTCCCTTATCGATGAATGAAATGAAAACAAGAAAACTAGGACTCTCTCTCTCTCTCTCTCTCTCTCTCTATATATATATATATATATATATATATATATATATATATATATATATATATATATATATCCACCCCCCCCCTCTCCCTATATATATATGTATATATCCATTTCCATGCACATACCCATTAGGTAGGCTATTTTGCATATGGTGGTCATATCCTTTAGGTCTAATCACCTCCAAACTTCACAAATAGATATAGAGCATACTTCTAATCATCTTTCATAAAGACCACTTCTCTACATAGGTGCAACTAATACCACTTTTTCATTGTTTTCCACATTTAATACTTATTCTTTTCCATTTTCCAAGTCCTACATGTGTCCAAGTTGTATTGTTTGTCAAGTTTTTAGTCTAATTGTTAGTCCTAGCTCTCATGGTTATTAAAATGTTAGTATAGTTAGATTTATCCTTAGGTAACATTAATTTACACATTGTTGCACAAACAACCACACTCAAAAATAACCTTACCTAATGAAGGTTAACCTTTAAGGTTATTTCATTTGGTGAGCCTAATAGATCCAACTAGTTCAATCTTCTTATAGTCCATGCTTCGCCTTCCAAGAGAGTTCATGCCATGTTAACCTTGTATTATGTCCTCACTTTCCTCTTGCTGGTTGTAGTACTCTTTTTTTCTAATCCTATCCCTATATCATACTATTGTTGTTGACTTTTATTTCCATCTTCATCATCATAGTCCTAGTTATCCTATTTTGAGCCTACCATTTATCCTTAGCCATGTCTTGTACTTCTTCTATTCATGTCAATTTTAATGACCTCCAAATTTTCCATAAATTCTTCTCTACCAAACCCTAGACCCTCACCCAAATCCTTACTTTCCTAAGAAAATCCCTTCCCTAAACATCATTTGATCATGTGGCTCCTTCCATCACTAGACAGGTGCCCCTACTTTCCATTATTCATCCAATACAATCCCAATGTCATAGCTCACATTCCTACACCTACATTCATAGCCTCCATTCCCCCTATTGACACCATCATTGATAATCATTTTAAGGAGTCTCCCTTTTATAATCATTAAACCATGGATTATCCCATATCCCCATCTTACACTTTCCTCACCTTTGAACCCTTAGAAGATGACATTTAGCTATCCCCACCATTACCAATCACACTTTCTAGCAATCCCACATAAGAGACCTTACCCATCACTTCACCTAGGTCATCACCAATTAAATCACCTCATTACTACATTCAACCATACCCATACCGCCCCTTTCTCACTCCACAACCTGTATTGATTCATGATTCACCCCTTGACATGATACAGTTACCATAATGCCAATTCACTCTACCATCATTCTTCATATTATCTTATGAATCACCATCCTTTCTTCCCATTCCTTAAGACATCATACCATGACACACATCCCTTCCTCCATTACATCTTCCCCAACCCTTTCCAAACATTGATAGCCCACTACCCATGCCACCTCCTGGTGCAGGAGCACCTACCTGACAGCTGGCCTTCATAAGGCAGTTAGTAGTTTTAGGTCTTGTTTATGTTTTCAAGAAGGTCTGTTCAGACCAAATGCATGTAATAAGGTCATGCTGATCGTGATAAGATCATGCTGACCAGGCTTTTGCTATTTTTAGCCAGTTTGTTAGAACAGCTGTCATGATGTATGATCGGTTGGATCTCCCAGCCGCTTGGAGAGTTCCCAGCCGCTTGGAGAGTTCCCAGCCGCTTGGAGAGTTCCCAGCCGCTTGGAGTCGGGTCAGTAGTACTCGTAGGATAATCTATTTAAGCATGAGGATCGTTTGATATTGGGGGAACAGATACAGATATCATCGATCGAGCTAGGTTGCACAGAGAGTGAGGCAGAGAGAGAGAAACTGATCATTGTATTTACATCTTTTGAAATCAAATAAAGTGATCCTATTTGTGTTCTTTCTCTGGTTGGATTCCATTGTGTAATCGATTTGCGGGTTTGGGTGGTTTCATGGATTTACTGATCCATTCCACCGGTTGATCCGTCTAATCGGTGGAATGGCGATGTACAGTAGGTTAGATTGTAGTTTGTTTTCTGTTTGCATGCAGATGTGCAGGATCACCGTCGAGAGATGTTGAAGACCCTAGCATGGGTATGTGCTAGGTCGAGCTGATAAAGTGTGGAAGATCACCCTGAGAGTGGATCGGGTCGTCCCTGGAGGATCGGCAAAGTGAAATTTCGCTAAGTGAAGAAGTTCGTTAAAACGGCATCATCAGGATATTTCTGCAATATCCTGCAGTCAGTTCGGATATCGTCATCCGGATAAGTGGAGGAGAGCATGATGCTTTCGATTGCATGAAGTGCAAGTGCGTCGGGGTGATCATCATCAGGAGGGCCGAGGAGGAGCGTATCGGCATCAGGTTGAAGATCGGGTTGATCAAGTTGATCGCAGGCCGAAGAAAAAACTAAGTTTGGCCAACAGCAGGATATGACGTCATCATCATCATGATATACGTCATCAGGATATTTCGGAGCGGCAGGATATTGAGCAGCTGCGGGTGACGTCATCGTCATCAGGATCTACATCATCAGGATATCGGGTGACGCAAGCATCGAGGAAAGGTGCGAGGAGTTAAGGTTTTGTCATCATCAGGATAAATGGAAGGAACCGGATGTTCTTTATCCTGTTGAATATCATGATGTTGAATATCATGATGCTGAAGGAAGAGAAGGCGGAAGTTGTCGCTGAAGTGAACAGTGGACGTCAGGAGGATGTTCGCGCTGGTCGAACATGATGATGCTGCCGAACATGATGATGCTGTCGATAATCGAGTAAGGTGATGCTGTTGACAGGCGAAAGTGCGAAGGCTTGTCTGCAGGAGGATATCGGTCGGCAGGTGAAATATGATGATGATGCTGACAGTGAAGTCAAATATGATGATGATGAGGATGAATATGATGATGATGATGGGCTGCAGACGTCCATGCTGTATGCGAAGGTTATAGTGTGGATGCCTCTGCATCATAGTGGTATCAGAGCTCAGCAAAAGGTCTGGGCTGTTGTGTGTTGATTCTGTCACCGAAAGGGCAGAGGTAGAGTTGAATTGTGTGTTGTGTGTTGATTGAGAGGTTGACAAAATGCCTCCGAAAGGTAGTGGTACTGCAAGGGAATTGCAGGAAATGAAGGAAAAACATGCTAGAGAGATGAGGAAGATGAAGGAGCTTGCTGAAGCACTTCAAGCCAGGCTTACAGCCCTGGAAAAGAACAAAAGGAGGGAAGTGGAAGACAGTGAGTCTGAAGAAGATGAAGATACTGTTGAAGAGTATGAAGAGGTAGCTGAAGATCTGGATGCTGAAGACCAGAAATTTGTAAAACTGTTAAAGGCAGTGCAGAATGATAAACCTAAGGTAAAGGTTGATGTTCCCAAGTATACTGGAAGTTTGAATGAAGATGAATTGCTGGATTGGATTGCTGCACTTGATAATCACTTTGAATGTGAAGATGTTGCTGAGGATCAGAAGGTAAAGATTGCAAAGACCAAGTTACGAGGTCATGCTTTGGTATGGTGGGATTATGTACAATCTGAGAGAAGGAAACAAGGGAAGTCAAAGATCACTTCATGGGATAAGATGGTAGCAAGAATAAAAGGGAAATTCTTGCCAAGGGATTATGAAATCCAGATGTTTAAGAAACTGCAATTTTTAAAGCAGAAAGAAAGGGATGTGAAGACATATACAGAGGAATTTTATAAGTTGAGTATGAGATCTGGTCATCATGAGAATGAGGTAGAAAAAGTGGCTAGGTACTTGGCTGGTTTGAGATTTAACATACAGGATGAGTTAGTTTTAGCTAACCCTAAGAATGTGGAGGATTGTTACCAAATGGCAATCAGGATTGAAGAAAAGATGAATAGAGGACATGATAAGTCCATGAGAGGAAGAGGAAACCATAGGGGAAGAGGAGCAGCCCCTACACAAAAGCAAACCAATGAGGGTCAAGACGATACTGGTAAAGGACAGGGACAGTCTGATTTCAGGGGTGGATGGAAAGGTAATAGAGGAAGATTTGGAGGTGGTAGAGGTTCTACTACATTTTCAGGAAAATGTTACACCTGTGGTGAGTTTGGTCATCCATCTTTCAAATGTCCAGAAAACAAAGGTTCATCATCCAGAAATGATAGAACTAATGACAAGAGAGTACAACTTGTGCAAGAAGAGAAAGTAGAAGAAAGTGCGCAGAGTTCAAACAGAGAGCCTGATAATTGTGGATATCCAGAAAGTGGAGAATCATTGATGTTAAGGAGAATTAGTTTGCAGGCATCAAAGGATCTGATGCAAAGAAGAGCTCTTTTCAAGACCACATGCAAGAGCAAAGGTAAAGTATGTAAGGTTGTCATTGATACTGGTTCAACAGACAACATGGTATCCCAGGAAATGGTGGATAAACTGCATTTGGAAAGGATTCCACATCCACACCCTTACAAGGCCTCTTGGGTGAGTGATAGTCAATCACTTTTTGTCTCTGAACATGCATATGTGGATTTTCAGATTGGAGCATATCATGATAGAATTTTGTGTGATATTTTGCCCATGGAATGTTGTCACCTACTGTTGGGTAGACCATGGCAATTTGATAGGAGGGTACTGTATGATGGGTATTCTAATACCTATACCATCAAGAAAGATGGGAAGACTATTAAGTTGATGCCATTGCAGGCAGATGCTGCAGTACAGAAGGCAGCCCAAATCATTTTAATGGGAAAGAAGGAGTATGTGCAGATGCCTAGAGGAGCAGGCATAAAGGCAGTTAAGGACACTGCAGGGAAAGGAGTTGTTAAAGACAACAAGCTGAAGAAAGTTTCAGTTGTGACTGACAGGGGTCAGCAGCAGGTGCAGAAACAGGTTTGCACACAGCAACCAGTTCAGAAGAATGACAGGGATGTTGTCATAGTTGGGACTATTGCTTGTCCTATAAAGATTGACAGGAAGATAGAGTTGAACATTTCAGACGTTCAAGAGGCAGTTCAGAAAGGGGTTCTGGTCAGACAACTTGGCAAACACAGGGTATGTGAGAAAAAGGCCTACATCAACAGGCATGAGGATTTACTTGCCAAAAAGCAAGTTACAGTGCAGAAGTCTTGGAGCAGCCAAGAGCCAGCAGAGGACAAAGCTGGAACAGGGCAGAACATTGCACAGGCAAAGTGTAAAGGTGGAGGACTTCCACATACTAAACTCATGGGACATGAGTTCTTTTCTGTTGGGGAGTATGGTGCAGGAGCACCTACCTGACAGCTGGCCTTCATAAGGCAGTTAGTAGTTTTAGGTCTTGTTTATGTTTTCAAGAAGGTCTGTTCAGACCAAATGCATGTAATAAGGTCATGCTGATCGTGATAAGATCATGCTGACCAGGCTTTTGCTATTTTTAGCCAGTTTGTTAGAACAGCTGTCATGATGTATGATCGATTGGATCTCCCAGCCGCTTGGAGAGTTCCCAGCCGCTTGGAGTCGGGTCAGTAGTACTCGTAGGATAATCTATTTAAGCATGAGGATCGTTTGATATTGGGGGAACAGATATAGATATCATCGATCGAGCTAGGTTGCACAGAGAGTGAGGCAGAGAGAGAGAAACTGATCATTGTATTTACATCTTTTGAAATCAAATAAAGTGATCCTGTTTGTGTTCTTTCTCTGGTTGGATTCCATTGTGTAATCGATTTGCGGGTTTGGGTGGTTTCATGGATTTACTGATCCATTCCACCGGTTGATCCGTCTGATCGGTGGAATGGCGATGTACAGTAGGTTAGATTGTAGTTTGTTTTCTGTTTGCATGCAGATGTGCAGGATCGCCGTCGAGAGATGTTGAAGACCCTAGCATGGGTATGTGCTAGGTCGAGCTGATAAAGTGTGGAAGATCACCCTGAGAGTGGATCGGGTCGTCCCTGGAGGATCGGCGAAGTGAAATTTCGCTAAGTGAAGAAGTTCGTTAAAACGGCATCATCAGGATATTTCTACAATATCCTGCAGTCAGTTCG
This sequence comes from Cunninghamia lanceolata, assembly GCA_027924645.1. NCBI lineage: Eukaryota > Viridiplantae > Streptophyta > Pinopsida > Cupressales > Cupressaceae > Cunninghamia > Cunninghamia lanceolata. The sequence continues at coordinate 10,812,327 of BSBN01001201.1, read as the reverse complement.
GATATCGTCATCCGGATAAGTGGAGGAGAGCATGATGCTTTCGATTGCATGAAGTGCAAGTGCGTCGGGGTGATCATCATCAGGAGGGCCGAGGAGGAGCGTATCGGCATCAGGTTGAAGATCGGGTTGATCAAGTTGATCGCAGGCCGAAGAAAAAACTAAGTTTGGCCAACAGCAGGATATGACGTCATCATCATCATGATATACGTCATCAGGATATTTCAGAGCGGCAGGATATTGAGCAGCTGTGGGTGACGTCATCGTCATCAGGATCTACGTCATCAGGATATCGGGTGACGCAAGCATCGAGGAAAGGTGTGAGGAGTTAAGGTTTTGTCATCATCAGGATAAATGGAAGGAACCGAATGTTCTTTATCCTGTTGAATATCATGATGTTGAATATCATGATGCTGAAGGAAGAGAAGGCGGAAGTTGTCGCTGAAGTGAACAGTGGACATCAGGAGGATGTTCGCGCTGGTCGAACATGATGATGCTGCCGAACATGATGATGCTGTCGATAATCGAGTAAGGTGATGCTGTTGACAGGCGAAAGTGCGAAGGCTTGTCTGCAGGAGGATATCGGTCGGCAGGTGAAATATGATGATGATGAGGATGAATATGATGATGATGATGGGCTGCAGACGTCCATGCTGTATGCGAAGGTTATAGTGTGGATGCCTCTGCATCACCTCCTTTTCATAAGACATTTGACCATAACATTCCCACAACAATCATCACTCATACCGACACCATCCCTCCACCATGTGACATTTGTCTAACACATATTCCCAATTATAATTATATCTACACAAAACTCAAGGTGTTATAAGTACAATTAGAAGACCTTAACCCTCCTCCTCCTCCTTCCTCATCAATAGGATGGATTAAATCACCAGTATCAATTGACATCATCTTACAACCATCTCCTCCTAAAATGGTCTTGCTTAAATTTGATAATATAATGTCCAAGGTGATCTCATTGCACATATGAGACACTTCTTTGTCCAAGCCACAATTGTCACCATTGATGATTATGTCCTTGCTAGGAAATTTCCCTGCACATTGATATAATATGCTCTTGTATGGTTTGACACATTACTACTTGGTTCTATGAATTCAATTTAGATCTCATGCATAGCTTTACCAACCACTACCAATTCAACATCAAGCCTAAGGTTTTCTTAGTGCATGTCACACATTGCAAACAAGACTCACTAGGGATTACTAGAGAGAGAGAGAGGTTCAAATTTTAAAGAGATGCAACTTTGTCAATTGGTTGAAAAGATGTTAACCGTGTAACAATAGAAATTTGCAAGTTGAATTGTAAGTTCTATAAGTTCTAAGCATAAACCAATGAAAATAATAACAAAAAATAGCATTTGTATAGCTCTAGAAATAGATATCAGTTTTGGGACCCACAAAACAGATATTCATTTTGGAACGGATATCCATTTTGGTTTGGTATCCAAACCAAAACAGATATTCTTAACATGCCTATGAAAGTCAAAGTTGGCCAATTCGCGAATTTGTCTAAGTAAAGATGTGATTTTTTTTACGATTGCCATTGTTTGGCCCACGATGATCTTGCACATACCCTATAATGCCTTAGAAAAAACTAAAAGGGTGAAAGTTCAAAGTTGTGTCACACTTTTATAAAGGAAACAACCAACATTGATCTAACTTTTTAACTTGAATCACTACAAAGTGAGATATATGTTTTGAATTTTAAAATGATATAAACTAATAAAATGTAGATTTTTTACTGTATTTTATGTTTGTATTTTAAGAAAAAATTTAAAAATTATTTAAATGTAGGATTTTATAAAATTGACAATATAATTTAGTTGCTAATAAAATGCTGAAAAATAAGGTTGAATGGGTGACACACTATATATAGTATATTTCATTTATTTTCTTTCTATATTTTTTGTGTATTCATAACTCAAAAATTTAGTGCATGGATTAATTTTTTTCCCAATTTGATAGATATATATTTTTAAATAAATCTTGGAAGTTGCATGTAATGAAAACACAAGTGTTTCAATGGGATGTCAACTTTTGTCTTGATTATTTATCCAAAATAGGAAAAAAAATATATCATATTGACAAGGAATCTCTCCTCTAGTGCATCATATTTTTTTCAATTTTTTTTATAAACTTTACTATTTTTTCTTGAGAGGACAATCAACACCATATTTTGGTCCTGATGACCTACTTTTAGTAGAAATAAAAAATAAAATATAAACACTAATTGAAATGTTTGAAAAATTATATTTTTACAAATTAGAATTATAGATCTACAAAAGGGTATTTTTAGATTCTTTTTAAAAGATTATTTGTACGAGTAGGAGTTGTTAGAACATCAAGTTTTTCAAATAATTTCATTTTTTTGGTAAATGAGCCCCAAAGTGTTGCTACATATGTTTCTAATGGATGGTTCCAATTGGAAAAGCTTTGTCCTAGACCTAATTTAGCTAGAATGAATCCAGATAGTGTAAGGTTGCCTGAACCCTATCTAATAACTTTAATGATCGATATGTTGATGTTTTTGTGATATAACTTTTTCTAAGAATATTTTGGAGATGGATCAAATAATTATTTAGTTAAAGTATGAGTATAGATTTTATTTTGAATCTCTCTTTTGAAATGATATAATTAAACTAGCTGATCTTCTTGACATTATTATGCTAAGTTGGGAAAGGATTTCAATTGTAATAATATTTAGTCGCAATAATATTAATTACTTCATTTGAATTTAGATATTTGAATATATTTCCAAAAAGATTATTTTAATGCATAATCCTATTTTTGCCACAAGAAAGAAGCGGTTTGCAAATATCTTGGAAAATCTTTACTTTCGTGCCAGTTTTCTAAACTTAGAAAAAAGGGAAGAGTGGGAGTTAAAGAATTATTTTTTTCTCGTGAATGGAAGAATGGGGGAGAAGGTTATTTAAATCAAGGGGAGGATACTTTTCTATTGGTTCTAGATTTTCGAATAATTTTTGTAGTGGAATAGATTAGATATTTGTAGGAATTTGAAAGAATCAATTAGAGAGGACACAGATCAAGTTGGTCTTCAATTCTCTCTGTGGATCATAATAACCTGTAATTCTAAAATATCTTTTACAATCATGGATGTATTGCATTGATGTACTTTGGTGATTATATACTTGAACCAACATTGGGTATTGTGCGTGGAGATGGAATGCTTTGTATTTTTGTGTATGCTCTTTTATTGTTGAAATATTGAATGGGGATTATTCCCATCTTTTGTTGATCCTTTCTTGATTTCTGTAGTCCTTACCCTCATGCCCTGCTTGATTTTATCTAACTTTGTGAAATTTATTTCTCTTGTGGCATGTACTTCATTGTATGTGAACCTCTTGCATTTATATTTGGCAATAGTCCTTGCACCTATAGCCTGAGATCAATTTTATGATAATATCTTTTATTTCCCATCTTTTATGGCTCACACAACCGAAGGTAGACTTTCTAAATGTGATTAAGTCCTTTAGAGTGACCCAATGATAATCCCCTACACCCTTAGATATATTTATTTCTATTTATAAATTCCAATTTGTTTGTTCATCATGATTTGAATAAGTATGCATGCCTTTCATTCAACTTATAATGTCGAGATGTATTCCATTGGTTCTAGTTCAATCTTAAGAGCTCATAAACAACCTAATTATCTCGATTAATCCTATGCTTAGTAGTCAGGAAAACTTGATATGATTCTAAGCTACTCTTTTTGGTGTCAACCTTTAAGCTGTCTAAACTTTCGATCAAATGGAAAGTAAAGTAGAACAATTTTTTTGTAGTCCTTGCATTGTCATTTCCTTAGCATAAGATCATAGCCTATCACTCAAGTCTATCTTCTTGTAAAAAGTGGCCTCTGTAATGGATTTGCCTTATGGTTACCTTCAATTTCTTGTTGGTGTGATATGTTACATCCCTCTTTTTGGACTATTTTTACTTTTTACTTTTACTTGTTACATGGATAGAATAGACCTGTGAACAAATGCTATGCACATGAGAATAAATGTTATAGTTAGAGATATTAACTCTTTGGAATAATGATTTTTGTAAATATGACTAATTCGATGATTAGATTTATAATGTCTTTTATATTATGGGAAAAATTGAAATGTTATTGTTATGATGTTATTCGACCGGGACACCTGTACACTGATCATGAATTGCATGTAAGAGTTTTGGACAAGAAATAGGTAGAGCCAACTCTCTGAGAAGCAAAGGGGAGAGAAAGTATCTTCAGGGAAGGAGAGTATAGACTATGGATTACCAAAGGGTATTTACCACTAGGTACAGTATATCGGACAGTGGACTTTAGTTGTCTTGAGGTAAGCTTTAATTTTGGTTAATTCAAGTTGCCTCGATGGGGTCATCGATGACTTCAGGAATGAGTCATTCTTCTTCATGTCATTATGAAGGAATAATGTCATTTGTCTGAACATCGTTGTTGCAACAAATGTCATCATTCGATATCTACGTCATAATATTTTGAGTTCATGTCGTTGAACATGGACGACAGTTAGATATTATGTATATATCTTATGGCATGTCCTTGTTAATTCTTTTTGACGTAAAACGTTGAAATTATTTTGTAGGGGGAGATAAAACTCAACCCCGATCTCTTAACTGTAAACTTCATCACTGTGGTTGCGTTAGTCAACCATTGTGTTCTTAAACTCTCTTGCTCCAACGTCAATAAGTTGGATAAATATTGTTGCCGTAACACTTTAAATGGGCACGACATATATATATATATCTGGGATAACGATGAACGTTGTATTGTTCCTATTAGTGTCATTATGGTTCAATGGGTTTAAATAATGAATTATGTTGTTGGGATTATTTAATGCCATGTCAACGACTATAGTTGACTCTTACTACTAGATAAATATATAAATATCGAGGGCAAGTTATAAATTCATCATGTTTTATTATAATGAAGACTTCGGTCATGAAGAGCATTGTAAATGCTAACATATGATGATATCAATTATAATGATTGAGTTGGCCACCTTTTATTATTACCATGATGGCACTACTAGATGGTACCCCGAGCAATAGCAGGAAAAATGCCAGTTAGGCCGAGTGTGAAACTGATCAATGGTAAGTTGATAACGATGAAAAGGAGAGATAAGATAAAGAATCAGTTATGATTTGAAAATAGTTTTCCCACACCATCCTTTAACTGATGTGAGTCTTTTGCCAGAACGGTATTAGAAGTTGTAGTGGATAGAGAGCCAGAGAGGGGAAGTGAAGAAGAAATACAATGTTCGAGCCGGAAGCGAGTTCAAAAGAATAAGAGATTGTGGAGCCGCCAATAACAGGTTTCCCTCCCTCTGTTATTCTATGTAGCTTATTCATAAATATCTTCTGTGTCTCAAACTGAGAGCAACCTCAAATACCATTACTTCTTCATAATACTGATCGTGTGGACAAATAATAGTTTGTATGAAATAATCTGTAGAACGTGAGTCAAATGTTTTGAAGAGTATGATTAGATCTTATGTTTAAAACTACAGTAAACTTTATGCCCAGTTTATACTATACATAACTTCAATTGTCCTATGACCGTAGCATGGAAAGAACAGTTGAATCTTTAAAACTCATGAATCTTTTCTCAACTGTGTTCTTGTAATAGAGGCGTAATAACATTTTAGTGTTTTATGAGAGCCCTCATACAAAGTTTAAGCCTAAATGCCACCTTTGTTAAACACGCTTCTGTAGAACTAAACACATGGGAACTGATTAAGTTGCTAAGACCCTAAGATATGATGAGCTTCGGTTATGCCTTAAATGAAGACTTCTTTATACTTGATGTAATTCCTACTTCAAAGATTGTTGACCAAGAGTTTTGAGAGTCTTTATGCCCCTATACCCGCTCCCTCCTTTTGGGATACTAAACTAATGCTAATAGCTGAAACTAATCGATGCCATTATCTTTTAACTTCTGATAATGATGCCATGAGATGTTGGTCTCTATTCATTATACATAGGACAGTTGAGTCATTATAATCATATTAATTATGTTATCAAGGGTCAACTCATGGTATTTAGAATAATGAAAGATAGGTGGTTGAGATCCCAAGCCTATCGACAGTATGAAGTTTAGCATAGTGTATTACTATTTAAATTAAATTTTGAAAATATCTCGGCAAGCTATCATTCTTGACCCTATGAGATAAGAAGTATATTTATAAAACAATATACCAACCTGAGGATAAGTTAGTTCCTCAAGAATGAGTCTTTTGTAAGTATGATTAAAAAGGGCAATCTTTCCTATTCTTTATATTAAAGACAACGAGTCGGATTAAAGATGCTATCATGTATAATTTTAAGTCTAGGTTGCCACCCTGGTAAATATAACATTATGTCGACTAGCAATACACCAAACCTTATGAATATTAAATGAGGTTCAATAACTCGAATTGATGGACTAGAGAATAATTAAATTTGGAGTCAACCTTGTTTAGGGTTTCTTGACCTAAGATGTTTATGTTAAATCTTAGGAATTAGTCTTATTAGTCTCATGCCAATGGTTATATTAAACCTTGACATTGGGAATAGTAGATGTCAATTGAAGACCAAGCTTGATAGTATAATTCTGAATAAACCCTAATAGGCTAAGGGGGGAAAAGTTTCAATCCAAATTGAATTACAAATCTTGATTTCATGTCTTAGCATGGAAGCCTTAAGGACTCATTATGGTTATTACAAAAACCTAGAGTGTTGATAACTATATTAAGGACGCATACTTCCAAGGAAAGGACTGATTAAGTCTTAAGATTAATTCGGGAGACATGATTGTCTACTCCCATGTTGTTAAGTTTGAAACGATTAACCAACTCAAGGGTATAAGTATACCAAGGGATGAAAAATTATAGATCATAGTGTATGATCATATGAACTTATTTTAGTATCGATTGACTTAAAAGATAAAACTTAACCCAGTGTTGGGTAAATCTATTAAGATTTATACCAAGTTGGGTATGTTGGGAGATTCGAGACTCAACCCTGTTGGGAATTAAGGTGTCTCAACTTTGCAAATTCCTAATGTTGTATTTATTTATCCCATGTTGAGTTGGCATAGTCATCACCTTGTGTATACGCAGCAGGGTAAATTTTGGTGACGTTGGCAGCCGTGGTTTCCCCCTTGAATAATTAACGGGGGTTTGGGGGCAGCGCAACCAAGACAGGGTCAAGGGGCGGTCAAGGGCGGTTATGACATGTAAGAGGAATATGATATTTTTAGTCAGTGTATGACGGATTCTATGACAGCTGTAAGGTGCATAAGAGCATCTGTCATAACCTATCTTGGGACCAGGCGCCCACTTCGGGATGGGATATTGGACAAGTGTCCTTAGGTGTGGGTTTTGGGGCATGAGTCCAAGATGGACGCCCATCTCTAGAAGGTTCTATATTTGCCTTGTAAACTCTATATAAATAGGTGCTTGGATGGGAGATAGATAACTTTGGTACAAGTACTATTATGCTGCCAGAATATCTCTAGATTCGACATTCGAAGGCTCCTGAAAGAGCATTGGCTCTGAAACTGTATTTTAATCTGTTATTGTTTACTATAATACATTTGAGCTGTGTTTTGGAGTGTGGGGTTTTTCACCTGTAAGGGTTTTCCCCACGTATATCTTGTCTCTCTCTCTCTCTTCTATCTACTTTCTGTGTGTATGTGTACTGCTGCAATATCTCTGTTAGATGTTCTATGTTGCTGTAGTTGTAAGAATTAAATTGAATTTGCATACATCTCTCCTCATTAGATTAGTGTAGGAAGCGATTTCCGCACACCGAGCTTCCTTTCAAACCCCACATGAATATTGTATTCAAGATTGTTGATAAAAGTTTATTGACATATTTTCTAAGGATATATATGCATAGACATTGTATTTAGCCATAATGGAAAGTTAGTAGACTTAGGAGACCAGTTGGTTGATTGTATTTAATTTTCTTTAATGGTTCAAATCTTCTATGGTTGAAGGATTGAACTTAGTCAAAGACCAAATTTGAGAAATGATAACACTCCTGAAGATATGAGAGGAGTTATACCTCATATATTATACTTATTCTTGCCATGTGAATTTAGGATTCGAACAATGCCGAGAGGTCTAGGGAAGTCGAGAAGTTTTTTTTTTCGTGTTTTTCTATCATCTTGAGAAAACAAGGTATTACTATGCTTCGAGGAAGAGGAGCTAAACCTTAGAATTATAGCTAGAAGGATCTAGAAATTTATGCTTGTTTGTCAAATATGACATTGCTCCTGGTCGACAGTATATGACTGAGTAACCATGGGGTCAAACATAAAGAGTCTAGTAGTACTTATATAAATCCTAAAGTGAATCCTAGATAAAAGTCAAAACTTAGTAAATTGTTCAAGGATGCTAGTATGAAGACATATAATAAAGAGACAAGAGGTCATAGACCCTAGAGATTGCAAGTATGCAAAGATGGACTCATATTGCAAATATATTCTAGATTAAGGATTGATCTGAGTCAGACTGACTGGAATGGATTTACTGTATAGATAAGTTTGTGTCTAGAATAACTAAATGAAGGGGTAAGGACCCTAGCTATGTTTATTTGATCTTATTTGTGAAAAGAGATAATTTCCTTGACTATGATGCTTAACCTGGGCAAGGTAACCATTTTAGTTGTAACAAATCAACTTAAACCCCTTTAAGTGTCGATAAGTCTTGGATCTCGGGTATTGCAAAGTTGCAATGAGAATCCTTGTATGGAATGTTAATCTATAAGGATTATAGAACCATGACAATATTTGGAAACCTGTTGAGGATGGAAAGACTGAATTAGAATTGATAAACTATAGATATAAACATAGTTCACCCTATCCGGGATGACGTAACCTATTGGGATGATCATACTTAGCTAGAGGGTATCTAGGGTTGTATGATCAATAGTGTTACGTAGGATACACCACCAGTACTTTGATGGAAAATATCATAGGACATCCTAAGTCTATACTCTTCGTGAAGGGTAGGGCCACTTATGGTAAGGAAGGTGTGTGGGAGACCATCAGTCTGTGGATGGAGGTAAAGCTCTTCGAAGATGCTTTCTTTCTCTTCAACTAGGGGCTAGCCGAGGCTTGTGATATGGAGGTTGATAATTGGGATGTAGTGATCTTTGGTAAGTTCTTATTTTGAAAAATTTCCTTTTGAATAATATATCATATTGTTAAACCATTGAAAATAAATAGACCCATTGTGTATCATAGTGCCAACATGATTATTAAATAAGTTGTTGATTAAACTTCAACGTTTTGAAAATAAAATTCTACCTTTTTACCTTTTCAAATTTTTACTTCATGGTAAAACTGGCTTTTTAAAGTTATTATAACTTTGGATATTACATGATATTACTTTTTACCTCGGCGTGAGCCATGCATGTTGGTTAATTGCATACCTTTGATCTATAATTGAGGCGTCGATTTATACTAATAAGATTCTAATGATATTCCCTTTTAAATATAAGAAATGTAGATTCATTTTAGAAAGATACTATATGTTAAACTTGCATTTTGGCATATATCGATCCATGATAGAAGGTTTTAAATTCTTCCTTTTCTTGTTTGGTAGGCGTTGACTAGTTTGGATAGAATATGATTTTTTAAATCTTCTTTATGTTATATCAACCATGTTAGAAGTTGTAATGTTTATATAGCATTCATATTGATTTTAAATATACTTATCCATGGGTAATTGAGGTTTCAGTTATAACTAGTATAGATATTAATATGTCTGAGTAGTCTTTTGCATATGACTTTTGTAGAAGGCATCAGGCTTTTTTTAGAAATTCTCAAAAAAAAACCTACATTATATTCTCTAAGGCATCGACTCATTTCCATATTGATAGATCTACATTAGATTTCCTTTTTGAAGGCGTCTCCTTGTATTTAGCAAATTCCAATGATAAATTTATTTTATTGAAGGCATCTACTTGAATCAAGGAGTCCTTAAATGTAATATCTTCATCAATGTGTATTGCGTTAGAACTTACATTATATTATGCTAGCCATATTTCTTATTTATATCTATACATGTGCATTGTCGTAAGCTGGTTGTATGCTAGTCGTGTATCTGTTAATGAGTTTATAACTGTAGCATTTCAATAGGATTACCATAGCATAAGTATTTATGTATTTCATTTATATCTGAAAGCACATTATTATGCCAACCGTGGTATAGTTAATATTAGCTTAGTATATATGTATTGCATTTAGATTTGTAGCTATATACTTATGTATTCTTGTGTATATGAAGATGTCGTTATATACTTATGTTTATTTCATCTTGACTACTTTCAAATAACTCTGAGATAGGTTTAGGTAAGGCATGTTGTCTTTATAATATTTAATTTCTTCACTTTTAGAATTTATATAAATATAGAATGTTCGAATTTGATATTGTCATAGATTAATTTAGTAAGCTTATAAATGTTGCATTATGTTATCAAGATGTCGAAATTGTTTTTAGAAGTCTATACGTTATGTGTTACCTTCTATTTAGATCTCGGTATTGTTTTTTTTAGAAAGGGCATATTGTCTCAATCAAAAAAAAAATTAGCACTTATCTCTCAGATCTTATATATAAAATATATAGAATTGTTTTAAATGGCTATATAGGTTATTAAGGAAAAGTTATATTTTAGCAATGAATAATTGCTTAAGAGAATTTTGGTTAAAGACTCTCGGTGTAAATCACTTCTTGTATATGGAGTTAGATCTTATGGGTTTATTTTTGTGATGATGTAAATACTATAATATTACTTTGGGAAGAGGGTTTATGGAATTTTATGAAGCAAGAAATATGGTTTTAATTTCAAGAAGAAAATATATATTGATTTACTCTATCAGGAAAGTTATTCATATTTAGAAGAATAACTTATATCTATATTACTATTCCTTATTTGACTATGTTGTAGGTCATTTAATAATAGGAAGGAATGTGATTATCTTTACTCGATAATTGATGGATAGCACATTGTTTGACCAAATTTATTTTTAATTTATTGTGTGAGGCCCATCTTTTTATATTGCTTTAGTTATTATGATTTAGACTATTTGACTATGCTAGTTGGATTTTATTGTTGATTTGGTTTGGATAATTATGGATATTTATGTTATTTCTTTGGACATTATGATAAATGATACTTTGGACATTTATTATGATTATACTTTATGGATTTATATGGTTGGACTATATCATTTGATTAAATTAAGTAGATGATTTTCAAATTTATATGGTTGGACTATATGATTTGATTAAATTAAGTAGATGATTTTCAGATTTATATTATGTGAGAAAGAAAGTGTTAAGAGAAATTGATGTTTATATGTTAGTGATTAAATGAATTATTTTTAAATTATTTGAGAATGTGATCTTGAGGAAAATGGATTTTTTAAATTATTTTTGGTTATGTATTAAGTCACTTTGGCTATTATTATCATGACAAACTGATATTCAAATTTAAGTGTGCAGGTGGGTGGCCAAGATTCCTTAAGTGATTTCAGAGACTCCATAAACCTTATGTCAGACCAGTTAAGCCTAGCCTAACTTGTGGAAGGAGTTAAGGCTAAATTGTGATGTAAATTTATTGTTATTTTTAATTTTTATTTTTGAGTGTTATTGTGAAGTTTTATTATTTTATAAATTTTATTTAAATTGTCTTTGTGGGGTGAAAGTCATTTTAAGTATTTATTTTATTTTAATTTATTGTGGGATGAGGATAAATATTTCAAAATTAATATTTTTAATATTTTATTTTTATGAGAGGATTTTATCTCATTTAATTTTGGAAAAAGAAGAGTTTTTTTGAGAAAAAGAAAGAAAGTGCTTTCTTTTTTGTTTTTCTTTCTTTTTTGAAGGCTTGAGTTTTATTCATGGGAAATTTTTGGGAAGAGACTTTCACTTTTGCTTTGCATGGATTTTTTTTAGAGAATGGAGAAATTGTGAAGAAAGAAGTGATTTTGGCTTGAATTGGAGGATGTTTGGTTTTGAAGGCTTTGGATTCATGACCAAAAGAGTTGGAAATTTATTCTAGTTTCAAATTTGGGCTCACCCTAACATAGGGAGCTAAGGTATTATTCTAAAATTTCTTGCAATCTTTGTAAAAATTATGTGATGGATTGTGAAATTGGGTTTTAATGTGTTTTTGGATTTCTTGTTGTTTTGCAAACTTTTGTGGGTTTGGGTTGTATAGGAGTGGCTCTCCATTTTTTATGAGAGCCTCCCAAATGTTGGGGTAGAGAGAGGCATGGAGTCTCTCTTGGGGAAAATTGGTTCATGATTCAGATAGTGAAAATGATGTTTTTTGATAAGTATGTGATTTGATGGTAATTTGGAAGTATGGGGTATGTGATGAGATGAGAATTTGTTGTTATAGTTGTGTATGGAAGTATGGAGATGTGTGGAGATATGGGTGTTGTGTATTTTATGGAGAGTTGGTGATTTATGATGTATGGAGTTTCATATAGTGATATGTGGTGATTTTGATTATGATTTGGTTTGTTCCCCAAGAGGGAGGATTATCCCCTCTCTCCCCCTATTTTGGATCCAAGAAGGATCCTTGTTTGTGAGTCATTCCATGGGAAATTTGATGATTATGTTTTCTATTGGATTTGGTGTATTTGTGAGTTGATGCATGTTTGTGTAAATCCAATTTATGGAGTTCTCCTACTCGGGGGTGGGATGTAATTATGCAATCCCTATGGGAGGGTGGAGAGAAGGACTTGGCCACCTATTTGGCCTTTGTATGTGTGCAGGTCAAAGAAAAGCTTTGTTTCAAGTGATTGGTTGAAAGAAGCCATTGAGGGTTTCAAGAAAAGAACATTGTGTTTATGAAGTTTTGCTAAAGTGCCCTGGATATGATTTCCATTGGAAACCACTTTTTGTGTGTCAAGGAGTTGTTGGGGAAATTATCTTATTGTTAAAGGAACCCCATTGTTTAATGCATATATGTGGGTTATTCTATAACTATTATTTTATTTCAAATAATTCTGTATGATCTCAGTATTTTATTTGGCATGGCAGCAAGGAAAAGAAAACTATGTTTGTTACCTTCTTATAAAATTGTAAACCATTGTGTTATATTTAAGTCTAGTATAGAAATTTCAATTTTGAATACCGTATCTAATATCTGTATATGGACTGTAGCAAAGAACGTTAGCTGTTGTTTCTAATTTCTTGTTTTTAGAAGAACTGAATATTATTCATCTGTGAAACTATATATATATATATAATGTAGTTATCTTTTTTATGTAGTGAGCATGGCAGCATTAGCTGTGAATTCTGTTTAGAGGTATCGCCATTGAAAAACAATGTAGAAGACAATATATGAATTGAGACATTTAAAAACTTGCTAGTAGTTTTATTAAGGTCGATGCCTTTGTAAGGGGGTCATGGGAGAGCCACGGCCTCCCATAGGTCGTGAGGCCTGTGGGGGTCGTGAGCCCCCATGGTGGCCTCCCAAGGGAGGTCGCAACCTCTATGGAGGCTGTGTACTCCCATGGGAACCCGCCCCCTATACGCCTCCATTGTTATCCCAATATCAACATTTCTTTGTATTCTTTAAAATATTTCACTGTATGCAATCAAATTTCATCATTCACTAAGATATATGTATTCCTCTGCAATATAAAACTCCGTTGTCTCTCCTTTTACCAATCAATGTTCTTAATACTTCTATGAGATATTTGATATATATATATATAAATAATGTATATATACGTATATTCAATGTTGTTTCAATTCACTATTTATAAATCTGCCCCTGCAATAGATACAAAATATAAATTAAATCAGTACTTATATAAAAAAAGAATGTTTAAATTTAGATTCTAAAATTAAAGAAAAGCAAATTAGTTATGATTTCTTTTAACCTTATTGCTTTAAATTCATGAATGGAAAAATTAGTATGGATATAGAAAGAAATATAGGTTTTATTTTATTATTGTTTTAATGGAAAAAGAGAATTGTAAATTTAGAAAGGAAATCAGGAAAGCAGATTCATGTTATAGTTTTATTGGAAAAAGCAATTTCAAATTTAGTGAGATAAAAGAAAAAGATTATTTTAAAGTTTTGGTTCAAATTAGAAAGTTATAATTTATATTTTATTATTTTACTCAATTGGAAAAGAAAGTTTTAAATTATTAGTTTAATTTTGGAATTAATAAAATATTTAGTTGTTATTAGTTGAATTTAAATGAAAGAGAGATTTATTTTAAAAGGTGTAATTATTGAATTATAGATATTGGATTTATTAAGTCTAGTAAGTAGTGGAAATATTTCTATCATCTAAATCATGCCTTTTAAATATTAAAGCAAATTGGATAAGTAAACACATGTAAAAAAAAACTTATTATTCTAAACTTTACTTTTGACCATTAGGACATTGCAACGCAAGTCAAACATCATCTTAACCCTTTGGGAGTTGTCATCAGCTATGAAACTATAGGTAAATTTATTCCTTGCAAGTTAGCTTTTGTACACTTAAACTTTTAAAAAAAATCCATCTTTGTGCCCTCTTGTATGGTAACATACAGGAGGGCTCATCACAGGCATGACATTTGGTATTAGAGCCAAGTTTCCACACTTTGGGAACTCTGGGGAAATTAGACTTTTGAAACTAAAACCTTGTAATTGTTTGGTTCCCAAATGTACACGCACTCATTCAGATGCTCAGTCTCAATCCATTCATCAGGAATTACCTGGGGATCAGGGTCCTCAGATCTTACAAGTGTTACAATAGTTAGTGGATGTACAGACTAGGTTACCTCCACCTTTGCCAGCGAATCCTTCTCATCCTCATTCTGAGGAGCATGGTTCAGCTCACAGAGAGTGCAGTAGGATTCCCACCATTAATAGAGAAGAACATCATGATGAGGGGATGGGAGACTCAGGACACCATGTCCCTTCTCATGTCAGTCAGCATGAGAACTTTGTGCCACCTGAGGTACCTTTTGATACAAATAGATAGATTAGAGAATTCCTTTGCCTACAGCCCCCACACTTTTTTGGTACCTCTAAGGGCGTAGAGGCAGAGTCCTGGCTACGTAGCCTTGAGGGTTGTTTCAAGCTCAAATTTTATGAAAGTAATCTCAAGGCCAGGTTGGCCATTCATTTACTGAGAGGAGCTAGAACCACTTGGTGGCGATAGGAGGAGAGGAAGAGCCGTATACTAGTTGACACTTTGACCTGGGAAACTTTTTTGGAAAAATTCAGGAAAAGATACATCTCTGAGCATTTTAGATGGAAAAAGATAGATGAATTTAATGATTTACAACAGAGGGGTATCTAAGTTGCATAGTATGAGAACAAATTTTTAGAGTTACTTCCTTATGTGGATTATATTCAGGATGCGAAGTTAATGGTTAATAGGTTTATTAGAGGACTTAATTATGGCATAGCGGGACTACTATGCATGGCAGAACATAAGACTATTCAGGAAGTCGTAGAAAAGGCTCTTATTGTTGAAGAAATTATTCCTAGAAACCAAGGTAACCGTGAGCAGCTTAGGAACCATGAGAAAAACCAATAGAACATGAACTTTTCTAGGCCACCTACACCTCAGGGAGGCAGATACGGGAATAATGCTTTACCACCTAGACCTCCTCGACAACAGTAGTAGTAACAACAACAGAATCAGGGACAGAAACCTAGGAATAATTAGGGGACACAATCTAGGACATGGTAGCCTTAGCCTTAGTGTAGAGACCAGAGGCCTCAGACTCAGAATGTAGGACCAGCCCGTGCTCAGCAGATCTTCAGGAGTAGTCAGGCTAGTTCCACTAGACCACCACTTTAGCAACAGTCTTAGGCACCTACTAGAGGTCCTTGCTAGACTTGTGGTGGCATGGGACATATTATGCGAGATTGTCCTTGTAATTTCTCCTCAACAGGAGGTCAATAGCCATCTTATTCAAAGCCTATAGTGGGAGATGTGGGTAAGTACCACCAAGTTTTTGCAGCAGTTGATAACTGCCAGACATAGCATCAGTCTACGACAATTGAAACTCAAGGTAAAATTGGTAACATTTCAGTATCTATACTTTTTTATTTTGGGGCTATGGATTCATTCATATCCCCTCCTACAGTGAAGCGATGCGGGTTGGTGGCAACTAAGCAACAAGTAGACTGGGATGTAGAATTGGCCTTAGGGGCTAAGATTTTCGTTAACTCTTTGGTTTAGGGTTGTCAAATAGAGCTTGGAGATTTCACTACTACGGTTGATCTTTGAGTCCTTCCATTAGGGTCATATGATGTTGTTCTAGGCATGGATTGGCTCAATGCACGTAATGCCAAGCTAGATTGTCGAAGCAAGGTGATTGAGTGTCTTGACAATGAGGGTAATCCAGTAAGAATTTTAGGGCTTCAAAGGCTGATGTCATTAAGAATGATTTTTGTAAAGTAACTCAAGCGTAGCATGCACAAAGGTTACCAACTTTTTTCCATATTCATTAGTGACAGATTAGAAGAAGAACCGGGTACCACATTAGATGATCATCCCATATTGTGAGAGTTTGCAGATGTGTTTCCCTCAGAGCTTTCAGGAATACTACCTAAACGAGAGATAGACTTTCATATAGACCTAGTGCTAGGGGCACAACCTATTTCTAGGGCCCCTTATCGTATGACTACTCAGGAGCTTCAGGAGCTCAAAATTCAATTGGAGGAATTGTTGGAGAAGAGCCATATACACCCTAGTGTTTCACCATGGGGTGCACTTGTGATAGGGAGGCCTATGGGTTTAGAAAACCTATCTTGACACAACACTTCAAGACCTATGTCATACCCCAAGTCTCCCTACCAATTCAAGTGTTCATAGACATTTTCTACCCCAAAATGCCTAATTCAACCTAAGCAATCTATTACAGAGGTGAAAGACCTATTTGCCTGTTGTTCCCAATACAGACACTGTTTTCTCGGTGTGAGGTATTCTTCTTTGTCCTCACTGCTTCCAAGATTGCCAATTTCCAAGGCTTATAGCCTTCTTGAGCCCGTTATCAACCCTCCTCTCTGGGTCTAGGGTTCTAATTGCTTGGTGCTCAATTCTTCCTACTCTGTTTTTCACTCCTGCCTTTTTAGACTGCAACTTGCATACCTAGCCGGGCTATAGCACAGCTCACCTATGACAATTTCACATTGCCTCTCTCTAGCAATCCATTCACTACAACAAGAAGGAAAAACAAAAAAAGAGACTCTACTTGATGCCCCCCATGACTATACAGAGGATATGTGAGGACATCAAACCAAAGCCATTATGTACAAATAGAAACAAAAATAACAGGAAAGAAAACTAACTGCTTTGTTTTAGACCGAGATATGCACACACTCTACAGAATTCCACAAGCGAATCAAAACAGTCCAAATTTTTATTGCTATGAAAGCGCTTATTACATTCGTAGCATTCCAAGCTTCCAACCCCTTCACAAAATGAATCTGGTCATTTATAGTTTCTACCCTTGTCCGTTATCAGATAGTTAGGGTTTCTTACATTAGTGTTGTTCCTGGCCGTTCCATCGGCCTAACACATTGGCATCGTTGGAACCCTTTCTGCAGTTAGGGCAATAGCCCGATCCCTTTACTAATAGCCGACAGTCTACTTACTGTGGTTTGCTTTTGCTGGCAGTCGTTGGTAAAACAATGCCTATCGGTATCCTCACATCTCGTTCCCCTGATAGCTTACTTCCTACCGATGAGCCCAACGTAACTTTGACTTGGTGTTACTTTCGTTGACTGTCATCAGTGTGACAAACACCATCGACACACTCCAAAAACATCACTCCGATCTCACGTTTCTCACCGATCGATCACTTAACCCTGTCTTCACCATCACGGCTTGCTTGACTTCAACGCCGGCAAGACTTAGCCTATCGGCCGGGTGCTCTTCAGGTCTTCTGATGCCTTTGGTCACCCTGATACAATAGTCTATGGTTTTGGTCTTTGCCTATCGGCAAGACATCAACTATCAGCCGGTCACAAATTCACTACGCCGATCGCATATTTCACTCTGATGGTCATCTTTATCGGTCAAGCCTTCTCCTATCGGTGGAACTCCTAACGTACTTAGGGCAATAACCCGACACATCGCACTTTGATTACTTCCACACATCATACATTGTTTAACATGCAATTGGTGGGGCCCCCCGATCTCCACTCAACCGATCACAAAGAAAGACATGTTGACTGCTTCACACTCGAACTAAAAGAAAATCAAAGAAATACTTTATGACCACTAAGGTTATCACACCAAAATGTGTTATATACATATGGGCTCACTCCAAGCCCCTTGGTGCTCCTGCACCATACTCCCCCTGCGCAGAAGAAGTCAAGTCACCTTCGGTGACAGCAAGGCAAAATCAATGCCCCACTTCTTGAACTCAGATTTTGCAACCCAGGTAGCCTCCATGTCAGGCAACTGTTTCCATTTGACCAGATGCTCCAGGTACACACCATGTCTGGTTTGTTTTTTCACTCAAGAATCCAAAATTCTCCTCTACCTATGGTTTGGTTGCTGGTGGCAAAGTCACATCACCCACTGTCTGTTCAACCTTCGAACTAGATCCCCCTGCTGCTAGATGAGGACCTTTATATGGCACCAGGTCTTGCACATTGAAGACCGGTGAAATTGCCAAGTTTGCTGGCAAGTCTATCCTGTAGGCATTTCTGCCATACTTGTCCAGAATTTTGCAAGGACCAATCCGTCTCATCTACAGTTTAGTTGGCATCCCTTTTTGCAATTTGGCTTTGTTCAAATGAACCATGACTAAATCACCAACTTCAAACTGGACATCCTTCCTATGTGCATCTACCCAATCCTTGATTTTTTGGGTATTTTCTACCAATGTCTTCTTGACTTGATCATGAATCTCCTTCATAGACTATGCAAAATCCTCTGCATGACCACTTCTATGTTCCATGTCTCCAAGATGTCAGAGTTCATATACACCTCGAGGGTGCATCCCATATACTATCTCAAATGGACTTTTGCCAGTAGTTCTATTCACACTGTCATTATAGGCAAATTCTACCTGATAAATGACTTGATCCCAACTCTGTCCATATTCTTTTGTCAAACACCTTAACAGGTTACCCAATGTCCTGTTCACCACTTTTGTTTGGCCATCTGTCTGTGGATGATAGGCAGATCCAAAAGACAGATTTGTTCCTAACCTCTGCCATAGAGTTTTCTGGATATGTCCCATGAACTTAGCATCTCTATCAGACACGATGCTAGCTGGAAGTCCATGAATCCTTATGACTTCTTTGAAAAACAAATGAGCTATATAACTGGCATCATGAGTCACCTTACAAGGAATTAAATGACTCATCTTGCTAAATCTATCAACAACTACAAAAATACTATCAAAACTAGTCTTAGTCTTTGGTAGGCCAACTACAAAATCCATACTTACACAGTCCCATGGTCTAGAAGGAATGGGTAGTGGCTGATACAGTCTAGCATTTGAAGAAGTTCCCTTGGCCTTCTGACAGATGATACACTGCTCTACATACTTTCTGATATCTTTGTGCATCTTTGGCCAATAGTAAAACCTCTGGACTGACTCCAATGTTTTGTTCAGACCAAAATGTCCACTCAAACTGCCATTATGTTTCTCCTGTATGAGATTTTCTCTCATGGATCCTTTTGGTACACACAATTGTCCACCTTTGAATAGCAACCCCTACTGCAAAGTGTAATCCGCAAATTCACTATGAAAGTGATTTTCAAAGTCTTGACAGACCTTGTATGCTTCAGTAAAATCTTCATCTTCCTTGTAGAGGGCTGTGAACTCTTTCATTCCTATGCTTCTTAATTGTACCTCTTGTACTATGAGCAGCCTCCTACTTAAAGCATCTGCTACCTTGTTGAGCTAGCCCTTCTTATGCTTAATTGTGAATGTGTAAGACTGCAAGTACTCCATCCACTTAATATGCCTATGGCTCAACTTATCCTGTGAGTTCAGAAAACCTAAAGCTTGATTATCTGTATATACAACAAATTCCTTAGGTAGGAGATAATGCCTCCATTTCCTAAGTGCTTGGACTAGAGCATAGAGCTCCAAGTCATATGAAGAGTATCTGCTCTTTGCTTCATTTAGCCTCTCACTGAAAAAGGCTACTGGTCTATTCTCTTGGCTGAGTACTGTACCTACTGCAATATTGCTAGCATCACATTCTAAAGTGAATAACTTATCAAAACTAGGCAGCACTAACACTGGCTGTGCGGCTACTTCTTTCTTCAATATTTCAAAACTCTTATAAGCTGATTGTGTCCATTGAAACTTTGTTTTTATCCCACCTTTGATTGTATCAAGCATGGGTGCACAGATAGCACTGAAATTCTTTATGAATTTTCTCTAAAAGTGAGCTAAGCCATGAAAACTTCTCACCTTAGTTGCTACTCTGGGAGTAGGCCAATTCAATATGGCTTCTACCTTTGACTTTGTCCATCTTCAATTCTCCTCTGGACAACACAAAACCAAGGTATACTAATTCCTGCTTCATGAAGTCACACTTCTCCAAATTTATGGTTAGTTGTTCATCATGTAACTTTTTCAAAACAATATTTACATGTTCAAGATGCTCTTCTTTAGTTTGACTAAAAATTAAGATATCATCTACGTAAACAACTACAAATTTACCCATATAGTCTTTGAGGACTTCATTCACGAGTCTCATGAATGTGCTGGGAGCATTTAATAGACCAAATGGCATAACAAGCCATTCATACAGTCCTTCTATGGTCTTGAAGGCTGTTTTCCACTCATCACCTTCCTTGATTCTGATTTGGTGATAACCACTTTTTAGATCTATCTTGGTGAAGTATTTAGCCCCTCCTAAACAATCCATAAGATCTTCAATTCTGGGAATTGGAAATTTGTACCTTATGGTGATCTTATTGATAGCTCTGGAGTTTGTGCATAGTCTCCATGTTCCTCCTTTCTTTGGTGCCAACACTGTAGGCACTGCACAAGGACTTATGCTTTTCCTAACCAATCCCTGGTCAAGCAATTCTTGTACTTGTCTGGCTATCTCCTTATGTTGATCTGGAGTCATCTTGTAAGGAGCTTTGTTAGGCAGAGATGCTGTTGGAATCAGATCTGTCTGATGGCTAATAGTTCTTTGTGGAGGTAGTGTTGCTGGTGTTCCTTCACTAATTATGTCCTTATACTGTTCCAATATAGTTTGTACTTCTTTTGGGACCACTACATTTTTGTCTTTTTGCTCCTCCTTAGGTTTCACTATGATAGCATAACCAATACCATCCTCCTTAAGAGTGTTCAAAAACTCTTTACCACTCACAATTAAGACATTAGGGCTTTTAGTCTTATTTGCTTCTTCATCTTCCAATGACTGAATTTTATAGGTGACACCATCTTTTTGAAAAGAATATGCATTCTTCTCACCATCATGTACGGCTTTTCAGTCATACTGCCATGGTCTGCCCAATAAGAGATGACATGCATCCATGGGTAGGATATCATAGAGTACCTTGTCTTTGTATCCACCTATACCAAACTCTACCCAAGTTTGCTCATTGACTATCACATGCTGACCTTTATTTAACCACGTGACTCTATATGGATTTGAATGAGGTATTCTTTGCAAATTTAATTTTCTAACTGCTTCATCAGACACTATGTTATCAGTAGACCCTGAGTCTATGATTACTTGACATACCTTATTCATAATCTTGCATCTGATTATGAATAAAGCTCTCCTTTGGCTTGGTTCAGCTTTCACTGGTTCTTTGATCAAAGTTCTCCTTACCATGATGTTCTCTCCCACTTCTGAGGCTAGACTAACTTCAGGTAATTTGCTGCTTGAAGCATCATCTTGTACATAATGATTTCTTTTATCAACTCCTTGAGAAGAAGATGTGCCCTTATCAGGACACCTATATGTTGGATGGCCTAATTGACCACAATTGTAGCATTTCATAGTGGCAAAGTAGGATCCTCTGCCTAATCCTTCTGATCTTCCTCTACTAGATCCCCTTCCTTGGTAGTTTCCTCTACTACTAGTCTCTCCACTCTGCTCTGTGAGTTTGGATTCTCCTTGGGGCCTTTGATCAATGTTCCTACCACCATAACTTCCCCTTCCTCTGTTGTCTCTACCTCTTCCTCTTAATCTGCTGCTTAACTCTTGTTTCTTCTTGCTCTTCTCCTCTACCTTGAGTGCTAGTTGATAGCTTTGATGCACTGTTGTAGGGATGAATAAGCTGATTTCCTCTTGAATACTCCACCTCAAACCATTGAGATATCTTGCCACTTTTACATTTTCATCTTCCATCACCTTAGACCTCAGGCATAGTTTTTGAAACTCCTCAGTGTATGCATTGACATCTAATTCTCTTTGTCTCAAATTTTGCCGTTTCTTGTGCAACTGGACTTCATAATCTCCAGGCATGTAGACTTCTTTGACTTTAGCCACCATACCTTTCCAAGTAGCTATAGGTTTCTTGCCTTCTTTTTCTCTTTCTATTTGAACAAATTTCCACCATGTCAAGGCAGCTCCTCTGAGTCTTGATTTAGCCACCTTCACCTTTTGTGCTTCAGTCACTCCATCACATTCAAAGTGATTTTCTATACCTTCTATCCATTCCATAACCAAATCAAGTTCCATCTTTCCACTAAAAAGAGGAACTCCTTCCAATGTCTTACCACTCATGGCTTTTAAGGCCTTCAAGAAAGGTTCTTCTTCCATCTTAGGATTAGGTGTGGTCTCTTCATCTTCTATAGACACACCTTTTTCCTTACCTTCAGAATCTTTCATTTTCTGACTGACTTCTTCAGTTTTTACCATCATTACACCTAGTTTACTTTCCATTTCTGCCAATCTTTCCTGTAGGAGCCTATTCTCCTCTTCTTGTTCATCAACTTTCTTTGCCAATTCTGCATTAGTCACCATCTTTTTGGATGAACCTACAGACTCACTCGAACTCGGTGATGACATACAACTTCTTCTATTCTAATCTAAGAATAGCCCAAATCTTTAACTTGCTCTCATACCAATTTGATAGGGAGGCCTATGGGTTTAGAAAACCTATCTCGACACAACACTTCAAGACCTATGTCATACCCCAAGTCTCCCTACCAATTCAAGTGCTCATAGACATTTTCTACCCCAAAATGCCTAATTCAACCTAAGCAATCTATTACAAAGGTGAAAGACCTATTTGCCTGTTGTTCCCAATACAGACACTGTTTTCTCGGTGTGAGGTATTCTTCTTTGTCCTCACTGCTTCCAAGATTCCCAATTTCCAAGGCTTATAGCCTTCTTGAGCCCGTTATCAACCCTCCTCTCTGGGTCTAGGGTTCTGATTGCTTGGTGCTCAATTCTTCCTACTCTATTTTTCACCCCTACCTTTTTAGACAACAACTTGCATACCTAGCCGGGCTATAGCACAGCTCGCCTAGGACAAGTTCACATTGCCTCTCTCTGGCAACCCATTCACTACAACAGAAGGAAAAACAAAAAAAGAGACTCTGCTTGATGCCCCCCCATGACTGTACAGAGGATATGTGAGGACATCAAACCAAAGCCATTATGTACAAACAGAAACAAAAATAATAGGAAAGAAAACTAATTACTTTGTTTTAGACTGAGATATGCACACACTCTACAGAATTTCACAAGCGAATCAAAACAGTCCAAGTTTTTATTTCTATGAAAGTGCTTATTACATTCGCAGCATTCCAAGCTTCCAACCCCTTCACAAAATGAATCTGGCCTTTTATAGTTTCTACCCTTGTCTGTTATCAGATAGTTAGGGTTTCTTACATTAGTGTTGTTCCTGGCCGTTCCATCAGCCTAACACATTGGCATCGCAGGAACCCTTTCTGCAGTTAGGGCGATAGCCCAATCCCTTTACTAATAGCTGACAGTCTACTTATTGTGGTTTGCTTTTGCTGGCAATCGTCAGTAAAATAATGCCTATTGGCATCCTCACATCTCGTTCCCCCGATAGCTTACTTCCTGCCAATGAGCCCAATGTAACTTTGACTTAGTGTTACTTTCATTGACTATCATCGGTGTGACAAACACCATCGACACACTCCAGAAACTTCACTCCAATCTCACGTTTCTCACCGATCGGTCACTTAACCCTATCTTCACCGTCACGACTTGCTTGACTTCAACATTAGCAAGACTTAGCCTATCAATCGGGTGCTCTTCAAATCTTCTGATGCCTCCAGTCACCCCGATACAATAGTCTGCAATTTTGGTCTTCGCCTATCGGTGAGACATCAACTATCGGCCGGTCACAAATTCATAGCACCGATCGCATATTTCACTCTGATGGTCATCTTTATCGGTCAAGCCTTCTCCTATTGATAGAACTCCTAACTTAGTTAGGGTGATAGCCCAACACATCACACTTTGATTACTTCCACACATCATACGTTGTTTACACATGCAATTGGTGGGGCCCCCAATCTCCACTCAACCGATCACAAAGAAAGACATGTTGACTGCTTCACACTCGAACTAAAAGAAAATCAAAGAAATACTTTATGACCAACATACTTTATGACCACTAAGGTTATCACACCAAAATGCGTTATATACATATGGGCTCACTCCAATCCCCTTGGTGCTCCTGCACCAACCTGTTATCTTCATCAAGAAGAAGGATGGGTCACTTTGCCTTTGCATTGATTATAGGCAATTGAACCATCTTATAGTAAAGAATCATTATCCTTTGCCTAGGATAGATGACTTATTTGACCAAATTCAGGGAGCCAAGGTGTTCTCCAAGAATGATCTAAAATTAGGCTATCATCAATTAAGGATTGCAAAAGTAGATATACATAAGACAACTTTCCGCACCTATTACAGCCATTATGAGTTCACGGTAGTTCTCTTCAGGCTAACCAATGCCCAGGCAGTGTTTATGAGCCTTATAAATGGGGTATTTGAAATATTTCTAGACAAGTTTGTGCTTATCTTTCTCGATGACATATTAATATATTCTCACATAGAGGAAGAACATGAAGAGCACTTGAGGATGGTTTTGCAGTGCCTGAGGGATAATCAATTGTAAGCAAATCTAGCAAAGTGTGACTTTTTCTAAGGAGATTCAATACTTAGGTCATATCATCTCAGGAGATGGAATTGTTGTTGATCCAGCTAAAATCAAGGCTATTTTGGAATGGCTTGCTCCAATGAGTGTAACTGAGGTTAGGAGTTTCATGGGGTTGGCTGGGTATTATAGAAGGTTTGTTGAGGGTCTTTTGAGGATTGCACATCTGATCACTTCCCTTCAAAAATAGGGGAAGAAGTTTGTTTGGATAGAACAGTGTGAAAGGGCCTTTCAGTTCCTGAAAGAGAAGCTCACTAGTGCTCCCATTCTAGCTATACCTGATCCTACAACTGACTTTGTAGTGTGTACCGATGCTTCTAATGAGGGTTTGGGTGTAGTCCTTATGCAAGAAGGACATGTTATAGCTTATGAGTCTCGCAAGTTGAAGTTGCATGAGATTAATTATCCAACTCAGGACTTGGAGTTAGTGGATTCTGTTGATGCTTTGATGAGATGGTGACACTTTCTTTTAGGTTACTAGTTTGAACTTCACTCTGATCACCAAAGCCTACAGTACATATTCACTCAACCAAATCGTAATGCAAGGCAACGATGATGGATGGAGTTCCTTTGCGAGAATGATTTTGATGTTCAATACATTAAGGGCAAGGAGAACGTTGTAGCAGATGCCTTGAGTAGAAAGAAGCATGGAGTGTCCTCTTTGGTCTTGCAAACTAATTTGCGAGGATGTATCTTAGATGTTTTGCCTCAAGATTTGTGGTACAATGAGGTAGTTTAGGAGCTTCGATCACAAGGGTCCTTAAAGGACAAGTTTGAGGGTGACTCCCTAGATATAGATGGTTTGATTAGGCACTTTGGTTGCATTTATGTTCCTCCTTTTGGGGTTCTTAGAGCATTTTTTCTAGCAGAGGCACATAGATTAGCTCCTTATGTAGCTCAACCTGGGGTTAAAAAGATGCACGAAGATCTTTAGAATTTATATTTTTGGGCCGGGATGCGTAAGGACATAGCTAATTTTGTAGCTGAATGCCTCAAGTGTCAGAGGGTTAAGGCTGAGCATCAGTACCCTATAGGGATGTTATATCCTCACTCTATTCCAAAATGGAAGCGGGATGTAATATCTATGGATTTCATAGTTGGCCTCTCGATGTCATCTCATAGGCATGATACAATCATGGTTACTGTTGATAAATTGACTAAGGTAGCACACTTTTCACCGATGAGATCATCCTATAATGCAACTTCAATGGTGAGAGTATTCCTAGATGACATTGTTAGATTGCACAATATTCCTCAAAAAACTATTTCTAATAGGGATTCGGTGTTTACTTCATCTTTTTGGAGAGCATTGCAGCAGGCTCTGGGTACACAACTTAATTTTAGTATTGCCTATCACCCTGAGACATATGGGCAGACAGAGAGGGTTAATCAAGTCTTAGAGGATATGCTAAGGATGTATGTGATGGACCAATAGTCCAAGTGGGAGGACTACCTATATCTAGTAGAGTTTGCATATAACAACGGTCATCATAGCTCCTTGGGCATGGCCCGTTTTGAGGCCCTCTATGGTAGTCCTTGCAGAACACCCTTGAGTTGGGACTGGTTAGAGGATAGAGTTGTAGTGGGTCCTGACTTAGTACAAGAAATGGAGAAATAGGTAACCCAGATTCAAGAGCAGCTGCATATAGCATAGGATAGACAGAAGCATTTTGTGAATGCCAAGAGAGTAGACAGGACCTTTGAGGTTAGGGACAAAGTTTTTCTTAGAGTTCGGCCACACAAGAGCCCTATATTTTATGGAAAGGGTTCTAAGTTAGCACCCAGATTTGTTGGGCCTTTTGAGATCCTTGAGAGGATTGGCCCTGTTTCTTACCGTTTAGCTTTGCCACCAAACCTGGCTTACATTCATGATGTATTTCATGTTTCAGCTCTTAGAAAATATATGTTAGATCTTTCTCATGTTTTGGATTGGGATGCCCTTCAGGTCACTTAGGATGGGCAAATGTCACTGGAGCCCATTCGCATATTAGATCGTTAAACTTTGGCCTTGCGAGGACGAATGCTAGACCAAGTCAAGGTCCAATCGGACCACCTAGATGAGGCCACTGCTACCTGGGAGGAGACTGTTTAGATGAGGTCCTTGTACCCTCACCTCTTTGAGGGCTTCCAAGAGGAAGCCTAATACAAGAGGGGGAGGATGTGAGGCCCATCTTTTTATATTGCTTTAGTTATTATGATTTAGACTATTTGACTATGCAAATTAGATTTTATACTTGATTTGGTTTGGATAATTATGGACATTTATGTTATTTTTTTAGACATTATGATAGATGATACTTTGGACATTTATTATGATTATACTTTATGGATTTATATGGTTGGACTATATGATTTGATTAAATTAAGTAGATGATTTTCAGATTTATATTATGTGAGAAAGATTTAGTGTTAAGAGAAATTGATGTTTATATGTTAGTGATTAAATGAATTATTTTTAAATCATTTGAGAATGTGATCTTGAGGAAAATGGATTATTTAAATGCTTTTTGGTTATGTATTAAGTCACTTCGGCTATTATTATCATGACAAACTGATATTTGAATTTAAGTGTGCAGGAGGGTGGCCAAGATTCCTTAAGTGGTTTCGGAGACTCCATAAACCTTATGTCAGACCAGTTAAGCCTAGCCTAACCCATGGAAGGGTTTAAGGCTAAATTGTGATGTAAATTTATTGTTTTTTTTTTTAGTGTTATTGTGAAGTTTTATTATTTTATAAATTTTATTTAAATTGTCTTTTTGGGGTGAAAGTCATTTTAAGTATTTATTTTATTTTAATTTATTTCTTTGAGGGATGAGGATAAATATTTCAAAATTAATATTTTTAATATTTTATTTTTATGAGAGGATTTTATCTATTGTTTTAATTTTGGAAAAAGAAGAGTTTTTTTGAGAAAAAGAAAGAAAGTGCTTTCTTTTTTGTTTTTCTTTCTTTTTTGAAGCCTTGAGTTTTATTTATGGGAAATTTTTGGGAAGAGACTTTAACTTTTGCTTTGCATGGATTTTTTTTAGAGAATGGAGAAATTGTGAAGAAAGAAGTGATTTTAGCTTGAATTGGAGGAAGTTTGGTTTTGAAGGCTTTGGATTCAGGAGCAAAAGAGTTGGAAATGTATTCTGGTTTCAAATTTGGGCTCACCCTAACTTGGGGAGCTGAGGTATTATATTCTGAAATTTCTTGCAATCTTTGTAAAGATTATGTGATGGATTGTGAAATTGGGTTTTAATGTGTGTTTGGATTTCTTGTTGTTTTGAAAATTTTTGTGGGTTTGAGTTATATGGGAGCGGCTCTCCATTTTTAATGAGAGCCTCCCAAGTGTTGGGGTAGAGAGAGGCATGGAGCCTCTCTTGGGGAAACTTGGTTCAATGATTCAGATAGTGAAAATGATGTTTTTTGATAAGTATGTGATTTGATGGTAATTTGGAAGTATGGGGTATGTGATGAGATGAGAATTTGTTGTTATGGTTGTGTATGGAAGTATGAAGATTGTGGAGATATGGGTGTTGTGTATTTTATGGAGAGTTGGTGATTTATGATGTATGGAGTTTCATATGGTGATATGTGGTGATTTTGATTTTGATTTGGTTTGTTCCCCAAGAGGGAGGATTATCCCCTCTCTCCCCCTATTTTGGATCCAAGAAGGATCCTTGTTTGTGAGTCATTCCATGGTAAATTTGTTGATTATGTTTACTATTAGATTTGGTGTATTTGTGAGTTGATGCATGTTTGTGTAAATCTGGTTTATGGAGTTCTCCTGCTTGGGGGTGGGATGTGCTTATGCAATCCCTATGTTAAGGTGGAGAGCAGGACTTGGCCACCTATTTTGGCCTTTGTATGTGTGCAGGTCAAAGAAAAGATTTGTTTCAAGTGATTGGTTGAAAGAAGCCATTGAGGGTTTCAAGAAAAGAACATTGTGTTTATGAAGTTTTGGCAAAGTGCCCTGGATATGATTTCCGTTGGAAACCACTTTTTGTGTGTCAAGGAGTTGGTGGGGTTCAATTATCCTATTGTTAAAGGAACCCCATTGTTCAATGCATATGTGTTGGTTATTCTATAACTATTATTATTTCAAATAATTTTGTATGATCTCATTATTTTATTTGGCATGGCAGCAAGGAAAAGAAAATTGTGTTTGTTACCTTCTTATAAATTTGTAAACCATTGTGTTATATTTATTTCTGGTATAGAAATTTCAATTCTGAATACCGTATCTTATATCTATATATGGACTCTAGCAAAGAACGTTACCTGGTGTTTCTAATTTCTTGTTTTTAGAAGAATTGACTATTATTCATCTGTGAGACTGTATATATATATACTGTAGTTATCTTTTTTATGCAATGAGTATGGCAGCATTAACTGCAAATTTTGTTTAGAGGTATCGTCGTTGAAAAACAATGTAGAAGACAATATATGAATTGAAACATTTAAAAACTTGCTAGTAGTTTTATTAAGGTCAGTGTCCTTGTAAGGGGGTTGTTGGAGAGCCACAGCCTCCCACAGGCCGTGAGGCTTGTGGGGGCCGTGAGCCCCCACGGCGGCCTCCCAAGGGAGGTTGCAGCCTCTATGGACGTTGTGTACTCCCATGGGAGCCTGCCCCTTATACGCCTCCTTGTTATCCCAATATCAACATTTCTTTGCATTCTTTAAAATATTTCACTATTTTAAAATGTCTGCAATCAAATTCTACAATATAAAACGTCACTGTCTCTCCTTTTACAAGTCCTTGTTCTTAATTCTTCTGTCAGATATTTGATATATATATTATATATAATGTATATATATGCGTATATTCAATGATGTTTCAATTCACTGTCTATAAATCTGCCCCTGCAATAGATACATAATATAAATTAAATCAGTATTTATATAAAAAAGAATGTTTAAATTTAGACTGTAAAATTAAAGAAAGGCAAATCAATTATGATTTCTTTTAACCTTATTGCTTTAAATTCATGAATGGAAAAATCAGTATAAGTATAGAAAGAAATATAGGTTTTATTTTATTATTGTTTTAATGGAAAAAGAGAATTGTAAATTTAGAAAGGAAATCAGGAAAGCAAGTTCATGTTCTACTTTTATTGGAAAAGCAATTTCAAATTTAGTGAGATAAAAGAAAAAGATTGTTTTGAAGTTTTGGTTCAAACTAGAAAGTTATAATTTATAATTTATTATTTTATTCAATTGGAAAAGAAAGTTTTAAATTATTAGTTTAAGTTTAGAATCAATGAAATATTTAGTTTGATTAGTTGAATTTAAACGAAGAGAAATTTATTTTAAAAGGTGTAATTATTGAATTATAGATATTGGATTTATTAAGTCTAGTAAGTAGTGGAAATATTTCTATCATCTAAATCATGTCTTTTAAATATTAAAGCAAACTGGATTAGTAAACACATGTAAAAAAAAACTTATTATACTAAACTTTACTTTTGACCATTAGGACATTGCAATGCAAGTCAAACTTCATCTTAACCCTTCAGGAGTTGTCATCAACTGTGAAACTATAGGTAAATTTATTCCTTGCAAGTTAGCTTTTGTACACTTAAACTTTCATATATATATATATTTATATGCAGTCCGACTCATGTCTGGTAAACTCCGCAGTTGGTGGAACTCTCTCCCTGATAATGGTATAATTTCAATGGATGAAGATGGAGACGAGTATGTCAAAGAAAAAGACATGGGTAGGAATGACATTTCTGCTGAAGGGTTTGCTACCTTGAAATTATATCTGATTGGTTTATTTTGTGGCAATAGAAAAAATGATATACTTGAAGCAGAAAAAATCCTTTATTCATTGCAGCTCAAAGACTTAGGAAAACTGCATAAGTATAATTTAGTCTTTGAAAAATATATGATAGCTGCGGGAAAACTGCATGATTCTACCACAAAAAAGTTTTATTTGAATTCACTACCTTGTGGATTGGGAGAATATGCTGAAGAATATATAGGTAACAAGTATAAAACCAAAATTGATGCTTATGGTTTCAGTGAATTAAGGACCTTGGTTACCTACAAGCTAGATAAAGGATGTCTACTTAAAGCTTTAAGTGATAATAGAGATCAGTATAATTCCTCTTGTAATATGAAAGATTATTGCAGCTTGCCACCCATTAATCAGATAAAAGAATTCAAACATGTCAGAAAATTCAGTAGAAAATCATGTGGAAAAGATTGTCATTGCAAAAAATGTAAATATGCTTATGACAATGATGACTATAGGAGACATACTCCTTATAAGAAGAAGCAGTATAAGAAAAGATACAGGTTTGCTCCTGTGAATAAAAATTCTTTCAGGAATAGAAAGCCACCAAAGTTTCTATTTAAAAAGAATAAAGATTTTAAGAAAAGTGGAAAATCTGTTCAGTGTTTTATTTGCAAAGGTCCACACTATGCTACAGATTGTCCAAAAAGATATAAGCCAGAGAATAAAGTTTATGCAATGTTTGATGAACAGCATAGGTCAGGAAACTGGGAAATTGTTTCTTCCAATGAAGTACTCGGTTCTTCTCATGTTGATTTGTTTGAGTTGGTTGAAATTTTGCCTGAACAATGCTGCATGGCTAGAGATAAATATAGAAGAAAGCATTTTTCTACCAGTTTAGAATTTGAGTCTGAACGATCCAGTTCATCTGACCAGAAGATTGTCTCCAAGACAATTAAAAAGGCTATTAAAAACCTTGATTTCAAGATAAGCATGGCTAAATCCAAGGATCCTTATCACATGCCAGGATCTCTTGAAGACCGCAAAGCTGCTGCCAAACAACAGGTTAAAGATATCAAAGCCTGGGAAAAAGAGAAATTTGCTCTTTCTAGAAAATCCAAACGGTCATCTAAGCATTCTGTATCTAGTTCACCTTCACCATCACCACCGCCCAAATCATCTCATGGTTACACCCAACCTTCTTGGTTATCTTCCAAACCATCTACTTCCAAGCATCGTCCTCGCCATTCACCCTCTGTTTCCCTTGGTAGAAGCATTGATACTCTCTGTGCTAAAGTGGATAGATGTAATGAATCTGTTGATATCTTGGCTAGGCAATGTGCTCTGCAACAAAAAGCCTTGGATAAACTCATTTCTGCAGTGGGGGAAATTTGAGAACTTCTAACAAAAGCAGATGATTCCTCTAATGATGATTCTCCAGACACTTTGTCTGAACCAGCAAATGCTCTATACATGGTAGAAAATTGTACATATATCCGTGTAAATCTCTGTTTTTCTGGATATAAACCCATTCCAATGGATGCATTTGTAGATTCTGGTTCTTCTCGTAGTTTTGCCAAAACTAATGCTATTCCTTCTGAGTTTTGGAAAACGAAGAATGATTTACCAGTCGGCTATGCCATAAACGGAGAAGAAATCAAAATGGGGAGATTTGCTCAAGATGTCAGAATTGAAATTCAAGGTAAGCAGTTTGTTGTTGATCTAATTAAGCTTGATAGTTTGAGGGAAGATATTTTGCTTGGTTATACTTTCCTAACCAAATATCAGCCATTTGTTTTACGCACCCATGAAATATCTCTTAAGCACACAGATGGCCCTGTCAAGATTCCCTCCTTAAAATTAGTCAACCATAAGCTGTCTGATAAAGCCAAACAAAAGAAAGAGCCTTTAAAGTCCTAAGGACCACAATTACCTCTGCTCTTAGAACCAGTTAAGGCAAAATTTGAACAAGATTGTTGTAGTATGAATCCTTTACAATTTTGGTCTAAGGAGCATGAAGAATGTGAGATTAGGTTGAAACCTGAGTGTAAAACTGTTATACCATTTGAACCAGCCTATCTCATGAGCCCCACAGAAGTAAAAGAAATGGATGAGCATTTGAATGAGCTCATTGAAGGAAAGTTTATCAGAGAAAGCAAAAGCCCATTCAGTTGCCCAGCTTTCCTGGTTAATAAAAGGGCAGAACAACAGAGAGGTAAGAAAAGATTTTGTATCAACTACAAGCCTCTGAATGATATCATTCTACCATTTAACTATCCTATTCCATTCAGTATAGATTTGATAATGAGAGCAGCTTCAAAGAATGTGTTTTCTAAATTTGATTGCAAGTCAGGTTTCTGGCAAATGAAAGTAAAAGAGGAAGACAGATTCAAAACAGCTTTCTCAGTACCACAAGGTTTGTATGAGTGGAATGTGATGCCTTTGGGTCTCAAGACTGCTCCTGCCTATTTTCAGCGCAGAATGGATAAAGCTTTAAGAAGTTTGAAAGATTTTTGTTCTGTATATATTGATGACATAATTGTTTATTCTGAGAATGACTTCCAACACTTGAAGCATTTAGAAGCTTTATATAATGCAATCAGAGATAATGGGATATGCTTATCAGCTAAGAAAATGGTAATTGGCAAACAAGAAATTGATTTCTTGGGTCTGGTTCTGTCACATGGCAAGGTAAAACTCCAGCCTCATATTCTTAAGCATATTTCAGAATTTCCTGATGTCTTGATTGGAACAAAGCAAATACAGAGATTTTTAGGATGTCTCAATTATGTCAGTCCATTCTATAATGGATTAGCTAAAGATAGAAAGAAACTTCAAGCTCAGCTGACAGAAGGAGCAGGTCCCTGGAATGAAGAGTTAACAGAAATTGTTCAAAAGATAAAACAAAAATGCCAGTATTTGCCCACTCTTCATTTACCTACAAATGGATATCCTTTAATGTTATTCACTGATGCATCTGATGATGTTTGGGGTGCTGTTCTCATACAGGATATTCCATCAAAAGGAGCCCAAGTGTGTGGTTACAGATCAGGAACTTTCACTGATACAGAATGCAGGTACACCATATATGAGAAAGAAATTTTGGCTGTAAAAAAGGGTATAGAGAAGTTTAAGATTTTTCTTAAACCTGTTCATTTCATTGTTAAAACTAACAGTCAGCCAATGAGATCTTTGCTCAGCAAGAAGCCAAATAAGGATATTGCTCATGGCCGAATTGCACGTTGGTATCTTGATTTTACCAGCTATGATTTTGAAATAGAATGGATTAAAGGTGATAATAATCCATTAGCAGATTCTCTTACAAGAGAAATGGCTAAGCTTGCAGAGTCAATGTGTATGATGATTGAAATAGGTGATACCTTGGTAAGAAATGATGGAACAGAGATATTCCTCAGTAAAGATGAAGAAGGTAATGATTTGTGGATACCTCAGCTACCTCCAGAGATTATTACTCCCATACTCCACACACATTTCTTGAATAAATGGCTTCAAGAACTAAGGAACCAAATCAGAGAAAATTATGATAAAGGAATTCTTACAGGTCCCCAGCAAACAGAATTTCTATCACACTTTGGTCTTCAAAATGCTGCTATTTATTTTGCACTAAGAAATAGCATTACATTTGATGTTTGCATTACATCTTTATTGCCTATGAATTGGCCCATAAAGATCAAGAGGAATTTTCTTAAGTGTGCAAAATTTGGTTTGTTTAACAGCATTACTCTTTTGCAGACAGAATTTGAAGACTATGCAGATTTATTTCTTGGGTATAATGATAAGATTATACAGGATGATATGAAAGAGTTTTTTGACTATCTGCAAGGAAATTTCTGTTGGGCTGTTGAAGAAGGAATGAGTGGACCATCAGGGTATTTACA
Organism: Cunninghamia lanceolata; assembly: GCA_027924645.1. Taxonomy (NCBI): domain Eukaryota; kingdom Viridiplantae; phylum Streptophyta; class Pinopsida; order Cupressales; family Cupressaceae; genus Cunninghamia; species Cunninghamia lanceolata. The sequence goes on along the minus strand of BSBN01001201.1, from coordinate 10,777,560 downwards.
AAACAGATTCAATTATGCATTACCAAGAATTGAATATTATCCTTTAGCTCATAATTGGTTCCCACAGGCCCAGGTGGAAGATATGGAAGTTGCCTTGCTCCCTGCTTTAATTGCTGCAAGAACTGAAATAGATTTTGCTTCTCCTGATGAAGTAACCAAAATCATATATACCTTCAATCAACGAGATGATGACTTGGCAATTGCTTTCAGGCCTCTTCCACAACATCTGCTTCCACCAACAAATCTAGATTATGACTATGATGAGCTGGACCCTGTATCAGACGATAATAACACCTCCACTGACGAAGATAATGATGGATACAACTCAGATGGTAGCTAGCACATGGGCTTGTCTGTGCCGTGACGTCGGCCACGTTATGATCCGACAATAGGACGCAACCCTATCTAAAAAGCAAGATCCCCGTAGTCACTTTCAGGTGTAAAGTGAGCTGTAGTCACATGCGGTGTGTCACATGTGAAGAATCTTTGTACACTCCACTGTAGCGCTTTATCTCTACCTCCACTACCTACAGTGTTAGACGCGTGTCATTTTTGTATGATCAGAACTCAAAATTGTGATAATCTTTTGGCATCTGACTTATGCTATAAATAAGAACCCGATGCTAGTGTTGAGGCATTCGGAGTCAGATTCAGGATTTAGGAAGTTGAAGATTAGAGTCTAGGTGTTTTAGTCTTCGCAAGAGTATGCTCTTGTTTTGCGCTTTGTGCGATCTGAACAATCAGAAATTGCATTAATTTGTAACCCTTTTATCTACATGCAATATAAAAATTGGTTGCCTTTTCTTTGTTAAGACTTCCGCATTTAGATTGGTATCAGAGCCACCATGTTATTCATTATTTCTACTTCTTTGCTGAGGGTGAGTTCTATCACTGAAAGTGCTGTTAGTAGCGTGTTGTAGTACCTGTGGAGGCATGCAGTAAGACCCGTTGTTGAAGGCCGAAGGAAAGTGCCGTGTTGAAGGGCAGTGAGTCGTGAAAAGTAGCAGGGAATATCGTGAACGAGCAATCAGTAAGTCTTATTTCTCACCAATGGCATTACGTAGATCTATGGATGCAAGTTCTGCTCTGTCTGATGTTTTACATAACTATTTCCAAGATGGCAACACTCATGTCGTAGATGATAAGGGAAACTTCAAATTTCCAGATGTTAAAATTAATACTTTTTATCCAGAAAAAGGAATTAAGGCTAAGGTCTGTGACTCAGTGCGTCAAAGTGAAATTAATCTTTTAGTTTCGGGTACTGGAATATGTCCTATTTATTTACCTTTCCTTCTTCCTAAAGATGTCTCAAGATGGCAAGACAAAGGATTTTTTCATGTCCATTTCCCTCATGTTGATCTTATCGTCCATCCGCATTTTAATTATAACATAGGTGCTGAGTTCTTTGCCACTTTAATTGATACTAGATGTCAAATTTGGGAACAAGCTGTAGTTGCCCAATTTCATGGACTTCTCAGTGCTGAGAAAGGCGATGGAGTCTTGTCAGTCCAACCCAACTTTACTCTGTCTTTATCTGATAAATTCATTTCTTCTGCTTTTTGTCTCCTATTACAAGTTAAAGGTGTCTCGTTAATGCCCGGTTCTGTCTATGCCACCATAGGAGGTCGTTGTATTTACAGACTCATGAATACTGTGTCTCCACCTGTTTCTTTACCCACGGGGGTATCTTTCCCAAGAGGATCTTCAAATCTTCTTGATTATGGCCGATTCATTGATTCAACAGGTTTCGACATTGGTTTTCCAATTATAGAACAGTTGCTTGATAGGCAAAAACCACAGTTCATCGACCTTCCTATTCATAGGAATAGATTCTCAGAAAGACCTCTATTTCAATCCAGAAGAGTAGGCACCATAACTCTCCAGTCTATCCCTGGTCAAACTATCCTGGAACAACCATTAATAGATGAAACCCAGGCCAGAGCTCAACCTCTGTCTCGCAGTAGATCCATGGCCCATGCATATGCTAGTTCTAATAAAAAGCCTTATGTGGACTACAATCCTGAAGAATGCTCAACCTCTGGTAGCTCACAGAGATTCAAGCAAATGCCCTCTCGTTCCTCTTTCTCTTCCAAATCCCAACGATCTAATCCTGATCAAATAGATGAACTTGCCAGACAAGTAAGTGCTAGATTACATCTTGCACCAAAACAGGATGAAGACCAAGAAAAGAAAAGAAAAGGAAAAGGGATTAAGATAGAAAAACTAGGTGAACATGCAAGTATGATGAGAGAACATTTACCTAGGTATGGATCAGAAAGAAGAACTAAGCATACTCTACAGCTAGATTCTGCTACTGCTGTAGATTGAGTCAGCTATTCTCCTGGTAGATGGCCAACACAGGATAGCTATCAGGTTGTTACCCCTGATGATAAAACAATGGGCAGATATGAAGCAAAAATTCATACTAAGGTAGGGACAAAACAAAAGAATTCTGAAGCCCAGAGAAATTGGCAGTCTGCATGGATGCAAACAGCTTCAGAGAACATTGACGACATAGCAGTAGATGTCAAACAAGGAATCAACAGGACTATTTCTGTTTATGATGGAATGTTACAAGTATAGAATAGTCAATACAAAACAGAAACTGCTATAGGTAGAATTGATAAGCAATGCACTTCTACCCTAAATAATTTTGGTTCATTAAATTATCAAGTTAGTCAGACACATACAATGGCCACCAGCATACAGTCAAGCAGTGAAAGATTAGAAAATGTGGCAGGTCAAATATATTCTCATGTCTCTACGTCTGACTCTAGAAGAGATACTCAAGCTCAAGAAAACAAAGTCTTACTTGAGCATGTGGCAAGAAATTTAGAAAAGGTAAGAAAATACGCCAAAAAGATTAGAGTATCTCAAAAAGGCAAGGATAGTTCTGAGGAAGAAACTGAGGACACAAAAACTCAGAAATCCCAGAAAATAGAACCCAAGCCCAGACCAAAAATACAGAGAAGAAAAAGCATTCTCTTTTCTGAAGAAATTGAAGAACACCCAGCATCTTCCACAACTAGAAGTCATACATCTCAGATGCCTTCTAAAATAGTTCTACCCAAACAGAAGGAACATCTGTTACAGGTTTCTGAACCATTAAAAGATTGGTTACAAGAAAATGAATTAGAGGTTAATGAACCTGTTTACATGGAAGAACCAGCTGCAGCCATGAATTCATCTGATGAAGAAATATTTGAAACAATTTCTTATCATGAATCTTCTTCTAAGCCTGATTACATGTCTTCTGAAGAAACTCCCTATATAGAAATTATAGAGGATTGGGAACCTTTATGCATGGCTAGTCAGACTACTGTAGAAAATCAGCTGGATATAGAAATGAAAGATGCTGTGTCAGAAAATGCCCGACCAGAAAATTTGAGAGCTTATGCAACTTCTGGTTATATTCTGAATATAGATAAAATTATAGATCCCTATGACACTATTTGCACATGGTGTGATACACTTGAGAATTTCTTTGATACTAGGGGATCTGTATGGTCTGAGGCAAACAAAGTTTTATATGCAGTCCGACTCATGTCTGGTAAACTCCGCAGTTGGTGGAACTCTCTCCCTAATAATGGTATAATTTCAATGGATGAAGATGGAGACGAGTATGTCAAAGAAAAAGACATGGGTAGGAATGACATTTCTGCTGAAGGGTTTGCTACCTTGAAATTATATCTGATTGGTTTATTTTGTGGCAATAGAAAAAATGATATACTTGAAGCAGAAAAAATCCTTTATTCATTGCAGCTCAAAGACTTAGGAAAACTGCATAAGTATAATTTAGTCTTTGAAAAATATATGATAGCTGCGGGAAAACTGCATGATTCTACCACAAAAAAGTTTTATTTGAATTCACTACCTTGTGGATTGGGAGAATATGCTGAAGAATATATAGGTAACAAGTATAAAACCAAAATTGATGCTTATGGTTTCAGTGAATTAAGGACCTTGGTTACCTACAAGCTAGATAAAGGATGTCTACTTAAAGCTTTAAGTGATAATAGAGATCAGTATAATTCCTCTTGTAATATGAAAGATTATTGCAGCTTGCCACCCATTAATTAGATAAAAGAATTCAAACATGTCAGAAAATTCAGTAGAAAATCATGTGGAAAAGATTGTCATTGCAAAAAATGTAAATATGCTTATGACAATGATGACTATAGGAGACATACTCCTTATAAGAAGAAGCAGTATAAGAAAAGATACAGGTTTGCTCCTGTGAATAAAAATTCTTTCAGGAATAGAAAGCCACCAAAGTTTCTATTTAAAAAGAATAAAGATTTTAAGAAAAGTGGAAAATATGTTCAGTGTTTTATTTGCAAAGGTAAATTTATTCCTTGCAAGTTAGCTTTTGTACACTTAAACTTTCATATATATATATATATATATATATATATATATATATATATATATATATTTCCATATTTTTGCCCTATTGTACGGTAACATACAAGAGGGCTAGTCACATGCATGACATATTGATAAATCATGCAAGAAAGCTAGAGATGGATATATTTTAATAAGATGATTAACTTGTGAGTCGATTGAGTAAACGTAAGGACCATAATATATGTCGATATGTAGAATAATTGACTTGTGTTAATATGCTCAAATATGATTCTTTATTTCTTCGTAATTATGACTAAAGATTTCATTGGGATATTTCAAAAAGAGTTTTTGAAGAATAAGTGTTTTTTAATGAATAATGATAAAATTAAGTATGCTACCTTGAGGAAAAATATGTTTAATTACATTAGGGTGGCTACTTCCCTTATGATTTTTTGTATCTAAGTCAACCTCATGGTTGCAAGTCAAGCTACCCTGAACTACGAAGTCTCTGCGCTACACGTACATAGGCAAGTCTATCATAGATGAGCCCCCGAGGCATTAGGTCTAGCCCTTAGGGTCTGTAGTCTTGCCATCTTGTGCATTGATATCTAATATGTTTATTTATTGACTTTGTGGAACTAATGTTTATATTTAGTTGTGCAGATTTAGGACCGTTTCCTGTGCAGGGTACTAGTGATAAGAAAGTATTTTCCCACCTTACAAATGGATGATCATATGGTGTAGTGCCCCTCATTTTGGCTTTCTGACAATTATTAGTGTTTCATTTATATTTAGACATTTTTGAGACATGTGGATGATGGATTACTTATTTATGCTTATTTATGCTCATCATGGATTATGGACTTACCAATGTAGTTGTTGATATTTAGTTATGATCATTATGATGACATTGTTGATGTTATGAATAGTATATGATGTGTTTTTGGCATGATCAGTTAATGGTTAAATGATTATGTAGATTAGAGTTATCATGCTTTACGTGATCATTTGATGTCATGATATCTGATTGTTAGTCAGAGATGTACATATTATATGTGATTCTTTCAGTGAAGGGACGATGTAATATTACTCATTATGAGCACCCTACTACACTGCGATTCCCTATCACAGTGTGTTTGATTTTATATATATGTATATGCTCGTATACAACACCTTGGTTTGATGCAGGTTGCAGGTACCAGGCATCGACTCCACCTGAATTAGTAGGTCTGAGTGTGCCTTTATACCAATGGATAATGTGGATGGGAGATAACATGAGGTTCCCTATGTTAGCCAATTCCCTCAGTTTGTCAACATCCATGTATTCTTCATCGTGTGTGTAATTGTTGTTCAGTTAGAACTTGTCTTTGAGTGTTGGTCATCCTGTGGTATGTGGTTGTCATTATTTGTTGATTATGTGGTTCGAGTTGTTTATTGTAGTCTTATGGTTCATTTTATAGAATATAGTGACTTATGTGTAAAGCTGTGTCGATATTTGATTATTTTGGTTAAATAATTTGTGTATTAGTAGAATATTTATAAATTGCTATAGTAACAAAAATAATAAATAAGTTAACTATATTTAATTAATGTAGAAATTAGAGAAGATTTAATAATTGGATTTTATTGAAATTAAATTAGTGGTTTTAATAGTTAATAATAATAATGATAAAATGTATAAATCATTAATATTATAGTAGTTGATTAATTTTGGAAGATATTAATTTATTTTGTCAATAAAGTATTGGTTTGAGTGGGTGTCGAAGGATTTTACAGGTTTGAAAATATTCCAGAAAATGGTGGAAGAAATGCATTTAATATTTTGTACTGGAGGTCTGTAACAGAGAAAATGGAGGATATGGGAATTTATTATTTCTTGCCTATTTGTGATAAAAAGGAGGATTTTTGGAGGAGGAGATTTTACAGAATAGAAACACAGAAAGATTGGGGAAAAAGATTGACAGAAGAGGAAGGAAGGGGAGGCTGAGGAGATATTTTTGGAGAACCGGAGTAGCATTCAAGGTATTTCTTTCTGGTTATTGCCTTTCCACTAATCATTGAAACTCATGTGTATTCAATTAGAAATTCTATGCAAATAATCTAAACATTTTAGAAATGTTTTTAAATCGTTGTTCTTGCAACCCTTCTATTCTTTGCCTGTAAATACTTTTGCCCCTTAGTTTCATTTATCACCTTGGCTAGTCTCATTTCTGTGACATACCCTACAAAATGCATCTTATCTGACAGCTCTCAATCCTATTGAATCACTTTTGCTTGTCGGTTACAAAACCATTTTTTCAATTTCCTGGGGTTTTATGTATTTGTAAACCCTTATTACATTATAAGTTTTCAATTGACCATTATGTGGATATGATTGATCTCAACTCGGTGTGGTCTCTTGGTAAGTCATTCTATACTCTAACTCTGCCTTAAACTGCATTTCAATCTTGCCTGAAAATACTAGAGTAAATCATTTTGTCTACTGTTGCAATCATTGCATTTCAACTATTGTATCTGAAAAGATTTCTCTATCTTATGCAACGCCGTGTTGGGTTGAGGATCCTTGTGCTCATCATTTCATGCCTTGGAGCATTTTTCCTATAGAGGAGAACTTGTTGCAAGTATGAGGTGAGCCAGTATTGTCATTGATGTCAACATACTCATATTGCATTGACAAGAAGGATTTGATGAGCTGTGTGCTGAGGATATTGAGAAAATTAGCCTCAGTCAGGAACAGTGAAGAACAGTGATGAGAAGAAGGCAAATGTACTGTATAGGATGAGAACCGGAGGATGCGGATTAAAGGGTTAGTAGATATGAGTCTTGAGATGCTTCAGTTAAGATTTCAGAGGTCCGCATGAAGATCTGAAGGAGTTGTGGCTGTCGGTATAGAACCGGTTCCGGCAAGTATCCAGAGGTGACAGAGGATCACAAAAAGGTCCGGTGAGGTCTGGAATTGTATTATCCTAATCTGCGGATTGGAAGGAGTGTTTCGGATGTCCTCGTGATGTGTCATCCTAATTTGTGTATGATTTGGAGATCCGGAAGTACCTCTTGCATTATGACAGTGGCGACAGACTGTGTTCTTGAAGTTCCGGATGAGGAAGACAAGAGATTCCAGTAAGTAGAGGAAGTGCGGATGTATCCGGTCATTCAGACAGGCTTGTGAAGGTTCTTGGATCATGTTTAGGTTGTGTTGTTGGTCCGCATTGATGGTAGAGCCCGGAATTGAAGTTATTCTTTCAGATGAAGTTCTTGCTCTGTTTAGCCGACCGGATGAGTTGTTCATCCTGCGAATGTTCTTGTGATGGCCGACCGGATGTGTTATTCATCTTGCGGATACTCTTATGGTTGTTTGCCGACTTAGATGTTTGTTCCTAAGTCGATGTCTTGTATAAATAACGGTTTGTGAGTTCATTTCAAAGTGTGGTTTTTGTGGATGAGTGTGGTATAGTAAAGGGAAGCGCAAAAGGCAGAGCAGAAGTTTTTGGGCTTAATTGGAACTGATCCGGACATGGTAGAGATGTCATTCTCCAGTTCAAGACTGTGATTTTTATCACTTTGTAGACAGTGTGTCTCCTTGTAGGCAGTGGGCCTCTTTGTGAGCAGTGTGCTCGGGCAGTGAGCCCTAATTGGCATGTGCCATTCATTTTTCTTTATTCTTCTAACAGAGAATAATTCTTGGGTTAGTCACCCCGTGGTTTTTCCCTTAACCGGGTTTTCCACGTCAAAATCTTGGTGTTCAATGTGTTGATACTTATCTGCTCTTGTGTTTATGTATCATGCTTTCATGGATGATTAATTGATATGCTGCTAACTAACAACAAGAATCAAGTGTTTATAAGAAGAAGAAGTTTTATACAACTGATTCACCCCCCCTCTCAGTTGTATGCCCTAGATCCAACAATTGGTATCAGAGCTAAGTTCCTCTGATAGGAGCTTAACCGCTTGAGGAGATCCAGGATGTCGTCATACAAGAAGGATAGTCCGAAGTTCGATGGAACCAACTTCACTCTCTGGAAAGGTCGCATGAAGTGTCACTTGGAATGTATGGGAAAAGCATACTTGGCTATGATTTCAAAACCATATGTACCTCCACAAGGTGGTCCGACAACTCTGAATGAAATCACAGAAGCTGAAAACAATCTGCGGACCAAGGAAGCTCTTCTAAGCGCATTGAATGACTCAGATCTCTCGAATGTTATTGACCTACCAACTGCATATGAGATCCTGACTAAACTGGAACTTCTGTATGAAGGAGATGAGTTTGTCAAAAGTGCAAGGTTGCAAAGTCTGAAAGGGAAATTTAAAAGATTGAAAATGAGAGATGATGAAAACATCACTACCTTTATGCCAAGAGTGAATGAGCTGGTATGTGGAATCAGAAATGCTGGTGGAACTTTAGATGAAAATGAGATTGTCTGCAAAATCCTAAGGTCCCTTCCTGCTGCCTACAAAATCAAGGTTGCTGCCATTAATGAATTCAGAGCCCACACAACTGTCACAAGAGAACAACTGGCTGGCAAACTAGCTGCATTTGAAATGACCGAGTTTGGAGATGATCCTCCCAAGACTGAATCTGCCTTCAAAGCCAGTGCCTATGTGAGAGGCAAGCAGAGATTTGATCCGGGAGAAAACTCATCAAGGAAGATGTCATGGTATGATCAAGCAAGAAGAGACATGGAAGAAGAAGAAGCAGAAACAGCTCAACTTGAAGCCCTCATTGCAAAGAGACTGCCAAGAGGATCCGGTAAGTATGAGGGAAAACTACCCTTTAAGTGTTTCAACTGCAATAAGATTGGTCATTTTGCTTCAAGATGTCCGGAAAGATCTGCAAGGTCTAATAATAACAGACAAAGGTTTCAAAAGAATTGCTACTATGTTCATGAAGAAGATGACAATGAAGGAGTAACAGATGATGAATCAGAACTAGGAAGCAAATCCAGAAATGAGTGGGTGTTTATTGCCATCAAGGAAGAAGATTCAATACTCTCTGAATCTGTCAATCACAAAGTTGTTGAAAAAGCTTTGGCTGCTCAAGTGGAAGAAAAGGATGATTGGGTTATTGACAGTGGATGTTCTCACCATATGACTGGTGACAAGAATAAGTTCTTAGATTTGGAAAGATATGAAGGAGGAATGGTAAAGTTTGGTGACAATTCTGCTGGCAGAATCAGAGGTAGGGGAACTATTTCCTTTGATGGTAAGAGCAAAACAGGTAATGTACTGTATGTTGAAGGATTGAAGCACAATCTTCTCAGTGTTGGTCAGTTAGTGGACAAAGGCTATGATCTCCGGTTCAAGAATGGAAAATACAGAATCTTTACAAGCTCCGGAACTGAAATTGCATCCGGTACTCAGACAAAAGGTAATATCTTTCATCTGGTTGGTTCAAATAAAAGTTGTTTGTTTGTTCAAATTGATCAGAGTTGGTTATGGCATAGAAGAATGTGTCATGTAAATTTTGATAACATCATCAAGATAAGCAATACTCAGGCTGTGAGAGATCTTCCAAAATTGATGAAACCTACAAATAGTGTGTGTAAAGAATGTCAGTTAGGTAAACAAAGCAGAGTCTCTTTCAAAAGCAAAGATCAGTCTTCTACTGGATTGTTGGAATTAGTACATACTGATCTATGTGGTCCGACAAGAATCAAGAGTCTGCAAGGTGATAGATATTTCATGTTGTTAATTGATGATCATTCCCGGATGATGTGGGTTACCTTTCTAAAAGAAAAATCAAAAGCTTTTGAGAAGTTCAAAATCTTCAAAGCTATGGTGGAGAATCAAACCGGATTGAAACTAAAGTGTCTAAGGTCTGATAGAGGTGGTGAATTTACATCTGGTGAATTCATTGACTTTTGTGAGAAACAGGGTATAAGGAGACAGTTGTCTGCTCCTAAGACTCCATAGCAGAATGGAGTAGTTGAGAGAAAGAACCGGACCATCCAGGAAGCTGCTAGGACAATGATGTTGGAAGCAAATGTTCCTCAAATGTTTTGGAAAGAAGCTATCAGCACCGCAGTCTACACTCTAAATCGAGTTCAAATCAGAAACAACACCGGTAAGACCCCCTATGAACTTTGGTTTGGCATCACTCCTACTGTGAAATATTTCAGAGTATTTGGTAGCAAGTGTTATATTAAAAGAGATGAAGATCTAGGAAAGTTTGATGCTAGAAGTGATGAGGGAATTTTCTTGGGCTACTCCACTCAAAGCAAAGCATACCGGTGTTACAATAAGAGATTGAGGAAGATGATAGAAAGCACCAATGTGAAAGTTGATGAAGGAATTGAGAAACCTTCAAGATTTTATGAGCTTGATGAAGATGACCAAGACAGTGTTCAAGGAACTCAATCCTCTCCGGTAAGACAGAGTCAGCCTGATCCGGTAAATCAGGAAGAAGAGATAGGTCTGAATGAGCCTGATCAAGAAGCAGCAGTGCATGATACTCCCAAAATTCCAAGGTATGTAAAACTGAACCACTCTGAAGATCAAATCATAGGTGACAGAAGCAAAGGTGTACAAACTAGAAGGAATGTTGCTCAAAATCAGAATGAATGTTGTCTGATTTCAAAGATTGAACCTAAAACAATAAATGAAGCCTGCAATGATGAAAACTGGACCAAAGCAATGGAAGATGAATTGATGCAAATTGAGAAAAATCATACTTGGGATCTTGTTCCCAGACCTAGAGACAGGAATGTAATTGGAACCAAGTGGGTCTTCCGGAACAAACTAAATGAAGCTGGTGAAGTAATCAGAAACAAAGCTAGATTGGTCTGCAAAGGCTACTCTCAAATAGAAGGAATTGACTTTGAAGAGACTTTTGCTCCGGTGGCAATAATTGAAGCAGTCAGATTACTTCTTGCATTTGCTGCCTTCAAAGACTTCAAGGTATATCAGATGGATGTCAAGTCTGCCTTCCTAAATGGTGATCTGGAAGAAGAAGTCTACATTGAACAACCGGATGGTTTTCAATTATCTGATAATGATGATATGGTCTGCAAGTTGAAGAAAGCTTTGTATGGATTGAAGCAAGCCCCAAGAGCATGGTATGAAAGGTTGGATAAGCATCTTGTGCTGATTGGATTCAACAAAGGTACTGCTGACAGTAACTTATATTTCAAAATTGATCATGAAAACATTTTGATTGTTGAAGTGTTTGTGGATGATATCATTTTTGGAGGAAGAGATAGTATGTGCAAAACTTTTGCAAATCAGATGAAAAGTGAGTTTGAAATGTCTATGCTTGGTGAAATGAATTTCTTCTTGGGTCTGCAAATTACTCAAACAAAAGAAGGGATCTTCATTTCTCAGACCAAATATGTGAAAGAATTGTTAAAGAAATTTGGTATGGAAGACTCAAAGCCTATGAACACTCCTATGGCAACCGGATGTAAGTTAAGCAAAGATGATGATTCTCCAAAGGCAGATCAGAAAAAGTATAGATCAATGATTGGTGGATTGTTGTGTCTCACTCAAACTAGACCAGATATAATGCAGGCTGTTGGTCTTGTGGCAAGATTCCAGGCTGATCCTAGAGAATCTCATGTTATGGCAATCAAAAGAATTTTTAGGTACTTGAAAGGAACAGTTGAGTATGGTCTATGGTACCCTAGAGATCCGGACTTCTCTCTTCATGCTTACACAGATGCAGATTGGGCAGGAGATGTGGATGACCGGAAGAGCACTAGTGGTGGAGCATTCTTTTTGGGGAAGAGATTGGTTTCTTGGCTAAGCAAGAAACAAGATGCAATATCTCTGTCTACAACTGAAGCAGAATACATTGCAGCAGCAGGTAGTTGCACTCAAATCTTATGGATGAAGCAGATGCTAAGAGACATCAAAGTTGAATATGAGGAGCCTATCACAATTTTCTGTGATAATTCAAGTGCAATTAATATCTCCAAGAATCCGGTATTGCATTCTAAGACTAAGCACATATCTATTAAATTTCACTTTTTGAGAGAACAAGTAAACAAGGAAGAAGTCAGATTGGAGTATGTTCCCTCCAAGGATCAGATTGCAGATATCTTTACAGAACCTCTTCCCAAAGACTCTTTTGAATATCTCCGGGAGAAGTTAGGGGTCATGGCCCCTCCAGTGATGAACTAAGACGCACTGATGTGCATCAGTCCGGTGGCTATCACAGTCATATCTTGTGATCCGGACTGATGGGGAGCTGCAACTAAGGGGGAGCAGCTGGTATGATTCTGATGTATGAGAATTGCAAGTATGAGCCCTTTGCCATTGATGTCAAAGGGGGAGAGAAGACATGTGAAAAACAAGTGGTTGATGATCAAAGGGGGAGCAGTAAAGGAAGAGAAGACATGTGAAAAGTTGAAGTTCTTGTCTTAATGGTTTTTCACATCATATGTTGCCATCAATGACAAAGGGGGAGATTGTTGCAAGTATGAGGTGAGCCAGTATTGTCATTGATGTCAACATACTCATATTGCATTGACAAGAAGGATTTGATGAGCTGTGTGCTGAGGATATTGAGAAAATTAGCCTCAGTCAGGAACAGTGAAGAACAGTGATGAGAAGAAGGCAAATGTACTGTATAGGATGAGAACCGGAGGATGCGGATTAAAGGGTTAGTAGATATGAGTCTTGAGATGCTTCAGTTAAGATTTCAGAGGTCCGCATGAAGATCTGAAGGAGTTGTGGCTGTCGGTATAGAACCGGTTCCGGCAAGTATCCAGAGGTGACAGAGGATCACAAAAAGGTCCGGTGAGGTCCGGAATTGTATTATCCTAATCTGCGGATTGGAAGGAGTGTTTCGGATGTCCTCGTGATGTGTCATCCTGATTTGTGTATGATTTGGAGATCCGGAAGTGCCTCTTGCATTATGACAGTGGCGACAGACTGTGTTCTTGAAGTTCCGGATGAGGAAGACAAGAGATTCCAGTAAGTAGAGGAAGTGCGGATGTATCCGGTCATTCAGACAGGCTTGTGAAGGTTCTTGGATCATGTTTAGGTTGTGTTGTTGGTCCGCATTGATGGTAGAGCCCGGAATTGAAGTTATTCTTCCGGATGAAGTTCTTGCTCTGTTTAGCCGACCGGATGAGTTGTTCATCCTGCGAATGTTCTTGTGATGGCCGACCGGATGTGTTATTCATCTTGCGGATACTCTTATGGTTGTTTGCCGACTTAGATGTTTGTTCCTAAGTCGATGTCTTGTATAAATAACGGTTTGTGAGTTCATTTCAAAGTGTGGTTTTTGTGGATGAGTGTGGTATAGTAAAGGGAAGCGTGAAAGGCAGAGCAGAAGTTTTTGGGCTTAATTGGAACTGATCCGGACATGGTAGAGATGTCATTCTCCAGTTCAAGACTGTGATTTTTATCACTTTGTAGACAGTGTGTCTCCTTGTAGGCAGTGGGCCTCTTTGTGAGCAGTGTGCTCGGGCAGTGAGCCCTAATTGGCATGTGCCATTCATTTTTCTTTATTCTTCTAACAGAGAATAATTCTTGGGTTAGTCACCCCGTGGTTTTTCCCTTAACCGGGTTTTCCACGTCAAAATCTTGGTGTTCAATGTGTTGATGCTTATCTGCTCTTGTGTTTATGTATCATGCTTTCATGGATGATTAATTGATATGTTGCTAACTAACAACAAGAATCAAGTGTTTATAAGAAGAAGAAGTTTTATACAACTGATTCACCCCCCCTCTCAGTTGTATGCCCTAGATCCAACAGAACTATCAATTTAATGCAATTTTTTCTCCTTTGAATGTATTTTAACCTGCAACCTATATATTATGGCCTCCATAGAGGTGTCTTACCCTCCAGCGAATGTAACCAAATTGTTTAAATCTCTAAGGATTTTGCCACCTTTTGTTAAGGCGTATATCATGATCTGCTTGGAGATTGTCTGAGGCTGACCTTACTGTGCATGGCTGGAACATTTCAAACTTTAGCTTGAAATATCAGGAAATCTGTACTTTGCCTTTCTATGCCAGTCTTCCCATCTGCTGTAGCTACATCCAGTTGATGTGGTTAAAATCTATCTCTGAAAGCGATCAAGTTTTTAGTTATCCGCATGTTTTCTCTCTCCAGCAACATCTCTCTCTCTGTATGCATTATATGAAATGCCTCTATAGAGGAGATTTATTCTACAACAACTCTATCTCTTTTGGTGTTGTGTTGAAAATCACCCTTGTTTCCTCGTTGTATTAGGTCGCTCTGCCAGCAAACTCTCTTTTTGTACTTCTCTAGACCACCACCGTACGGCCTTTTAGGGTGAGAAAAGACACTAGACCAAATCACTTGATACATAACCCATAGTTTATGATATAGGGCATTGCTAGTTCCTTCCGCTAAGGTCAAATCTGACAGCCCTTATCACTCAACAAGTTTCCTTATTAAATGGCTGATTGTTAGAAATTCGACTGGCATAAATTAAGGAATTATCTAGATTCTCTAGTTTTAGAAAGATTCAATAACATCAGTTCTAAGATAATGTTTGTCAAGTCTACATATATTTGTGTAGGATTTAATCGATATGTATGTAATTGATTGTATTACTAGGAGGGGTTAGATATAAATATATATATATATATATATATATATATATAGATCTATGTAATTAGTTTTATATTACATTTATCAATTTTATATCTAATCATGGTCAATAATAAACCTTTAAATGGAATATGTTACCTTAATCTCATGAGTTTGTTGTAATGAGTATAAGGTTAGGGAACCTAGTATTATTACTATTTGTCTTATTATATAACTATATTATTAAATGTATCTAATGGAATATATATATTATTGGTATCTAGCATTGGATTATTTATGTAATTAAAATAGCTAAATTTTATAATTATTCCATGTCGAAAAGACTAGTGGTTCTTAGGATATGACAATATTAAGTTTTATAAATCTCATAGTTTGGTCTATGTATTTGCCATATTATAAATTTGATTAAGTTATGTTGGTTACTTTATTGGAGAATATTATAGAATCATTGTAGTTGAAATTTTAACCTAGATCAAGTAAGAGTTGTGTTCATGTCAATAATAGTTTATGATTGTTCCTAGTAGTATTTGGTTCACAAGAGAGATGGGTTATTGGCAATTGTTTTTACTTTATGAGTCATTTAGCTCTAGATGCTTATTGGTTTGATCATGTAGGATGTCTTGTGATTACAAAGTGTTTTGAAGCCTCCTGTTATCATATGGGGTCCTTGATGTTTGGTAATGTGGCTTGAGTATTGAGAGTTGAGTAGATGGACACCTTGTTTGTAAAGAGGGAGATATCTTGCATTGTCATTATATGCTTGTCAAACTGGTGTTTCTCTTTTGTCTGGTAGGATTATCTAGATGCAGGTAGGGGAGTGGCTTTCAATGTGGGGTCGACGCCCGAAGTGGCTATCAAGGTAACCCATTGGAAGTGGTTAATAAGTGAAAACATCATAATAATTTATCTAGGGGGTGGGTAGTCATTCACAGTAATCAAGATAATTGGTTTCTTCTCCCATGCCTATAGTGCTAGTTTAGGCTAAGGGTGGGATGAGAAGGTCTGTGGCTTTTGCATATGTCAACCTATGGGGCTAGTGTCTAGAGAGAGACTGTCAGGGTAACCATAGATGGGGGCCGACATCTAGTGAGAGACTATCAGGGTAATCCATGTAGGGCCATGCGATGACACTCCACCCTACTGCATTCTAGTTTTCCCATTCTTGTATCATTGTTCTCTTGTTTATGTTTGCCGCTGGATGTTTTGTTGAAGATGTATGTCATGTCTCAGTGGTGTTAATCTAGCTTTGCATCAGTTAGTCCTTTATAACTTGTATGTTTACATCATGGGACCTCATTGTTATCTTGGTTCGTGTTCGAGGTAGATGTGTCTCTCCAGTTTTCCAGTACTACATTTGCATTCAGAGATTTGAATTTTGTTTTGTGGATCTAGAATTGAGTATCTATGACATATTTTTATAATGTTGTAATCAGAAAAGAAAGCCTTGTATCTATGTAATCATGTATCATGATCTTCTCTGTACTTGTAAACATTATTGTAAAAGAAAGATGTAAGTTCTCTTTAATGTATCAAATTTTGCTAGTGGACATTTTGATGAGTTATGCATATTAGTCATCTATGTTTATCTTCCTTAATGTAGTTGTGTTTCCCTAGAGAGGTTAGTTGTTAGATAATTAAATTGATGTAAATTAGTTGTTACTTTATCTGGTGATTAATACTTTTACTTGTTTAAAAAAAAATTCTACATTTTATTGCATAGTTTAAACCTAACTCTTTAGGGTTGCATGACAGGGCATTACATTTGGTATCAGAGCCAAGTTTAAATACTGTGTACTCTGGTTAATATTAAGCCCATTATGTAACCTAGTGCTTAAACTCTGTAGATTAAATTATATCCCTATCATTTTCCTCACTGTGTGTATTGAATTGTCCTTTGGTGTTGTGCACATGTGTAGGTAGATGCCTAGGGGTTGAGGTCGAGGTCGGGGTAGAGGACATGGGAGAGGTGATGGTGGTACACCTCCTCCCAGTTCCCCTCATGAGAGTGCTCAGGAAGGCGGGGGTTAGAATATGGAAAATCAGATTCAACCGAAGGGAGCTCAGTTGTGTTAGTTACTTGAGGAGGCTCTTGCCCGTCTAGGTCCTAGACAGGAGGTAGAGCATCTAGGAGGGGGACAGGAAGTAGATTAGCCAGAGGCTCGAGAAAGAGAGAGATCACCTAGAAGGAGAGAATTGACAGCTGAACAGGAGGCCACCTTAGCCAGTCACATGAGAGATCTTCCGAGGGCATGCCCTCCCACCTTTGATGGATCTGGTAGTGGCTTGGAGGCAGAGACTTGGTTACTCGATTTAGGCAGGTGTTTCACCATGCATCTGTATGGTAGCAACACCAAGGCTAGATGTGTTATTTTGCATCTTAGAGGGTTTACTTCGATTTGGTGGCATTTAGAGGAGCAGAAGTTGCACTTGGACATTAGCATTGTGTCTTGGGATTCTTCTTAGAGAGGTTCAGAGCTTGCTTCCTGTCGGATCACTGGAAGTAGCACCATGCAGATGAGTTCCACAAGCTTAGACAGATGGCCATGTCAGTAGAGAAGTATGATCATAGATTTTATGAGCTCAAGTAGTATGCAAGCATTAGAGATGATGAGGCTATGTTAGTGTAGCATTTTATCAGGGGCTTGAATTCCCAAATCAGTGGAGGAGTGAGTGTATTCGAGCCTAAGACTATGGAGGTAGCAATTGAGAAGGCCCAGTTAGTAGAGGAGAATTTAACTATGGCTCTTGGAGGTCATACACGTGTGCATATTGGTAGTGCACCTTTTGCAGGCTTCGGGTCTCATGGTGGTCATACACAGGAAGTAGGGTCTCATAGAGGTTATCATGCACCCTCAAAGGGTGGACAGCAGTAGCAGCAGCATTCTTAGGCCAAACCGAAGAATACTCAGTCTCAGCAAGGTAATAGATTTCATAATAGGAAGGATCGGTCTTGGCAGCGGAATAAGCGTAACTGCTTTGATTAGCCAGCTTAGAGCATGCAGTCTACAGTGAGCAGAGGGAGTTATCAGCAATCTAATGCATTTTAGAGTGGCGGAGGATTTGGTAGAGGCACAGATTACTTCTCTTGTGGCCAACAAGGCCACATAGCTAGATAGTGTCCTCAGAAGAATACTTCAAGATTTGGATAGAGGCTGGCAGCTTCAGAGCCGACTATAGGTGATGCAAGAGGATCACACAGAGTATTTGCAATAATTGATAACCGCCAGGCAGAACATCAGGACATCGTTGTGGAGACTTTTGGAGTGATGTGAGGTATTAGTTTTTCCATTCTTTTCGATTCTTATGCTTCTGACTCATTCATTTCTCCTTCTCTTGTGGAGCATTGTGGTTTAGTGGTAGCAAAGAAGGATGTTAGGTGGTAGGCTGAGTTAGCCTCCGGGGCTAAGGTCACAGTTGAGTCTCTAGTGCATGGTTGTGAGTTGAGGATTGGTCCTCTATCTACCACAGTAGATTTATGCATCCTACCCTTTGGTTCATACAATATAGTATTGGGTATGGATTGGTTAGATGCTCACCAGGCAGTGATAGATTGTCGGTATAAGTCAGTAAGGTGTGTGGATGATTCTGGTAAGAGATAGAGGTAGTTGGCATCCAGAGACCTATTTCCCTGCATATGATCTCTGCTATGTAGCTTAAGAGGTGTATGCGTCAGGGTTGTCAGTTGTTCGCAGTGTCAGTTAATGACTTGGATATGGAGGAGAGTCAAGAGACATCTCTTGATGATCACCCACTTCTTAGAGAGTATGCTGATATTTTTCCTTCTAAGATTCTGGGAATGCCACCTAAGCATAACATTGACTTCAGGATTGATCTGGTTCCCGGCGCTGAGCCTATTTCATGAGCTCCATATCGGATGACCACTCAGGAGCTTAAGGATCTTCGATTGCAGTTAGAGGAGTTGTTAGCCAAGGGATTCATTTAACCTAGTGTTTCTCCATGGGGAGCACCTATGATCTTTGTGAAGAAGAAGGATGGATCTCTGTGGCTATGTATAGACTATTGACAGCTTAATAAGGTGACTGTGAAGAATAGGTACCCTTTTCCACGGATTGATGATCTATTTGATTAGATTAAGGGGGCTAAGGTGTTTTCAAAAATTGACCTTAAGTCAAGATATCATTAGCTTTGTATCTTTGAGGCAGATATTCATAAGACAACATTTCACACCCGTTATGGACATTATCAGTTTACTATTGTACCATTCGGGTTGACGAATGCGCCTTCTGTGTTCATAAGCCTGATGAATGATGTATTTTGCACTTATCTCAACAGGTTTGTCCTTGTTTTTCTGGATGGTATCTTGATTTATTCGAGGACTATGGAGGAGCATGAGGAGCATTTGCGTCAGGTGTTGCAGTGTCTGAGAGAAAATCAACTTTATGCTAATTTGGTGAAATGTGAATTCTTTCAGACAGAGGTGAAGTATCTAGGTCATGTCATCTCTGGAGAGGGTATTGTAGTGGATCCTTTGAAGATCCAAGCTATTATAGATTGGCCTGAACCTACTAATGTCGCTGAGGTTCACAGTTTTATGGGTTTGGCAGGCTACTACCACCAGTTTGTTCAGGGTTTTTTTAGGATAGCTCACCCCATTACTTCTCTTCAGAGGAAAGGGAAGAAGTTTGTTTGGTCAAAGAAGTGTCAGGAAGCTTTTCAGACCCTTAAGGAGTGGTTGACTAGTGCACCTATTCTAGCAGTTCCTGATCCTACTGGGGACTTTGTTGTGTGTACAGACGCTTCTTTAGAGGATCTAGGAGCAGTGTTGATGTAGGATGGTCACATGATTGCCTATGAGTCTCGCAAACTCAAGGATCACGAGTTGAACTATCCCACTCATGATCTGGCCACAGTTGTGCATGCTTTGATGAGGTGGAGGCATTTTCTTCTGGGACATCAGTTTGTGCTACACAGTGATCATTGTAGTTTGCAATATATTTTCACACAACCAAACCTGAATGTGAGGGAGAGGTGATGGATGGAGTTCTTGTGTGAGTATGATTTTGAGGTAAAGTACATTCAAAGAAAGGAGAATGTAGTGGCAAATGCTCTTAGTCATCAAAGGCATGAGATTTCAGCAGTCACTCTTGCAGTTGACTTGAGAGGTCAGATTCTTACAGCACTTCCTACCAATAGTTGGTATCAGGAAGTGAAGTCTAAGGTTGATTCAGGTAGACCTTTAGAGGGTAGATTTGTCAGGTACTCTCTTGAGTCAGATGGTCTTTGTGACATTTGGGTTGTATTTATGTGGGTCTTCATACCTTGATCTTGTCAGAGGCGCATTAGGCACCCTATTCAGCTCATCTGGGTATCAAGAAGATGCATGCAGATCTTCATCAGCTATATTTTTAGAGTAGTTTGAAACGGGATATTACAGATTTTGTGTTGAGGTGTCTTGAATGTCAGAGGGTGAAGGCAGAGCACCAGCACCCTGTAGGTCTTTTGCAACCGCATCTTGTCCCAGAATGAAAATGGGACATCATTTCTTTAGACTTTATAGTTGGGTTACCTGTTTCCTCCCATCATCATGATGCTATTATGGTCACTGTTGACAGGTTGACGAAGGTAGCTCACTTCTCTCCTCTCTGATCATCATATAATTCTTCTTCGGTGGCCAGAGTATTCATGGAGGACATAGTCAGATTCCATGGGATTCCTCGTAGGATCATCTCTGATAGGGATCCAATGTTCACTTCATCTCTTTGGACTTCCTTGCAGCATGCTTTGAGGACATAGCTAAACTTTAGTTCAACATATCATCTGGAGACTGATGGTCAGACCGAGAGAGTTAATCAGGTCCTCAAGGATATGCTTAGGATGTATGTCATGGATCAGCAGAACTGTTGGGAGGACTACTTATACCTGGTGGAGTTTGCATACAATAATGGATATCACAGCTCTATCGGCATGTCTTCATTTTAGGCTTTTTATGGTCATCCTTGTTAGACTCCACTAAGTTGGGATCGTCTTGAGGATAGAGTTCTTCTAGGACCGGATATGCTTAGAGAGATGGAGTAGCAGGTTGAACGAATTAGAGAGCTTTTGGTGGCAGTGCAGGACAGACAAAAGAAATATACAGATGCTCATAGGGTCGATCATCAGTTTTCAATTGGGGATCGAGTGTTCTTGCATGTGTGACCACAAAAGATTTTGATCCATTATGGAAAGGCTCTAATCTTGCACCATGCTTTGTTGGACCATTTGAGGTGTTGGAGAGGATCGGTCCTGTCGCTTATCATCTTGCTTTGCCGCCCAGTCTATCATGCATCCATGATGTGTTTCATGTTTCTGTACTTAGACCTTATTATCCAAATATTGCTCATGTCCTCAATTGGAATGCTTTATAGGTAGAGGACGGGCAACTGGCATAGGAACCTGTAGGCATTTTGCAGCATAGGAGACTCACACTTAGGGGCAGAGATGTGGAACAGGTTAGGGTCCAATGGGATCTAATGATGAGACTTCTGCTACCTGGGAGGATGCATCCAAGATGTGGGAGTTATATCCCTACTTATTTGTAGGCTTCCAGGAGTAAGCCTAATTCTAGGGGGGAGGATGTAGTGCCCCTCATTTTGGCTTTCTGAATATTATTAGTGTTTCATTTATATTTAGACATTTTTGAGACATGTGGATGATGGATTACTTATTTATGCTTATTTATGCTCATCATGGATTATGGATTTACTGATGTAGTTGTTGATATTTAGTTATGATCATTATGATGACATTGTTGATGTTATGAATAGTATATGATATGTTTTTGACATGATCAGTTAATGGTTAAATGATTATGTAGATTAGAGTTATCATGCTTTATGTGATCATTTGATGTCACGATATATGATTGTGAGTTAGAGATGTACATGTTATATGTGATGCTTTTGGTGAAGGGATGGTGTAGTATTACTCATTATGAGCACCCTACTACACTGCGATTCCCTATCACAGTGTGTTTGATTATATACATGTATATGCTCGTATACAACACCTTGGTTTGATGCAGGTTGCAGGTACTAGGCATCGACTCCACCTGAATTGGCAGGTCTGAGTGTGCCTTTATACCAATGGATAATGTGGATGGGAGATAACACGAGGTTCCCTCTATCATCCAATTCCCTCAGTTTGTCAACATCCATGTATTCTTTGTCGTGTGTGTAATTGTTGTTCAGTTGGAACTTGTCTTCAAGTGTTGGTCATCCTATGGTATTTGGTTGTCATTATTTGTTGATTATGTGGTTTGAGTTATTTATTGTAGTCTTAGGGTTCATTTTATAGAATATAGTGACTTATGTGTAAAGTTGTGTCGATATTTGATTATTTTGCTTAAATAATTTATGTGTTTTTGTAGAATATTTATAAATTGTTATAGTAACAAAAATAATAAATAAGTTAAATATATTTAATTAATGTAGAAATTAGAGAAGATTTAATAATTGGATTTTATTGAAATTAAATTAGTGGTTTTAATAGTTAATAATAATAATGATAAAATGTATAAATCATTAATATTATAGTAGTTGATTAATTTTGGAAGATATTATTTTATTTTGTCAATAAATTATTGGTTTGAGTGGGTGTCAGAGGATTTTACAGATTTGAAAATATTCCAGAAAATGGTGGAAGAAGTGCATTTAATATTTTGTAGTGGAGGTATGTAACAGAGAAAATTGAGGATATGGGAATTTATTATTTCTTGCCTATTTGTGGTAAAAAGGAGGATTTTTTGGGGAGATTTTATAGAATAGAAACACAAAAAGATTGGGGAAAAAGATTGACAGAAGAAGAAGGAAGGGGAGGCTAAGGAGATATCTCTGGAGAACTAGAGTAGCATTTGAGGTATTTCTTTCTGGTTATTGCCTTTCCGCTAATCATTGAAATTGATGTGTATTCAATTAGAAATTATGTGCAAATAATCTAAATATTTTAGAAATGTTTTTAAATCGTTGTTCTTGCAACCCTTCTATTCTTTGCCTATAGAATACTTTTGCCCCTTAGTTTCATTTATCACCTTGGCCAGTCTTGTTTCTGTGACATACCCTGCAAAATGCATCTTATCTAACAACTCTCAATCTTGTTGATTCACTTTTGCTTGTCGGTTGCAAAGCCATTTCATCAATTTCCCGGGGTGTTTTGTATTTGTAAACCCTTATTACATTATAAGTTTTCAATTGACCATTCTGTGGGTATGATTGATCTCAACGCAATGTGGTCTCTCGATAAGTCATTCTATACATTAACTCTACCTTAAATTGCATTTCAATCTTGCCTGAAGATACCAGAGTAAATCATTCTATGTACTGTTGCAATCATTGTATTTCAACTATTGTATCTGAAAAGATTTCTCTATCTTATGCGATGTCGTGTTAGGTTGAGAAATCAATCCTTGTGCTCATCATTTCATGCCTTGGAGTGTTTTTCCTGTAGAGGAGAACTATCAATTTAACACAAGTTTTTCTCCTTTGAATGTATTTTAACCTACAACCTATATATTACAGCCTCCATAGAGGCGTCTTACCCTCCAGCCAGCGTAACCATTGATGTGCATGGCTAGAACATTTCAAACTTTAGCTTGAAATATCAGGAAATCTGTACTTTGCCTTTCTATGCCGGTCTTCCTATCCGTTGTAGCTACGTCCAGTTGATGTGGTTAAAATCTCTCTCTAAAAGTGACCAAGTTTTTAGTTATCCACATGTTTTCTCTCTCCAGCAACATCTCTCTTTGTATGCATTATATGAAATGCCTCTATACAGGTGATTTATTCTGCAACAACTCTCTCTCTTTTGGCACTGTGTTGAAGATCACCCTTGTTTCCTCGTTGTATTGGGTTGCTCTGCCAACAAACTCTCTTTTTGTGCTTCTCCAGACCACCGCCATACGGCATTTTGGGGCAAGAAAAGACACTAGACCAAATTGCTTGATACAGAACCCATAGTTTATGATATAGGGCATTGCTAATTCCTTCAGCTAAGGTCAAATCTGACAACCCTTATCAATCAACAAGTTTCCTTATTAAAATGGCTGATTGCTAGAAATTCACCTGTTTTCTTTGGAGTCGACTGGCAGAAATTAAGGAATTCTCTAGATTCTCTAGTTTTAGAAAGATTTAGTAACATCAGTTCTAAGATAATGTTTGTCAAGTCTACATATATTTGTGTAGGATTTAATCAATATGTATGTAATTGATTGTATTACTGGGAGGGGTTAGATACAAATATATATATATATATATATATATATATATATATATATATATATATATATATTTGTGTAATTAGTTTTATATTACATTTATCAATTTTATATCTGATCATGGTCAGTAATAAACCTTTAAATGGAATATGTTACCTTAATCTCATGAGTTTGTTGTAATGAGTATAAGGTTAAGGAACCTAGTATTATTACTATTTGTCTTATTATATAACCATATTATTAAATGTATCTAATGGAATATATATATTATTGGTATCTAGCATTGGATTATTTATGTAATTAAAATAGCTAAATTTTATAATTATTCCATGTCGAAAAGACTAGTGGTTATTGATGAGTCTAGTTTATGACTCATATTTTGTTAAAATTTATTGTCTATTTGCTATAACTATCTTGGACTTTGATGCTTTACTCTTGGTTTTTCTATGTCATTACCCCCAAAACTATAACTTGTTGAGTATAGGTCACTTCTTATATCCTTCTATGACAAAGACATGTTATTTTAACTATCTATGTTAAGGTTGCATATGGTTAATGAATATTACTCCAAGGTGGTTTCGAATGAGCAATTATTTGTGTGTACTAACATTATTTTGTAGATATAATTGACATCCATAAAGTATGGAAGATTTTGCTGGATGGTCGTTTACCATAAAAGTCAAAGGTGGTGGCCGTTCAAATATCAAATGGAGGGAAAGAAACCGTTTTGTAACTAATCTTAAATATCTGTTGAGCGAATTTAGGAGTTATAGTTATGCTAAATCTGCGTTGAAACAACTCGCTTGACCAGATTTCCTCGCATGCGTAACTTCTTTCCACTTTCTATGTCTTCCATAATGTGGCGTCCTCCTATTCTGTTGGAGTTGACCACCCTGCTAGTTAGTAGTCTTTCTTCTATAAATATGACTCAAATACTCCTTTTGGGGGGTTGATTATTCAAAGATTGTACTTGCACTATCCAATTTTTAGTAATGCAGTTATCATGTTCAGTTGTACTCATCCTTTTGAATGAATAAAATAAAGTTGTGAGTTCGCATTTCTGAGTTTACATTTGTTTTAGGGAATACTCATCCAAGGGGGCCCACTTGGTGAGAATTCCACCTTTTAGTTCAGTTGCATTTTCTATTACGTGTTTAGTAAATCTGGCATTGAATGTTCCTACAGCCACTAGAATTCTATTCTGTGTCTGTTCCTACAACCAAAGCAGACAAAGTAGTTTCCTGACTGTTTGTCTAGATTGTTACTTTGTGTTATGTATTTGATTCCAGAATAGCTGTTGGTTAATATTCAGTATTCTTGTTATTTCCTTTTTAGCAGTCTTTCTTCAGCTGAGTGAATTTAGGAGTTATAGTTATACTAAATCTGTGTTAAAATAGCTCGCTTGACCAGATTTCCTCGCATGCATAACTTCTTTCCACTTTCTATGTCTTCCATAATGTGGCGTCCTATTCTGTTGGATTTGACCATCCTGCTAGTTAATAGTCTTTCTTCTATAAATATGACTCGAATACTCCTTTTGGGGGTTGATTATTCGAAGATTGTACTTGCACTATCCAGTTTTCAGTAATACAGTTATCATGTTCAGTTGTACTCATCCTTTTGAATGAATAAAATAAATTTGTGAGTTTGCATTTCTGAGTTTACATTTGTTTTAGGGAATACTCATCCAAGGGGGCCCACTTGGTGATAATTCCACCTTTTAGTTCAGTTACATTTTCTGTTACGTGTTTAGTAAATCTAGCATTGAATGTTCCTGCAGCCACTAGAATTCTATTATGTGTCTATTCCTGTAACCAAAGCAGACAGAGTAGTTTCATGTCTATTTGTCCAGATTGTTACTTTGTGTTATGTATTTGATTCCAGAATAGTTGTTGGTTAATATTCAGTATTCCTGTTATTTCCTTTTTAGCAGTCTTTCTTCAGCATTATGTTTCTCATAGCTATAGAATGAACATGGCTACTTTGAACTTCTTAGTGCACATACTATGCTGACCCATTTCAAGTTCACGTCCCTCGGTTGACAAGTGAAATGCATCTCCATATTGATTAAGACAACTGCTCAGATCAGATGTCCAATCTCTAAGTTATAGTTTTAAGAGCTTAGTTGTTAAGTCATTGTAAGAGACCAACATTTTTGGCACCGTTGCCGGGGATGGTGTCAAACTAAGAAATTTTTGGAGTCATCTTTTAGTATTGTTCCTTGTAGTTTTTTTCCTGAAAAAGTGTGTTAGTCAAAAAGGAACCATTCACAACCCATCAATATTTTTTTTTTGAAGCGGCTAGTACTGAGTAAATTGCATGCATAGAGGTAGGAGAAGAGATGCTTTAGGGAGATTCCTTCCTAATGATCTAACTCACCCAGCAGAAGCAGCAGAAGTGAATCCTTTCCTTGATGCATTCCCTGATTTGAATAGCTCTGAAATCTCCTCTGAAGAACAAGATACCCCAAATCTAGTTGAAAATCCATTTGCCTTTATAATAGGTCAAGCAGTCATGGCTGCCCAAAATGTGCCTAATCAACCCCCATTTCCATTCCTGATTGCTTTACAAAATGAAGTAGATAATCAAGAACATACCTGCTTCAGCTCTCCCCAAGGTTTATTGACTTCCAACAGAGGACCCAGACACCTTCTTGTTTGAATTTGATATCCTTTGTAGATGCTATGATTACATTACTGATGCTCATAGACTTAAATTGTTTCCTACTACCATGAAAGAGGCTGCATTAAGGTGGTTTATGAGCCTAGGTAGTGATGTTGTAAATACCTGGGAAGAAATGAAAGATAAATTTCTTAAGAAATATAAAGACTACTATAGGAGTGGGGATATGAGAGGTAAGGATGTTTTCAGAATGTAGCAGAAAGAAGATGAGAGTTTGGAGGATTACATCTCAAGGTTCTTGTTTTGTCTACAAAAGTCTCCTCATCATGCACTCACTAAGGACTCTTTGAAATTGCTTTTCCTCAAGGGAATAAGTGAGCATTGCACTAATGCTTTGGATTTAATGGGAGGAGGAGATATTACCTAAGTGTCTTGGGATGATATTAAGAAGTTGTGCCAGAATTATTCCAGAGCTGCCATGAAGAAAGGAAGAGGTTACCATTCCCTTGCAGGAAAAACTTCTACCAATGGAATCTCAAGGATGGAGATAAGCCACTTGCTATTTGATTTTAAGCAAGATATTATAAACAATATGGCCACCCAGTTGGATACACTCCAAGCAAAAAAGAAGCATGAAGAGGCTAAGGCAATATTGGCATAATATTGTCCTCATTACAGAAAAAAGAAGAGGGATTGCAGATGCAAGTTGGTAGCTAACATTGATAGCAAGCAGATTCCACCTGAGTTCAATCCAATACAAGTTGAAGAGGATCAAGTCTTCTATGTTGCACAAAGAAGGCCATGGTCTCCAAGACAAGGTATGTCACCAAATCCATTATCATATGCTAGTCCACATTTTAATACTTATGCATCTAGTAATCAATGGCAACATCCATTTCCATCTAGTTATGGAGGATATCCACCTCAGCCCTGAAACAACCCTCAAAATGCATGGCTAAGTTACCAAAACCCTGCATGCCAGTGGCAGTAGCCCCTAGGGAATTGGCAGCAAACATCTCAATGGAGAGGAGGGTAGCAATGGCCAAATCAGACCACTAATTACATGCAGACACCTCCTCAACCCCAACAACCTGCCATAATGCCTCCACCTACTAGCTCCAATTCAAATGCACCTAAACCTACTCAAATACCAGCTCAACCCTCACCTAACTCAAATAATAGACCACAGTAACAGCTGATATATTCTATTGATCCAAATCAATACACTGCATATGCTGTAAATGTCAGTGATATACATCTGCATTCAGGAACTACCTTGGCAACTCCTTCAAGACCTATCATTACTGAGCTTTCTAAGGAAGAAGTGAAACCTAACAAAACCCCCATTCAATCTGATGTACCTAAAAATCCTGAACCAATGACAGTCAAACAGACTCCCAAAGAACCACCATTTCCTCAAAGGTTAGAAACTGTGAAACAGAAGGTAGTAGAAGAGGAACCCACCTTTGATATTCTGGACCAGTTGAAACATATATGTGTCAAGATACCTCTATTTCAAGCCATAAAGGATGTTCCTATATATGGCAAAGCAATCAAAGAAGCATGCCTTAAAAAGCCAAGTAGGAAAAGGAAAGACCCCACTATGGTCCATGTGGTGGGACAATTAGATGACATCATGCTTGGGAAAGTGACTGTTCCTAAATATAATGATCCAGGAAGTCTTGTAGTAGGAGTTGTCATAAATGGAATCCAAATCAGGAATGCTCTGATTGATCTTGGAGCAGCCATAAATGTAATGACAAAGGATATCCTACAGCAACTGAATGTTGCTACTATGCGACCAACCTGTACTGTCCTGCAGCTTGCTGATAGCTCTACCGTTAAATCTGATGGGATAGTTGAAGATCTTGTAGTATCCCTGGACTCATGGGAATATCCAGCTGATTTCATGATACTTTACCCTAAAGCTACATTAGGGGGATACCCCATCATTTTTGGAAGGCCGTGGTTAGCCACAGCAGATGCTTATGTTGGGTGTCGATCAGGAGATATGACTATCTCTAATGGAAGAAGCACTAAAACACTTGTTCTTTACCCACCTGCACAGCCATCTCATGATATGGAGAATCCTGTTTGGCCTCATGTTGGTGAAGAGGAAGAGGAAGTTAATTCTGTGGAGCAGCTTATGATAATTGGCAGAACTTCTTTCCTACAGTTACAAGGAGAGGAAGAGGTGTTGTCAAATATAATTCAAATTTTTTATGAAGTTGAGGAGGCATCATCCTCTCATTCTGCTGGTTCAGAAAGGATGCTTGTTCCAATTTTTCCTGCAGCATCAGGTATGTTACATACATTGCTTCCACATGAAGTTAAGTTACCTAACATTAATGAAGTAACTATGGTTGATTTCACAACTCAAGTGGAAATTTTAGAGGATCGATATCTCAATATTAATAACAATTTGACTCAAGCACAACAGCTGTCCTTGGCAAATCTGTTAAAGAAACATAAGAATGCTTTTGTATGGGATTATCATGACATGAAGGGATTGGATCCTACATTATGCACTCATAGGATCTACATAAAGGAGGATTGTACACTAGTCAGACTACCACAAAGGAGAATCAACCCTGCACTAAGAGAAATTGTCAAAGAAGAATTACAGAAGCTATTAGATGTAGGATTTATTTACCCAATCTCAGATAGCCAATGGGTGTCCCCTCTAGTTCTTGTGCCCAAGAAGGGAGGAAAATGGAGAGTATGTATTGATTATAGTGAATTAAATTCTGCTACCAAAAAGGATCATTTTCCCCTTCCTTTCATAGATCAGGTTTTGGACTCACTTGCAGGAAAGCAATACTTTTCCTTCTTGGATGGATTCAGCGGTTATAATCAGATTCATATTGCACCTGAAGATCAAGAGAAGAAGGCATTTACCTATCCTTGGGGAACAGATGCCTACTTAGTGCTTCCATTTGGCTTATGCAATGCACCTGCAACTTTCCAAAGGGCAGTCATTAGCATATTTTCTGATATCTCACATGATTGTATGGAAATCTATATGGATGATTTCACTACTTATGGTGCTACTTTTGAAGAGGCATTAGCAAACCTAGGCAAAGTTTTGGAAAGATGTGAAGACCACAGCCTATCATTAAACAGTGCAAAGTGCGTCATGATGATGCAGGAAGGTGTAGTACTTGGTCACTATATTTCTCAAAAAGGAATATAGGTAGACCCAGCTAAGATTGAAGTCATCATTAATTTGCCCATTCCTGCAAAGCAAAAGGATGTCAAAAGTTTCTTGGGTCATGCTGGGTATTACAGGCACTTCATCAAAGATTTCAGCAAAATAGCATCCCCATTATATACTCTTCTGACAAAGGATGTTGAATTTCAGTGGAATGAAGACTGTGACAAAGCATTTTCTGACCTAAAGGTAGCCTTAACCCATGCTCCTATACTTAAAGGTCCCAATTGGGAACTTCCTTTTCACATTCATACAAATGCATCAGATTATGCCATAGGAGCAGTCCTAGGCCAGAAAGAAGGAGTCATTGAGCATGCTATTTACTTTGTAAGCAAAAACTTACAGGGTGCTGAATTCAACTATACAGTCACAGAGAAGGAAATGTTAGCAGTCATCTATGCACTTAATAAGTTTAGGCACTACATAACTGGTTATCAAATCTTTGTGCACACAGATCATGCATCCATTAGATATCTCATGAACAAACCTCTCATCTCAGGCTGGTTAGCAAGATGGGTGTTGTTAATGCAAGAGTTTGACATCACTATTGTGGATAAACCAGGAAAAGCCAATGTGGTTGTAGATTTTCTTTCAAGAATGACTACATCAGAGGATAACCAGGTCATTGATGACTCTTTTCCTGATGAACATTTGTTTTCACTCTCTGTGTAGACACCTTGGTATGCTGACATAGCTAATCACCTAGTCACAGTAAGAGTCTCTCCTCATTTCTCTCCTAAGGAAAGAAGGGTACTTATGGAAAAATCATTCCCTTTTTCATGGATTGTTGGATGTTTGTTCTACACTAGACCAGACAATGTCATGCGAAGATGTATGAGAGAAGATGAAACATACAACATTTTGCATGCCTGTCACAATGAACCTTGTGGAGGACATTTTGCAGCAAAACAAACTGTAATGAAAATCTTGAATGTAGGTTATTATTGGCCTACACTATACAAGGATGCAACAAGGTATACCAAGAAATGTGATAGTTGTCAAAGGATGGGATGGCCAACAAAGTCTAATGAGATGCCCCTTTATCCTCAGCTTGTGATTACTCCATTTGATAAATGGGGGGTAGATTTTGTAGGACCTATTGATCCTACATCTAATGGTAAATCTTATATCTTAGTATGCACTAATTATGTAACTAAGTGGGTAGAAGTTAAAGCCATGAAACATGCAAGAGACAGCAAAGTTGCAGAATTTCTTTATGAAGAAATCTTTACAAGGTATGGAGTCCCCAGAGAATTGGTAACTGATCAAGGAGCTTAGTTTACCTCAACTCTAATTGCAGCATTAGTACAGGAAAGAAAGAATCATGCAGCTTAATGCTTTGGATGAGATGAGAAAAGTAGCTTTACAACATATAGAAGTGGTACAGAACCAATGAATCAGATGGCATGACAAATACATCAAAGATAAGAAGTTCCAACCTGGTGATTGGGCTTTGCTTTATGACTCAAGGTATCAGGAGAATGCAAGAAAATTACAAACACGATGGCTAGGCCCATATGAAGTTGCTGAAGTGTTTTCCAATGGTGCTGTTCAACTTACTACTATTGACCCTATCAAATTCAAACTATTAGTCTATGGTCATAGGCTCAGGTTATATCATAAGCCAACCTCAAAAGAAGATTTCCTATAGTAGTTCAATCAACATGCAACTCCAAAACTTCCTGCAGCCAAAGTCAGCGGACCTAGTGTCCCTCCTTTTGGCTAACCAAGGTACAATAATAATCATAATAAAGATTTCCACATTTGTGGGAGTCCATTCTTTCACTTCTTCGCCCATCCACCCACCCATATCCATTCTTCTCTCTTCCATAATGTGTAATGATTACACTTCATTCTATCTCGCTTCAATCCACTTCACTTTCATTCATTGCTCAATAAATTCTTATGCATTACCTGTTACTTTCTCCGTGATTCATGCAACAAATTTTCCACAAATGAAGGTATGCACACTTCCATAATTCTCTCTTAATTGCCTTGTGGTTTGTTTATTTAATTACTACACCTGAATATGGATATTTCTTGTAACATGTCATTATTCCTTCCTTGTCCTGTCATACCTCAAATCCGCATGTGTGGACACATGCCTACAAATAGGTTGGGGAGGGAGTGCAAATATAATGACCACGTGTCTGTCCGTCCATATGTTTTATGCCTGAATGTCACTAAAGTTTTGAGATTGAATAATTTGAATCCTAAGTGAGGTGATGGCTTGCAAGTGTGAGATGACAACCTTCATTGATCATTCATTTACGCCTATACCACCCTTGTTTTGCATTCCCAAGAAAAGAAGTCATAAAAGAAAATGAGATAGCATGAGTTCTTGAGAACTTACAGAGTTACAGGAAGGTGAAGCTCGTTTTCAAATTTTGTGCAGAAAAAGAAAACTTTGCAAAGTGTTTGATTGCAGACAGCTAAGTCATGGGAGGAGGATTAATCTGGAATGAGCCCATAGTCAACGATGAATTGTTGCAGGACGCACTTTGCCAGGCTGAATTCAGAAATTGTGGTTGGATGGACTATTTCTTGAAATTAAATGGTTTTGATGAAAATATTGCATTGGAATTTGCTCAGACGTTGTCTGAAGGTAAAGCAGTGGTAAGAGGTTTAGAGGTGTTGGCCACAGAAGAAAGTATCGCAGAGGTTACAGGTATGCCTGTTGATGGCAAAAAATACCCTATTACCAGAGATGCCAGGACAACTAGGGCTAAGTTTAGTGAACCTAGGGATCCACCATTAGTCATAGACAAATAGGGAGCCAAAAGAACCTCTCTGCCAGAGCTGTCAAAGCAGGTAGCTATCTATATGGTGAAATACATCACTTGCGGAGTTCGACAATCGAACCTTCATTCTGTGCATTTCAAATTGCTAAATCATATGAGACATGGAAGAAGAATGAATGTGCCAAATGTGCTTCATCACCTTCTCTCGATTATGGCTACTGAGACTCAAAAAGGTAGGCCTAATTCTGTCTCTCACCACTATTTAATCAAATTACTTGTTGAGAAGTCTCTACATGATGTATCCGATATAACTTGGGAGGAATTTTTGGAAATTGATCAAATAAGACCTAGTCATTTGTGACCTGTGGTTGTGCCACAACATCATAGAACTAGGAGAATGACATGGGGAGTTGAAACTACTCCAAGAACTTCAACTTCTAGTACAAACCCTCCTGTAGCAAAAGCGGCCATTGAAATTAGCTCCTCTGAAGCAAAGCATGCAGCTAAAGAAAATTCTAGAGATTCTGACAATGAGGATATTCCTCTTGGTAATTTAATTCAAACTAGGGCACAGAGGAGAAGGGCAGAAATAAAGAAAGGCAAAACCAAAGAGAAAACCACAGAAAGGAAGGTGCTGCATTCTAGGAAACAAAAAAGCTGACACTATTCTTCCTGCAAGTGAAGAACAACATGAAAGGCCTTCTAGTAAATCAAGACCTGTTGAGCCTGCCTTTGGTACATCTACACAAACAAGCCCTAGGATGGATGAAATGGCAGTAGAGGAAACAGAGGCCCCAGTAGGACATGATAGTGATGTAGAAAAAGAAGACATAATTAAGGAAACGACAGATGTAACTCTGGTAGACCTTGCCACCGCTGCTGAACATATGGAGAGACAGGAACATGATAGTAAACAGGAGTTCCTATAGCAAGACATCCTACAGCCAGATTTGGCTGAGCAATCAGAAACCCTGCAACCTATGTTACAGGAAGAACTGCCATCTATACCAGGAAAACCTTTGGTAGGCATTCACAGACCTCCTGATTTTTCAATGCAAATGGTTGCCATGAATTTGTGGAATGAAATGCAGAGGAGAGAGGAGGAATGGAAGAGGCAGAAACATAGGTTGAAAGTTGAAATTCAAAAGAAGGATGAAGAGATTAAAGAAAAGGATGCAGAAATTGTAGTTTTAAAAGAGAGAGTAGATGGTATGGCAGCTTTGGTGCCTCAGGCATTAGAATGCAGGACTCCTCCAAGAGTCTATGCTTTGTATTTAAAGTAAAGGTATCTCTCTTTTAAGTTAGCAAGAATTATTTCTGGTTTGAATCCTTCTATTGAAACTCCTCTTGAATTTTTCAATGCTTATAGGATTGCTCCTCCAGAAATGAAGAATTTGTTTTGTGAGTTTTATTTGAATAATTTTGTTGTATCCCAAGACCATGAGTGGAACCCCTTGTTGTATGTTGGGGATGTTCAGTTGAGGGCATTTATGTCCTGGATGCAAAATGAGGTTAGTTGGAGACAACAATACAGGGCTTACAAGCAATTAGAATTCAACACACCATTGCTTATTAGAGCATAATCTGGAAATCTAGGAAGCATTTTTAATGATTGGCATAGGATGCTTTATAGGCCAAGTTATGGTAACAGAATCCTGCCTGAAAGAGAAGCAGCATACAAAGAATATGAAAAGATGGCACGCACTACTGGAGAAGCTATGAAAGGTCAGCTGACACAAAGGTGGACTAGTCTATCTGATGAGCTAAAACAGGCAGAGCCTCACTCTCTACAAAATTATGCTGCAACATGTAGAAGAGCAAACAGATATATTCATCTTGGAAGGACAAAGGGACAGTTCTGGCTTCCCTTAATCTTTCAACCACCCCTCCTATTGTGGCCAGTGCCAAATTACAGATTTTACCAGTATGATATTGTAGAAGAAAAATAGAGATGGAATAGGTTGGACAAACAACAAGGATTTTATTGGGAGCCTACTTCATGCACCAGAGAAACTGATATTGGATAGTTGGCAGCTGCTAACTTCAGAGAATTGACCAAGCAAAAGAACAACCCTTCCTCTACTGGAGGAACAACAAAGTCTTAGGTTGGGAAGAGTGATGAGTCTAGTTTATGACTCATATTTTGTTAAACTTTATTGTCTATTTGTTGTAACTATCTTGGACTTTGATGCTTTACTATTGGTTTTTCTATGTCATTACCCCCAAAACTATAACTTGTTGAGTATAGGTCATTTCTTATATCCTTCTATGACAAAGACATGTTATTTGAACTATCTATGTTAATGTTGCATATGGTTAATGAATATTACTCCAAGGTGGTTTCGAATGAGTAATTATTTGTGTGTACTAACATTATTTTGCAGATATAATTGACATCCATAAAGT